>OX387322.1:13177500-13802500 GCA_947562085.1 Eudonia lacustrata | reverse complement strand
TTACAATCAGATCAGTTAACAACTTTGGTAATGACGGGTCACCGGATGTGCGACCAAGTTAAAATACCTTAGCACCTCTGTGCTTCGGAAGACATTAAGCAGTTAGTTCCGAACGTTGTCTTAAGATGGTAGTCGTTTAAACCCACCAACTTGCATTGGACTGGTCCAATGCAAGTTGGTGATGACGTCTGATAAGTATTGTTCATATGGACACGTCGGAGCCTGTCTGATGAGCCCATAAATGAGGTCTGAGCTTAACCTTTCATGCGCGAGCTCTGGGTGCCAAGTGCGAGTTTCATTCGCCATTCGATCACGTTAACGAAAACGAGAATTTGTATGGCAAAATGTTAACTCTTCTCTTATGCCGCCAGGAGGCGCTGCTTCAATGCCATACTAATTTTCGTTTTCGTAAACGTTATCGAATGAATACGGATAGTAAACAAAACTCACACTATATAGGCACCCTGATATGCGCCGCCAAACAATTAGAATTCTTTTGCGTCTGTATTTTCGGTAGACGACGGATAAATGTATATATACCAAAAAAGTCTTGCCTAATGTGCCAATCCTAAGCAAACCATTTACCTACTACTCGTACTAATTGAAGGATTCCCGTTACAAAGTCAATTAGGTCAATTAAGAAAAACATTGGCTTTAAACATGAAGCAGGAAAAAGTCATGCTCAATGTTAATTAATACTATTTGAGTGATTCAATTAAGAGCGTTGAACTGCGGATTTATGGCTGCTTGATCAAACAAATAAATACCTATTTTATTGTACTTGTAAAAAAATATTCTAAAATAATATTTCTAAACTCTCTCTCTCTGTCTGCATTAAAACTTAATTGCTATAAACGTCGCAAAAACCTCTTTATTTAGGTATTTATTATAAATGTATGTAGTATCTATCACTTATTTCCGTGTTTTTTTTTTTTGGAGAGAGATTGCTGATTGCCTCGAACGGCATTTTCAGCGTCACCGGGGTATTTGGGGGCGGCGAGGTACGTAAAGGGTACCTCAAGCCGTGTTGAAACGAATCACCTTCGGAGGATTTCTAGAGGGAACGGCATCGCACACTTAAAAGTGCGCGTCCCCGTGCCCTACCAGTCTCTGAGGGGTTCGGATCGGATCGGGGAGCGGAACAACCCAAAGGGCGCCTCTAAAAGCTCGGACCTCGGCTCGGCTTCGGGGAGAGAAGCGCCCAGGTACATGTCTGTACCTGGTGTAGAGCGCGTGTGTACCGGTTCTTCGTACCCTTGTTCTACGAGTACGGTGTCTTAGGCCTAAGTTAGTGTGCATGTTTAGTGTATTCTGTAAATGTGTAGTGTCATTTAGAGGATCGGGCGGGGAAATTCCGTGTACTTACCTAGATAGGTAACAAAATTAATTAAATAATGAAAATAAATAGATAGCTACAACAAACGTCCGTTCTTACATCTTAAATTTAATAGGTTACGAAAAGAGATACACATGGTTACATAATTTAAAAAAGTATTTAATTTTTTAAGCGATAACCAGGCATTTTTTAATACTGCGGTTAAAGCTTTAACAGCGGTATGTCACGCAAGCCCTTGCACGCCCGAAGGGTGTCTCAATGCCATTGTCCGCCCATACCGCGTTGTCATGGACAAACCGTCAATCAAACAACCATTCAAGGATAACCGTGAAAGCACCATAACATGGTAGCTAATGTACATCTAGTTCTAAAGTCGACCTTAGACCACAGGGTTTATGGTTCCAACGCAATCGCAGACTGATCTGTTCGATTTTCATTTGTTTTTGTCATTAAAAATACTTAAGGAACAGGTAAGGTCATGACCTGATGGTAAGTGACGATAAGGCAAAAGGTGGAAGCGCAGTTAACCCGGAATCCTCAATTATTCAAGAACTGGCTATTCTATTATGTTCTCTTAACTGTTGGAATACAACAATGCAACCAACATTGTTGTTATGGCGACAGACATATAATATAATATATAAGACGATAAGTCGGTGGTAGTAAGAACTAGGCTACTACCAACCAAATCAATCATCCCCTCAGAAAATAAAATCGGATATTCGGATCCTCTCGGTTGAGTCGTTATGCGATTCATACCACGAGCTGTTCGGACCCCAAATTGACCAGAGACGCGGTAAAGTTATTTCAAGCTTTCCCCATGCTTCGGAAGGCACGTTGGTCCAGCACGAATGAAAGTGGCCATCATTAATTAAATCAGAGCGTACTGAAACCGCAGTAATGCTCGCCCGTCACGTCCGACGCAATACCTAAATCCCATTACTAGACAACACGCGACTCCTAAGCGCAATGTGAAATACACTCGAAACCACATCACGTTTACATTTTATCAAAGTAAAATGACACAAACTTGTTACAAGTAAGACTTCAAATATAGGATGATGGTAGTTTAAAAGTTAACGTTGGTTGTGCATACAACTTATCAATTAACGCAAATTATTGGTGACGTAACTGACGTAGGTGTAGGTACAGTCGGCAGCAGATCAACCTACCCAAATCTGTCAAACTTCTCTAATGAATATTGATCCTTATAACCAAATGATAAAGTTCAAAATTGATTGTAGAAATTTGACAGTTTTGGGTAGGTTGATCTGCCGTCGTGTGTACTATGAATACAGACGGCGTCTCGTATGGTGTATAGAGCTGTACTTGAATTTTGATAGGTCACAATTAAACTTGAAACTTGGCTTGGCTCATCTTATCTAAATAATTGATATCAATAATTAAAAAACTGTGGACAAAGCTTAGAGGCCCAGGAGCTCATTTTATGGCCCCACTTGGGCACAAGCCTATGGATGATCGGACCTTAAACCACCACGCAGGTCTAGTGCGTATTAGTGGTTATCAACGACTGCTAATGCAGCCAGGATCAACAGCTTTACGAGCCTTCCGAAGCAAGAAGCTCGGGATGGATGATACATTATTGGTCAACCATCTGATGACCGGCCTTTGCGAAATTGTTTAACCTTAGCAGACAGGGCGCGTTAACCACTGCGCTGTCGACCTCTTCGAGCTCGAGCGCCGAGCATAAGACAGTTTAAATGGCAGTAAACTGATAACATCAGTTCTAAGTTAATGAAAAATGTAGAGTAAAAAAGGCAACTTTTGTTCTACCACAGTAACTAATCGAAAATTATTGTTTTTTTTAAACATATATAACGATGAATATCGCATCGTTGAATCACCGAAATCACATCCCTCGTCTATCGTTTGGTAGAGATCGCAGTTTGCCGCTTTTATATATGCAGCGCGTGACCACTGGTTATGACCATACTTGGTGGTGATTTATGATACGTGTGCCTTTATACAGTATAATGATTTAATCAATTAATAAAAGTTTATTCGGCACAAATCGGTACACAACTATACAGCAAAACACAAAATTAAGCACTTATAAAAAAAACAAAGGAAATCTTTAGGTTCAAATTATGATTTAAGGAATGACTACTTGCAGCAGGGTCAATGCTGTAGATGGAAATGATGAAAACAATTAAAAGAACAATTATGGCTGCTTTGAAACGATTTACTAGAGCAGCCAGTGCAACACTGACAATGAGAGATGTTTAAATATATATTTTAATATAGCTACATGGTCATATTATGTTTAATTAGTAACCCGATTTTTTATTATTAAAACGACTGCATTGTTAAATGAGGCATACTCGATAAAGAACACAAAGTCTTGCATGAATCACTCTATTCAATTAGTGATGTGTGAAAACTTAAAAACGATACAAAGAATATGCTCCTGGCTTTCTTTTGTTATTATTATATTATATAACAATAAAAATAATGTGCTTCTAGTTTATGACGTAGTTTTGATTTTAAGTAGGAATTGAAATAAGAATTAACACTTATACTATACTCACGTTTATTTTTAAATATTTTTAGTTTGATGTTGACCTAATTTTTCAGGCAGTATATTATAACTAGCGGCCGCTCGCGGTTTCACCAGCGTGGTTCCCGTTCCCGTGGGAATATCTGGATAAAAGTATCCTATGTGTTATTCCCGGTTATAAACTAACTGTATGCTGAATTTCATCCAAATCCATTCAGTAGTTTTTACGTGAAAGAGTAACAAACATCCATCCATACTTACAAACTTTCGCGTTTATAATATTAGTAGGATGTTCTGTTCTAGTGGACTTTAGAGAACAAAATAAGAAACTACCAGAAATTTTACAGTTCGTAATGGTAGTGTGATGTACAGGCGTGTGTACTGCTGCAGAGTATAGGCTGCATCGATGCTTGCATAAACATATCGATATGGCACTGGCGAACCAGCAGCGGTCAGCTCTAATCGCTCAAACAAAGATGGCGACTGCAACATGGCGAAAACGGTGCGGTGATTGCACTCCGCAATAGGGCTGCTCTGCCAATCACTACCTAAATTGTTATGCGACCAATCCATGTTTTAAAAACAGACATACAGGTATTGGAGCAGGCATTTGGAAATTTACTGGCAAATGGTCTGATAAATTTCGAAAAAAATTTCACGATCGGGATACAAACTCGCACCCCATATAACATACCTGGTCAGGTGCATTATGAACTATGCTATCACGGCCGGTGGTTGGTATTGCACCTGACCCGGTATGTTAGTAAGGTTTTCAAAACAGCTAGCAGCCACAATGATTGTAACTTGTTTTATTGTATTATTTGGTTAATTGTTAATCCTATGGAGTTGCAATAAAAGTATTATCTATCTATCTATCTAGGTATCTATCTACAACAGAATACTTACCTAACCACTTAACTTCGCCCTACCCTCAAAGTAAAGAGACTGCAGAATGTAAACTTCACAGGAACGCGCTCAAGTAATGCACACATAGACAACCCCTCACGGACACGGAGCCTCGCAAAAGCCGCGTTCGACTGTTCCGAGCTGTTCTGAGATCCGTGTTCGTGAGTGGGTTTAGTGTGCGTTGCCCGAACGCGGAATGTATAAAGCTTACTTTTGGTTAGGTTAGGTTAGGTTAGGTTGCATGCAACTAGGGTTGCCAACTATTTCTCAGGAAATTAAAGTACCCCTAACTAGTATAAAAAAAAATTTGAAGAAAAAATTAAGTATTTTCCAAATTTATATAAGCGTTGCGTTTCGTTTTACTTCACCTGAGTTCATCATTCAGTAGTTCAGAAATTAAGTCAACAGGCATATTCCGTTCAAACGCACGCGTTAGTCGGAAATAAAGTATTTTCCATACTTTATTTTTATTAAAAAGAATAAAGTATGGGGATGGAAAATAAGGTAGGATACGTTATTTTAAAGTATGGTTGGCAACCCTACAACCCACCAAACCTACATGACGAGTGTCACGCGATTAATGCAATTATTACTTAGCCACAGTTACTCGTAACGTAATACAGTTTTTTTTTACTATATAGGGAAGTAACGTATCTTTTAAGGAGAATACAATGTGGGAAGTCTATTTTCGTATAACAAGTAAAAAAATTTATTGATTTTTTTTTTCCTTTTGTCTTCAGTGTGTCTTTCCAGTAACAACATCAAGCTATATTTGCATAGTAACAATTTTAGTACGATTACATTACATTACAACAGACTATTTAACTCAATTAGTGAATTCACACTAATTCGATCTAGATTGGAAATAAAAAGTTAATTGAATTGTCGATAGCACGGTAAAAGCCAAAAAAAACGAATCCGATGGAAAACACGGAAATGACGTCAGCCGGAAAATAGGAAGACCAAGTGATTTTCATTTGTTCTTGATTGATACGTATAGTTCATTCAATTCAATGCTTCTTTGAGGAACTTCTTAAGGGGCCTTACTTATAAACATAGGAGGTACCTTGATCAGAGTGTCGTCTTTGGAGCAGTTGGAGTATAACCTTAGAGGCACTATGGGGCATACTATTACTTATTCTGTGCTATAGGCGATCTAATACCTTTAACCTTTTCACCGCCCAACTATCCTGCACGCGATGTCCCGCTGTACGCCAACGTATAAATGTATTTTAATAAAGTAGGTACAAAGAAGAACTTCTATAGAAGTTCTGGCGTGGACGGCACGAAAATCTCGAACTTCTATAGAAGTTGTTGGGGGTAAAAAGGTTAAGCTTGGATTGGAACGTAGCAGCTGTTCAGCAAGGAAAATCCGTGTTTTGTTCCTGTCATGTAAACTTCACTTCAAATTAGGCTAAGAGACATAACACGGAATAACTATTCGAAACCCTCTTAGACCATAGTACCTATCGTCGCTGTAGAATGATATAAAACCTCGTATGTCCAGATATCCAAACTTTACAGAAAACGAAAAAAATACACATTTTTATGTCTGTTGGATTATTTAACTGCTCTGACACACTAATAACTAGTGTTCAGTGACTTACGTTGTCGACTTTACCATAAATAAATTACGTATGTAACCCTGAGTTCAGTCCCGATTATTAACATGTAGGTATTACTATTTTGACTAGTTTTAACTGTTATTCCATTTTATTAATAGTTACATTGTTTAAATGTTAATACTTGTGACTGTACCTACCAACATATTTGATGATACAAGTAGATATATTTCCAACCCCTTTTAATATCGAAAACTATTTGAAAGTAAGATTTCCGATTGGGGACTTTGGTAAGTGCATCCAGCAATCATAACATTTTAACAAAATGCTACTGCTCGTTCTGACATATGGAAAATACCTATAAAGGTAGGTAACATTTAACAATATGTATCATTAATTAAACTAATTACCTACTTAGTTAATACAGAGAAAAACCATAGTAAATTAAATTTAAAAAAAAGCAACAATCTACTTGTAAAGAAAGGATTTACAAGATAATGTATGTTCTATTTTTTATGCAGTAGAATGGGAAGTGTCATTTTTTTCAAAGACAATATTTTATAAATTAACAAAACAATGAATAATTATGCCAAACAGTAAGTAGTCAGTAGCTATTGGGATTGTAGTACCATTATTTTTTTTTATTCAAAGAACAGTCTTTGAACCACAACCACAGGGTTGGTTAAATACTTATACTTTTTACCTAGTATTTATAATAATGAAATGAAAACATAAAATGTAAATTATTTACTTAAGGTATGGAAAAGGATAGTGTCCAGTTTACATTACATCACATTATTTATAAAATGAAACAACTATAACATACCTAAACATAAAATTTGTTATTAAATGAGCAAAAATTTGTTTTGATATTTTTTAAAGTAAATTGTACCTACTAAGTGTACTGTTAATGTTATTGTGTAATTTGTATAGCAACTTTTACTCAAAATAAAAGTGCCAGAAACAGTGAGAGATTTTTATAATGTGCTTTTACTGTTATCTTCTGATAGCCATAACAGCATGTTCATGGAAGGTGAGAAATTCAGACTAACCCAGCATGTTAACCCCTATTATCCCAGGAAATCTAGTCACAATAGGAGAACAATGCTTATTGGACTGGATATCGAGCCATCAAGAGTGGTTAACACTTGGAACACCAAGGGTATTTGCATGTTGTCTGCTACAAAAACTTTTCATCATAATGCTTCAACCAGTTCATTGTCACACAGGCCATATTATATAATCCAAAACAATTCATTCAACTTTGGTTTAATTTTTTGAAAAGTAAACCTGTTGATTATGCCTAACCATTTTATTAGACCTTCAGGCTGGAAATGTACACACACTGCTGATTGGTGGCAGAAATAGGTAGACGTCCAGACGACATGATCTCTAATATAGGGCTATGTATCATGAGAAGGTTTCCATGTCATAACAAAAAATACTAAAAGGCAAATAAACAACAGTTAAGATGTTTCCTTGTCTCTAACCAATCATAACAATATTATTAACTTGTATTTCCATGCAAAAAAACAGATACAAACAAATTGACACGGAGACAATAGGCGGCCTTATTGCTAACAAGCAATCTCTTCCAGGCATCCTTAGGTGATAGAAAAATTTTAAAAGAAAAAGATACAACAGAAATTTTTTTTATATTTTTAAATGTGCTGGCTGCCTATGATTAGAATAACTTCTTACTAATGTATGTAGATAGTTCTAAGATCATTTATGGCATAACTATAAGAAATGTGACTTAAGGTTATTATAATTTTTAACTGCTTAAACAGGTAGGTAGTACTTACTCTACATGTTGTTAGACAAAATTTTTAATCTTAAAAGTATTGAAGGTAACTAATTAAAAATATTTCAATTGTGGCCCAATTCATACAGTATGTTTAAAAGAGCTTTGCTTAATTTATTATCAGTAAACTTATGCAGTAAACATTGTATATAAACTTACTTACTTACACTTAGATATAGGTTTTTTTTTAAATCAATATTCACAATATATTGGTTTGCAAAATGTGTATTTTTATAAGGTATGAAATTATTTATTTAAAACATTGAAGAGCAGTTCCGAAAATGTTTGTTTTAGAATACATCCAAATTATATGTTGCTAAATAGCTAGTAACGAAGTTAAATAAGTAATATCAGTAATATTATCTTCGGTCGGCGTCATTCAGTTAAATTATACAAATACAAAAGTAGGCTAAAGATCGGATCAACGTACTTACAATATGAAGCATACTATGCCCAAGGAACAGTTGTTGTTGATACACTTGAATAACGAAATACTTTTGCCCCAAACACCAAATAAAAACACTTCACTGTTTTGTAAAACTAATTTTTAGTTCATCTCACGTTTATTTCTTTATTTATCCATTTGTAATGTTATTACGTGCACAGAATTTAAAGCAAAAACGCGAAATGTATATAAAATTGCATTAGAAATTGTTGGCTGCAAAATTTGCGAACGCACAGTAGTCACGGAAACAACGCAACACGTCTCGTTCGCAGCTGTTCTCAGTTCTGTATATTTTTTTACAACAGTGCGAACAACGAGCGATGACAGTTTTTTTTTCTTCTTTTAGTTGATGGCTTTATGCGCTTAGCACATTTAGCCAGTGTCAAGTATTTTTTAAAAGTAATACATAGATAAACAATATTTCCTTCCTGTATGATGATAAATATTAATAGAAATAGGAAGTGAGAAGAAATGATATACCTCCCAAGTAACGTCACAGTTTTGTTTCATTTGCCAACACTCATGCACGCACACTCACGAACACTTAACGGTTAATAATCCACCATTATTTCACATTAATATTCGACATAACACAAATTTTAGAAAATACTTATGAGCTAGTGAAAATAAAACAAAACCGCAGACATGGCTCTTCACTCACTTTCCCGCCAAGAAGACCAAGACAAGAAGTATGATGACAGCGAAAGAACGAACTAGGTACACACCAAAGAAATATCGCACACCAAGAAGTGTAAATATGTACATACGCAACGTTTACTTTCAAGCAATAACTTTATTATTTGTTTTGAGAATTGTATATCACAAAGATTTGTATATTCAATATTGAAAATCTATTTTTTATTCTTACGAATGCAGGAATGCTATTCTAAAAACACATTCTGCTCCAAAACAGAATGTCCTAGTCCACAAAAGTTTAAAAAAACCTTTTGTTATCTATGGTAGAAGGCTATAATGTTACCAGTGATATGAAAATTACTCCTGCAAAGGGAATATTTTACAGTTTAGAGAATATAATATAATGAAGTATGTTATTTGTAATGGTCTTATAATTTATTATTTAAAATTTTATCCTTATCAAGCATGCAACGTTATATAAATTTTAACAACATTTTTGTTATCGTTATTATGGGGTATTATTAATGAGGTAGCCCAACATGTAGCCCGTTCCAAGCGCGGATCCACCGTTGTGGGCACAGTGGGCATGCCTACAACCTTAATTGAGATCGAAGATATTTTTTTGTGCTATTTGTATTTTAAAACTGGAGGAGTTTCAATGTATATGTATGTATTATGTATCCGTTTTGTAGGTTTTATGGTTATGTGTTGTGCAGGTCAATCAATGTTTCTTTATCTTTATCTGCGGTTATGTTCAATCCCTAAAAAAATCACAGATTTCGCAGTCCCCGCAAGAATCGGAGTATTGAAAACGAACACAAAAATTTACGAAAAAAAAATTACACAACTACATTACTCACAAGTCTAATTATAACATACGAATGTAGGTATAACACTGTACAACACAGAGAACAACATTTTCTTTTCTTTTGTGAAAGTGAAATTCATCGGGCGCCTTCTTTTGGCGGATTCATTCTCACTTTCTCGACTGGCATCATCGTCGTTATCGTCACTATCCTCCATCGAATTTAAAGAATCTGTAATTTTTTACTAATACCCTAGGACTCTTTTTAATTTTTTTCTTAAGTTGGTTTTTTTTTCGAAATATTTGAAATTTAGTAAACAGTCACCCCCCAAAAAATCTTACTCAAAAACCCAAAAAAAATTACTAGCCGATTTTTAAAATTCAAACGCTCACACGCGTCTTGATAAATTCCTCAATTCTTGGTACTATTCCCATCTAGATCCTTCCAAAATCCTCAGAGCTATGGCCAAAAATACGTCTCAGGCGATTTGCATCTGATAACCATTTTCAATTGACAAAACTAGCAATGAACCGTGGGCGTGTGAGATTTTGAACGTAGAGTAGCACACAACAAACGCACAACACATTCACAGCTAAAACCTTACCAAATTCAGAAGTCAACATTTTGATTACGACTCGCACTTGGCCGATTTTTGGGTCGTCGTACCCACAGCCGTTTTTGTGTGCTGGAAGGAACTGCTGAATCCGCGCTTGTAGCATTCTATGTCAGCGAATATGGTTGAGTATTTGCCAAATAGGACACTGTAGTCCATTTCCCTGGTAGAAAATGAACAGTCAGTTTGAAATTCGAATAAAGTCTGACTGTCATTTCTGGCTAAAGCTCGAAAGGTGGTTTTTATCTAGGAATAAGGGATCCAACAATGTTACTAATATTGTTGTAAGGATTGGAAACAGATTCAGATAAGGTGGTGGTAGATAGTAAGGTGGACTCAAAACAATGGTGTATCCTCCGCTGAAAATTTTACTGATAATCTTTGATTGAGACAAGGCGCCCAAGGCGGTTGTTAAAACGGTGGAGCTAAACAACAAAGTTCTGGCAACACTCGTTCCGTCCATTTTCATTTACCAAACTCAAAAAAACGACGACGGAAAAGAAAAAGGAATTTAATTTTGTCGGCTAAAATACATCTTTTCTCTGGATAATGTGAGGCAGCTTCTGTTTATGTTGTCAGTGTTTAATTTCTATAGTTTTATTGGACAGATACAAAGGAGAACTACTTTTTAACGGTAAGTATCTTGACATTTGATTGGATTTATTGTTTGCAAAGTGAGAAAGTAACCGTTGCTAGCGCCCGAACCCGCTACAAATGCGGTCTAGTTTCACATCTCACCTTTTATTGGGCACGGCTATAAATGAACCGGCTCGCAATTAACTATTTGTTCCGCAATATTGGACAAATGGCTATTGATTTGAAAGGAGTCGCCGTTGAATCATCATTTCTCCTAACTTGCGCTTGAAGATATCGTGTTTATTACTTGATAAATTACGCCTACGCCAAAAGAAAGTCAGTGATACAATAGCAGGCTTATTGAGAATTTGAGAAGTCATACTCTGGTTTGTGTTCTGATCCCATGCGTTGTTCATACTTCATTGTTCTCAAAAAATAGATTTTAATTTGGTCTATTATTGTTTCGTTCCGTTTACTAATATCATGAAAATGTGGTTGACATACTTTATTACTATAAAAAATAATCATCACTTCAGCACCCTTGACTCTGCAATTAAAACTGCTTAAGGTCATCCAACTGCTATTAAACTTAATGAGTATGTACTTTTTATTCAGGGCTAACTTGCATCCCTTTTATGAAAATAACATTGACTGCAATTTTGTTTTCATAACAACTGAACTTTTTTTTATTTTATGACAGTAACATTCCGCAGATCTTTATTAGTCTGTACTACAATCTATATAAACCTAAATAAAAATAAATACATACCCTCATAAATGCAAATACAGATGGAATCAGTTTTGAGACTACATTTAACATTTGTTCACTTTTAGAATAACAGTGATAATATTCAAAAGAAGAGAGGAGAGGGTGCCAATGGTGCCATAATCATTGTTGATTGAAATGGACAAGAATTTATCTTATGGACTGTAATTATTTTGATTTATTGATTTTATTCATAACAATGTTTTTTGTTTGTAGGGAGAAAGATAAACAACACTATACTGGATTAAACTTACACACAATGGAGGACGAGAACGAATACAAGAAGTTGCCGACTGAAGACAAATGTGTTCATAAATTATGGAAGGCCAGAGTCGCTGGCTACGAAGAGGCCATCAAACTCTTCAACCAGATTGATGATGAGAAGTCACCGGAGTGGAATAAGTTTCTAGGACTCATAAAGAAATTTGTCAGTGACAGCAATGCTGTGGCACAAGAGAGAGGTTTGTGTTTTTTTAAACTATTATTTTATGTAAATATTATTAATTTAATTATTGTCTCTCTTTCTTTAAATACCTATTAAAGAGAAAAATTAATTTCTTTTAATTGACTAAGCATGAAACTCTTAAAATCTACAAAGGTGCCTAATTTCTCCATTTCTCTTTCTTCTAAGTTGAGCTGTGTTGAACAAGGTCCAAAATTAACCCCATGGTCCCAAGCCTAACCCAAGTAGCATTTTATTCTCTTTAAAAGGCCACATTTATTTCACTGGTGATCTCTTAGCATTTATAGTGATCACACTTGGTACATCGGCTGCAATAAAGTGAACATGTCCACCTATACCTGTGTAAGGTATGTAAATGTAGCCTATTATGTAACTATTGGCGTTTTGTCAGGACAACATTACTCTTCTAGCCAGCTTTCATTTTCAAAGCTGAACAAGAGCGGTTTAAGAGAAGTAAAATTCGGCATAGGCTGTTCAGAGGTTCACATATACGGTGTTAGATTGCTGGCATTATAATATAACACACGTGAACATTATTGCAGCCCAAAGCTGTTATATATAACCTTTTATGAAGCGCTATTCAGTTGTCAGTGTTAGCAGGTCTACTTTGTGATATATTAATCAGCTAATAAATTATTCTGTAAAAGAAGCGTTTAATGAGTTCACATGTACATGAAAGGTATTTACACGCACCACTATTGATATCTAGTAGCACTGATAGCAGTTTATTTGTTCACGAGGACCACACTGTTATCCTCTATTGGTACACATGTGAATCTTTCTAGAGCTGACGTCATTATAATGGTACACGCGTGAAACTTTAAAGAGGTCACAACATTAATTTTGAGTTATAATGGTTCACTGTAGATGGAGACAATGGACCACCATTTTCACTTTTAATAACCTATAATATTTCTATATTAATTTATGATTTTGTCACTTAACACGGAGTTTTCGTTATTAATTGTATGGTTGATGTTTAAATACAAAACCATACAACGATTTAAATGCCAATAAAACAAAAATATGAAATATTGCTTTGTTTGTATCTGCTTATTTCGATATATTTATTTGATAAAAAGGCATATAGCCGAGGCGCATGAAAATTTTAACTATAAATATGTATGTACTTTACAATAAATTTACATTACCCCGTAATATTAACACAATATCATATTTAAACACAGTGTACTTATTATTATTATTATTTCTCATGGGGACGTCGCCAGCCGGAAGGACGATCCGCCCGCATTGTTGCAGGCCACTTCATCCTTTTCCCCGTTTTCCCTATATGAGGGAGTTAAGGTTCATCCAGCTTTCACGGCGCCCCGTTAAATCTTTTGGTCTCTCTGGCAAATCTTGCTATCTGCTCCACCTTCAGATCCTTTAGGTCCTCTATGTGTATTGTGTCCGACCCCCAGAGCTCCCATCTAATCTGTGAGTACATGGGGCATTCAGCTAGTAGGTGGAGGCTGGTCTCCTCGCTTTCCAAGCACTCCGGGCATAAGGGGTCGGTTTTCACTCCTATCACTGTCAGATGTCTATTCAGCCGACAGTGTCCTGTTATGATTTCTATGACTAGCCTCGTGTTCTCTCTAGAGAGTCCCATTAGTTTGCTAGTCTTTTTCTTATCCATTCCTTTGATGAAGATCTTCGACTGTCTCATGCCTTTCGAGGACCTCCATCTTCGGTTGGTTTCTGATGTTATTCTGTGGCCGATTACCACCCCCTTGGTGATATTGTGCGCTATTGGCAGCCGGGGTTCCGGTCCCACCAGATTTTCCTCTGCTCCCTTCCTGGCTAGTTCGTCGGCCTGTTCGTTTCCCGTGTTTCCCTCGTGACCGGGAACCCACGCTATCGTCAGGTCCGTCCTCTCAGCTAGTCTTTTTAATGATACCTTGCATTCTTTGACAATTGCTGATGTTGTTTCTTCCCTGCCTAGTGCCTTCAGCGCCGCCTGGCTGTCACTGTAGATAGCCATCTTTCCTGTAATATTAAGGTTTTCGGCCATCTCAGCGCATGCCATTATTGCGTAAATTTCCGCCTGGAAGACACTGGCGAATCTACCTAACGGTATCGACTTGTTTATCTCCGTCCCGTCTGCACATTTAATGTGCACGCCGGCCCCGGAGAGCTTTGTCGACTCTTTTCTGGAGCCGTCTGTATAGCAGGTGGTGTTACCAGTTTCCATTCTCCAATTTTCTCTTGAACCTATGTGTATTCTATATTTCTTGTCAAAAGTCCTTTCCTTCCGTATTAAGTCGTTGTTGGAGAGGATCATTGACAGCCTATCTTCGTATTGTTCGCCTACACTGGCGTGCCCCTTGTCTGTGAAATTCCCAGTCCAAGAGCCAGTACTTCTTAGCTTGAACCATTGTTCCATGGCTCTTTTCTTAATTTCTAGGTCCAGAGGATTCAGCCCCAGCAGGATCTCAAGCGCGGCTGTAGGTGTTGTCCTCATCGCGCCCGTAGTCGTATTATTGCCCTATATATCCATAGTGCCATCGCTGGTTTCATGCCCCAGGTTCTGCCGATTACACTTTTACACTGCATCATTGCCATCTTTGCCTTCGAGCAGGTGTTACTAATATGGGTTCCAAAATTGAGCTTGCTATCCAGTGTCACTCCTAGATATTTGACTTCCTTAACTGTTTCCAGCTCTTGGCCGTCCAGTGTCACTGCTGCAGCGCGCCCTATCTTTCTTTTCTTCGTAAAAAGAACTCATTTGGTTTTTTCAGGGTTAAGGTTCAGACCTTTGCTCCTACACCACCCTAGGGCTTCCTTTAGGCCCCTGTTCATGATTTGACTCATGACGCTGAGGACTTTGCCTGAAACCAGGAGCACGCCATCATCAGAGTACACCTGTGTATATATGTGCATCCTGTTTATCTTGTTAACTAGTTCGTCTATAAGCAGGCACCACAACAATGGCGACAGGCACCCCCCCTGGGGGAATCCTCTTTTCGCCACCACCGTGCGTGTTGTTCCTGCTATCTCTGTGCGTATCAGTCGGTGTCTCAGCATGTTTTTTACCCATTTTGATACGTCACTGTCTATTCCTTCGCGGCTGAGGGTAGCCTCTATTGAGTCCGGGGTCGCTCTGTCAAATGCACCCTCCACGTCAAAGAAGCAGCCCATTGCGTATTCTGCGTTACTAACTGATCTTTGTACTCTTATCACCAGGTTGTGGAGGGCCGTTTCAGTGGATTTGCCCTCTATGTATGCATGATGATTCTGGTGTAGTGGAGATCCGCTTTTCTCAATTTGTTCTCTGATTATTCTGTCTAGAATTTTCTCCAGTGTCTTTAGTAGGAATGAGGAGAGGCTGATGCATCGGAAGGCTTTAGCTTCCTGGTAGGATGCCCTGCCAGGTTTTGGAATGAATACTGCCTTCACCTCCCTCCATTTGCTCGGTATATGCTTAGTACTGATGCTGCCGTTGTACAAGGCCAGCAGGTCCTTACTTATATACTTAATAGCTGTTTGTAGCATTTTCGGGAAGATTTCATCCGGTCCCCCTGCCTTGTATGGCTGAAAGGATCGAATGCTCCACAGTAAAAGCTCCTCAGTGATAAATATCTTTGGTTCCCGGTCCACTGTGGGACCGGGGGGGATTAGTATATCATCATCTGTGTATTCTTCACTATCTGGGAAGTGTGTTTTCGTCATAGCTTCCAATATCTTTTCTGGATCCGTTATTAGTTCTTCTCCGTTCTTAATACTTTCTAGCCTACGCGTGTTGGCCTTGGAGAACGTTTTTACCAGTCGCGCCGCTTCAGGGTATCTTTCAACTCCTGCGCAGAACGCCTTCCAGTTATTCTTGTTCTCCCTTCTACATTCTTTCTTATATAGGTTTCTTTCTTCTCTGTATATTTGCCAGCTCCCTTCGTCGTCCTTCTTTAAGGCCTTGTTGAGAGCCCGCCTTGTCTTTTTCCTCTGTTTCCCCAGTGCTTTTGTCCACCAGGGTTGTCCTCTATCTGGTCTTATCTCTCTTAGGGGACATGCCTTGTGATAGCCATCCCTTAGAGCTTCGTCCAGTCTGTTGGCTTCCTTTTCTATTTCCAAAGCGTCTACTAGTGGAGTGTCTCCTCCTGGGACCCACTTCTCCAGGTGGTGCTGGTACGTGTCCCAGTTTGTTTTCCTCGCATTTCTTATTAGAATCTTTTCAGTCTTGGCCTCCAGACTGAAGGTGATACGTCTATGGTCTGACATAGAGTCACTTTCGTCCGTTTTCCAGTCTCTAATATGTCGGCTTATCTTATCTGTAGCGATAGTGATGTCCAACACTTCTCGTCTTGACCTGGTGACGAATGTGGGCGTGTTACCCACGTTCAATATCTCCAGGCATGTTTCGCTTATGAATTCTAAAAGTAAGTCACCCTTTTTATTACAGTTAGTGCTACCCCACACCACATGATGTGGGTTGGCATCGCACCCTAAAATAATAGGAATATTCTTACCTTGGTATTTCCTTACAGTTTCTTCCATTTCTCGGGATGGCGGCTCAAAGTCCCCCTCGCTGGGCAGGTATGCGGAGACTAGGAGCACCCTTTCTTCTTTCCCTGCACCTGTCTGTATTGTTACTACAACACTTGCGAGGTCGCTGTAACAATCTGCTTTTATTAGTCCTAGTGTTCTTGCTCTGCTGCTGGCATATATACATGCTCTTGGGGTTAACTCACCATCCTCATGGTATATGATGTCCCTCCACATAGAGCCGAGCCCTGCCACACGTCCGTTTAAGACGTATGGCTCTTGCAGCAGGGCTATGTCTATTGTCTCTTCCACCACGTATCTACGAAGCTCCGTCATGGCTTCGACACAGTGGTGAAGATTCACTTGAACTATCTTTATTTTTTGTGTGTGTATTTGTGGTGTGTTACTGTTTGTGTTCATATGTCAGTGTATGAGTGTGTGTTTGTTTGTGTGTTAGTGTCCCTGTCCCCTCCCTATTTAGGCTCCGCCTCCGGTATCGACCCCCCGCACCAGTGCGGCTGCAACTGTGCAACGCTCGGTGGGGGTGTCCGGTCCTTCGGCTTCGTCGTTACAGGGGGAGGGTGTGTCGTGTGATGCTGTGGGGGCGGGCCCAAAAGGCAGGGCCTCCGAGTCTCAGTGGTGCCCTCCTTCGGGGTGCCTGACTGATTGTCGCCCCCCCCGCCTATGGGCCGCTCCTTCTTTGTGTAGTGCGCCTGTTGTGTGCTGTTCAGGTGTGAGCCTCCCTGCACCGTCTTGCTCCCTTCCGCCTGGCTTCCCATAGAGGCTCCAGGCTGGTTGGTCGACCGGTTCACGGCAGGCTCCCCACCCCGCGTCTTTGAATCGTGTACTGGGCATCCTTTGCAGGTGCACTTCCTCTCGGTCTGTGCTGGGCTCTTCCCGATAGTGCGGGCGTGCACTCTTGTGGCCTGGTAGTGAAGAGCTACTTCGCCTACTGCGGCCACCTCCTGGGGGACACCCACTACCAGTCTTACCCCTAGGGGTAAAACCTCCCTGCGGACGAGTGTCCACTCTGGCATCCGTAGCTCTTCCCTATACTCATTTTGGACCTTGATGAACTCCAATGGGTCCACCAGTAGGTCCTCCGTGCTGCCCGGGAGCCAGACTGACATCCGGTGTCTCTCGAGCCTTTTGACTTTTAGGGGAATGCCCTCCCGGTCGCCGAGGCCACAGTTCAGCAACCATGTCATTGACTCCTCGGTAGCCGCTGTCACGAGGAAGTACCCCTCAGCGACTAGGCCCGAGGCGTCAAATGCCAGGTTGCGGCCTCGTACGCCGCTCTTGATGGCAGCCCCTATCTCCTTTGTGAGCTTGCTCCTAATCACGGCAGCCGTAGCTTCGTCCACCGCCGCCCCGTCCACCCGCTCGATTACCACAGCAAAGTCCGGATTCTGGGCAGTTGCCAGACTCCAGCCTCCCGGCTCGTTGCGGGTGCCCGGGCTCTGACGGTGTCGCTTCGGTGGACGCTGCTGCGTCCGCTCCTCCGGATCAGTGCCCTGTCTTTTTAGTTTCTCTGCCCTCGGACCTGCCTTCCCCACTGGTTTCGTCGCCACACTGGTTGAGGCGCTTACGGGTACGGTCTGGTTCGTGGCTTGCTCTAACTCTCTGCGCCTTCGAGCTTGGATCCTCCTCCATCAAGATCGAGGGATCCATTCGCCATCGCAGTCCTTGTTGTCTCTTTCCCCAATGCTCATTTGTGTCAGGCCTTCCCCGAGTGTCTCCGAGAGAGACCTTCCGGGACGCACCTGTCCGCATGGGTTCTTTTTGGTACTTGTTTTAAAAGTCGGCGCTGATTCGCCCCCCCCCCAGAATACGAGGGGCAGCCTGGGCCACTAGATGGCCCAGGGAGGGATTCTCCGGCATTGCCGGTACCCTCCTGGGGTAATTCTATTTTATCTACGCTTTCCATTGTTTGATTTTTCCGGGGCTGCCGGGTTGCTGGGTAAGGATGTGGTATGGTGGATTGGATGGGGAGGGGGAGAGATGGAAAAACATTTGAGATTGGAAGGGAGGGTGTGTTGGATAGGGAGGGGAAGGGTTTGGGCGGGGGATAGAGTTTTCGACTAGAGGTTTTAGTTACGTCTGCTTCTTAGGGAATCAGACCAATAACAGGCAGCAACCACGTGAAGGATAACTCTCTAGTCCTGCCATGGGGATCTACACGACTTGCGCTCTCCCCCATGACCGTCCGCCAGACTCAGCACTGGACAGATGCTGAGAATAGGGGTAATACAATCTCAGGTACAATTCCCGTAGATTGGAACGCCCCCGCCCAGTGTACTTACCAGTAACAATAAATCACATCAAAATGGCTGTTAGACACGATTCGACGATGGCCATGGCCGTAAGCTATCACAAATTAATATTTATTAAAAAATGTGGTACCAAAAAAGTGATTATTTGAGGAAAAACGGCCTAATAGTTGGTTTTAGGTACACTTGTGGTTTGGGTTTTGGATAATCGGCTGTATAATTGTTCACTTGTTACTTATTATAACTCACTTGTCTGTATGAATAACCACACGGAATCTAATATAGTGCCGTTCATCAGCTTTAAAACCACAGTTCTCTCTTTAAACTACCATTAAAGATCTACTATACTGCTACCGTGAACCTTTTGTACACTCAAAGCTGAAAAATTTGTGCCCAAATGGGTGGTACAAGGGCTGTATAGCATGCTATACAGCTCTTGTGCAGCTCACATAGCCAGCTTAAAGAATAAATGTGTACCGTAAGTCAACCGCTATAGAACCCCCAATGCTACTTGGGAACTGTTGTATAAACATTGTTAAATGCGAAAAAAATATTGAGTCCTGATCTTTGCGAATAAAGCAGAAGCAATCTATATACTTATTAGTATTAGTCTGTATATTAACAAAATATTACTTACTTAGTACACATACATAACACCACACATCAGGATGAAGGGTGAATCAATGGGTGCAATTTTATTGATCAGTCTGAATTGAGTGATTATTGAGCGATTTTTAAGACTATTGTCAAATTTCCAGGAAGGTAAGTAGTTAGTCACGTAAAATAAGTCACAATTAAAAGCTCTTTGTTGTTTTTAGTGCAGCAGCAGCTTTTGTTAAATATGCGTTTCACTAATAGTATTTATAGTGTTACAGTTTGCAGTGCAAGCCATATGTAGAATCACAAAAAGACATTCCATTGCACTTCCCACTTAAGGAGAAACAAACAAGATTAAGATGCTGCATAGTCCGATTCCATCCAATTGGTAGTCTAGCCTGTGAATAATAACTTCCTTCTATTTATTGATAGAATTAAGTGCAAATCAAGCTTGGCATATACTGCTCTTATTCTGTGCACATACAGTTCAAATTACATTAGAGTGACATGCACTTCTCAAGATTGCATTAAGCTTGATTTCTTTATACTGTGTTATTTTTACTGCATGATAATAGCATAATTTTGAAAGGAAAATATTTACAAACAACATAGAATTATATGCTATTGAGGCACCTTCATATTTGCCATTGACAATTAATCGCATTTCTATTTAATATACACTTTAAATACCCAAAGACAAGTATTAGTCTGCCTTTATGAACGAAAATTAAATAGCATAAGTTTTTGAACCAGGCAATATTAAATAAATTATTGTTATACTATAATAATATGATTAGGTTGTTGTTAGAGGGCTTTTCTTCAATAGCCTATACTGGGTCTCACAGCTGGGCAAAGGACTCGCCACCTCATACCACCTGTAAAAACCGGCCAAGTGCGAGTCGGACTCGCGCACAAAGGGTTCCGTACCATTATCTATAAAAACGGCAAAAAAAATCATGTCTGTTGTATGAGAGCCCCACTTAAATATTAGTTTTATTTTAATTATTTATTTTTAAAGTGAATAATATAACTCAATATTCTGTGAATATTTCAAGCGTCTACCTGTTGCCGTTATCAATATCGAGCAAAAACGAGCAAAAAAAATTATTAGTATTTGTTGTTATAGCGCATAGCGGCAACAGAAATACATCATCTGTGAAAATTTCAACTGTCTAAGGGCCCTCCCCACGGCGACTTTTTGTAGCGATGATGTCGCGCGTTCGCATCTATACAGTCGCGATGAAAACGCGATGCAGTCGCGATGCAACGCGATTCAGTCGCTATGCAAACGCTCGGTTCTCCACTCACGCGCGCCACCTTCCCTCCGTTCTCTCCCCGATGTCACAATACACATAATATACAGTAGTGAGGGCCCTTAGTAATAGGGTTCCGTTTTACCCTTTGGGTACAGAACCCTAAAAAAGGGGTTTAGACAGTTGGTAAAAGAATTTCACTAAATGTTCTTTTTTAGTTTACCTAATTTTTTAACAGGTTCACTGTCCCGCAGACCACATATGGTCCGTAACAATTGATTTAACCATTGTTATAAGTTTTGGACAGTGAACCTGTTAAATCTGCGTTTTTGTCAAAAAAATGTCCTTACATATTCCCTTTATAATGTACAGAAAAAAAAGCAAAAGTAGGGACCCAACTAAACTGTATGTCCCACCACGGAGGTTACACGTTGTTAGCAGAAACTCATTTTGCATGGCTGCTGTCAAAATTTATAATAAATTACCACAAGATATTAGAGTGATGAATTTGTGTAAGTTTAAATCTATCCTATTTAAGTGGTTACTAGACATGTGTTTCTATTCTATTAATGAATATTTAAATATGACACCATATGAGTACGGCAAAATACGAGGTCTTTATAAGTGTTTAAGATCTTGTTTACCATTTCCGAAGAAATAAATGAATTTGAATTTAAATTGTTTCAAATGTGTAAGCAGAAATTGTATTGATGTTGATGTGTTTATCAGTATAGGAATAACAATATTTTTATTTCATCTATAAGTACATATGTGATTATTTGTAGAGTCTGTCTCTATCCTACTAATATTATAAACGCGAAAGTTTGTAAGTAAGGATGGATGTTTGTTACTCTTTCACGTAAAAACTACTGAATGGATTTGGATTAAATTCGGCATACAGATAGTTTATAACCTGGATTAACACATAGGATTCTTTTTATCCCGATATTCCCACGGGAACGGGAACCACGCGGGTGAGACCGCGAGCGGCCGCTAGTCTGTCTATAAGCCATTACTTTCCCACTGCAGGAATGTTATAAAACCATAAATCATCAGCTTATAAATATTAAGACTGCTGTGCTCAACCCTTACTTATCACACATTATCATCAGGTCAAAACTTCTTATCATATTGGTGTTATGTTGATTTTTGGACTTTAACAACCCCCCATTTTATGAAAACATCCAGGGTCAACAGCTTAATGTGCCTTACAAAGCACAGAAAGGGTTAAGATTTTTAATTTAGTCAGCCATTTAGTGATCGTCTAATTATGTGAAAGTTGCTTAACATTCAAGATCACAGCTCTAGCCATCAAGCTTCTAAAACATAATGGAACACAATACATGTATTCTTTGGTACGCTAAGGAAAAAGCCTTTGCAGCTACTAGGTACTCAATATCTTGCCGGCCAAACATAGCCGAAACGGCGCCAGTGAAGCATAGCTTACTTATTATTGTAATTTATACCAGACCAGAGGATATCATTCGTTCATTGTCTGTATCTACAATGATCGTTGGGAACGGTGTCTTTATGTCGTGGCTCGTGACTCATTTTGCTCCATTGAACCTTGTAATTAAGTCCGAAACAATTGTCTCTGTGGTCTAGTGGTTAGACTGAGTTCAGATGTAGGGGTCCCGGGTTGGATTCCCATTTGGGCTATATATTATAGAGCTTTTTTATTGGTGTTTTAAGTTCGCGCTTCATCAAAGTCAATTTTTTTTTTATTCAAATAAACTTACGAAAAGTGCTTTTGAATCGTCCATACATTTTTTACCTACTACCCATTCAGGACGTCTATTTTTTAGCTGTTGAGAAGAATGGGCGCAAGAATCTCTACAACTTTAAAAAAGTAACGAAATCTGTCATGCCAACAATCCAAACTCACATTCTACCTTTTTTAATTTTTCATTGCTTAGGATACAATCCGTGCAGCCTTAATAAAATTATGGTCGAATTTCGACCACTGGACGACCACTAGTTTAAATAAAGGTAAAGGAAAACTGTCTTTCTTCAATAAATATTCAACTTTAATTCTTAGACATAAAGATTGAGGATAGTTAATAGGTAGTCTCTGGATTCGATCTTTAGTTGTTCCAAAGTCTACCTTAAGAAAGTACTAAATAGAGAACATTATTTTTGAACTGTTTAGCCAATTATCTCAATCTTACGACACGTTTATGTGTTTTATTTTGAGAGAGATTGCTGATTGCCTCAAACGGCATTTTCAGCGTCACCGGGCTTTTTTGGGGACGGCGAGGTACGTAAAGGGTACCTCAAGCCGTGTGAAACGAATCACCTTCGGAGGTTTTCTAGAGGGAACGGCATCACACACTTAAAAGTGCGTGCCTCCGTGCCCTACTAGATTCTCCGAAGGTTTCGGATCGGATCGGGGAGCGGAACCACCCGAGGGCGCCTCTAAAGGCTCGGACCTCAGCTCGGGTAGACCGGGCCGTGGAGGAGGAGAGAAGCGCCCAGGTACATGTATGTACCTGGTATAGAGCGCGTGTGAACCGGTTCTTCGTACCCTTGTTCTACGAGTACGGTGTCTTGGGCCTAAACTAGTGTGCATGTTTAGTGTATTCTGTAAATGTGTAGTGGCATATAGAGGATCGGGCGGGGTCACGTTTATGTACTTTATTCGTTGTACGGCATCGCACGTGCAGAGGAGATTAATGCGCATATACTATACCTAGCCTATGCCTGTACCTACTTCAATGGTTCCTCTGAAAATCAGTATTCTAACTGTCTTTCGTCATCAGCTCATTTTATGTCCCTCTTGGTGGGGCACGAGCCTTCCCTATGGATGGATAGGGAGAACGGGCTATGAACCACCACGCATGCCCATTGCGATTCTGTGATTCGCCCGGTCTATGATTGCTGAGGTTAAGCAACTTTCCTAAAGGCCGGTCACCGGATGGGTGACCAAAGATATATCGTATCGAGCTCCGTGCTTCAAAAGGCATGTAAAGCCGTTGGTCCTGGCTGCGTTAGCAGTCGTTAACAGCCACCAATCCGCACTGGGCCCGCTTGGGGGTATGGGCCCGTTCTCCCTATCCATACATAGAGAAGGCTCGTGCCCCAGCAGTGGGGACATAAAACGACCTGGTGATGTGATACATTCCAGATTCGACATAACGATCTCAGTCTTCTCGGGTCTCAGATCTCAGTATGCCAGTAGTGCTACTATATCCTGTACAAACAAAATGGTGAAACTGTACAGATACCGAAAAGTGACTGCGCTTTACGACTCCGCTACCAGTTAGGACCTTTAGAAATTGGCTGTAATGTCAATAACCCAAGCAGTAGAAACAGCTAGTTATACTCATCGTACAGGAGTAGTGAGCCAGTAAGCGCGCTTTACAGCTCCAGTTACCTATCTGGTAAATAGGGAGTGAACTAAACGTGTACATGTGAATAGGACAATTACTCTTAGACACTAGTCTTATGAAGTACTAACCGTCACCCGCCCGTTTCGCTGTACGAAAATTTGTGAATAAATTCATTAATTTTTTTATAGCTTATCATTTGCACAATCTCATGTTCTTACTACATACAAATTTTCATCAAGATCGGTCAAGCCGTTCTTGAATTATAAGAGGACATACAGTTTAGAGCCTACAAATTTATATAGTAGTATAGATATGATTAAGAACGTGTTTCGTCGTTTCCTAATCTGGCAAATGACCTGACGAAAATATTTAAGCGGGTTTGTTGTTTGCGTAGAGCTCTCTGGTACTTTTCATATAATCTGCAGTGTGGGTAGTGTGCCAGCATGAAATAAAATGTGTAAAATGAGGGTTTGTCTTACTTAACTGCCTCTGTGGTCTAGTAGTTAAGACCACCGGTTTAGACCCAGAGGTCCTGGGTTCGATTCTTAACGGGGGGTACATGTTTGTGTACTCGGTTTGGTTGGAGGTAGGGCTTGTTTGCCCGCCTGGCTAGCTACCACCATCTTATCTAAATATGTCGTCGCCATAACATCAATGTTAGTAGCATTGTTGTGTTCCGGCAGCTAGAGATAAGATAACCAGTGCCTCAGTGGTTGAGGAATCTGGGAGAAGTGCGCTTCCACCTTCGGCCTTATCATCACTTAACATCAGGTGAGATGAAGGCAAAGGGCTTATTAATAAGAGGCTTAAGTAGTACCCCATTTTATAAAAGTAATGTATGTTTTGATTCCGATAATAAATTAAAAAAAAAAAAAACAAATTATAGGCTTGGAGTAGTTACTCCGTGTTTTGTCTCTTTTTCTCTAATATGAAATGAAGTTTACATGACGGGAACAAAACACGGAGTAACTACTCCAAGCTTACACTTTGTTTATTAATACGGGGGCAAGTGTTTAACCGTATGACATTAAAAAAAAGTGTGATTCGAACTCAAGAACTATTCTAGTATTCTTCTATTCCGTTGTCTAGTAACCATATAACGAGTTTCATGACGAAGCTTCTCTTGGGCTAGATAATTGGTGTGAGTGTAGGAACATTTATTTATTTATTTATTATTCTAATCCGTAGATAAACCCCGGTTAGGGCTGCCATTAGTTTAATTACGGACCCAGGACCAAAAACTTAAAAAACCCAGGACATTTGGGTGAAATAAAGATATTACCCCGGACTCCATTGAAAAAAAAATTACAATAAAATAAAAACATAGTTATCATATTTTTATTTATTTATAGAAAATTAACTTAATCGACTAGGGAGGTTACGTCACGTCACGAGACTCACGAGTGCGCGGATATATTTGCCGCACCGAATAACTATGAAATGCTGTAATTTATTGCTAATTATTCCATTCTTTTTTTTTTATTATTCTATCAAGTTAATTGGATTTCCCCTGACATAAGAAGTGCCCGGGTTTCACCCGGACACTTTTTAGAAACCCCGCCCGGACGCTCCCCGGACGCCCTTTCAAACTAGGACAAATCCGGGGAAACCCGGACGGATGACAGCCCTAGCCCCGGTGCAACAAAAATGTCGTGAATTGCCACAAAACGCGGTCAAAGCTGAGTGAGACTGAGTCCCATGTGCGAGGTTTTTATTCACCTTTCGATCACGTTAGATGAGATTTTTAATCGGAATGTGTGTGGAAAATTCTTGCTTAAATATTCTCGTTTACGTTAAAGTGATTGAATGGCGGATGGGACTCGCACTAAGACTACATTGACCAAATGGCTGTTTACCTACAACAACATTTCAATTGACAAACATTAAAAGTACAAGTCACATCACGTGACAGTACTTAAAAACATGTTTTGTTGACCTAAACACGAATTTCTGTAACCTATAAAGTGGTTAATATGAACAAATTGATGGAACAATATGATGAATAACGACATAAAATAAAACTTCGCTTTACACACAAGTTTAATAAAACATTACCGTATATTAATTTAACAGGTGCTGTAAAGTTTTTTAGTGTCTACTATATCTACTGTATATTATTTAACCCTATTTTGCTTATAAAGTTATTAGTAAATAGCCTATTTACTGCCTTTAATGCTAAGCAAAGTCTCTCCGAAATTAAGTTACCGCTGTGGGTATTGGCTTAATTACCACGCTTGCCAAATGCGGGTTGGTGAACACTAACCCGGGCTATGCATTGACAAATCCGAAACAAGGTGTGCCCTACCTGGGAATAGAACCAATGACCTTCGGGTATCGGGCGAGCGCATTGCCATCCGTCCACTGAGGCGTTTAAAGCAATTTGTTTGTCAAATTTTCTGGTGCGACTCAGAATCGGTAAATAAACGACTTTCTCATAGTAACATGGGTTGAAATATGTCAAAAATTTTGAGACAAATCAGGCTAATCAGTGTTTGCTAAAGTATGGGAAGTCCAAAATTTTTGGACATATTTCAACCCCTGTTACTATGAGAAAATTGTTTACGTCTGAGATTCTGTCTGAGTCGCTCCAGAAAATTTGCGCACTAGTTAAAAATATATCCTGTATAATGTTTTTAGATTTGTGGACGTTATACCTAGTTTTGAGATCATGTAAACCAAATTGATCAATAAAGGTTTATGATTATGATTATTATTATGATTATAGGGTTATTAAGTTTACTATTGTTATTGCCATACTACAATAATTTTATTCTTAATAGGAAAACTATATATACTGTCCAAAGTGACCTTTCGCGTTTTATCCGAGATGACACGATGATTATGAATAAATTATTCATAATATCCATAGCTAATTTTGTTTATTTTTCTTTTTCTGTCGTTTATGAAGGACCATTCAGCCGTAATAATTATGCTTAACTTAATCAATATTGAAAATAAATAGGCTTTGTCTGTCAGGTATGTTATGGGGCTTCTTTAAACACAGATTTTTTGCGATCTCACAAACTAATTAGACAAACAGTCACGTTTGAAAGAGGATTAACTTGATTTTCATTAACCTCATGCTAAACTTATTTCTAGATATTTTAAGAGCATTTGAATGGTAATGTGCTTAATACGGTATCGAATTTAACTCAAATGAACCTATTGTAGTTTGAAGTTCTGTTGATACCGATTTTCGCCTATCCGTTGCTTTAATTAATTAGCCTGTGATCAGCTGGTTTCGATGGCAAAGCGGCTTCACGTTCGGATTCCGATATTGCAAGATGTGCAACTTGCAAATAAATTAATCAATCAATTAGTAAATAAATAAATAAATGTTCCTACACTCACACCAATTATCTAGCCCAAGAGAAGCTTCGTCATGAAACTCGTTATATGGTTACTAGATAACGGATAAACATACTTAAAATACTTAAATACATACTTATTATACATAGAAAACACCCAGACACGAGACAATTTAGAAAAACAATAATTTCTAAATTGACCCGACCGGGGATCGAACCCGGGACCTCAGAGATGGCGACACCATGAAAACCGGTGTACAAACCACTCGACCAAGGAGGTCGTCAAACGTCAAAGTACCTTAACCTATTTTAGCAAATTATTAAATTCAATAATATTAAATAAAAATTCTCGTTAAATTAAATTAATAAACTAAATTTGAAATCAAAATAAAATTCCACAACATTCCAAAACATCAAATTATCACATTACTAATAAAAATAGTATTTTGCCATTAGTCAGGTACACTGTGTTACAATGGTTCACGTAATGAAAGTCAAACCTTTCCGCAAACACCTGTAGGATGCTTTGCGGCTGGCCCGGCGTCATCCAGCGCGTGCGCACCAACGATGTGCAACGTTTTCGCATAATTAGGTAGTTGATTATGATTAGAGACTTTTTTCCACTGTCAAAACGTTTTTTTTTTATAGAAATTGTATGGGAATGGCAAATTTTTACGTCAATATATTTTGTTCCTTTAATTGAGTGTTAATAAATAACTTTTTAGATTACAGAAATTCATGCTTAGGTCAACTAAAAGTAACTAATGTTTTAAAGAACTGTAACGTGATTTAATTTATTACGTTTGATGTTCTGGAATTAATTATTAATTTCAACATCCCTATTGCGCGATAGCAATCCACTTTCGTAATACAGATTCAAAGTATAGGTAAAAAAAATAAATAAAATACCTTGAGGCAAAAGCACGGAGGAGATGCTTCGGAAGGCGCGATAAGCTGTTGGTATCAGTTGTTGTCGTACGGGAATCGTTATGAACCGCTTTGTTCGTTGATTATTGAGTCTCAGATCAGATTGCACCACCCCCTCTCTTCCCGTGGGTGTCGTAAAAGCCGACTAAGGGACTATTCCAGAGGATGGACAGCAGCATCTCTCTGAAGTTACCCTCAACCTACTGCGATCGCCAACCCGCCTGCCAAGCGTGGCGATTACGGCAAATACCCCTCATATCCTTGGGGGAGGCCTTTGTCCAGCAGTGGACGTCTTTTGGCTGAGATGATGATGAGATCAGATTGTGAATTTGGGATGTCATGTAGACGTTACATGGGCGATTTTTGAATCTCACTGGTGATCTCGCAATTAAATGTGACATGAAGTATACTATGAAATATAATATTTTTGCTTTATTTACAATTTGATTATTAAGATACATACCGATTAAGGGTTTTCGATTTAAAAAAAAGTTACCATAGACCTTGAATAAAAGAAAAAGCACTTCTTGGCGGGAAAGTGAAGAGTCATGTCTGCGGTTTTGTTTTATTTTCTAAAATTTGTGTTAGATGTAAAGCCCCACATCTTTACTGAGATACTCGAGGGGTTGTGGGGTATATCATTTCTCACTTCTCATTTCTATTATCATTCATCATCATTACTGGAGGAAGAAGGAAATATTGTTTATTTATGCATTACTTGTTAGAAAAATTACTTTGATACTGTCTAAATGTGCTAATCGCACGAAGCCATCAACTAAAGGAAAAAAAAATGAAAAAGAAGCACTCAAATACATACCGATTTTTTTAATCGAAATTGGTTTTCGATTAAAAAAAAAGTTACCACAGACCTTGAATAAATGAAAAAGGAGCACTCGTAATTGATATAATAGTGTGATAATTAGTCAGCGGTCTAAAAATCGCCCTCTAGAACTTTCCGAGTCTATAACTGTCAGTCAACTTGCAAAATTCTTTATGTTTCTAACTTGGCAGGTATGGAAGCGGCGTTGGTGTTCGTGGAGAACTGCGGCCTTGCCGGCAAGACGACCGGCGAGGTGATGTCGGGCATTGTCGCCAAGTGCATAGCGGCGCCGAAGACCAAGACAAAGGACTTAGCTTTACAGGTCAGATAATTAAATACACAAACAGATTACAATCAATGCCTACAAGGACATATTTGGGTAATCTAATTAGCTAGACGATATTTACTTATTATTATTATTCTCTTTATTAAATATACATCTTAAGAATTTTTTTTTACAATATTTTATATAAAAACACACTTAACTTAAAAAAAAACATATTTACAATATAAAATATTATAAAAAACTTTACCTAGGTAGCCACTGGCAGCGGGGATAGACCCAAGCTATCGGTGGTTAGGGCTGCAGAGTGAGGAACCTCCTGACAATACGTGCCGTGTCAAGGAATACTGCCTTTTGCATCTGACCCTTGACCCAACCTTTCAATGAGAGCCTGTCTAGGTGTTGATCGAGGCTCTTGGCTAAAAGACCATTTGCCGAAACAATTATCGGTACAATAATGGTTGAATCCACATCCCACATGGCGGTAACCTCGTATTATTATATATACGCCTGTAGTCTCTCACTGCAGGTCAGATGCTGTTTACTAAATTTTACGCGAGCAATACACATTGTAATGGAACACCTGTACATTTAAAGGGAAACAGAAAGGTTCGAAAAGTTAAGATATAATCGAAAATTATTTCCGGCACTGAAAGGTTTAGCTGAAAAGGATTTAGATATTAAGGTATTAATGTAGGTTTTTGATAAACCAAGGGAAAGTTTCAACTTATTCCTATAGTAAATGACGATGTCAGGTCGGGTCCTCTTTCCATCAAAGGCCGGCAACGCATCTTCGATTCTTCTGATGTTTGTTGCGTGTGTCAATGGGTGGCGGTGATTACTTTCCATCAGGGGAACCGTTAGCTCGTTTGCAACCTCATATAAAAAAAAACAATAATTTCAAAATTGTCGATGGTATATTTACTAAACAAACTTTTTTCCACAGATAACTCTAATGTACATAGAGATAGAGAAACACGAAGTAGTAGAAGAAGAACTACTGAAAGGCATGGAGCAGAAGAATCCCAAGGTGGTGGCCGCTTGCGTGTCCGCACTGAACACTTCGCTCAAGCAGTTTGGCAACAAAGTCATGGCGATCAAGCCGATGGTCAAGAAGATACCGTTGCTGCTGGCGGACAGAGACAAGGGTGTGAGGGATGAGATGAAAGCTCTTGTCATTGAAATGCACAGGTAAATAAATACTTTTTCTTTAAACGTTTATTATGCAACATGTTGTTTTGGTGATTTGAAAACGGTCAGTTTATACTTGAAGTTTACGACCACATTTAAAGCGTCTGTTGTAACTGAATAGATGTATGCTCGGGTTGAATGCTAGAAATCTTAGTTCAATCCCCACAGCTTCGTTAGACTGTCACGACCCGATCAACTCGAGTCGAAGTCCGAGCCTGTAGAGGCACTCTCGGGTTGTTCAGCTCCCGATAGAATCCGAACTCTTCTTAGATCTAGTAGAACATGCTTAATGCCATTGCCTCAGAAAACATCTGGCAGTGTTTCGATCATAAAATTTCAAAAATTTAAAATTCAAAATCATTTATTCACTTTAGGCTACAAGTAAGCTCTTGTGAACATTCACAATACAATTACAATTATAATTTAATTTGTGTAACTTCCTTCACTTCTTTCCTTCCTAGTGACATTCACTAGGAAGGAAAGAAGTGAAGGAAGTTACACAAATTAAATTTTTAGGTGTAATTATAGACCAACACTTAAACTAGAAGGCACATATAGACAACTTGTGCAGTAGAATCAATAGATTTGTATATGCTCTAAACAAAATAAGAAACGGTACTAATAGGAAAATCGTTATCACTACCTACCGCGCATACATAGAGTCTATATTACGCTATGGTCTGATTTTGTGGGGCAACAGCGCATACAAAAACAGCATTTGTTGCACAAAAGAAATGCATTCGAGCTATATGTGGGATTCCACATGACGAGTCATGCAGACCAGTGTTTGGGGACCTCGGTTTGCTGCCTATGCCATCACTGTATCTGCATGAAATCAGTAATTTTGTGAATAGTCATAAAGCCTTATTTACAAAGTCATGTGAAGTTCACTCCAGACTAACAAGACATCCTCAGAGACTTGTCTTAAAAGACATTCCGAGGTCTGATAAATATGGGAAAAGCTGTCTTACCATGTGTGTTCGAATTTATAATAAAATTCCTGTGGAAATTAAAAAATTGAACACGTACACTATTCAAAAAGAAAGTATATACACTCGGCGTCAAAAAAATCGCACCTCTTAGAAAATCACTTTCAAATGTCATTTACTCTTGATATGCACATGCAGTCGCATTAATTATGATTTTATTTACAAGGTTACTTAATTAACTTAATAAAAAACATTACTTTTCATTATCAAATAAAACCTAATGCAACAAATAAAGTGTCACAAAAATTCGATGCAAATTTTGCTACCCGTGAGAGTTGCTAGTTGCGCTTCCTTTGTGGGTATAAAACGGTCAACACGGGTTCAATGTGGGTCATTCGCTATTCAACCGTTGAAGAGGACACACGCACAGATTTTGATGGATACATGGATGTATACATGATGGATACACAGCTGATAAAGCCGCTCAAGTGGTTGCACTACTGCAATCAGGGGTGCGGCAGTGTGATGTCGCCCGGCAACTGAACCTGAGCCGTTATTCCGTTCGAAGAGTGTACCAGCGCTTCATAGAGACCGGTGGCTATATCCGCAGACACGGTTCGGGTAGACGTCGCTGCACTTCGGAAAGAGACGACCGGTTCGTTGTGTCGAACTCTTTGAGAAATCGTTTCTCCAACGCTGTTGAGTTGCAACAGCACCTCCAGGCAGTTCGCAGACGCACCGTAAGCGTATCTACGGTTAGAAGAAGATTGAAGGAGAAGAAGATAGCGGCCCACAGAGCTGCTACGGGTCCAAAATTGACTGCAGCGCATCGGCGAGCCCGCTTGCAGTTTGCTCGTGACCACGTCGATTGGACCCTTGAGCAGTGGAGAGCTGTTCTCTTCTCAGACGAGACGCGAGTGTGTCTTTTCTGCAACGACCGACGGAGAAGAGTATACCGGAGGCAGGGTGAACGTTTCGCCCAAGCCTGCATCCAGGAGACGGTGGAATATGGTGGCGGATCCTGCATGTTCTGGGGCGGTATGTCTGCTGCCGGCAAAACCGACCTTGTCTGCGTCTCCGGACTGGAGGTGCTCGCGGACAAGGGTCGCTGACTGCTCGCCGCTATGTCACTGAGGTCCTGGAAGTGCATGTGGTCCCCTTTGCCGAATCTTTTGGCGAGGGGTTCACATTAATGCACGACAACGCTCGCGCTCACACTGCAGGCATCGTGAGCGACTTCTTGCAGAGGTCCCAAATCTCTGTGATGCAGTGGCCAGCGCGAAGTCCGGATCTGAATCCAATAGAGCACCTCTGGGACCATCTTAAACGTAAGGTTCGATCTCGGGATCCAGCTCCTTCGACTCTACAGGAGCTCCAAGACGCGGTGATTGAAGAATGGGGGCTTATCCCTCAAGAAGAGCTCCTGAAGTTGGTGAGGTCCATGAGGGACCGTATGGAAGCCGTGATCAGGGCAAGGGGGGGTAACACTAGATTTTAAGTTAATTTTAAGACACTTTTTGTACATTTTTCTTTGTAAATTGTCTGTTGTTAATTAGGACTTAATTAAGGATTTTTATTATTTTATTAATTTTAATGTTGTTTGTATAATTATAATTAAACAGAAAGTTAAATTTAATTGTTTTTTGATACTCCTTTTTGTTACCTTTCTAATGATACCCAACACTATCCTCTACATAAGGTTTAAGAATTTTTAAAGATGATTTTTAAAAGGTGCGATTTTTTTGACGCCGAGTGTAGTTGGTTACATGAAAATTATTCCTATGATATAAAGGACTTTTTCTTTTTTGATGGCAATAACAAATAATGGATTGTGATTATTACAATGGTTTTATTTAATTAACTAGTTTTATATAAATGTTTAAAAATTGCATGCAATATTAATTTGCAATTCATCTTTAGCACATTAAATCTTGTCACATCTTTTAATACCATGTTCTATGCAAATAAAGATGTATTATTATTACTATGCCATCGGTTCGTTAATAAATTTACATCAGGTAAAAGGCGGCACCCGTTTACGAGTATGACATTATGAATCAACCATCATTTCGCTCAACCATATTTTAGGGAACGTAACGACCCGACGCACACGCCACCACCGCGGAGACAATAAAGAGAGCATGACACACTCAAGATACTCTAAATAAAAACGTAATGATCTATTTAACGCAACGCTATTTGTTATCTGTAGGACACTGCTGATAAAGGCTATCAGTATAAAATATACAATATATCAGTATAAAAATTGTATAAATTAACTTCATTACATTGATCCAAATAGAGTAAATGTGCTTAAGGAACCCTTTTAGTGTCCTGCCGCACCCAAAAAACTGCGGTGACGCTGTAGAAGCCGACTAAAACCAACGGAAAGCTAACAAAAAATCCGTTGGACTATTTGACGTAAACCTATACTTTATTTGGGCGATCATTTGGTGGCAACTTATATTTAGCTAGCTTATCTATTATTGGTATACTTATATGATAAAAAAATACTTATATTGGGAAAGCTAATTAATGTTATTCCCATCATAAACGCGGTAAAACACGTATTGTTGTAGAAATAGTTATCCTCGTATTTCATACAAACAAAGTGCGCATGCGCATATTAATGTCAATAAAGTATATGTCATCATTTAATCAAAAAATTACAATATTGCAATATGAGTACATACAGTAATTTATAAGGAATATACTTATATTTAATACTAATTATTCCTTCTTGTACTATTATAGTAAATGAAACCAAATAATTATCTGGTTGTCGCCTCGTGTCCGCAACCAAATCAATTCATAAAAGAACTTCTCTTAATTTGCATGTAACCCAGCTTTCTCATCATTATTCATTTGGAGATGTATCATACATAAGTTATTAACATGTGATGCGGAACAAACAACATTATTTCTAATGATGCATGATTTGGCATACATTTTAACATATGAACGGTTTTTGTTCAACTTAAAATAGAATATCTTTATTTGTGAAATGTAGGTCAGTGTTACAGCAGTAAATAACTTAACATTACCATGTTTTTTCTTCCATATTTTATATTTTTTTAAAGAATTTTATGTGCATTAAATAATGTCGTTTTGTTTCTCCGTTTTGACGCGAAAGAGGAACAGTCAAACAAACGCACTCACATTATAATACTCATAGTAAATATTATTAATTAGCAGATTAAAACAAAACCACCCTAATGCATGTCTGCCGCCAAGCAGCATTGTTTTGCATTGGTGTGTTCCGGTATGAGAGTGTGATCCAGTAAACTGTTTGCTGGCCCATTCTGCCAGGATCGTGAAGCAGGTTCGCGAGCGAGGGCTACACTATACTTAGCACACCATCCCGTGCAGATGATTTCAAATGTGAACAAATCTAATTTGTTTCTAGATGGATAGGCGCAGCAATAGAGCCTCATATAGCGTCCCTCCAAGCCGTCGTCCAACAAGAGTTGAGGGAATCGTTCAGCGCGGGCGGCGGCGGCGCGCAACCCACCAGATTCCTGCGCTCGCAGCAGAACCGCGTCAGAGACACGCCTGCCGCTGATTCTGCTGACGGTAAGCCCATTGTCTCCACATAGATAGACTCGAAAACCTTAGAGCTCCATATAGCATCCCTACAAGCCGTCGCCCAACAAGAGTTGAAGGAATCGTTCAGCACTCTAATGACGGTAAGCCCAATGTCTCCACATGGATAACCGCTATAGAGCCTTTGTAGCTACTCCAAGCCGTCTGTCATGCTGGAAGAGATGAGGACATTGTTTAACGCAGCTCACCAGATTCCTTTGCGCGCCGCGTCAGAGACACGCCTGCCGTCGGTTCTACTGATTGTAAGCTTGTAGTTGTCTCTCAGATGGGTGAGGGCAGCATTAGAACCCCACATAGCATCCCTCCAAGCCGTCATCTAGTAAGAGATGAGGGAATCCTTTAACGCAGCTCACCAGATACCAGCGTTCGTAACAGGAACACTTCAGGGACACGTCTCGTCATCTGCCCTCTGGTTGTTTAGCATTTGAATCCGATCCTAACGCCTCGGAGAATCTAGTCGAGGACTTGTGGTTTTTGTGTGAGTTGCTCGTCGACAACAAAATAGATTTACGTAATAGTTTTTTCGTACAGTGAGAGGTTGCGGCCTCTGATCTTCCCACATGGAGAGATCGAGCCACAACGCTGCTCCATATGGAGTTTGGCTTTTAACGACAAAACAGATGGGATCAACTTTAAGCCCTTCTGTTGTTCTATGATGGCAATCATTAAAACCCACCAACCCGCATTGGGTCAGCCTAGTGGATTATAGCCCTATCTCACCTTGTTGCATGTGCAGTTCTTCATGTGTTCAAAGCCTGACCAACATTAGAACGTTTATAGGCTGATCTTAAATCTTCTGTTCTATCTTAAATATCCTCCTAACATTTACATTCTGTATCTACCATCTATCACTTTACTTGGGTTCTTAAACCACAGGTGGACTGGAAGCGAGCTTTAGTTTTTTCTGTATGTAACTGGTTTTTTTTTGTCTAATGTGTGTGAAATTAAGTATTTTTATGCCTATCTTTACCCTTTAAACTTAGGCGTGGCTGACGAGGAAGACGTCGAGACCGGTGGCGGTGACTCTGGCGACATGGATCCCTACGACCTATTGGACCCAGTGGAGATCATTTCGAGGCTTCCGAAGGACTTTTACGATAAACTGGAAGCTAAGAAGTGGCAGGAGAGGAAAGAAGCGCTGGACTCATTGGAGGCGTTGCTGAAAGCTGCGCCGAGATTAGAGCCGGGTGATTACGCTGATCTGGTCAGAGCTTTGAAGAAGGTAAGATTGCATTATTTAACCCTTTCACTGCTCCTATGTAGATGCCACCATAATTTGAACCTTGTGCAGTTGCAATAGGATTGAAAAACAATAAAAATATATTGCTTCTTCCAGACCATAAGGCCGGAAGGTAAAGAAGCGCACTTGACCAGGAATCCTGACCTACTAAACACCTAACCTATTTATATTTGTCGGAACAAGACAATGCTGATAACATTATTATTATGAGGAAAGACTAAGATAAGAGTATGGTTGCCTGGCGGACTTAAAACAAACCGAGCACAATAATGTTATGTAACTCTAGGAATCTAACCTCAGGACGTCTGGATCTGTGACTTGTGGTTTAACTACTACAGTTAACCTCGGACGGAGTAAACCAGGAATATTGTTGTAAAATAACATTGTAACCTGCCCCCCGACCGCCTAACCGATCGCTTTGAGTACGCGTATAGTTTGTGACGTCATCTTGCCACCTCGCACCGCCTATGAAAGCAATATCAAAAGCTAAAGGCTATATATAGCTTTCGATATTGCTTTCATAGGCGGCACGAAACGACAAGATGACGTCATAAACCACACACGAAGTCAAAGCGATCAGTTAGGCGGTCGGGCCCCTGGCATCAGTTCGCGTAAAGAAATATTTATTATTTTTATTTTATTTTATTTGGAAAATCAACAGCTTTATGAAATTTAATACAATAGTATTATAAACACTGATAGCCAATAAGAGGTCTTCGCTTAAACAAAACAATATATAGATCTAATTTTTAGTGAGAACATTGACAGACCCAATCTAGTACTTAGAACAATATAAACACACAGAAACATGTGATGCGCTTCAGTCACTATGTTTAACAGCATGCTTTAAAGAGAAAGGATTGCCTACTAGTCTCCTCGCTGAGGGTATGCCAGAATGAAGTATATCAAAATCGTAATCTTCACTTAATAGTAACAATATATAGTTGCAATAAAATATCTTTACATATTATAAAAGTACAGTATCACCGTTTACCGCAGATATTACATTTGATATTAATTTATTGGAAAAGCATACAGTTTGTTCTTAGCACTCCGTGATACTGTTGCCCGTATTTAAATTGGGATGGTGACTGATTAGTCAACAGAAAAACTTTTTAACAGTTGTCAAAACAATATTTTTCAATAAAAATTGTATGGGAATGGAAACTATGACGTCACTATTTTGATCCGTCAATTGATTGTTTATTTATTAACTAAATGCATAAAAATGTAATCACGTAACATTGACCAATGTTACGTGATTTTATTTATACGTTTAATGTTCCAGAAATAATGATTGTAGTTGTCAACATCCTTATTCAATTTAATGTTAGATAAATAAACTGTGTTTCCCAGGTGATATCTAAAGACGCGAACGTGATGCTGGTCGCTCTAGGCGGCCGTCTGCTCGGTATGATCGCCTCAGGACTGCGGAACAGGTTCCAACCGTATGCGGTGGCGTGCGTGCAAGCTATTCTGGAGAAGTTTAAGGAGAAGAAAACCAATGTGGTGACCGCGTTAAGGGAGGCTATCGATGCTATTTACCCTAGCGTAAGTATGACTTTGTTTTTATAGTTCTTTTTTTATCCATAGGTTGGTATCCACTGGTTGAATCCGGCTCGAAGGACCAAAATAATGTAGTGCCACCACCCTTCAGCATACCTTAGCATTTTGTCAAGATATGCTAAAGGGTGGTGACTTCGAAGAGAGCTAAAATAACCAAACCCTACACTAATTTATTGCTTCCACCAAGAATAACGCTTAGATAAGCAAATTCAATCTAGGTCAATATAAAAACTGCACAATGTGAATGTGCGGCTAGCCCGAACAAAGTTTAAATGGTAAAATCTTAGGTCTGTTTTTGTTTGAAAATAGTGTAAATAAAAAGTATACCCTGAACTCATATTATGTAAGTGTGTTTTCTTAAAAGCCAAGATATTTTTTACGAATTTGTTTTGTATCGATTTATTTGAAGCTGACCGTCCTTTCTTTCGTTCATTCATCACACTAATAATATTATAAATGCGAAAGTTTGTGTATATGTGTGTATATTTGTTGCTTCTTCACGCTGCAACGGATGGATGGATTTGGTTGAAATTCGGCATACAGATAATTATAACCTGCATTAAACATAGGATACTTTTTATCCCGATATTTCCACGGGAACGGGGACCACGCGGGTGAAAAAGCGAGCGGCCGCTAGTACAAAATAAATACCTACCCTACCAAAATGTGTGGAACATCTAATTTGTACAACTCCATTAATTCCAGACGAACTTAGAAGCGATTATGGAGGACATGATAGCCGCGTTCGACAACAAGAACCCTTCAATAAAGACTGAGAGCGCTCTGTTCCTCGCGCGCGCACTCTGCCACACCCAACCTGCGGCTTTCGGCAAGAAGCTGGTCAAAGCATACGTGGCTGGACTGCTGAAGCTACTGGAGAGCGCTGGTAAGAATGTTACAATAATAAAAGCCTATATTTTGAACAACAAACAATTATAAAATGGGTCTTCTACTACAAAACTGTTTTATAATAAAGCTCAACTGTTTTTCTTCCATCCACCATTTTCTCGCAGTAGTGAGGTGGGAAGTTGTGTGTTTTGCTCGGCAGCAAAGTTGTTTTGCGTCTCGTGCCTTGAAACCCTCGCTACATGTGACAATCTCTTTTCATCATTTTTATCCATGGGGTAAATCTCCTGTGACATTGGTTTTGTACAGTAGGAATGAAGCACGCGTTTTGGCTTGTTATAGTTTTGCATTATGACCTGACATAGATAGTTACCTTGTGCGAGTTATTCACATTTAAACTTCTCTTATAACCTCAACAGTTTGTAGTGGGTGTCTTTACAAATTAAATTAATGTAATGAGGAGGAATTGTTAACAATTAACTGTTTCTTAATCATTCAACTACTTCATTGTAGACCTCGCTGTCCGAGACGCCGCTGCGGAGGCGTTGGGTACCGCGACCAAACTGGTGGGCGAGAAGAATATCGCACCGCACATCGGCAAGATCGACCCGTTGAAGGAGCAGAAGATCAAGGAGTTTGCTGATAAGGTAATAAACTTATTTAAAAAGGAATGTCTGTATAAAATCAAGTAGAGGTCTGTAATACAGAGAGATATAGAGATAAAACCTTCAGAGACCACTTTAAAAAAATTGTTTCGAAAAAGTATCGACGATTGTACGCAATTATCATCATCATCATCATCACCATCTCAGCCAAAAGACGTCCACAAGAATAAGACATACTAAGAATGAAAAGAATCCAGGAAATTTTATGATTTAGAATGCTATGTATTATGATTAAGTTTAGATTAATTATCAACTTTACTCTTGTTGAGAGTCGGACACAATAGAAATTTTATATTAAATCTTAACTACAATTACTTCGGAAATAATAGATAACACAATAAAAATCCCAATTTAGGATCTTCAAGTTCACTCGATAAAACGCGACGGTAAGATCACATTCCTGACAATATTCAAATTAGATTTTAAATATGTTGTGTGCATCGTCGGCCAATAAGTAGGTCTATCGCGAAAAATATCGCTAAGATAGATTACGGCAAGCGATAAAAAATCTTATCGTTTTAATACATGCAAGCAAATGTCAGTCGTAAAGTGGTAATCGACTTAGCCGACCGTACAGTATTTGTTTGTGGTAAAAAATGCTTCTTATTTACGTGTAACTTCTTATTGTATAACTACAGTTAAAATAGTTACCATGTGCAGTTATAATAAAATCATGCAGATTGTGTATATCAAGTGTCATTATTAGGTATTATCAGTAGATACGTAATGGTTACATTTAATATTGTTAAAGGCATTAAAATCTATTTGAATTATTACTTGAAACTAATTTAAAACTGTAAAAATCGTCACGATAAAATCATATAATAGAGTAAAAGTATTTAGAAGTAAAAATATTTTAAACTTCAGAAAAGATTTTACTGTTTCATTGTTAATTTGTTATACGTTACTTAGACATGTGTTACATTATGTATTTAGCAATAGTATTGTATAAGTAAAAAAGGCAGATACGTTACTGGCGCTCATAAGACGCTCCGAACAAATGAAGGCAGCCGTATCCTTTTGGGCTCTCAAAGAAGGAGACAGACAACCGAGTCAGTTGACAGTTCAGGGGCCCAACCGCCTAACCGGTCGCTTTGACTTCGTGTTTGGTTTATGACGTCATCTTGTCGTTTCGTGCCTATGAAAGCAATATCAAAAGCTATATAGCCTTTAGCTTTGATATTGTTTTCATAGGCGGTGCGAGGTGGCAAGATGACGTAATAAACTACACACGTAGTCAAAGCGATCGGTTAGGCGGTTGGGGGGCTGGTTACAAAATCCCATATTTAGATTTAGTTTTCGTTAGAAAAATGCTAAATAACTAACGCTATAATGTGTTTTTCGTTCTTATTGTTTTAATTACGCTAACCCTTTTACATCATTTGACAATATAATTAAACTAGCACTTTGCCTGCGACTTCGCCCGCTTGGATTTGAGATTTTAAAAATAAATATTTATTTATTAAATTAAATATAGCCTATGTTATCCACAAGGTATAATATAGCGTTCGATCAGTGATAGATTTTTTGGAATTGAACAAGTAGTTCCAGAGATGAGCCCCGATAACAAACAAAAATATTTACAACCTCTTTATTAATAGTATAGATAAATAATAGTTGACATTAAAAATGTGAATCCGTGCTGCCGCTGCGTTCAAAATTCGAACAAAAAAAATTCGAAGCATTTTCACAATGGGGTATTTGACAGGATTTAGAAAAATATGTCTAATGGTTCAATATAGCATAATCTATTTGCAATTTGATTAATTCGTTATGAATTTCTTTTCTTTATTTTTATTAAAATTCAAATTCATAAAATAGCCGCCAAAACGCTGAAGACGCCATGCATGCACGTCACGTGATGTCGTGACGTCACCTGCTTGTAAGCAAACTTAGCTGTCAAATCAAACGTACAAAACTTTGATTGACATTTACTGTAAACAAGCTGGTGACGTCACTCCAGATTCAGCGTCATCCCGTGCGTTTTTGATCACGTGGTCAATCATAAAAATTTTATTATGGTATTAATGGTTTTTTATAAAAATCATACTTATTTTAAAATTATGTGCTGGCTAAATTAGTTTAAAAACATGTTAACTATTAAGTTAACAACAGTTTGATCAATATTTTCATTGTAGTCAAATACCTTATTATATGTATGCGTTATATTAAAGTATCTACCTACCTTTATAATATCATTGGTATTTAGACATTATCTCACAGTCAACATTGTAGACGCTAGCAACTCAGTTACGCGCACCGGACTTTTCAACGAGATTGTGCTTATTTAGTCATCGTGCCAATTCCAGGCGGTGATCCAGGTGAAAGTGGCCGCGCCTAAGAAGGAGGCTAAGGCGAAACCCACCGCTGCCACCGCCAAGGGAGACTCGCGGCTTGCCGGCTCCGGGCAGCCGAAGCCAGTCAAGAGGCCTGCCACAGGTTAGACATTAAGTGCCTTACAAATAATGAGCTCCGAATAGTTATTCCGTGTTTTGTTCCTTTCATGTAAACGTCATTTCAAATTAGAGTAAAAGAGACAAAACACGGAATTACTATTCGGACCTTATTCTTATTCTTTGTTTATTTATAAGGGGGTATAAGGGGGTTTGTGCCTTACAAATAAACAAAAAATCAGCTTCGAATAGTTATTCCGTGTTTTGTTCCTTCCATGTAAACGTCATTTCAAATAAGAGTAAAACAGACGAAACACGGAATAACTATTCCAAATTTATTCTTTGTTTATTTGTAAGATCCTAAATAAAGATGAATATTTGTGTAAGTAAACAAGGGAATTTACCGAGATCAACGCAAACTAATTTCAAAAATATGTCACTTCGAACACCTACTAAAATAAATTAAAGTATGTGAAAACATACTTTTATTAATTTTAGACATCATGTTTCATAAAGCCATTTTCTGCTTAAGACCTCACAATCGATATCTAAACAACCGGGTTCGATTCCCGAGCTGAGTACAGTTTTTTTTAAATGTGTGAATGCAGTTTTTCTTCTTAATAAAATCGATGACATGGTTCCTAAGTACAGATCTTCGTATGTCTTATAGTTTCAGACTTTCCCATACTGACCGATTTAAATGAGACACCCTGTATAGTAACGTAGTCGCCATCCAGTCCAGTCTACCACCAGACAGATTCTTACTTTCGTACTACAGATTGCTGCGGCTAATTATATTACACGTGATTTTTTATATTGTTTTATAATTTTCTAATTATATAAACGTTTTTTTAAAATATATATTATAAAAGGAGTATTCATTAGAAATCACATACAAAACGTACAAGTACTCATCCCTATCATTCATTCTTGACGACCTCCTTGGTCGAGTGGTTTGTACACTGGTTTTCATGGTGTCGCCATCTCTGAGGTCGCGTGTTCGTTCCCCGGTCGGGTCAATTTAGAAATTATTGTTTTTCTAAATTGTCTCGGCTCTGGGTGTTTTCTATGTATAATAAGTATGCATTTAAGTATTTTAAGTATGTTTATCCGTTGTCTAGTAACCATTTAACGAGTTTCATAACAAAGCTTCTCTTGGGCTAGATAATTGGTGTGAGTGTAGGAAAGTTTATTTATTTTATTTTTTTATTTATTCAACAAAATAATCCATAAAAAACCTATATGTTACAGTATGTATATTTGTTTGATTATAAACAATAATATTGGTAGCATTGCGTTGTTAAGTTCTGTTAGAGCCACTTCCCCAGTGGTTTGCGGGTGATGTACGCTTTTATCTTCGATCTTACCGATTTACATTTATCATCAGGCGAGATTTGTTGTGTGTTATTTTTTATCATTAAATAAGCAATGTATCTACCAGGTGCACCTAAGAAGGGCGTTGTGAAGAAGTCTCAGGCGGCTCGCGCGCAACCCAGCCCGCCGCGCGAGATGGAGCTCTCGCAAGAGGAAGTGGACTCCAGAGTGGAGATGTTGTTCGCCGCTGACGTCATATCAGGTCAGTAACGTCATCACTATACCGATTACCAGAAATTAAACAGGAACTCCACTCCACGTAGTCACAATCGTAGTTTGTCCGCTAGCTACCACCATCTTATCGAAATATGTCGCTAAAACATCAAAGTTTAACCGCCTCTGTGGTCTAGTGGTTAAGACCACTGGTTTCAGACCCATAGGTCCTTCCTAGGGCTTGTTTGTCCGCCTGGCTTGAAGCCATTTTATCTAAATACTACTACTAGTTATACATGATTTTTGCGTAACTTTTACCGTTTACGCAGCGCACGCAAGAAAAGTTATAAATTTTTTTTTTTCCGTTTTTGCAACATTTTCCTTTACTGCTCCACTCCTGTTAGTCATAGCATGATGTAATATAGCCTATAGCCTTCCTCAATAAATGAGCTATTCAACGCAAAAATATTTTCTCATTTCGAACCAGTAGTTCCTGAGATTAGCGCGTTCAACCAAACAAACAAACAAACTCTACAGCTTCATAATATTAGTATAGATGTCACCAACACATCAAAGTTGTATTGTTATGTTCCGGCAGCTAGTGATAAGATCATCAGTGTCTCAGTAGTTGAGGATTCCGGGTGAAGTGCGCTTCCACCTTCGGCCTTATCATCACCTAACATCAGCTGATATGAAGGCCAAGTGCTTACAAGAAGTAACAAAAGAAAAAATATTTAAAAGCGAATTTGCTGTAGACGTCAGCCTTTAAAAGTAATAACGGATTGGATTTATTTATTTACTAGATGACCCGGTGAACTTCGTATCACCTAAATTGACAACCATTGACAACCAAGTGACAATTTTGTATTTCTAAAAAGACAAAAGACATCAAATGCTTCATTGCTAGGAACATTTTGTATTGGAAAATTAAATTGTCGTTTTTTAGTATTTTCCGTTACTTATTATTTATGTTTCTGACCGTTTAACTTTAAACCATCCCTGATCTTCCAAATAAATATTTCAAAATCAAAGTTAGCCAAATCGGTCCAGCCATTCTCGAGTTTTAGCGAGATAAACGAACAGCAATTGATTTTTATTTAGATTTATGGATAAGCGTATACTGGCAATGAAATACCAAATGATAATTGACGTCCTTACATTGTCAATTTCAATGCTAACTCAACTTTTTCCAAAGTCTCTACTTTATTTTCGTGTAATTTGATAATCTTTATTTGTTTTTTTATAAACAACTAGCTACCGCATTCGTTAAAAGAGATCCAGAGTTTAAAAAGATTAAAAAATCCGGATTATATTAGCGTATTTTTACACCCTGTAAAAAAACTAACTTCCAAAATTCAAGCTTGTTCATTTCATAGCTCTTCAGATTTCGTAATTACTTTGTTTATCAGTTAAAAAGCACGAGCCAGGTTTTCTTTAATAATATGTGATAAATGTACCATGCTTGCTTATAATGTTGATGTGCCTTGAATAAATAAAGTAGAATTTTGTTTTTTTAGAAGACAAGACATCAAATTTTATTTGCTATTCAACATTTCCTTATTTTATTCTTTAGGCCTAGGCGACGGCAATTGGAAGACCCGCCTCACAGCGGTGCAGAGCTTCCACTCGACCGTCCAGGGTTTGACTCCCAGCGATGTCACTGCGCAAGTGCTGTACCGCACTTTGAACAGGAAGCCTGGCTTAAAGGACACCAATGTGCAAGTGTTGAAAGCGAGATTGGAGGCCTGCAAATACATCACGGAGAACTTCCCTGTCACCACGTGAGTGGAACCTTTTATTATCATCAGTTTGTATATGTCCCAATGCTAAGCAAAGGTGTATGTCATTGAAATCAAGTTATCGGTATGCGGGTTAACCCATTTAGCTCGACCAGGCGTTTGTGTGTTGTTGTAAATGAAACTCTGAAAGTATATCATTAGGGTACATCTATGTATTACTTTTACAGGTGTTATAACACCTTGTCGGCCTAAGTGGAATAATGTTCACAAACTTGGTCCTTGAATCTTGGGAATTTAACCTAGGACCTTTGAATATCGGAAAGTACGCTATGCCACTTATACAACCGTAATGTGTATGTTGCGGGCTCCGTAGTTAAATAATAACACAACTGGTTAATGTATCGGAGTATAATTTCTGACTAGTTTAATAACTAAAAATACAGGTGTATATATTAATCTATAAACAAAGAAATTGGCGGGGGAGATTTGTTGATTGTAGAAAAATCACGAAACAGGTACTAATGAGTTTTGCTTAATTTACATAACATGTTTCTCTATTACATCTCGTTATTAATTATTTACCACGAACATTACGTGCTATGAATATTGTGCTGACGGCACAGTGTACACAAAGATGGTAACAAAGTATCATTAAACTATGGGGTTAGACCCAAAATGAGTAATCGACAAAAATGTGTGCATTTCCAATGGGCAATTATAAAGAAAAACTATTTAGAAACAACAAGTCGCATACACTAGAATTTTAACAATAGAATTGTTTTTTTTTTGTAATTTTATTTTTACTTTTTATTTTGTATTACAGTACAGCAGCAGACTTTGTCCTCCAAGATGTGGTGACGAAGCTCGGTGAAGCCTCCTGCGCTGCCATATCGGCCGAGTGCCTCACCTGGCTGGCTGAGGCTTGCGGCCTGGAGCATGTCCTCAACGAAGGACTCACCTTCGCCATGGACTCACAGAAGAACCCAAAGGTGCAGTCGGAGATGTTCAACTGGATGGCGATCGCTATCAAAGAGTTTGGTTTCAGGTAAGCTTGTTGTTTAATAAAGGTCTCTCTTAAGGGCGCAATAAGGGTATTTTTCCTATAATTTTTTTTTCAATGCAAACAAGGCTTTCAAATTTTCAAAAAAACCTCGTAAATGTTTTTTTTAAACTTATAACATGTTATTGAAAACTTCGGATTGATGATGATGATACTCGCCGCCAGTAACTATCTGTCAATGATGCTAAGTCAAGTCGTAAGGGTGCGGTCTCATTAAGAGCTAAACTAGTGGCTTGAAGCTGTTTTGTAGTTCAAGAAGAGCAAGTTCCGGTTTATAGCTACCAGTTAAAAGCTTTCAATGGGACCGTGCCCTAACTTTCACGATTATTTATTGGCGGTTTGCCGTAGGTAGGCCGATACGACGTCATATTGTTAAAAAATTGCGTTTTAACGGGTTAAATAGTGATTTTTGTATCTTGAAATTAATTGCTACTTTCTATAAAAACTGCTACAATCAATTTCCACCTCAACAGCATGAACATACGCTCCATAATCGCACACTGCAAGAAAGCTCTCTCCGCGACCAATCCCAACGTCCGCACGTCGACTGTCAACTTCCTCGGCATACTGTCTCTATACGTGGGACCGTCACTCATCAGCCAGTTTGACAGCGAGAAGTCGGCCACGAGACAGCTGATAAGCTCGGAACTGGATAAATATGCCAATAGTACGCCGCCCATACCTACTAGGCAGTTGGGGAGTGTTAGCAAGGTAAGGAGTTGTATTTTAAATAATATAATGTCAATCAAAAGTAGTGATAGCTTATTCACCAATCACTCAATAGTTTTTTATAAGTAAAGGTAATTATTTTAATATTTGTCTTAAACATTTTGTAATTTTTATATATTTAATTATGTTCCAAAATTTACTAGAATATTTTAATTTCTATTATCCTTTTAGTAGAAATTTGTCTGAATAGTATATTTATATTCATTTGTGGAACGATTGTCACCAAAGTATTCACGATTCTCTTTGTAGATATTGATCAGTCAGCTTTGTGGTTTTTATGTAACTCTATTTTTAAACCAGTATAAATTTGTGTGGTAATAGAAGTGAATAGTTTGTTTACAAATATTCTGCATCAGTTTTGACCTAAATATAGTATTCGTTGCATCTACTAATAAATTTCAATATCACTACATATTGCCATAAAACTTTATAAAACATTTTTCTAAAATTCTTAATTTATAAAAACTTTTGTTCACCAGTCTGCCAGCAAAGGTTCCATGGGCGACGATCTAGAAGAAGCGTATGAAGACGCAGCAGAAGAACTGCTGCCCGCCACCGACGACGCCCGACCGCGTACTGATCTCGCGCCGCTCATTACTGACGCATTAGTCGCAGAGATCAACGACAAGAACTGGAAGGTATGCACCCAAACAGATATAATTATGAATAATAATTATGAAGTAACTGGAAGCAACGTAGGAAATCTGAATAATTGGAACACTGGCCAGCGTCCGCAGAAATATCTAAATCACCAGCTGCTGGGGCACGAGCTTTCCCTATGCTTTGCAGGGAAAACGGGCCATAAACCACCACGCGGGCCCAGTGCGGATTAGTGGTTGTTAACGACTGCTAATGCAGCCGGGACCAACGGCTTTACGTGCCTTCCGAAGCACGGAGGAGCTCGGGATGATACATTTTTGGTCACCCATCCGATGCCTTTGCGAAAGTTGCTTAAAAAATACAAACTAATATTTTTTGTAACCCCCAGGTCCGCAACGAAGCCCTAGACAAGCTGAAGGCCCTCATCACCAGTTCGTCGCCGATCAAGCCTACTCTAGGCGAACTGCCCGCCGCTCTGCACGCTCGCTTACTCGACTCCAATTCAAAGCTGGCACAGAGTGCGCTCAATATCTGTGAGGCGTTAGCAGTGGCTATGGGACCCAAAAGCAAGTCCCACGCGAGGACTTTCTTCCCGGCGTTCTTTCAAGGTAAACTAATCGTCAAAACACTAAGGCAGTGCCGAAAGGTGGTAGGTATTTATGGTCAACTATCTAAGGCGGCAAAGGTTAGTTGGGGCTTGGACCCCGAGATAGTTAGGTCCATCTACACGGCGGCGGTGGAGCCGGTTATTTTGTACGCAGCGGCTGCGTGGGCTCTGGCGGCGAAAAAACTCGGTATCAGAAAGCGGCTCAACACGATCCAGAGGGGTTTCGCGCAAAAGCTCTGCGGAGCCTACCGCACAGTCTCCCTACACTCGGCACTGGTACTTGCAGGGATACTGCCTTTCGACCTCAAGATTGCAGAAGCAGCCGCTCTGCAAAGAGAGGGTCATCGCTGGAAGTACTGGCAGGCAGAGAGACCGAGAGTGCGGTGGACTTCGTCGGCGCTCCACATCCGGCGGCGCATATGGGTTTGGAGTTCGTGTGCCTGGAAGACCAAAACCTTGTGGACAGGTACAATGTGCAGGCGGTGCGAATCTTCACCGACGGCAGCAAGCTTGAGGGGAAGGTCGGAGCAGCACTTTCCATATGGAAAGGTGAGGCCGAGACCCGATCCATAAAGCTATGTCTGTCCGCGTACTGCACAGTCTACCAAGCGGAACTTCTAGCGATATGCAAAGCCACGGAAGTGATTGCGCGGGGAAAGGAGACGAGTTATGGTGTGTATAGCGATTCGAGGGCAGCGCTGGAGACGATCGCCAACCATCACTCTCTCCACCCCCTGGCAGTGGAAGCACGGAAGAATCTGCGAGGGGCCTTCACCCAGAACAAAGCTGTATCTTTGTTCTGGATCAAGGCGCACGCAGGACTTCCGGGCAACGAGCGGGCCGACGAGCTGGCCAAGACGGCCGCGCTGAGGTCGAAGAAGAGCCCCAATTACGACGCATGCCCACTCTCGTACGTCAAGAGGTTACTGCGAGAGAATACGATTAAAAGCTGGGACCAACCCTTCCGCGAAGGGCAGACCGCCTCCGTCACGAAACTGTTCTTCCCGGACGTTAGATCGGCGCACAAGGTGGTAAGGAAGCTGCAGCCGAGAGGTCCGTTGACGCAGATCCTCACCGGACATGGAGGGTTCGCCCAGTACTTGAACCGTTTCAAGTGCAGGACGAGCCCTTCATGCATCTGCGACCCCGACATGGAAGAAACAGTTCCCCACCTCCTCCTTGAATGTCCCTCCACCAGTGCTCACAGACACGATTTTGAGCAGAAAGCTGTTACGGAACTAAAAATAGATAACTTGCACGAAATTGTTTCGTGCAAGTATACAAGGAAAGAATTTGTAGAGTACAGTATAAAAGTTTGTAAATTAGCCATGTATAGGAATAAGGATAGCAACTAAGTTTTGTTTAGCCTATAATTAATGTTTATAGTGTTGTAAGCAGGCAGCAGTAGTATGCTATGTCTTATTCTGCTAAAATATTGTTAAGAATAAAAAACTGAACGGACTGTATACTGTAAAAAAAAAAAAAAAAAAATTGTATATTGTATTAGATAACATCCTAAAAGTAATAATAAATACTGTGTACCGCCTTTTCTTACCCCAAGACTGAATAAGAAAAATAAAAAGAAATAAAAAAGGATAGGATAGTTTAGATAACACAATATGGAAAGCCTAATAGATTATAGACGGGAACCCTACTCGCAAAAGTATAAAAGAAGATGTATGAAAGTGTAGTATGAGGAATGAAAGTACGAGAGGCATATAAGCGAGAACTTGTATGAAAGAGAAAATTAGAAATAAAAATAGGCTCCGATTATGTTGGAGGTGCTAGAATTAAAAAAAAAAAAAAAAAAAAGCTGCAGGCTAGGTGCAAGACCCACGCGAGGACTTTTTTCCAGTATTCTTTCAAAGTGAATAAAAATCAAATCAAACATTAGGTCTTTAGGGCGTTCGCTAAGACTCCAACTCTAAGCTGGCTCAATATCTGTGAGGCAATAGCAAGACCCACGCGAGGACTTTCTTCCCGGCGTTCTTTCAAGGAAAACAACGAAATTAGCGTGAAACTATACAAAGTGTAACATAAAGGTGTGATAAAAATGAAAAGATCTAAACTGTCTTGTGTCTCAAAAAATCTAGATCTTGTATGTGTTGTTACTAAGACGTAATTATTAACGTTTTAGTGAAATCAGGCGCGCATAAGCAAGCATCAGTGTTCATAAATGTAAGTACAGAGAGGTTAAAAACTAAACCAAAAACTAAACTAAACCACTAGGGCAGTGACTTACAGTTTAATTGATGTGACGGTAGTTGTTGACATTGAATGCGCCTTTGGCTTTCAAAGTAAAAAGTAAATAGTGTTGAATAATTTCGGCGGGCTGGTTAGAACCGCGATAGCTCAATTGGGAGAGCACCTGACCCGGTATGTCAGAAGGGTGCAGGTTCAAATCCTGTTTGTAAAAAAATATTTTTCAATTTTTGTGTTTTTGTTATTTGTTCTATAAACAAAACAAAACAAAAACATTTTATTGCATATTAAATAAAGTTAATAAGTATGTCTTAACTCTGCATACAAGATCTAGATCGGATAAACTTTCATTTTTACCACACCTTTGTTTATAATTTGTTTGCAACAACTCAAATTTTGTTGCAAACAAATTATTTAAATTATAATTTGGAAGTGTTGCAAAAAAATCCAAGAGCGTGATTTATACCCTTATTCAATGTCAATGTGAATGAAGTTAATGATGTAGTTGTTGACATTGAGTAGGGCTCCTTTGGTGTTCAAAGTCAGATTAGATAGTATTGATTTTGCACGAGTTGGACAAAACTACAATAGCACAATCGAAGGTGTACCTGACCTGGAGCCCGACCGCCTAACTTATCGCTTTGACTTCGTATGTGGTTTATGACGTCATCTTGTCGTTTCGTGCCGCCTATGAAAGCAATATCGAAAGCTTATAGCCTTTAGCTTTTGATATTGCTTTCATAGGCGGTGCGAGGTGGCAAGATGACGTCATAAACTATACGCGTAGTCAATGCGATCGGTTAGGTGGTCGAGGGGCTGGTTTGTAACGTGTCTGGTTAAAATTCCGCTCTTAAAAAATATCTTCAACACTTTTCAAAACATTTAGTTTTAAGTTGTGTTTTTTACTGTAAACTTTGTTATTATTTTTGGTTGAATAGATAAATAATAAACTAAACTAAATAAAAGACAAATTCTCCCACAGCATTCGGCGACAGCAAGCAATGGATCCGCACCGCCGCGGTCTCCTGCGTGGAGACTTGGTGCCGGGAGGCAGGGCCCGCTGCTCCTCTAGAAGGCGAGATGATCTTCGACGCACTAAAGGCGGGTTCGCCCGTGCTCAGGGCTTCACTGCTGCAGTGGTTGGCTGAGCATTTGCCGCAAGGTTAGTGAGAAATGTGCTTCCATTTTCGACCTTATCAACACTTACCATTAGGTTAGGTGAACCACACGGTGCACCTCCAGAAGGCGAAATGATCTACGTCGCGCTAGGTTAGTGAGAAGTGTACTTCCTTTTTTGAGCGTGTCATAGAGATCGAATTGCTACTAGTAGGGGGTAACCTCGGCAGGCTCCAATAAAATTGTCGCTTACCAGGTGATGTGAAAGCCAGATTTTATTCTCCATATAAGCTGAATAGAAAAGAATACTTTTACGCTAGAAATACCATTAAAATTATCAGCGCAGACCGACGGAGTGGCAGGGAAGAATTTTTTTGTTACAACAATTTTAGCCTTATTCAAAAACGTCTAAAGTCGGCTTTCCATTAATAATGAATTGGTCTTTTCGTCGCCAGTCTGCGCTGACCAATAAGTAAAATTTCTTATTTTTTTTTTCTTATTTTTTTGTTGTTACTTAGTTCTTACATTGTTACTAACACTTTATGGGCTTTGTCTGAAATAATTAATAAATTATGATGATTGATCTTTATTTTTTTTCCCAACAGTGCCCATGAAGTCGTTCCAACGCGAAGAGCTATCGGTGTGCTTGCCGCTTCTATACGCGTGTATTGAAGATCGCGCGGGCGAAGTGCGAAAAGCGGCGGCGGATTGCGTGCTACCTATCATGTTGCATCTGGGCTACGAGCCCATGCATAAGCAGCTTGACAAGCTCAAGGTATCAAGAAAATTGAAAGAATTAAAAAAATATGACCACCATTTTTTTTTTAATTTTTAAAATATTTCTTTATTAGTCACAAATTATTTCAAAGATTTTTTTTTTGGCTATGCTCGGGGTTTCTCTGCGTGATCGAATCAGAAATGAGGAGATCCGCAGAAGAACAAAGGTAACCGACATAGCCCGAAAAGTTGCTAAGCTCAAGTGGTAGTGGGCAGGGCACATTGCTCGCAGGACTGATGGCCGTTGGGGCGGGATAGTCCTGGAGTGTCGACCGCGTACCGGAAAGCGCAGTGTGGGCAGGCCTCCAACAAGGTGGACCGACGATCTGGTGAAGGTCGCGGGAAGCCGCTGGATGCGAGCAGCACAAAACCGGTCGTTGTGCAGATCCTTGGGGGAGGTCTTTGTCCAGCAGTGGACGTCTTTTAGCTGAGATGATGGTGATATTTTTTTTTCTATAAAATAAACTAAAAAATAATGTCAAGAAGCACCTGAAATGTACCCGACGCTGGTTTTCATGATTATAATGCTGAATAGAATGGAATAACTTCACGATATGTAGGTTAGTATTACCACTTTTCCACCGATGAAGGTATACAAATACATTCCGTATTTGTGTACCTCGCCTCCTCGTTCTTAAATAATTAATGAGAAAAAAAACAGAAGTAAAAAACATAGTCAAATACTAAAAATGGCCCTAAAGATAGAAAAAAAAAACTTGAGAGGTGTCAAGGGACACCCGGATGGAACGAAGTTCCTTTCGATTAATTAGTAAAGGAATTGTAATAAAATTTTATTTATTTATTTTTTTTTTTTAATTTTTTTTTTTGTTTTTTTGTCAGGATTCATTATTATTATTATTTTTTATTATTTACAAAAAACCTGTATACACTCAACAAAAATAATCGTCGCGACACCACACTGTTCAATGCAAAATAGAAATGAAAATATCTGGCTTGCTTTCTATAAGAGAGAGAGAGATAGACAGACAGAGAAACATGCGACGCCGCACAGCTTACAATAGCTTACTATAGCAAAAATTGTCGTGACAACTTTTCGTAAGAATTTTTTCCGTCTAGCCCCCTTTCACAACGCGCGATAAGGAACTTCGTTCCAAAAAGACACTAAAAATACTCCTTAAAACAAAGTAAACCTTTATATAACTAAAACGAAACCTTTCCATAAAAAGGTAACGAACACCGGTATAAACTGTATAACTATAACTTTGTTTTACTTTTGTTTAACCTTTTTACCGCCAACAACTTCTATAGAAGTTCGAGATTTTCGTGCCGCTCACGCCAGCACTTCTATAGAAGTTCTTCTTTGTACCTACTTTATTAAAATACATTTATACGTTGGCGTACAGCGAGACATCGCGAGCAGGATAGTTGGGCGGTGAAAAGGTTAAATATATATATTTGTTTGCAACAGCCCGGCTCCAAGTCGGTGGTACAAGCAGCCCTGGACAAAGCGAGGCCGCTCCTCCCCGTGCAGCCATTGCCTACTAAGACCAAGAAGGAAGAGCAGCGAGGGGTGAAGTCAGCTGGTGCGCTGAAGAAGGAAGCTGAGAAGAAAGGCGCTGCTCCGGTTAAAGGAAAAGTAAGTTTGTGTATTTGCTCAATTAGATGTGGTTAGTAAACATATTAACAAAGGAACAGCCCGGCTCCAAGTCGGTGGTCAAGCGGCCCTGGACAAAGCGAGGCTCAGCCTCTGCCTCCTACGACCAAGAAGGAGAAGTAGTAAAGAGTGAAATCAGCTGGCGCGTTGAAGGAGGCGGAGAAGAGAAAAGCTGCTCCGGTTAAGGCGACGCATTGGAAATTTACGTGGCGGGATCTTGATTTTTCCTAACAATTACAAAATATATGAAAGTGATATTTGATGACATGATTTTTGCTTCGACAAGGCTATAAAGTGCTCATACAGCTTCTTTACATGCCAACTTTACAAGCCAATACTTAGTTTTGAAGCGTTAACCCTTTGGTACAGTGAAAATATATATTCATTGGTTTTTAATCTTATTGCAATAACATTCAGTTCAAATTATAGTGTCATCTATATTGCCATTAACAGCTAAAGGGTTTAACAATCATTATGATTGAAATTTAGGGCATTGTGAAGCCGACGTCCGCCTCGAGCCGCGGTAAGAAAGACGACGAGGACTTCTCGCCACTGCTGCCGAACAACAACGCCAAGAACCAGCGCATCATCGACGACCAAAAGCTTAAAGGTACAGTACAAACGCTTGCACATCGTTATGTCCGCCTATATAGCCCTATAGGCAACCGCATGGGGTGTTTAGGCAGTAGGACTCTGCCATAGTCTACCTGAACCGCTTGAGTTATTCATACAATGCAGTATTCACCTTCTCCCACCTCCGGGTTGTTAATGGTGGGTTGTCCTTCTGAGGGCGCAAACAAAGCCAGCACATTGTAATTTGTATTGAGGATTGGTGCCTTTTTCTTAATTGTTGCGCACGTACGGGACTTTTATGAATAGAGATCTTCTAGACTCTAGGGGGCTTGTTAATAAACAAAGTGTAAGCTTGGAGTAGTTACTCCGTGTTGTCTCTTTTACTCTAATATGAAATGAAGTTTACATGACGGGAATAAAACACGCAGTAACAAGCTTACACTTTTTATTAGTACTTTTTTTAGGGTAGAAGATCTCTATTCATAAAAGTCCCGTCTAGATTCTAGACCAGGGATAGGCAAACTTTTTCATTCGCGTGACAATATTTACTAACAAAATCTATGGCGGGCCAGGCTATGGAATTTTTTTGCTGCATTTTCAATAAATAAATACTTTTTTTGTGAAATAAAAATATTGATAGGTATGCATTTTCTGAACTTTGAGCATTGACGGGCCGGTGATGGCCCGCGGGCCGTAGATTGCCCATCCCTGATCTAGACGAACAATAATTGCTATGACTATTGATTGATTAGCTCGAAACCGTAACTTTTCGGAGATATGAGCGAATATGTACTGGATGCATTCTAAGTAAATAACTAATTAGGTCTTTCCTTTAGTTTGACATTTGACATTACTTCGGAGAATTTGGTTTTCCTAAGTGACACTATTGGATGATGTAATAACTTTTTCAAAAACAGGTTCATTTCTTGGACATGATATAATATTTTTTCAAAATCTAACGACGACGTATTTTTATTTTGTATCAAAGCCCCTAGCGTGGGAGATAAATCAAACAGCCAGTATGTTATCTATAGCTTCGTGAGCTAAGAGCTAAGAAAATTCTATAAAAAAGAAAAAAAACATCTTTTAAACTAATTATTACTAATGCTTAAGTATGTGCGTCAGTTGGAAACAGCGAGTGTGTGTGCTCTAGATACAAAGTCCGAGCTGACGCTATAGATCCTTTGAGTATTTCTCGCTTTTTCTCATAGTTTCGGATTCGGACACAGAGCAACTTCAGTTGCAGAAACTATTAACTTAGTTGAACAAAGCTATCAAGTTTTACGCCAAACGTCTAAACCGTTTTACGGGCAATACAGTTTTAGATTTTCATTGGTTTTCAATCTTATTCCAAGTGCACAATGTTCAATATTCGGTGGCAACATAGCTGCCATTGCTTTCGAAATGCAGAAACTATTAACTTAGTTGAACAAAGCTATCAAGTTTTACGCCAAACGTCTTAACCGTTTTACGGGCAATACAGTTTTAGATTTTCATTGGTTTTCAATCTTATTCCAAGTGCACAAAGTTCAATATTCGGTGGCAACATAGCTGCCATTGCCTTCGAAAGGGCTAATTGAAACAGCCCTTATTTTACAATCGGTTGTTCGGCTGTTTAAGAGCATTTACAAGCTCATGCATTTACATGCTCTTAAACAGCCGAACTTTTTTCTTTAACATGTAATAAACAAAGGAAGCTCTTGCAATGCCATTCAAATTATCGTTTTCGTTAGTAGCGTGATCAAATGGTGGTTGATTCACCACTAGGCACTCCGTTCTATTTTAAGAAGGGTGATTTGGCAAATTGTTTTTGAATTACGTAATGACACGTGAAAGAAAACAATCTCAACAAAGATTCTTTGGCATGTGTTTGGCTTAGTGTCGCGCCAACTATGCCAAGATAATTATATATTTCCAACTTGATGATTAACAATAATTTGTTTAAAATACGTAATTGAATTACCTTTTTTTAATCATCGCAGTTCAGCAACAGAACTTGCTGAACACTTAAATACCAAGCCATAATAGCTTTACTAATCGACACATTTTTTCTGGGTGTTGTTTAAATAAGGGTATAAGAGGCAAACTGATTTTCACCATATCTCGTCATCAAGGTATGATAATGCCAAGATTATCGCCAAGTTGAGAAAATATATCTCACTTGTAAGACATCTGCTACTTAGAACATTTTGGTTCGGACGATTATGATTATGCGCAAGCGCAAGCGATAATGTTAACGTAGGGCTATATCGGTTAATTAATATCATCCATCATAAATGCGAAAATATTTGTTTATTTATTTCTAGATTTCTAAGATTTATTGTATTATTTCAGTGCTGAAATGGAACTTCACAACTCCTCGTGAAGAGTTCTTCGAGCTGCTGAAGGAACAGATGAGCAATGCCGGGCTAAATAAACAGCTTGTATCTAATATGTTCCATAGCGATTTCAGGCAAGTTTTATTTACTTAGTCTCATTATCCTTTTAATAATACAGGCAAAAACTTTATTAGCTGGGTTATCTATTACCAATGTACAGACGCCAGCACATCAACCTATCCAAAACTGTCAAATTTCTTCAATACATTTTCAACCGTAAGAGTCAGTCATAAAGATCAAAGTCTATTGAGAAAATTTGACAGTTTGTGGTAGGTTGGTGTGCAGGCGTGTGTACATATATAGCGGTGCGATTCTTGAAACGATGACTTTAATTATCATCATCATCATCATCATCTCAGCCAAAAGACGTCCACTGCTGGACAAAGGCTTCCCCTAAGGATCTCCACAACGACCGGTTTTGTGCTGCTCGCATCCAGCGGCTTCCCGCAACCTTCACCAGATCGTCGGTCCACTTTAATTATATTATGTTATTAATAACACCCCACATCAGCTCTTCGGGACCGCTGAAATTAATGGGTATCTTTGCAATGTGCTAATAGGATAGGTCTATCCAGAGTACGATAAAGAAGTTACGATAAAGAAAGAGTTACGATAAAGAAAATAAGATAATAATATATATTTATATTTTTTAACTATTTAATTTAATAAATATTTTTGAGAAGCTCCATGGCGGCAAATGTAAACGTACGCGATCTACGATTGCTAAAGTTACGGAACTTTAATAAATGCCGCTCTTCGGTGATTGGGGACCAAAACATTACTATCTCGAGCTCATCCTTACTTCGGAAGGCACGTAAAGCCATTAGTCCCGACTGCATTAGCAGTCGTTAACAACCACCAATCCGGCCTGGGCCCGCGTGGTGATTTATGGCTCTCTTTCCCTGTAGTATTTCCATGCAAAGGGAAGGCTCGAGTCCCAGCAGAGGGGATATAAAATGAGCTGGTTGATGATGATGATGATGATATTAATATATTTTTCTACAGATACCACCTAAAAGCCATAGAGTCTCTATCCGAAGACCTCCACGAGAACGGCTCATCCCTAATGGCCAACCTGGATCTAGTGCTGAAGTGGCTGACGCTGCGCTTCTTCGACACCAACCCTTCGGTGATCCTCAAAGGGTTGGAGTACCTGTCCGTCGTGTTCCAGTACCTGATGGATAGTGATTATACTATGGCGGAGTATGAGGCCAACTGCTTTATACCTTATCTCGTTCTCAAGGTATGTTTGCAAAAACCTAAAAATTTTGCAAAATTGTATATGTATGAGGCTAGCTGCACTTTAGATGAGTTTTCTTACGATCACGTCCGAATACGCACGATCCAACCCGATCCTCAGACTACTTTGGTACCTCGCACATTAGGTATAAATACAAATTACTTGCAATTAGAGGATCGGGATGTATCGTGCGTATTCGTACGTGTTCGTCCGAGTCAAATTCGAACGAAAATACACCCAAAGTATGGCTGGCCTAAGTATAATTATGTAACAAGGCATCATATATTATTATACCAAGTTTTAGGTTACCTCTACGCCATGTTATGAAAGTTATACCCCGGCAACAGTCACCTTACTAAGCTTCTTGTGACTGCAGTCGCATTATGACAACTTAGTGGTTGAACAATGCGATTAAAAACAATTGTTATTTTGCATGTTCTTATTATGATATAAAATAATAAAAAAAAACTAATTTATGCTCGTCGGTCCAAACGGGCATTATATAGGTACATATTCTATGTTTGCTTAAAAATACTTTACTTATAATGTAAACTTCCATCCAAAAGTGTATAACAATGAGTTTGGTTGTAGGTGGGAGATCCCAAGGACACAGTTCGCAACGGCGTCAAGGCGCTATTCAGACAGATATGCGTCGTGTATTCCGTCACCAAGCTCTTCGGATATTTGATGGAAGGGCTCAAGTCGAAAAACGCAAGACAGAGAGCGGGTAAGATTATTTTTTAAAGAGTTCCGCGATGTGTTCCTTTTTTTTCTTTGTACAGCGGATTGGAAATTTATTTTTTATTTATTTTATAATGTTTCTTAGTTTAATGTACATACGCCTGCACATCAACCTACCACAAACTGTCTAATTGCCTCAATAGACTTCGAACTTTATGCGTTAAGGCATATGGTTGAATATGTGTTAAAGAAATTTGTCAATTTTGGCAATGACAAATTGACAATTTGACAATCTTCTCGGCAAAGGCCTCCTTCATTGAAAGAAAGAAAAGAAGAATAAGAAGAAGAATTGATGTACATAAAAGCATATTATTATTGATTATATTATTGATTTTAATTTTATTTGTAAATTCAATCATTTAATTTAATTCATTTTTATTTTTATTAGTTATTTGATTTTGTTTTGTAAACAGTCATTTAAGTATCATTTTAATTTAGTAATTTTCTCTGATATTTGTGTTATACATACTTAGTTTACTTGCTCATTTTTATTGCATGTAGTCCTCACCTGTAATTGCAGTGACATTTGGATTGTGTTATCATAGGTGCATTTTTGTTGTGTAAATTGTATTGGTGTTCACTGTGTTGGTGTCCGATCAAATAAATAAATAAATATATTTCAGCTTCGTTTAAGGGGTATTTCCGAACTCTTCGTGCTTCCGAAAGCTAATGTAGCCGGGACCAACAACGTAATGTTGTTAGCAGTCGATAATAAATCGCACTTGTCTCGCGTAGTGGTATATGCCCCGTTCTTTCTGTGGTGTTGCCATCCATAGGAGAGGCTAGGTGTCCTAGCAGTGGGATCCTAACTGAGCTGGTGATAATGATGATATTGAAAGGGTATTTTACGCCCGGATTCGATTCCCAGTGGGGGTCACATGTTTGTGTACTCGGTTTGGTTTGTGGTAGGGCTGTGGGCTTGTTTGTCCGCATGGCTAGCTACCACCGTCTTATCTAAATATGTTGCCATACCAACATGTTTTAGCATTGTTGTGTTCCGGCAGCCAGAGATAAGATCGCCAGTGCCTCAGTAGTTGAGGATCCCGCGTGAAGTGCGCTTCCACCATTGGCCTTATATTCACTTACCAACAGGTGGAGGTACTGTGTTTATCCGTAAGATATAAAAACAAAAACCTAGTTAACACAAACCCCTTCCTCCGCAGAATGCTTAGAATGCATCGGTCACCTACTCGAGACCTACGGGTCGACGGTGATGTCCCCTACGGGTGGTGCATCCCTCAAAGAGCTGGCGCGTCATATCGGCGACCGCGATAACGCGGTGCGATCCGCCGCGCTCAACTGCGTCGCTAGCGCTTACTTCCTGGAAGGGGAGAAGGTGTATAAGATGATTGGGCAGGTGAGTCGGAAATACAATGACATTCACCTGTCCGTACCAAACGCTTTGTTAGCTCTTTTCTTATGCAAACCGCTAAAGAGTGGAATGCGCTGCCTGGTTATGTGTTCCCTGTTCACTACGATCTAGGTCTCTTCAAGGAAAGAGTGAATAGGCATTTCCTGTCTTACTCGTACATCCTGCTCACCAACCGGCAGGTTGGAAACAGTGTTCATAATTCAAAAATATCATAATCAGTGATAGAAGCAAATACAATATAACCTAACTTCGTGCCGGGACATAATGAAACGTTTAATAAGAATCTATTTGTGGTTTAAATTAAATATTTTTTTTAATTAGAAAGAGATAAAACATTTTAATAGGCTTAAAACGGTTATATTTGGTAAATGCAATAACGTCACGGACGGCTTAACTTTAATGAATAAAAAAAACAATTTACCTAAACAAGTTACCAACAATTGCTGAATTCAGTTGTGTATAAACGCTTGTAAACAATAAATTATCCTAAACAGATATCGGACAAAGACCTATCCCTGTTAGAAGAGCGCATCAAACGCGCGAGCAAAAGCCGCAGCGCGGAAGCGAGACGCTCCATGGTTGTGCCTCTCTCTGCCACCGGCAAGCCCATCATACAGCCGCCGATTGATGTAAGTTTAATAGTTCTAATGTTAATTTTGGTACCAACACCTCCACAGTACTATTATTAATAACAGAGTAATGTAATTAAAACGTGCCCTGAAAAACTTATTTACTCTGGATATATATAAAGAACTATGTAAAATAAAATAAATAGATTAGATAAACAATAAAAATAAAAGGCGGACCACCTACTGCCTTGGAATTAAAGATGACGAATGAAAATGTGAAGAATGCTGAATAAAAGTGCAAGAGGAATAAAGGTAGAATTAAAAAAAAACAATAACAGAGTACCATTCACATGCCAATAGTTTTGTGTATTTTGTTTGTGTATCACTTTAATTTATTCTATTTTTATTTGTGAGGACCTGTTAAAACTTATTAGATCTTACTTTGGTGTCGCAATGTAATGTGATTATCGACGAATCGCTTAGTGATTTATCTCCTGATCCAATCCGAATTGATGGCTCTCCGTAATTTTTCCGTAAATTAAATACTACTGTGCGAACTATCATTGTGTAAGAATACACCTATAAGAAGACCCGCGCTGACAAAGTTATGTCGCGGGTAATATTTTATTTATTAGTATTTATTGGAATGGATTGCAGATGGCAAGTTATGGCCTTTACAGCGTAACCATAATTATCGGCGATGAGAAACTTAGAGCTGCTTAAGGTGTTTGGTGTTTCAAATATGATTTTCATGATTAAAGAAAAACAATGTTGCTCGTCGAACTCTTCTTCTTGCTCTTTCTAAATATAGTGGTAGTCAAATTATCTTACTATACGGCAGAAGTTTTACTAAGATATTGTTTTCTAAAGTTCACGCGAACCCTACACATTGAAATGAAACAATTTTACTTTCTACGCGAGTAGATCCGTAAAAGTTGTTTCATTTCAATGATACTAAGATATATTTTTTGATTTTTTGCAACTAGTCCCCCATTAGTTCTTGAATATTTGCCTCTTGGTTGAATCTAAATAGAATATTAACAATTTAAAAAAGACAGTGTTAAAAAAATTCCACGAGCGTGATTCGGACACCCCATGACATGCCGGGTAAGGTGCACTACCAACTATGCTATCGTGGCTCATTCCAACTCGCGGAAAGTAATCAACACTATCTACTCTTACTTTGTAAGCCAATCAACATTCGATCTTAAGAGGCCTTTTTGAATAAAATGCCCAACTTCGGCGTTCTTGTTCAGAGTAACTGAAACCCTTAGACAATTTTGACTTATTGTATGGTGGAGAATAGTTATTAGTATAATTCGTAAAGGCCACGCTTTCTGCAATTTTCCCTTATTTATATAAATAAAGCCAAAAATCGAAACGAAAAATCTCTTAAATAGTTGTTAAGTTCATAGCGGCCTCGGAATTTCGAAATATAAATAGAATTTCTACAAAAAAAGTCCCATTCAAAGCCATAAAACGATCAGAATTAGCTGTAAATATCTCCTTACTCCAATAATATTATTAGGTAAAATGTACACCAGAATTAACGTTAGTTTATAAGATTTCAAATTATATACTTTATTTGAACAACTGCACAAAATGCTACTTTTGCGATGTGTCGGCCTTTCGTAGTACTGAGAAAGCGCGAACGCGCGCATTTTGTGATAGGCCTCTTAATATTGTGCACCTGACCCGGCATGTCATGGGGTGCGGGTTCTAAATCCCGCTTGTGGATTTTTTTCAACACTTTGTCTTTTTTCAAATTGTAATTTGTTCGCAACAATATTTGCGTAAAATTATATGTAAATAATCACAAAGTATTTAATATTGTATTTCCTAGGAGGAACCGCCGCGTCGTGTGATATCGGTGGACACCGCACCCACGGAGTACTATGAAGACGAAGAGGAAGAAGAGCCACCGCCGATCATCCACCCGTAAGTATAACAAACAGTTTACTGATTAATATATCAATAATAATAATATAAACTTAATTTGTACACAAAAATAAAAATAGATACAAATTAATTGATACTTACAGAGACAGAGTACAAATAAGAGGTCTTATTGCTAACATACAATCTTTTTCAGCCAACCTTGGGTGATAAAATAATTATAACTTTACTTTAATGATTTTACTGTAAATATTTTATTTCAACAAATTAGTTTAATAGTCAAATAGTTGGTTAAGATTGAATTTTATCAAATCATCAGCCTATAAACATACCACTGCTAGGCTCAAGTCTCCCAACGCTAACAATAGCATAAAAAGGAGATAGACACCATGCGGGTTGATGAGTTTTATCGACTGCAAACTTAATAACGCTGATACGTACCTTCCGAAGCACAGAAGAGTTCAAGATATTTTAATTTGAGGAATGTACAAATAATCAATTGCTTTATTATAATAATAATACACAAAAAGTGGTTAATAAACACTATAATATGACACTTGACTGATGTTGGCATTTATTACACCCAGTTTATAGGCTAATTACTCATTTATATAAATACAAACGTGATTAATTCTCTCATCACAAAGTAGTAACAATAATAATATAATAGTAATAGGAACGACTTACCTTACCCCTATTCAGTGTTGCCACCAGACCGGCCCCCGAGCCCAGGGTGATCACTGGGCCGTTCGGCCTCGACCCGGATCTCATCGCTCAGCTGGACGCAGCAGTCCCGGTTCTACGGCGACCGGATCTACCGGAGCTGGACCTGAAGTTCTTGGACGAACCGATACCGCCCAGTGGTGTGCGACCGACGCCGTCTGTGCACGCGCAACCGGCCGTGAGGACTAGGTGAATGCTTACAACTCTATAAAATATATAATAAATAATTTCTTATTCTTATTATTATATCTATTTAGGTGTAAGTTTGTCCGATATGTATTGAGGAGGATTCAATATTTACAAGCACTTGAACATAGATTAATAATGATAAAATCAGCAAAATTCATGCATGCTCACTGTTTATATTTCATTTAGGTAATGTAATTTCTCATTAATTGAAATGTAAATTTCTTTTGAGAAAATAATTTTCTTTAACCAAAAAATCTTTTAACTGTCAAAAGATTATTGATCCTTTTAACCTCGCACAATATGTATGGGATTAGCTATTCTGTCGATTTGACTATATTTTGGGAAAATATATTCTGTAAAACGATTCTGTGATCTATTGCGTACACGTACCCTCACTGGGAATCGAACACGGGACCTCTGGGTCTGACATCTGTGGTCTTAACCACTAGATCACAAAGGCGGTTAAACCCTTGTCCCTTCAGGTCGCAAACCACGGGCGGCTATCACAATAGCCGCTTTCCTTCAGGCCGACCATCTGCTCGTTATATGGCTCAGTGGCATCATCATCATCATCATCATCATCACCAGTTCATTTTATGTCCCCACTGCTGGAGCACGAGCCTTCCCTGAGGATGGACAGGGAAATCAGGCCGTAAACCTCCACGCGGGCCCACTGCAGATTGGTGGTTGCTAACGACTGCTAATGCAGCCGGGACCAACGGCTTCACGTGCCTCCTGAAGCACGGATGAGCCCGAGATGATGGTCACCCATCCGATGACAGGCCTTTACAAAAGTTGCTTAACCTCGGCACTCGCAGACCAGGCGCGTTAACCACTACGCCATCGAGCTCCTCAATGACAAATAAAACCTTTTTAGCGTTGTATATTTATTTGTTGAACCTAGTATATAATAGTTTCTATTCCTCTCAGCATGGTACCGATGTCTCCGCCGAGGCATATGACGCCGCACCCGCTGGTGTCCCAACAACACTCACACTCTGCCATCGACGACTCCCAACTGGCCGACACCATCCACTCTATAGCCAGCCCCGATCTCAATGTGAGTATTTGATACTAATTAGAAAATAACACTATAGTTATGATGTAAGTATACAATTCGCTCAAGATTTTTTCATAATTAAGTGTGCAGTTTTTTGTAACAGAAAGCTCAATTTAAATGCTATTTATTGACTGATCATTACGGCAAAGAAAGTAGCTAAACATAAAGTACAGTATCATAAAATAATAACGTAATAACGTTTATTAGGTTGGCCGCACTTTGGATGCGTTTTTGTATGAGTTGGAGTCACTGGTGGTTGACTCCACTCAAGAATTATATTTCATGAGAGTATTCATAGTTTTAAGTGCTTACTAAATAAGAGTGTTACACTCGAGTCTATTTTAGTGTTTATTGTAAAAGACAATTTATTAATGTGCAATTTGACCTCAGTAATAACTGAACATTGTTTTGGATAATGTTGTGTACAATGTAAGGCTTTCAGTCTCAATATTTCTTGTTTATTTTTATGTTGTAGTTGTATTTTTTAGCCTGTAATCTGTTTTTGTACCTATTCAAATAAAAATAAAAAAATAAAATAAAATAAGAGATCAGTCGATCCTTCTAGGTGCGAGCTATCAAAGAATTGTTATTAAATAGGTTAACCTCCATTTCCTTTTTTACTTAAGGTCATTATTAGTTAGAGCAACCAGTTTTGAATACCTAGTGTACTTTAGAAGGCGGGAGGATCGGGATGTATCGTGCGTATTCGTACTCAAATGTCAAAAGTAGATAAAATTCGTACGAATATCACCAATTTTGAGCAATCTCGCTGTTAATGACCTCGACGCCACATTTAGCATAATCAAAGTAGGGCTTCGAGGTGGAAGAGAAAACATCATTAATAGGTTGCTAGCCGATCGCCTGTTATGCGAGCATCTTGGAACCCTTGTCCCTTATGGGCCGTTTACACGTATTAAGGTGTGGTAACGTAATTTTAAGTTATCGATCGTTTACACGTATCTAACTTATGCGCTCTTTAGATCACTATATTCTTAACCATGGAAGATCAAGAACGTGTTTAAGTTCTATACTCAATAATAAGATATCGCAGTGGCACACCCAATAATGTATGGGCACAATTAAAAAGTTTAGGTATTTACTTTTTGTGTTAGAAAGGCTCATTATAGCCAGTCCTAAAGTGTTGCCGCATAATCGATTAGTAGATGAGGCCCAAAATCACCCATACATCGATAAGCGAAGAATCGCTTATAATCGATAGTAATGCTGTATAATTGACATCGATTATATCGAATATATCGATACTATCGATAGTCCAATCGATAGTATGGGTGATTTTGGGCCTCATCTACTATAAAGAAAGAAAGAAAAGAATAGAAATTCTACTTGATCACTAAATTGTTTACTTACCACTTGTGACTAAAGAGCTTTTAAGTGCCTGTTTACACGCAAGAATTAAGTTAAAATTTAGTTAATTACTTCGTCACTTAATACGTGTAAACGGCTCATTAGTCGGCTCTTACGATATGCGCTGGAAGTTAGGCAGCTGTTACAATCTTTTCACATCCCAGACCAGCATGGAAGGAATTTTTTCAACTATTTATTATTATTTTGTTTTATAACAGGCCGCTATCCGAGCTTTATCGCTCATATCGGGTGCATTAGTATCCGGGCGAGGGGCGGCGCTGGCTTCGCACGAGCAGCGTCTGGTCAGCGCGGTGGCGGCCCAGGTTCGACGCCTGCGCACGGGCGCTTGCAACGTGCCGCAGCATGAGGCGTTGCCCGCGTATAAATACTTAGCTACGACACTCACCACGGTATGTATATTTTGTTATACAATTTAAAAAAAAATGAGATATTTGTAAGTTTTATTTTTATACTACGTTTAAGCACTTTACCTCCATCCATTACATTTAAAGTAGCAATTAAACGATACCGAAGCGATGAATCGTAAACCGCCGATTATCATGGCTAATACGATTCATCGGTATCTTAAAGATTTAACCGGTTCGTTACGATTATCATTACCGATTACGATTATTGATTTTTGACAGCCGTATATTTTACAAACATAGCCGTGCCTGTCTTATTTTGAGGTTATGTTTGATTGATTTCGTGTTGATAGTATAGTTTCTTTTTGTTTTTAACCAAAGGTGATTTTGCTTTATATTAGTGATGCCTAAGCGCCAGAAACATAGCGAAGTATACTTTACTTTAATTATCAATATGTCTAACGGTTCACATCCCTCACTTAGTTCTACGAAACGGGCGGTTGCGGGGCGCAAGTGGGCGAATCGGCCCTATGTTCACTGCTGGGAGAGTTGCTTCGCGTACTAGGCGCAGGCGCGGGTGCTGCGGGAACTGGAGCTGACGCAGAGCGGCTAGTGCGCATACTCAATAATGTGTGCGTGCGTGTGTTGGAACACTCGCCTAGGACCGCGCTGCTATGGTAAGTGAACATGAACATTAACCCCCTTACAAATAAACAGAGAATAAGCTCCGAATAGTTATTCCGTGTTTTGTCTCTTTTACTCTAATTTGAAATGACGTTTACATGACAGGAACAAAACACGGAATAACTATTCGGACCTTATTCTTTGTTTATTTGTAAGGCAAAACAGTGACAAAGTTTTCTTAATTTATATTTGTAGTAAAATTTCTTTATTATCGTAATAAAATTTACTACAAATATAATTTAAGTTAATGACGAATTCAAATAATTAAATCTATTTTAAAAACAGTCTCTGCAAAATATCCATCTATCGGCAGGTAGCAGAACTTATATATCGGTTACATAGTTATTGAACCACCTGAAGCACACTCAAAAACGCGTTCAACCGACGTTTACACTCTACATAACTTTATCTGAGCAATAGCTATCGAGAACATAACCAACCTCAGAAACCGGCCATAAGTGATGCGGATTCTCATGATGATCACATCTGGGGCGCAAGTAGGCGAGTCTATGCTAAGCAAGCTGCTGGGGCAATACTGCACTGTTTTCTAAATTTTTTTTTCATCCATTTTCCATCTATTTTCAATGATCTGCCTGATGATTATAGTTTTAATTGCTTAAATATAAACATTGCTTAAACTTTTGTTATAGATTTTATGTGACACATCAACAACAAAAAGATATAGCCTTTATCGAGTTTGCATAGCCTTTACACTTAAAAATATGTACAATAATATAAATTTTATTATTACAGTGCCATAGTATCTCTCCTACACGACTCGATCGGCGTCTCGGAGCCGGCCTACCCTCGCTACCAAGACCTTCTACTCAAATGTTTCTGGAAAACGCTGAAAATGATCTCTAGTTGGGACTCCAACTCGATAGACTACGACGCGGTGCTGTACAAGATACATCTCTTCTATAAGGCTTACCCCAACAGTTATTGGAAGAAGAACCCGGATATCAGTGATACACCGTACAGGTATTTAAGATAGAATTGTTAATTGTATTTTTTATAGCATGAGATTGTATAAAGACAGAAAAATTTACTGTCCTACTTAGTTTCTAAAATCATTGCACTAACGCTCTTTTACTGGCTCATTGATGGTTTAAAAACATGCGTTTATTAGACAGCAAAAGGCATGTTTTCAAACCAATAATGAGTCTACCAGACGGTAGGATCCTGCGCAGATTCCGATGAATGGCGACCACCTTAACAATTATTTTGTCGCCAAATAGCATTGTTTTGCATTTCTCTATTCCGGTTGAAACGACATTGTCGACTCAGTAATTTTAAAAAATATACTTGTTATCGAACGACAACTGTTCGATAGTCACAGTTGAGAGTTAAAGCTTTTTAGTTATCCATTAAATTATTAGGTCTCACTAAATAATTACGTCGAATATTTACTTTCTTAGACACTACCTAGAAATTCCGGAAAACGTTGTTTTTGTGGCAGGTGTGTACGTTTTTTTGAGACCGCTATTTACCTTATTCTGACTTAAGCAGCATTCTTTGACATAGATATTTAATTGTTGTGTTCCTTTTTTAAAAAGGGATTAAATATCTAAAATATAAACAGACTGTGTTTGTGAAAGTGACATTTCAGAGGACACAGTTTATCGTGAAGGCTAAGAGACTACGCTGCACTCTTTGCAAGAAAGAATAAGCTGATAATAGTTTAAAATTGTTTTCTATTTTATTTTACAGAACCGTAAAAACCTTGGTGCACACTCTAGTCAAAATGAAGGGTTCGGCCATCACAAATCACCTCACACAGATACCCGACGTCAACGAATCTGATCTCTATCCCTACCTACTAAAAGTATTGAAGGTGAGTTAATAATTTATGTAGAACAATGTAAGTGAAATATAAGTTCAGTTACTAAAGTAATAAATTGATGTATCCGATGTATTTAATTCACATTTTCTTCCTTATAATTATCATTATGTATCGTTCCTTAATGTTTTATTATTAAAATTAATCTTAAAAGCGCTCACTAGAATAAACATAATACAGTACAGACAGAATAGACACTAGTTAAGTGTACACATAACGCTAAGCATTAAACAAGCATATCATCTCGTTGATTTTCAATTGTAAATCAAAGGAATTAAGTTAAAATTATAGTGTCCCATATATCGTTGGTCGTTGGAGCCCTATAAATACTAATAATTCCCATTTTTTAACACTAGCAACTGAAACTGGACGAGAAAAAAGAGAACACATCGGACGCCATCAACGGCGGTTCAGTACTAGCTTCAGTAGCCAACAACGCGTCTTTGAGTGCGGGCCGTCTTCCGCGCGGCGTTCACGAACAACTAGCGCTCATACTCAAGCGGATTGGCAGCAAGGAGCACAACAAGGAAGCTCTAGCACAGCTATATGAGCTCAGGGTAAGAAATCATGCTATACAAACACATCAGATGGCATTATGACGACGATGGGTCAGTGCAGGCTTCAGTCGCCAACAACGCGTCTTAACAAAAGCGAATGGGCAACAAGGAGCAGAATAAGGACGTTCTAGCGCAGATGATTGAGCTCAGGGTACGCAATCACACTAATATTATAAATGCGAAAGTTTGTGTGTATGTCTGTTTATTTGTTCCTTATTCACGCTGCAACGGATGGAAGGATTTGGATAAAATTCGGCATACAGATAGTGTATAACCTTTATTAATACAAGTTTTTATCCTGATATTCCCACGGGAATCACACTACAAATATACTAAAAACGACAATATAATTTTCCAATACAAAAGATTTGTTTGTTTTGTTGTCATGGAAACCAAAGAGAATTTAATCACTTGATGGAAACTGTCAAAGCGGTACGAAGTCCGCCGGGTCCACTAGTCTAGCTATCAAAATATATCAGACGCTGTCAACGGCTGGTCTGTGTAGGCGTCAGTCGTCATCAACGCGTCTTAACTCAAGCGCATTGACAACAAGGAGCACAACAAAGATGCTCTAGCGCAGCTGTACGAGCTCAGGGTAAGAAATCTACTCGGGCGATTGTTTAATTGGTTCTGAATAATGCTGACAGCATGGACATAACTTCTTTCGGAGTTATAGACCCACTTAACCATCTTCGGGTCCCCGGACGCAATGGTATGCGTAATTCATATTCTCCTGCCTCAAAAAGAGTAAGAAATCTAGCTATAAAAACATATCGGGCGCTATCAAAGGCGGTTCAGTCCTAGCTTCAGTCAACAACGCGTCTTTAAGCGCGGGCCGATTGCCGCGCGGCGTGAACGAACAACTAGCGCTCATACTCGAGCGGATCGGTAGCAAGGCGCACAAAAAAGAAGCTTTAGCGCAGCTGTATGAGCTCAGGGTAAGAAACCTCTCCACTTAAAAAAATGTACTTTAAGACGACGCATCGCTAAACTATAAATCTCATACGGAGCGTTTGCACCCCGTACCATAAGAAAAACTGTTTTTTTTTCCTTTAAATTAAAACTACAAATTATTTAAAAAAAATGAGCTACAATATTGAAGTTTGTGTTAAGACTAATCTACTATGAAAATTTAGATGCTTAAATCGGTCTGGTTTGCCTGTAAAATGCGAATCTATGTTTCAAAAGAGGTTACTTTGATATTTTTTTCTCTGTTATAAAAGTTGACAAATCGTGTTTCTGCAACTAACAAAATGAAGTCAATTAAATGAAAAATCACGTCATCAAATATCACTTTCATATGTTTTGTAATTGTTGGGAAAAATCAAGATCCCCGCCACCTAAATTTCCAATGCGTCGCCTTAATGCGTCGGCTAGCGAAACGTGTATTGGTTAACGAACGCGACCCAATTTCGATTTATCTCAAAGAATGTTTGCTCATACTCATAGCTGCTGGTGCAGCTGTACGAGTGTATGAAACCTAACAATAACTTTATGATACTGAGTTGGCAAACCAGCATACATCTTACTGTCTAATACGTGAACTTTTATCGTAACTATCGTTATCGTTAGTTTAACGTAATGTTAGGCTTGGAATTTAACAACTACCAGATTTAACTCGCAAACATTCAGTTGCAAATCGCATATAACCTTAAAACAGTTATAAATAAATAAACTTTCCTACACTCACACCAATTATCTAGCCCAAGAGAAGCTTCGTTATGAAACTCGTTGAATGTTACTAGACAACGGATTAACATACTTAAAATACTTGAATACATACTTATTATACATAGAAAACACCCAGACCCGAAACAATTTAGAAAAACAATAATTTCTAAATTGACCCGACCGGGGATCTAACCCGGGACAAACCACTCGACCAAAGAGGTCGTCGTTAAGAGGGATAAACTAAATTACCTTACATTAATGCAACCGCTGAAGCTTACAACGACTTAGCAGTCGAGGGTTGGCTTAGACCTTCAACCTCCGTTGTCCTTCCGTTTAGCTTTTTTTCCTTTTCCTTACGGTGGGCGTAGGTAAGCGAGGGTAACCTTACTTACCATTAGGTAAAATTAAAGCTAAACGCTTTCCTTATTGAAAATTTAAATATAAACAAAATCTTCAAAATTTCATATCAAACTTATGTTTCCATTATCAGGAGCGTCACCCTGAAGTGGACATCTGGACGTTCATGCAAGGCTCTTCCTTCTACTTCCGCAACTACGTGGAGCGAGGCTTGCGCGAGGTGGCCGAGCAGCGGAAGCTGGCCTCCATGCCCATCTACAAGCATGACTACAAGACCGACAATATAGGTGAGTGCTGCGGAAAAGCCTTAGGGTCTCGAAACTGCTATTGAAAACCTCCACAATCGTTTCTCGGTTTATAAAACGTTGACATAGCCACTAAGTTAAAATTAGACTACAGACACACTATTGTGACGCATTGCAGAATTGAAGCCTTGGGCCGCAAATCTGTTATTTTAAAATAACCACCCACGAAATAACGAAAATAGTTTCTTTGTGACCAGATTTTGACAGTTGGACTATAAAAAATTCTGAATTTGACCGCCAATACACGATTGTAGACATCCTAGAGACTTATTTATTCCAGTAGCACTGTTCTTTTTTTGTCTGGATTTCTAATACGACAGAGAGTAAATGGACCAGTGTTCTGTCTGACTCAGTTTTCTTTTTGCAACTTAGATCAAAACAGTGGTTCTTTGATTATTATTATTTTTCACTATCACATTAGATTTAAATGAAATACCATTTAGCTTGCTGCTATAGTATCATACTGCAAATACGAGTAATTAATTATTTTCTAATCTTTCTATCTACTCACGTTTATATAGAACGCGTTTTAAATAAACGTGAGTAGATTTGTAAAAGTTATTTTATTTCAATGTGTAGTATTCGCGTAATCTTTAGACAACAATATTTTAATATTTTTTATACTTTTTACATATTTTTATTATTTATTGTGGTTCATTTCTTTCAGATATCAGCAATGAGAACGATGAGAAGTCACATGTAATTTTCCTGGAAAGACTGAGAGTTTTACAAGTGAGTATTTAAAGTGACGATTTGCTAGAAGTAATAGAAATAATAATGTGTTTTTTATTATTTTAAATTATTAAATTGTATGTTAATGCGTCCATCTGCTATTGGCCATCCTGACGATAACGAACTTACTTTGAACTCAAAAATAACTTATAGTGATAAAGTCTGAAAAATTTGCCTTTCTAAGATGAGATTCGCAACATTCGCAATTTGGGCGAATTTAATTCTCCTAACTCACTATTGTTATCGTTTGAGTAAAAAGTTTATAATATCATAAAGTATTAGGTCCTTACCTATGAAACTGGCGTTTTGTATGAAGATTTTTTATAAAATTATATTTTTCATACTAACGTTTTTAAATAAGTAATTTAATTAGTAATTATCTTAGCATCTATTTATGTTAACACTATAAAAATTGTAGAGTAGTGTGTTTGTTTTACTAACTAAATATAGCAGACATTAAAAAGAAAAAAAAATCAAGACCCTTCAAAGCTATAATGAAACAAAAGGTCAATTACGCGGACGAAAAAAAGAAGTCAATTTAAAAAAAATTGGGCGATAAAGACACAATATGAATAATCATTGTTATTACTGAAGCCTAAGTAACATAGTCCTAATTAAAGGTGTATAATAAGTAACACCTATTAATAAGTGAGAAAAAAACGTCAATGTCATAGGTAAGGACCTATTATAAGTATATATAAGCTTTTAAAAAAGCGTGTTTTTTATTACAACAATTGCAAAGTTGTGCAGTTTCTTGCGCCCATTCTTTTCCACAGCAAAAAAATATACGTACAGAACGCCTACACATCAACTTATCATATCAAACCTGTAAAATTTCTTCAATACATATTCAACCATATGCCATATACATAAAGTTCAAAGTTTATTGAGGACATTTGACAGTTTGCGGAAGTCTGATCTGCAGGCGTGTGTACTTAATGGGTAGAAGGTGAAAAAATGTTTGGACGATGTAAAAGCACTGTTTCTTAAGTTTATTTTAATAAAAAAATGACTGAAATTATAACGTAGTAAATTAAACATTGTATATTTAATAAATGTATTATTTTAGTATGATGCTGACAATAGGGCGTTTGTTACCAGGCGAAAGCGGGCCTGAAGAGCGAGTGTTCGCCTTCCTCCCAGCCGCGAACGCCCATGGGCGATAACCGCAGCCTCGCCGACTCCATCAACGAGAACGTGCCGCGGCACAGCATCGACCCGCAGCTGGAGGTAAACATACATAGTGTTTAGACAGGCTGTTTGTGTTACCTGTATAATCCCGAATATGGCAGATAGGGCACAGGTCGTTGAACCCCGGAAAATAATAAACATATCAGAAAAGCTCCATATGGCTGGGATATTAAGGTTGTTTGTTACTAAGTAAAATGGTAAAGTGACAACCCTAGGTCCAGCTGATACATTGTTCTTGTTCGTCAACCTCATGATCCAAACAAATCAGAAGTCAAAATATGTCAGGGTTTAACCTTTTCACCGCCAACAACTTCTATAGAAGTTCGAGATTTTCGTGCCGCCCACGCCAGCACTTCTATAGAAGTTCTTCATTGTACCTGCTTTATTAAAATGCATGTCGATACATAAAACATTTGTTTCTTTTGTAATTTTGTAAGATGGACACAAATGAAGCCCTAACTTTTATTTTCCCAGGCAAAATAGGTAGGCTTTTTTGTGTTTTAAAATGGATAAAAACAAAAACGTCTCAAATGTTTTTATGTCCCGCACGCCAACGACTTCATATCAAATAGGCCAGTGATGTGACGCAAAAGTTGCATATATTACAACCCTCTATATTTACTTTGTTTTATTCCATTCGAATGTTCATAAATTCTATGATTTAAAAAAAAATCCGGTCAGTAAATAACGTAGTACACAATCAATTTTAAAATTAATGTACGTATCAAATCACTTCATTAAAATTAATTTAATTTACTGACGACTTTCGATTTTACAACATCCATCTCTACGTAATGGCAAGATGTCAGTGCTAACAGCGCCACCGACTTCATTTCAAGTTAACCCGTGACGTCGTAAGCGCACAGGGGTCAAGGTTATCGTGTCGTTGTTGTTTCTTTCTTCTTATTTTAGTAGGTAAATATATTTATGTATGACGTACAAAGGGAAGGTATTTACTCCATTCTCGTTCGTGCGTGTGTATAAACAAGAAAGCGACTACTAATGCCTATTATAATATATCTCTAGCAAGTATATGCACGTCTTTTTGCCTCTGATAATGGATACTCATTTTTCTTACTAAAAATGTTCATAATATAAAACAAACTACCATTATAATGTATCAGTGTTTATTTATATTTGTAAAGAGCATCTAACCTCTTTGGCATACCTACATGTCCGCCATTTTGAAAAATACGTGTTTCGGTGGCCAGTGATGAAACGCATGTCAATCGACAGAGTATGTGATTACAAACAAAAAGTGTTCCGTGATGAAATCTCTAAGTGATACGGTTTCTGAGATATTTGACTCCAAAAACAAATATTTTATTCTAATTTATTTGTTTTCCTTGAATGACAAAATAGGTATAAACTACATACTTATGTTTATAATACATATACATATACATATATATGTAGGCTGACAACTCCAGTCACCTTTGCCTTTGTGTAAGAGCGAGACGGGACGACATGAATGTGTGAAAGAGGGATGGACGCATGGAGGAATATGGAAGACGGAAAAGCACTTCGGAGCTAGGACGAAAACGAAATTGTTGTACGGTGCGCTTTAAAAATAGGGAATAAAGGAGTTTGTGTTTAAGACGGTCTCGTTATTCCCTGCCTCTACGTCTATATATATAAATACATATCAGTCAGCTCATAGCTTCTTAGCTGCGTCCTAGGACGGCGTCCCATACGGGTGGCTGTACTGAGTTCACAAATTAAACACCGTGATCCCGGTGGACTGGTGGACATGATAACGCAAATAACAATAACAATAAACATAACGTAACAAAAACTTAACAGTAACAAAAAAACTGCTCGTGAGGAAAATAACCATTCGTGCACTCACACCAGAGGTTAGAAGCCGAATGAAATTATGTAAAATGACAAACGTTAAACAAAATGGCGGATGGCGAGGTGCGGCGCGGGAAGTCTCGCGGTGCACCGAACCGGGTGGAACTGGTTTCATGTAGCACGGAGGAATTTGGTTAACACATTTACGTTAGACGATTCACTATATATAAAAAAAACTGTTTTTGGAGTCAAATATCTCAGAAACCGTATCACTTCGAGATTTCATCACACAACACTTTTTGTTTGTAATCACATACTCTGTCGATTGACATGCATTTCATCACTGGCCGCCAAAACACGTTTTTTTTTCAAAATGGCGGACATGTAGGTATGCCAGGTTCCATACAAAAATGTTCGAACCTCTTTAAATACAAACTTAAAACACATTATTTTTTTTATTATCGATATGACGTTACCGCCATCCTTGCTTTCGTACTATAGAATCTGTTATACATTTATACGTTGGCGTACAGCGGGACATCGCGTGCAGGATAGTTGGGCGGTGACAGGGTTAAATAAGATGGTGGTAGCTAGCAAAGTGGACAAAGGAGCCCTACCATTAACCAAACCGAGTACACAAACATGTACCTCCGCTGATCATCGAACCCGGGACCTCTGGGTGGTCTTAACCACTAGACCACAGAGGCGGTCATCTCTAAATCTTCATAATTGTCATTGGTTTGCACGTCAGCCGTGTCCCCTGCTAGATTAATCGAGGCGTTCAGATCCGAATGGAGAGAGAAACATCCCTACACTTGGGCTCACAGAGTCGTGAGGGGCATTGCACTCTTCATTTTTACATTTTGGACTTTATTTCACATGATGTTAAGTTATGATAAGGCTGGAGCTGGGAGCACTCTTCACCTGGAATCCTCAAACACTGAGAAGCTGGCTAACTTCTAACTAAACTTATACCCCCTTACAAATAAACAAAGAATGAGCTCCGAATTGTTATTCCGTGTTTTGTCTCTTTTACTCTATTTTGAAATGACGTTTACATGACGGGAACAAAACACGGAATAACTATTCGGACCTTATTCTTTGTTTATTTGTAAGGCACAAAATGTCCACGCGCACTCAATGACAATTTTCTTTCAGTTACACACGACACAGGCGGTATCACAGAAAAATGAGGCAGAGGTAGACGCACTCCGTCTCAAGCTACAACAGATCAAGAGCTCCTCCAAGAGATAAGGCTGTCTCCCTTACACGTCACCCGGATTTATAGCTCTCTCACTCACGTTTTGTTCACCTCACGATCAAGCAACTTTACGCCCTTCAACATTGCAGTAAGGTTGAAATTGTAATGGAACACGACAGGTAAATGATGATAACGAGGCTAAAATGTATGTCTGTTGAAATATTTAAAATTAAGTTGGTTGAAATTGTTGCTATGTTACTATATATAGCTCGAAATAAATACAAACGAAATAAATATAACGTGACCATTTTACCATCTCTCATATTGTAATCTCATAAATAAGTTCCTTGAACCAGTAAGTAGTTTTAAATTTTTCTATAATTTTTAATTGAATGGCCTATGTGTGTGTCTTATCATCAATCGTCCAATGTTTGTACGCCCCTTACCGACGCACTTCAAACATGACAATATGGCAAACTATCGCCAGAAACAGGGTAACAAGCTTAGCACGTGCACAGTGTTCGGTAAGGAGTGTTGTCTTGTGTTATGTGGTATAATGACTAAATTGTAATTCAAGTCAATAATTAAGTCCATTAGCAGGATTCATAATCGACACATTATTAATGCTATACATTGGCTTGCTAATTGAAGTAGTTAGTAGAAACAATTTAGCACTTTCACGATTTATTTAACCTATTAAACTTAAATTATAAGAGGATGTTAATTATGTTTTCACTGTAAAAAGGTTTGAACTAATGTAAAACTTTTTCACGAATGTTTAGAGGGCAATGGCAGCGATGTTGCCACCAAATATTAAACCTTATTGGACTGTAATATGATTGAAATTTGGTCAAGGGACTGACATTCAAATAAATGTTGTTTGATTCGAATGTTATATAGAAATTGTGGTGTTGTTTATTTATCACTAAAATATTAGGTACCTACTTTAGGATGCACTCTACAATAAATAAAATGTCTTGCCCCATCCATTTAGGTCATTAGAAGTAATACAACGTTTTTTGATGTCTATAATTTATATTATTGGGCTCGAAATATTGATATGGACATTAAAAATGCGTGCATAAAATAGATAGCTTGAAAAGTATCTTTTATGTAAATGTGTAATCGCTACCTCATGCTTCACAGTTGATTTAATTGTGCACCGAAACTATAGATAATGTATAAAATACTGATCGGTTGTCATAATCATTTACATTTTTGACTATTGCATGTGTCCTAGGCATAGCCGAAAATTAATTTAGTAATTTAATATTGTCAGCCAGTGATGTTATGCCATGTACTATTACTATACTGAACGCTGGTATGTATGCAGCCGTACTTATCTTAGAGCCAATCTACACATTAATCGATGAAATAAATAATATACAAGTAATAATAAAAATAGTAAATAGAGCAGTAGTCAGAGGTGACTTATAGTTTTATATCAATATAGTTTTCATCGTGATTGAAAACTATAATTGGTGTGGTGTAATCCAATTTCGAAATTGTAACTTGTTTGTTTGTGTTTTGTTTTAGCGTGTTTATTACGTCGTCGTCTGTTGAGTTAGGAGTTTATTCCCATTGATTGTTTCAAATGTACAAGTATGTTAAACGTTTTACGAAAGCAATACTCGTTTGATAATTTTTACTAATGACCGGTAAGTGCTGTGTGAAAATTTTATGTGAGTTATTTGGGTTCTAAATGATAAAAATAGTTAAGGCTATTATTGGCTTGTTAGTCATGTTAAAGTTCATATAAAATACTATAGGACATAATTTGGTTACTAAAAAACAATCACAAAACATTTGTTCATAATATCAACTAATATTATTGAAAATGTTAATCAGACTTTACTATTAATACGTTATAGCTGTGTTGTGTTTTGTTGTTTGAATTTTGTTGAAAGTTCGGATAGTCTTCATCCAGTAGGTTTGTTAGAAATCTGTATAAGCTAGGATGAGGTCGTGCGCGTATGTTTTGTAGCTCCTATAAGACATTCTAAATTAAATTCGTTCTTAATGTGTGAACAAAACATTCCCTACAGTATTGGTTTTCAATGTACAAATATTTCATTAATATCACTGCATCATGTTTTTTCAAATCATTTATTATAATAATCACTATAATCGTTAATTTTCATGTTTATTGTAATTTAATTTATATTTTCGTATTTCTCAAGATAGAGAATAGGTACTATGAATTCAATGATTAATAGAAAAAGGAATAGTACTATCGTACTGACCAGTCAAATATAAAAGGCTTTTTATTTCGTAAATATTGTACAGTCATTTTTATATTGTAGCCAAACGCTATGGCGCGAATTTCCGACAGTCTCACTGTCATGTGGTACCTAGGTGATTTATCATTTGCTACTTTATTTGTTCTAGGTATTATTTAATCTCAGTTCTCTATTCACTTTTATTATAATAAGGTCGTCTGCTGTTATTTTCTCCTGTAGACATTTTTGCTTTTTATCGATGATTTGACGTCATATTAATTATTATTGAGAGCATTTATTTATTGTATGTAAATGATTATTGTAAAATCATGAATGTAATAATGATAAATAAAGTTCATACAACACCTATTTTCAAGAATTTAATTACCAGCTGTTTATTTTTATATACAAAATCTGTTAGACTGTAGGTATCGGTCTCCGCGCGGTGCATTTGCGCTCGTAAAGGCGACGACGGCGACATTTTTTGCAGTTCCCGCAGTAGGTACATCACCAAACTCTAAATTACTGCAAGGGAATAGTTCATTATTGTCACACGTATTATTATCGGCACACTCAATCAACCACCTTTCGAGTTGAGTTGCTTTCTCTGACGCGTCAGACTCAATAGCCGCGCGTTCCGCCTGCATTTCTAGCTCGGCTGCTTTACTTTCATGTTCAGCTAGCCTTCGCTCCCGGTCCGCGTTTAAGCGAGCATGCCTTGCTAGGGCAGCCAACTTCCGTGTCTTAGTAGAGGCTCGCCATGATGCTGCGGAATGGGCCCTTGGATGTGCAGGTTCTGGCAATTGGACAGGGCTACCATTAAACCCCCACACTGAGGAAGTACATAGTTATAAAGATATTTGCATTTAAAATTTAATCAAAACCGACCTCAAAGGAGAATGGGCAAGTTGGTCTACCTACTCAACACCAACAGGCCATACATCAATGAAAAGGGCATCTCTTACTTAAATTTTTTGTATGACCGCAATTGTGTAGCTTATGGGGTTCTTTATGAAAATGTCAAAAATAATTGCAGAGTGTAGTTTCTCCTTCGTTATATTTTTAAAGCAGACAATTTTTTGTATGACCGCAACTGTGTAGCTTATGGGGTTCTTTATGAAAATGTCAAAAATAATTGCAGAGTGTAGTTTCTCCTTCGTTATATTTTTAAAGCAGACGTTACATTTAAGGTGAACGCACATTAGCCGCACCGCAGTCGCCGCATTTTCATATATGAAGTTCTGTGCAAGTGTGCAACTGCGGCGCGTGTGAGAAAGTGTTTAAAGTGGCGTTCACATCTCTTGTGGTTGAGATGTATTTTGCCAACTACAACTTTTATTGGTCATTTCGTTCGGAGAACATTATTCTGAGGCTCACTCAGTTCAGTCAAAGAATATTATTTATTGCTTCCAGAGTTTATTTTACTTTACTTTACTTTACCCGCCAAGAATCATAGGCATAAAGTAAAATAAGGACTTCTTGGCGGGAAAGTGAAGCGTCATGTCTGCAGTTTTGTTTTATTTTCTAAAATTGGTGTTATGTCGAATATTAATGTGAAATAATGGTGGATTATTAACCGTTAAGTGTTCGTGAGTGTGCATAAGTGTTGGCAAATGAAACAAAACAGTGCAACGTCACTTTTCAAATTCTCTCAAGAAGCTCACTTGAGGACTTAGTAAAGCCCCACATCTTTACTGAGATACTCGAGGGGTTGGGGGGTATATCATTTCTCACTTCCCAATTCTAATATCATTCATCATCATCATCACATATGAAAATATTGTTTATTTATGTATTACTTAAACTAATGACATGGCAGCATGGTCTATGACCTTAGCCGGTTCCTCAAGGAACAAACTACACAAAAAAAAAAAAAAAAACGGAGCTTAGCGTTTAGTTTTGTCGTTGATTTTTTTCTTTCATTCCGTGTTTGTTTCACCCTCAGGTTTCACAGTAGTGAATGACGACCAATTATTGTTATTAGCGATGGCACATATATTTATTTGCAAAAGTCCTCATACTATATGTTTCCAAAAAAGTCTTATAGCTTGCACAAGTACCGGAATCTTGTTAAGCCTTTTTTAATTGTTGCTACAGATAGACATATTATTGATGTCTTTGGCCCCTATCCGGGAACTGTGTCTGATGCGGACATCATGAAAGCCTTATTCCAAAATGATAATGAAGATTTTATAATGTTTTGAGACATGAGACGGTACTTGTGAGGGGCCGTATCAAGTCTAGCCATCAATCTGGTAGAACTTATTATACATATATATTGTTGGTGAGACATGGCACAACCTGGAATGAGAAAATAGCCGGATACTATTGCAATTGCTTATGTGGTCTCCGCACTGTTGGTTGCTGTGCTCATGTGATGACCATTGTATGGTATTTAGGTTGGGCTCGGTACCAAGAAAGCATAGAAGCACCGGCATCATTTCTGAATGGAATTTTAATAAGAGAGGATGTTGAAAATTAATAAAAATCATTAAATAGTATGAGTTGTTTTATTTATTTAATTGCACAGTTCAAAATGAATACCTGTCCTTTTTTAAGTTTGTTGAAGGACAAACTTCGCTATTCACAACACAATAATTACATACCTATTGCAGTGAGAGGACAGATAGGTTCACATCACATTATTTTATCAGCCAGCAATAATCACAATTGCCCTAATTCTTTGTATTGCATTGCACACTGCAGTGGGCATAGATAGGTGCCAACATATTCTCATTAGTGGTGATCACATTTTTGCCCTTGTTGCTAGATTCTTTGTACTGCATACCGAACGTAGTGAGGATAGGTAGGATCCAACACATTATTTTCATTTATGATCATCGCAATTACCTTAGTAGATTCTTTGTTTGTACTACATACCACAGTGAGTAGGTTTCAACACATTTCATCTGCAATGATTACAATTGTTTTGCTAGATTCTTTTTTCACACAGCAGCGAGGATATGTATTAGGTAAGTAATTTTAACAGGAACTGGTTTCATTCAACATATCTATATTTTCATCAGCTGATGATCACAAATTGTCTTTTTGCTGGGTTCTTCATATACCGCACATCGCAGTGAGGATAAGTAAGGTAAGTGGTTTACAAATAAGAACTGTTTCTACTTAGTTTCATCTAATGATAACAATGGTTGCTAGATTATTTGCCAAGTACACCGCACAGTGAGGTTACACAGAGAGGAGGCACAGTGTGGGATCGGAAAGAACCCTAGAAGGAACATATTATTCCTTGATATTTCTAATAATTCCAGTGCATTAGAGTGGAAGGGTGTATTGGTACAATATTGCAATTGCTCTTTGGTGGAAGTAACGTTGAAATGAATGATTGAAACGTCAAGACAAGAGATGTCATTGAAGTGAATGACAGTCAATGACACACGCCATCTTTATTTTAGGTTAGGTATTGCCTTAACGATGAGTATTTAATATTTTTGTACAAAAAAACTAGGTCAAAAACGACAAAAATTATAGTTAGAACACTCTCTGTAATTAATGACGGTTCTAAAATACAAGTGTACAAAGTCCAGGCCATTGCTCCATACATTCCTGAAACGTGTCCTTTCTCCAATGTTGTCTTCTCCAAAAATTTCCCCTAAAATATCGTTTCCCCAAAATTTTACCAAATGCCAATTTTTTCCCCAATGGGGGAAAAAACCCGCTAACTGTCAACGCTGCTCCGGCTTATAAAAACATTCCTTATTCAGAGATAAAAACACTAGCATAGGGCAGACAAGTACCAAGTGAAGTCGGGCTGAATAAGATTCGGGTGTGTGACAGGACAGGACAGAAAATAGGTAAGTAGGTACGTATTTGCGAAACTGATGAGTGATGGATGACAGAAAAGAAATGGCACGCACATTGATAGCGGACAGGCAGGGCCTCAGAATAATAACTAAAGCTATTAGTTATTGTTCTGAGGGCAGGGTTGACCCACTGACCTCAGGGGTTGACAGAAGTTTTGAACGAAGAATTGTCTCATGTAATCTGTAAATGTCAATAGGTACATACGTCAATATCATATGACATGTGATTTTAAAAAAAATGATTTTTACTAGAAAACTGTATGTTTCCTCACAAAATTAATATGTGCAATAGAATCTGTGATTGTTTTTATAATAACGTAGCAACCTCTTTTTATACATTCGAGCATAAATATTCTAAATCCAAGCCTTGATTTGGGAAATAATTTTGTTTCTTTGGTTGTCCATTAATTCGATCAACATCCACTTAATAGTCACAGATATCTTATTATCAAATGTATGTAAAAATGTATCAAAGCTAACTTTGAGAAATTTTAAACAAAATAATACTTTTCCGAGGGCAATGAAGAAATGTTAAATAAATTATTTAAAATATCTTCTGAGTTTTTCTTAAAGACTCGTAGTTTCAGTCATGTGAAATCTCATCCCATCCTATTTTAGTTCTATTAATGTAACTAACTCATAAGTCATAACTAACTAATATTATCGATATCGCCCAGAGTAGACTTACGAACCGATGGCATAGTGACATTCACAAGAGCTACTTGTAGCCTAAACTGAATAAATGATTTTGAATTTTGAATTTTGAATTTTGATATCGATATTAATGTAAAAAGTGACAAGAAACATCACTGACACGCACTCATTAACAATTTTAGGCGCTGTGCCACCTAAGTAACGTGACTTGACAGTAACGCTTGTAACGTGATTGTCCACTAGCATGTAGCATGACTCTGGCATGACATTCAATGACCCCACCAGGGTGACATGCCAGAGACATGTCAGAGTACAAAGGCACTCGAGACAATGTCGTCGTCTGATGAAGATCAAGATGCTCTTGCTTATTTACAAATTTTAAATATTCAAAACGGACAAAGACGCTTCTGGGTGCATCTCATGTGGAAAAAAAGTTATAAACTGGTGGGGTGTCCCACCAGTTGTTATGAAAGAATTAAATAGATACCTTGATAGGTTTCAAACATTTTTTAGAATGAAGAAAGAAACTAATTTAATTATAATAGAAAAATTGAGACCTCATTTACATAAGCAGTGGACCATATAAGGAACCAGTAAGCCCAGAAGAACGATTGCTTGTAACGTTAAGGTATTATAAGCTAATATAATCATATAGACACGGTGTTTCTTGAATTAATTGAATAAACTTTATATTAAATACTAAAATGGTGCTAGCCCATAGGTGAGCTATCCACCTAAGTAACGTGGCACGTGATCTGACAAGTGATCTGGCATGTAACTTGCCACTAGCATCAACATTCAAAGGCAATGTATGGGCTAGCGCCCATTCGCGTGGCGTAGCGCGACATGCTACTCAGATACATTTCCGATGCTATCGTGCCACGTTACTTAGGTGGGCACAGGGCCTTACACACACAAATGGCATCCTATTTCGGTTTCTTTTGACAGCTCGTGTTTGTTGCTCTATTCCGTTGGTATATTAACTTTATGGTCGATACTAATATTACGCGAACAAGTCAAATATATCTAAAACGAATTGTCATCTTTTAAATCAAAGTACACACGCCTGCACATCAACCTACCACAAACTGTCAAATTTCCTCAATAAACTTTGAACTTTATCCCATAAATATATGGATACATTTTCAGTATTGAAGTTTTACAGTTTTTTGTTACTTCTGTATTTGGTCTGGAAAAGGGAAAAGGGCATCAAAGATCGTATTTTAACAGTTCATCTGATGTAGGGCTGCCATCCGTCCGGGTTTCCCCGGATTTGTCATAGTTTGGAGGGCGTCCGGGGAGCGTCCGGGCGGGGTTTCTAAAAAGGGATTTTTATGTCAGGGGAAATCCGATAAACTTGACAGAATGGAATGATTAGCAATAAATTACAGCATTTCATAGTTAAAATTCGGTGCGGCAAATATATCTGTGCACTTGTGAGTCTCGCGTGACGTGACATGACCCCCCCCCTAGTCGATTAAGTTGATTTTCTATAAAATATTGTAAATTTTTTTTCGAGGGAGTCCGAAGAATTTTTTTTATTTTACCTAAATATCCTGGGTTTTTGAAGTTTTTGTCCTGGGTCCGTAATTTAGCTGATGGCAGCCCTAATCTGATGACTAATGGCATAACTATACAAAAAATAAAAACTAAGTGTCGCGTTTGTCGTAGTCTAACTTCCTTTTAGCTGAACGCATCCGAGAAATTCTTATGTTATTATGTTACATAAAATATTTACCAATAGCAATCGAGCTTGGTTTTCATTTTAAGTGTCATCATTGGCTTAAATAGCTGTCATTCGTAAACCATTTCTTAAAGACATATTTAGTCTATGATTCATGCAATAACCAATGGGCGGATCGCTGATGGACGGACGAAACGAAAGTCCGCCACATGTCCGCCATATCTACTTCATCTTCTTTCTATTAGTACTGACGTTCGTTTTATTTAGTGTTTGATAGCGTCGGGTTGTAGATAATTTGTTGTTTAATTTAATTGTTTTTTAGTTTATTTAAGCAACGGTGAGTAAATCGTGCGAATGTAGTTTGACGTAACAATAGTTTTAATTTGGAACTCATTTAGCCGCGACATGCTTTGCAGTTTGTCATAATGAAAAAAATCTCAGTTTTGTGTTCGTAATAAACATTACACGTGCTAATTACTAATCAGATAACCCATTTAAGACCGTGAGAGTGTTTCCCAGTATTTGTGTGCACTATTGATAGTGTGTTTTTATGTGTCTGCGTTTATCTGTTATAAATCTTATAGTATTTTGCAGGCCCTGGACGGCAGAAAACACCATGGAATCACCGAGAAAATTTAATGATTGTTACTTTTATTACTATTCCACTTGCACTAAGGTGAGTTATGTCTGAACATATTGAAACTCTGTATTCTCTTTAAATGACTTAGCATGTAATAATTTTGAATTTTACTACCTACATCAACAATAATTCTATTAGAAATGAGTATCTAGTTTGAAGTCTTTGGAACAGTAGCTTTATTTGAAGAAATATGTTTGCAAGAGTAATGTTAAGTGTCACAATATTACAATTCAGAATTTCTTTCTAAAAAGTTTCCCATGTACACCTACACCTAAACAGCTTATACCTTTTTTCTAAGTCATTGGTTTTCATTTATAGCTAAACTTTACTTAATCTAAACATTATTTATCTGGATCTATCTGGATTATCTGGACTAGCAGATCTGAACCTTGTTAGCAGTTCTAAATATGTGTTAGTATAGTTGTGTTGTGTGACAGTATTATTGTGTTTCCAGGGTGACAACTGTGTTTTCCGTCATGAGCCATCTGCCTTAGGCTGCGAGACAATGTGCACCGCCTGGCAACAGGGAAAGTGCTTAGATAAACGCTGCAAACTACGCCATATGGAACTTAGGGTATGAAGCAATTGTTAAATATATTTTTTTGTAATAATTCTACTAAGATTAATCATCATAAAATTATGAAAATTTACAACAAGAAAAACAACAGTAACTCTATAATTTTAAGCTTATCGTAATTTTTGTGTTTTGCTAAACAATTCAAGCCACATATTGGTTCTTATCAAAATAACCTATACTTTTTAGTGCTAGAATACTCAACCTATTTTCTTGCTCCTATTCCGCTAGAAACATGAGAAATGAGTAGTCTTTGCTACATATTATTATAATACCAAAATGTTAATTGAATTATTTTGGCACCACTGCAATAAAGCTATGTACTGACTTCTTTAACAATAACTAGAGTAATAATAAATAAATAATAAAAATATTACCATTGAATGTAATATCTACAAAATTCAAAAAATTCAAAACTCAAGTTTCAATTCTCTTTATTCAGTTTATCACAGTCACATAATGGAAAATGTCTGCCCTGTTGTAGAAGGAAACAAAATATATAATAAGACAAACAAACTACAGTTTTACCTGGCTGGGCAGAGTAGCACTAGCAGGACATATTCTGTAATCATAAGTCTCAACTGTCTGTCTGATAATGATGATAATGCAATATGATTACTTTTAATGGTATTTTGGACAGAAATAATGACTCTGTGTACTGAAAAGGAGGTGCAATGGTTTAACCTTTTGAGCGCCAAGCAATTTCAACCGCGATGTGCCCCCAGCGCCTCGCTACAAATCTATAACAAATACATAGTAAAAAGTAGTGATGAGGGCAATTATTATTGTTCCATCGATAAATTATATTTACATGTTTTTTTTTCCTTAAAAGGTTTCAGATAAATTAAAATAATGATCTTCGAAATCTTCGTTTTATTTCACAATCCCGGTAATAAGAAAATACAGAATACGATGCAAATAAAAACAAAACAGATACATAACTAGGATCAGCCATAATAAATTGGGTAGATACATCCCTATCGTCATATGACGTCATCACGTTGTCTTCCTAACACGGTCTTAGCGCCTGTAGCACGTTAAAATCTGTTTTTATTAGGGGTGTCCATTAGGGTGGAGCGTCAAATGTATGTCAAATGTTAACATGCTCGGTCTAAGAGTGCTGAACTATTTATAAATAAATTCTAATAATGTCATTAATTAACAGTATAATTATTATATAAAAAAATAAATAAATTAATCTAACATATTTTGAATTATATTAGCATTAGAATAAGATTAGATATTAATTTCCTCCTTCCTTTCAAAACATTGTCTTTTTTTTAATTTTTTTTTTATTGTGGCACGCCAAATTTTAAGAAATATTTCTTTTTATAATAAATTAATACAAAACAGGTACATACATATACATTATGCATGTTTTATTCACAATACATTATTCTATGTCTAAAAATTGCCTTAGAATAGGGTCTAAAATTGCTTTTTTATTTTTGTTTCCCGATCTGATTGTTGAGATTAACAGATCTGAAGTTAAATAACATAACTGTAATTAGGTCGTGATTAGTGTGTGGTCTAGAGGTCTTTCGTGTATGTTTTTCACAAAAATTTCATCTTTGCATCTTTGTGTCTTCCTTCTAAAGCATCTTCAGACAGTTGTCCAATTGGTAATATAAATGACTGTATCAATATAGGTGAATGAACTAATATTTTATGAATGGATGTTGGTATACTGTATGGAACCACGAGTATAAGCTTAAATATAGATCATTTGTTTCCTTTAGTATTTTTTGAAATTTATCTGTATTTATTTTAAATCCACTTGATATTATTCTGTTGATAAGATAAAATTTTTCAATTAGACTGCTCAATTCCGGTTATAGCACTAGAAAGCGTACAGTTTTTTAAAAATGTTCTATCTGTGTAGCCGTAATTTGTTGAACCATACCCGGGCTCAGGTTTATCGACTATAAGACCCATCTTTTCCTTGAACCCCTTTTGAATCATTGTTTATTTTCGTTTAAATATTTTCTTTTGTGCCTCACTTCGAACTTGCCAACACTTCAGAGGTAATCTATAGGAAACATGAAGCCATATTTCGAAACACTCAGCATTTTTAATATGTTGTGAGTTGTTGAACCTACAAATTTATATCTCATAAATCACAAGTAAGCGCAAATTGAGAGTTTCTTAGTTTAAAGTATACACACTACAAAATATAAAAAAACTGAAGATGTATTTTGATGTGTTTATTTTTAAACTCTAATTGAACTTTATATTTGCTTCAATATTTATAGTCATATAAAATTATCAATACTCACCAATTTCAGACATATTGGATGATTTAAAATAACAATTTATAAAGGATACACTAGTATTTTAAAGGGACTACCCTTTATACTAATAAAATAACTTCAAAGTGATAAAAGATAAACTTATTACGTAATTGTAGCAAGCAAGTAACCTGTTCGCACAAATGATTTTAATGTAACATCAAAGTTATAAGTTTACTTACCCACACGAGCCATAATATTAATGCGAAAAAATTTAAACTACCTTTATTGGTTGGACAATTTATTCAAGATTATGTTGCCATATGATAAAGTCAGCTGCAAAAATCTTCGAAAAATGCATTTATGATAAAGACTCGCGACACTGTGTGTCGTGCCCAATCCGGGTCCATAACGTTCTATCTAACTAATATTGTAACAACTCATGTATACTTATGGAGAGCAATAAATTGAATTGAATTGAAGTTAAGCAACTTTGGCCAAGGCCTGTCATTGGAGGGGTGACCAAAAATGTATCACCTGTATGTGCTTCAAAAGGCCACCAATCTGCACTAAGATCTCGTGGTGGTTTATGGCCCTTTCTCCATGTGATGTTTCCATCCATAGATAAGTCGTGCCCAAGCAGTGGACACATACATTTAGCTGGTGATGATGGTTAACCTATACCTAGTTGCACCTAAATACTTACACTATTAGTCGCGTGGGGTCCGTACGGTACCCAGGATTTACTTTTGAAAATGAAACAGATAAAATAAGTGAAAATATTTATTTTACATAGGAAATTTAAAAACAACATCTAAATTAACAAAACAATGTAAGGCTTCTAGAAACAACAAAAATGCAAATTTCTAAAATAGTTATCAAATTATCTTAAATTATTAGGCACATGAATCAAAAACTTTTGTATGGTGTTCATTATACATGATTTTGTTAGTGGCGGCTTGCCATTGTGTTCTTTTACCTGTAAAATTTTACAAATAATTATGAAACACAAGTTAGTATAATATTGTGAAATAAATAACAAAAAGTTTGATTATACTTACCAAAATTGTACTACACTATTAGTCGCGTGGGGTCTGTTGGACCCCAAGCACCTCCGTACGGCACGTGTGATCAACACCGCGGCTCTCGGAAACGGAACACTGAGACGGGAGGGGCGGGTGAGCTAGGAAGCTACTAAAACATACAGCCTCGTAAGTGTAACATTTGCCGAAATATGACAAAAATAATCTCACTTGGGGTCCAACGGACCCCACGCGACTAATTAAAAGTTAAGGAGAGTATATCTTCCAGGATCTGTGTCTGTGCAAGGGTCTATTTGTGCATTGCTCGTAGGGCATGTAATATCGTTCAATTCCGATACTGAATTTCGATATTGGATCTCAATATCGGAATTGCAAATATTCGTTATAAATTAAGTACATACATTGGATTGAATAAAAAAAAAAATGTTTTAAATCAAATTCTTTTAATTTGGTACCAATCTTAGTTGCAGTATCGGTATTATTAAGATTAAATCACAGATTTCTCATTCTTATCCTATACTTATTTATTACAATTTAAACTAACTCAAAATCAACATTATTAATAATTCTTATTTATTTCAAAATATGCAAGCAAAATCAACAACAATTATTCAAAGTAAGACTAGGTATGTTTATTTTTTAAACAACTGGTTGGGCTGGCAACAGGAATACGATTTAGCGCGCCATCGTATTACACTGGGAGCGATAATATCCTACTTACTTAAGTTTATGTCTTGACCGTAACCTGTGACAAATGTGGCGCGCTCAAAAGTTTTATTTATAATTCAAATGAGAATTTTTGTCTGATTCCGATATTACGATATTGGATCACTCAGTATCGTAATTGTAATATCGGAAATCGCGTTCCGAGATTCCGATATTGCGATATTCCAAGATTCCGAGATTCATGCCCTAATTGCTCGAGGATAAGCTTGCCTTCTGTGATGTAGTGTTCTCGTAATCTTTAGAAACAATATCACAAATATTTTACAGAAAAACCGCAAGCAAATCCCTTGCTACTGGGAAAACCAGCCGGGCGGTTGTCGCAAGAAGCATTGCCCGTTCATGCACAAGAACCCGGATGCGCGCACCGATGGCATTGCACCCAGTCAGCCTGCTGCTCTAGTACCTGTGAGTATTTCATTATGGGATTGACATTGTTAGGAATGGGGAAAAGAGGGAAACCAGTAAAGATATGGGAGGATGTTAAACAGGATATTTTTTTTACTAGTGCGCAAATTTTCTGGAGCGACCCAGAATCGGTAAGTAAACAATTTTCTCATAGTAACATGGGTTTAGTGTAAAAACACACTATGCCGAAGGTACGAGACCGAAGTTCCGCGGCTGATTTTACGTTCCGACGTATTCGGCTGATATGAAACACCATAATAAGTGCCTAACTTACGCCCCGCCCCCGGACCTTCGTAGGCAATCGAAACGAACTTCGGTCGCGCATAATGTGTGCTCTATAGAATAAGTTGCCGCTGAACTTACGCCCGACCGAAGTTAGGCTGTACGCTATAACGCAACGTAATTTCGGTATTATGTGTTGTCAGTAATTCAAATAGCATTGCAGGCGAAATCATGCCGAACTTCAGTCGCGTAATTTCGGCATAGTATGTTCCTACACTTAATAAAATGTTAAAAATTTTTGGGCTTCCCATACTTTAGCGAACACTTGATTAGCCTGATTTGTATGAAGGAAGAGTCTCAAAATTTTTGACATATTTCAACCCATGTTACTATGAGAAAGTTGTTTGTATACCGATTCTGAGTCGCTCCAGAAAATTTGCGCACTGACAAAAAAATTATCCTGTATCAATACAGGATATTTTTTTTAATAGCTAGTTGGGAAAACTCGGACAAAACTAGCCTAGAGATAGGGAAAGATGGCAATGGTTGGAGGAGGCCTATACCAGAGGGCACACAGAAAACAGAATGTTAGAACCTCACAAATCTTTTATTGTTTACAATGTTACATGTTTCTGAATAAATGACTATTATTATTAATGTTAGCATAGCCTGTACTGGATATTTGGTAATAAGTGTATAATTCCGAAGCATAGTCTGATATTGGAATTGTAAGTATATTCTAATTCTAAACAAATTACTTACTATTGAGATGTGAAATTGTTACTAATAATGTACAAGCTATGTAAATACTTTAACATATTAAAAATATGCCTAGATGCGGTAAATGAGTTATTAATAACTCTTTAACCGTTAACCGCATACCACCACCCATACAATTTCTACAACAAAAAATCGTTTTACAGTTTGTTAAAAAGTTTTTCTATTATTTGTTTGTTTAGTTGTCATGGAAACTGTCAAAGCGGTACGAAGTCCGCTGGGTCAGCTAGTGTTTATATAAATACTATCTATTATCGATATAAATTCTATTCTATTATTCTATAAATACTATACAAAAAAATGGGTACGTTTCGGGAATAAAATAAACTAAATAAACTTTCCTCTACACTCACACCAATTATCTAGCCCAAGAGTCGTTTAGAAACTCGTTAAATGGTTACTAGACAACGGATAAACATACTTAAAATACTTAAATACATTCTTATTATACATAGAAAACACCCAGACCCGAGACAATTTAGAAAAACAATAATTTCTAAATTGACCCGACCGGGGATCGAACCCGGGACCTCAGAGATGGCGACACCATGAAAACCGGTGTACCAACCACACGACCAAGGAGGTCGTCAATAAGGACTTTGGTAATATACGTATTACCAAACTTCCTGTATATAAAACGAAAATGCGGCCCTGCCGTTAATGAGTGTCAGACTCGTAGCTATAGGCAGATGTACCCCCCGTTCCCGCAGGCGGCGGCCGACGCCGCGGCTGAGCCGCTGCCGCTGCCCGCCGCCGCGCCCGCGCCGCCCGCGCCCGCGCCCGTGCCCATGCTGTGGCAGCAGCAGCGACAAGGTACGCCATCATCATCATCATCGCCATCATCATGATCATAGATTTAAGTAAATAGCCCAGGGTTTCCCTAATTATTTCTCAACTTCCTCTTCCGTCTGTCCAATGGAGCGGAGTCAGTCAGTTAGATAGACACCCACCTTACTCCGTTGACTATTGTACCTAATTATTATTTGTCTTTACATTATTTATTCTTTTTTTTGTATTTGTAGACTACGCGGCTCCTATTTGATGAATTTAACCTTTTGATGATTTATTGTTACCTAAAATTATTGTATATTAGAAAATACGTGTCTTTGCTGAATTTTGTAATACGGTACGCAATTAATATTTATTTTCTATGTTAAATAAAGTAGGCCGTAGGGTGTGAGCATGTGTGTGTCGGTGTCGTCAATTAGCTAATGACTTGATCGATGCTTTTGTTAGCTGAGTATTATTATTAGTTTTACTTTATTTAGGACCACCATTGTTGCGTTTCAAACTATACTCAGAATCAAAAACACAAATGTTGAAAAAATTTCCACGAGCAGGGTTTGAACCTGCACCTTTCTGTTTGGCGGGCTGGTTAGAACCACGATAGCTCAATTGGAAGAGCACCTGACCCGGTATGTCAGAAGGGTGCAGGTTCAAACCCTGCTCGTGGAAATTTTTTCAACATTTGTGTTTTTGTAATTCGTTCGCAACAAAATTTGCGTTAAAAATTATATAAACATTTATACTCAGAATGTCATGCTGAGTACACTTCTTTTGGATTACTGTCTAGCTAGTAAGGTTAACCAAATATGTTACTGTACTCATGCATTGATTGTAATCTGTTTGTGTATCTATAGAAATAAATAAATAAATAAATCTATGGTTCGCGACCCACTGGTAGTTCACGAGCGAATATTGAGTGGGCCTTGCCTGTAGAACGACACACCAACTGACCCACCACCTGTGTTTTTATTTGAAAACTTTGTTTGTTTTTCAAATGAAAAGTCCTGTATTCATATTGGTAATGATTAAATTTCCTAGAAGTGGGTCTCGAGTTTGTAAACTTGTATTTGATGGGTCGTAGCCCAGACATCTTTGGGAACCCCTGAAATAGCCTATAACTGTCCCACTGCTGGGCAAAGGCTTCCATCATTGAATCAAGTCATCACTACAATTAATGGGTAATGGCTTAATCACCACGCTTGCCAAATGCGGGTTGGTGATCACAAACCCGGGATATAAATTAAACAACACACCACACAAATACATCAATATTAAATTTTATAAAAAAAAATCCAGTCATCATCACCATTAGCCAATGTTAGTTCATTGCTGGACATAGGCGTCACAGAGTGCACACCACACGATAATAATTATTTATTTGACATTCTCAACAATTTTTATATCATCAAAAATCACTTGCCTGGCTATCATTATTTTCACTTTCATTGTTCATTAAACGAAACTCGCCTTTATTAACATGCAGTGTACAAAAACGGCCTTACATTAGAAGAAATAAGAGTTTGCATTGCAATAAATATTGCGTTATCTAATTATTTTAGCTCTAATTATTATTTATTCATTGTATTGAATATGACGAAATGCCGTATATATTTATTTATTTATTTATGAACGGTACATTGACATATTAAAATCACTACAAAAGCAACAAACATATTCCGCGTTTTAAGACAAGACAATAAATCTTTATATACTAAGTACACAGCATGAAATCACTTTGTTAACTTGCGGAACCTTTTTTTTTTTAACTTAACTTGACAAACCTTATTTTTGTAATAATAAACAACGTCGGCTAAAAAATAAAAAAATAAAAAAGTTGAAAATGCTAACAAGTAGGTCGCATAGCCAATAATTTGAGATGCAACCTTAACTTCGTTTGTACGCAACAGTGGTAACCCTGGACTCGGCTATCCTGGGTGTTCTGCCGCCCAGCGAGCTGCTCGGCGCCCGCCGCGTGGTGCCCAGCCACGCGCACGCGCACGCCCACGCGCACGCGCACGCGCATGCGCACGACGCGCCCAACCCCTACGCGCCGCTGCCCGTCGACCCGGTCGTTGTCAACTTCGAGGAAGGTATGAGGCTCTACTGAAACTATATGTATTAAGCTCCTAGCAGACGAATTGGGAACGCGCGCTGCGTTATTGGGCTGTGGACTGTGCGGCCTCGGTGAATTGAACTCTTGGTGATTTGAAGTCTCGGTGAATTGAAGTCTTGGTGAATTTAAATCTTGGTAATTGAAGTCTTTGTAAATTTAAAACACGGTAATTAATAAAAGAAGTTTTGAAGTTATGGTAAATTAAAGTCTATGTAAAATTAAAGGAAATGCAGTGTACAAAACTACAGATTTCGTCAAACTTGATTTTTTTATGATTCAGACTTTCTGAACTGTAAACAACTGAACTGAAAATAAAGTGTTTGTTCTAAAATTTGTATAGAATTTTATTAACAGTCACTAGTGGTTTCACATGTTACCTTTATAGGCAATCGTAATGAATGCGACACATGGAATAATGGATGATATTTAATTACTATAATAGTACTAGAGTTCAATGCTCCATATTTAATCTGTAATTCAAAAGACCGGAATTTTACAAATTCAATCTTTATGTGAAATTACCGTGAATGCCGTACTCAGAGACGTGAATTAACAAAATTTATTACGTTATCAATCAAAAGAATACTTAAAACGGCATTAATAAATACTTTTTCTTTGCAAGAAATAATCGTCATGTCTTGATGCCGATATATTGGACACTATAATTTAAACTTTTATCTGATTTAAAATCGAAGATTAATGAAATATTTAATTAAGGATAAACATTAATGTCTCTGAATGCGGTTAAAAGTATAAAATTCTCCAAATTAAATCGAAGAAAATTGTAAGACCTATAGAAACGAGACAAATTGTTACCTTGACTGCATAGTATGCCACAGCTGCTTTACTATTTATGGCTGTATAGGAAGTGTTTTATATGTTCCCCACACTGATAGCAGCCATATGTCGCCACTACGGTGGGGCAGCGCGCGTGTATATGACGTCCCAACTCGTATGCCAGAAGCTTAAGGCTACTAAGCACGCTCACTTTAAAAATCAACGCATCGGTTCGGTACACAGTTGGCTAGTAATATGGCGCGGGTGGATTTTATACGTTTGTAATGGTGGCATCGGCGATTTTTAAACGTGATATGTGCACAACAGTAAGCCTACCGATTATAAAAGTAACAATTATTATACGAATGTAACCAGAGTTTTCAATACAATTTTACTCATTCGCGTTACACGATTGTGTTAATGTGATGATGGACTTGCAACATTTAGATATTGCTCTCTAACATTATAAAGTTATTAATGTTTCAAAGAGTCGTGAACTACAGCAGTTACTTAAATAGTATAATGTATCTTATGTAGCCGATTTATTGAAAACTCTGCATTCTCTATGAATTGATGAATAGTGTTAAGAATTAACGATGTTTAGAAACGTTTCGAACGCTCACTTTTCTTTTTACACTTTATGTAATAACTAATATATAGTATGCTTATAGGAGGATGTATTATTTAACACTATGAAGTTACGGTGTTTTTATTTGGAAAATTTTATGTGTTATTTTTGAGGCATCCTATGAAGATGGCAATTAATTTGCATCATGTGCCAATATGTACTGCAGATGATATGTAACCGTATGTGTTGGACGATTAGTTTAAAATATTTAATTTATCACATGTTATAAGTTATTACGAATGTTTTACTTACTTAGAGTTCGCTGTCACGCCGGGAACGTATTGTTTATACGGAATACTTTTTACGGTGGCCGAATGCGGCTTTATTGTTTTCTTTAAAAATGTTTTGTAGAAAGAAAATTTATTATTATTTAATTTCGTTTTCCTGGTTTGTGGCGGAACTTGCCAGTTTATATTGATATTAAAAGTAAAAAACTGTTTTCTTTTATGTCTGTAGTCAATTAATATAATTATTATATAGTATTTATTGCATAGTGTTAGTTGGATTCAGTTTTAACTATGTGACCGGTAATGAGTTATTTGTGGACTAAGATGAATTGATAAAACTGAATCCAAGTATTATCCACGTTGTGTTGGAGCGAGTTGTTTTTTTTTGTTGAGGGTGCATTTTCGTTGCCGAAAGAGGCGGCAATTTGGTTAGTTCTAGTGCATAGACAAACTTCAGCTATATTTGATTACGCCATAGACGATGATTAAATTCTATTACCCTCCGGTTGTACGAGATACTGTGTTAAGTCTCTGTGTCCTACTGATACGGAAGATATAAATAATGTGTAGTCGGTATTTTTATATGTGCAATAAATTAGAGAATATTATAATCTTTCATATCTTAGCTAATTAGAGATACATAAAGAACTTTGCTTTTTCATTTATTGTATGATATAATTTACTTATATCACACATTGGTTACAGTTGCATTTTGAATGCATGTTGACTGAGAGAAGAATGATGTCAACACTTATTTGAAATATCACTGTAATAAGTTTTAAATAGATGTTGATATAATCTTTGTCTATGATAGAAAAGTACATAATAAATAGGTTAAACAACATATTAAATACAAATAAAAATATATATACACGATAATGTAACTCATTAATATAGATGAAAAAAAAAGAAAAAAAAATGAAGCTTAATGCCTTTAAATTGTTTGTATGTTAGTATGTAGGATGTTCTAAGGGCCTCTACGGTATTATAACAGTACACACAGCTCTTTGGTCCCATGTACTTTATATTCGCACCGTGAGATATAGATAGAGCTAATAAAATGAAAAAAAAATGTATATGTAGGTATGGTTGTAGAAATCACAATTGTATGAACTTTACTAGACTTATATTATCTGATACATAATAAATGACTTAGTACAATTGTCATTTCTACAATAAAAAAAAAATATCCTGCTTAAATAAGATTGTATTACCATTTTTAGAAGAGTCAAACGATAATATCTAATAAAAAAATAAAAAATAAATGTAATTGCTTAGCGGTTTTTGATATTACATATTTGAAAATGCTTCCGGTTTACCATATATTACTATGATAGCACTTCAGTAAAGTTAGTGAAAAATATTAGATAAATTTCAAATGATTTTTCTCTGAACATTTGGTGACAAATAACGTTTAATTTTTTTATGTATTTTTGCACTGAGAGTAAAGTTCCTATATTTATTACGAAAATCATCAAAAAACTCCAGGACTAAAGAAAACCGTTATTTAATTAAAAGTAATTTTGTGTGAAGCATGATCCATGTTACGCCTAGTCATTATTTATGTATAAAAGAATAATTAACAATATTTAAAAGTGTCAACATACATCTCGATGGGTGGCGATAGCGTAAGGTTTGGAATGGTTTCATAAACTTCTAAAGTGATGCATATTTAACTTGACGTTAAAAAATTACGGTAAAATATTTATTACGTTATTATTTAATAAAAAAATAACTTTTATTTGGAACAGTGTAGTAAAGTAAACTAGCAAAATTGATCCTTGCAATGAAATGCAAATTTTGGAAAAAACGTACGAAGAAAGAACTGATGTTATTGTGTTGGTATTGAAAGTGTGATTTAGTACAAACAATGGTTGTTTTTGTCGAGGCAGCTCAAGAAGCAACTCTTCTGTTATTTTAATTATTGGTTTCACTCGTAACCTTAGCAATACTTTTTATATTTAGTATATAACACTGTAGTCTTGTCTTTTTATTAGAAACTATTAATTATTTATCATTAGCATAATTGTTGGAATGTTGAAGTTTTCTGTTAATCTAATCGCTCCATTGTGTTGTTTTCTCAAACTGGAGGATAAGAAATGACCTAATGTCATACTACAAGTCCTTTTCAAGGAGGCTAACGGTAACAATGCGGTCAGAACTGTGCAAAATATTATATTGAAAAAAAAAGTCTAAGGCCCTGTGCCAAGTAACGTATTTCATCCCAAAGGAGATTTGAAATAATTTTATTGTAACTCCAAAAAACAGGGTAAAATCTAGTATTAAGTAGGCTTTTATACGATGGGGATCATTCATATTTTGCTCAATATGAGATAACGCGTTCGCGTAGGGAGTAAAGAATCGTAGCATCATTTAGTCGCCACATTACGACAGTTCTGACCGCATTGTATCGTAACTTTGCCTGTGCGAGCAATGTATGGGAAAAGGATAAGTTGAATTGTCTTCCCCACATTAATGGAGCCTCGTTTTGGACTTGCAGTAAAACATACAGTTTGTGTTAGTACCTCCTATTAATCGTGTTAATTATTGATTGATTTCTACAATACTATATTAATTAAACAAAAGAGAGGCTCGCCTTTACGAGAACCAAAGTTCTCTTTAGTTATTACCTCAAACGAATTGTCATGAGATAACTTAGTTTAAATTCTAGGTCAAATAGTATAGTTCGAATCGATTGATAAATGCAGACTGAGGTTTTTTGATGTTTCTATATGCGTGCGGGGGTGGAGTAGTTAAAATTAGGTCGTCGCATACCGCGCTCCCAACACCACCGTGTGCGCGGAGCGCTGTGGCGGCGAGGGGTGGAGGAGTGCCGTAATATGGATATGATTTGACATTGTACATCTACGGGACTAGCACGCTTCACCAGCGTTCGGCTCCGAGACTATGCTCGTGCTGTGGCGGCGTCTCGTGCTAGGACCGTGTTTCAGTTTAAACGGGGTTGTTGTTATGTTAAACTTAGTCTTATTTTGTATAAGAATTTCAAAATATCTTAATATTAGTATCGCGTGTGTTAAGACCTTTTTTAAGCTAATTAACATTCAAACTGATATAGGAACTCGCGTTGGAACAGGTACTTTGGCTTTGTTTAATCAAATTGTGTTTAATATACCAACGAGTAAATAAAATGTTCCATAATAATGATTTTTGTAATTATTTTTGACCGCCCACCCCGTTTCAGGTCGACTAGACAAGAACACACGCAAGCATAACCGGAGGGGTCGTATCAAAATTAATTACGAAAATCATGAGTTGTATCAGATTCGCACGACCGATCCTCTAAACGGTTACTTGGTGTGTTCTTGCAGAGTCGGACAATGAAAGCGCCCCTTCCTCGACGCCCACTAAGACCGTGTCGCCCGACGACGCGCAGCATGTCTCGCGCACCAAGTCGCAGGAGCTCCTGCTCCTCGAGCAAATACAGGCCGAGGCCGCCGCCTTCTACAGCTACGACGCCCTGCCGCCTCCTGAACCGTCCAAAGATCGTAAAATCGTCAGGAACAACCTATCCACCAAATACGACAGGCTGTCTCTTGACGAACTCTCAGGTACAAAGCAACAGCAGCAGTCTACCGAGGAACAACGCACCTCGCTGGATTTCAAAGTCCTCTCGTTAGAAGAAATCAGAGCTAGAAAGAAATGCGAAACAATTATACACACTGTGCCGATCACGCTTAATTTAAGGAAAAGAAAACTGTCCACTCAAGAGACTATTACTACGTCAGGCAATAAAATAATCAAAGTAGTTAGGAGTAATTCTATAGTTTATAAGAAATTAGATAAAAGTGCACCGGCTGCGGCCAGTCAGGTTAAAGTAGATCAAAAACGGAGTGATAGTAATTTTAGTAGAAAACGGACAATGTCAGAACATAGTGATTTGTACGAGATTCAGGATGACGAACTAGTAGATAATTGTTATGAATTTAAAAGAATCAAATTTGCCGAACACATGTCTAAACCTAAACTTATTAGGAATAGAGGTTTGAGCGTAAGTAAAGAAAACTTAGAATCGAAAGCTAATGAAGTGCATCTTACTAGCGATAATGTAGACGATGATTCCGACACAGAAGTACAAATAGTTAATGTAGAAATCAATGATAAAAATTTAGATGTAAGTTCAATATCCGACACTGATATAATAGATGTAGACTCTGCTAAACTGGGTGAGCCTATTGCTATCGTGGACCTAAGTGATGACGAAAGTGACGAAGTTATAATATCAGACTACGATTTGGGTTTAGTGAAAAATGTGCCGGACGTAGTGGCTAGTTGTCGGAAAAGTGCAAACAACTATGAGATTGAAAATGCCGATAAAGATTTGCTTAGTAATATTGACGCACTTTTAAACGATGACTTATGATTAGATATTTGTTAAGTTTTTTTTTTATAAATATTTATTTGAAGAAAATTGGCACTGCGTAAAACACGACTATTACCTATTGAAATTAGAATGTTGTACCCACACGATGTAGGAACAGTCCTAATTTTAATGTAAATTAATGTGGAGTTTGATAAAAAGTACAAAACGTAAATTTGGTAGTTGTTTAACAATAGAATGGGTACATACATTAAAATGTCCATAAATTTTTTAATATCTTCGTTTAAAATGCCTATGTTCAAAATTAGTAAAATTTTAATATGGAATGCTTCATTCATCATAATGAAATTTTATCGTACGTTAGAAATCTCGAATTTCATAAATCCGAAATTAAAAATACCGGCTGACTAATAGTGAAAGTACAAAATAGTGTTTATTATAATAAACGTCATTCAAGGTTTTTCTCGTCGAGGGCTACAGTTTTTACCTGACCGATTTTTATCTATATTTTATCATAATATTTTCGGTATAATTTTTTTCAACAGTATTTTAATTGCATGGCATTGCATTGCGGGCATTTGATAATAATAGATATTAAATTTTTAGACATTTTACTCAATAGAACAAACTATAACATTAATTAGTAATTGCTCTCGTAATTACAAACATGTTAATTGGTAATTTATGACTTGAGCAGTCATCACGAATTACATTCCGAATGTGCAATATTATTTAAATTGATGACTTAGATGTCGTCATTGCAAAATTCTTGAAAACAAAATATACAAGTACAAATGTTAGCTCATGTTTGGATATTGTCTACATTTAAGCCAGATGTGCTCTAGTTATTTAGTTATGGTAAGAGCTTTAACTAAATTTAATAAAATAATAGGGATGCCAAACATCTTTTATTTTATTTACCAATTTAAAATAATTGTTTAAGATTAATTAAAAACCAAAGAGTTTGATCCAAAATTTATTTAAATAATGTTGTTATTTTAAAATGTTTCATCGACGTCACACAATTATTCACAATGTCGTGTATACCTGTAATATACATTTAAAACTAACGATAATTAAGCATAATAAATTCGAAAGTAATACCACAACTGATTTGAGAGATACACTTATTTGTAACATTGTTGGCTTGATACTACACGATTCCGGTTTGCAATTGAATATTTATCTACGCTTGTATTCATGTAATTTATTGTTACAAAATTACATCACATTAAAAAAGATTCACAATTATTCATTACATCAAATAAACATTATTTACAACTGCGCTTACATCTAAAAAGTCCTGTTTTATAAAATCCTAGTTTGATCGTTCTTTACAAACATGTTTTACAGTCGACATTATACTGATCAAAGCATCATAATGATCAGAAATATCTATATCACATTTAATATAAATTACTGAAATTAGAGCCTACTTTTGCCTGAATTAACAATGTTGACAATGATGTCGAAAACAATCAAATTATATATAGTTTTTTAATGTCAACATCTTTTCGAACACCTAAATGGCTTCGATAAATGTATGTGGACTAAAGTTTATACAAATGACATTAACGATTTTTAGCTGATCAAGTAATTTTAAATGTGTACAGTGTTTTTTGGATTTTTCTTAACATTACAAAACATTTACAACAAATATACAGAGCCAGACACGCTACACCTATCTAAATCCTATTTACTTGTGTGTTAGCCATTATAAAATAAAATATGATACTTACATCCGAATTACATTGAATTATTTCATTCAAATGTGCCATTTATCTTAAAAAACGCACATTTTATGTGCTTTACAAAATCAAGTGACGAGAAAAATAAGTGACAACACTATCTGAATGAAATATTTCAATATCACATTTATAAATACAATTTGAGACTATATTTTGTGCTCAAATATTCCTGTTTTGTGGCAACTAACAGATATGTTGATTCTTTATACTATGTGTGCATAGTGGTCTACATTTTCTTAATATAAATAAGAGATAAGTTTCAAAACAGTCAAAATGAATAATACAAGTTCAGTGAATGGTCGAATAGGTAAGTTTGGTACTAACCAAGAGCTTTGGTGTTTTTAAATGGAGAGAGCCTTAAGTTCCTTTTTACAATTATGTTTAAAGCCGACTATAGAAAGGTTTCAAAACGCATAAAAACTTTTTAGGTAGCCTTTTCGTCCCACTGCTGGGCAAAGGCCTCCCCGATCAGTTATACGAACGTTTTAAAATGTTTCTTCACTGTATTTCACATATATATTTATATAAATCTTCATTGAAATTGGCTATTTGATTAGTAAGAGTTACAAATTTAACGTTTGTATGCAATACCAAATTGTAAAACGGCTCTCATAATGAGCTACTCAAATACAAAAATAAAACTGCGTAGCTCACAATACCTAGCCAGTCAGCTACCCAACTTGCTATTGGTGGTTGCTCGAGTTTACTGGGCCTCAACCAAATGAAATGACAACAGCTCTATGTAGTGAGGCTAGAAGTTAGTGCGAGTTTTATTTTATCAAAACGAAAATTAGAATTAGTATGTATGCTATTGAAGTAAATTGTAATAATGTAAGTAACACAGAATAAGTAAGTTGAGTCTTACTTACTTGAATAAATGCATATTATTATAAACAAGGAAATTTAATAAAATAAAACTCGCATTGGGTAACCAGAGCGCTTAGTGCTAGTTTTACTTGAAATGCGATCACATTGAACGAAAACGATAAATTAGTACCTATGGCATTGAAGTAGAGTTAAAATTTATAAGGTAGATAGATAGATAGATAAAACTCTTTATTGCACACACACACAGAAAAGTAGAATAAAACAACAAATAAGGCAAATTACAAAATGCATAAGAAATTTGTATGACAAAATTTTAACGAAAATTTGTATTACGAATTCTCGTTTTCGTTAACGTGATCGAATGGCAAGTAAACCACCATGTGGGGGGCGATTTTTGAACCAGTGACTAATTACAAAAACAAATGTTGAAAAAAATTCCACGAGCAGTATTTGAACCTGCACCCTCCTGACAAACCGGGTCAGATGCTCTCCCAATTGAGCTATCGTGGTTCTAACCAGCCCGCCGAAATTATTCAACACCATTTAGTTTTTACTTTGAAAGCCAAAGTCCCTTCAATGTCAACAACTACCGTCAGTTGTTCGCAACAAAATTTGCGTTAAAAATTATTTAAACAAAACAAAAACATTTCAGTGACTAATTTCTCACGCTATGATATCAATTACATGTGCTCCTTTTTCTTTTATTCAAAGTTATTGGTAACTTATTTTTGGCACCGAAAATTCTCGAACGAACTAATGCAAACATAATATGATTATGGTTTTAAATAAATTTACTAATTTATGAACAATTTTTTTCCAACACGTCTTTTTTCAAAACGCAAACATAATTATTATATTTCATAGTGTGTTTCATGTCACTTATGATTTCGAGATCACCGATGAGATTCAAAAATCGCGCCTGACCGGTTTTACGTCAACACAAAAGGTTCTATCGTAGCTATATCTCGGTGAGTGATTCCACAAAATAAGATGACTGCCGAAGGTAGCTTCATACAGCGTTCGAACAGCGCACACATAGACAATCTCTAACTAACAGAACAGCTGCGCTCAGAGTGTTCCGAGCTGTTCCGAGATCCGTGCCCGTGCAAGGGGTCTAGGTAGGGTTGCCAACCATACTTTAAAATAACGTATCCTACAAAAACACAAATGTTGAAAGAATTTCCACGAGCAGTATTTGAACCTGCACCCTTCTGACATACCGGGTCAGGTGCTCTCCCAATTGAGCTATTGTGATCATATGATTATGGTTTTAAATAAATTTACTAATTTATAAACAATTTTTTTCCAACACGTCTTTTTTCAAAACGCAAACATAATTATTATATTTCATAGTGTGTTTCATGTCACTTATGATTTCGAGATCACCGATGAGATTCAAAAATCGCGCCTGACCGGTTTTACGTCAACACAAAAGGTTCTATCGTAGCTATATCTCGGTGAGTGATTCCACAAAATAAGATGACTGCCGAAGGTAGCTTCATACAGCGTTCGAACAGCGCACACATAGACAATCTCTAACTAACAGAACAGCTGCGCTCAGAGTGTTCCGAGCTGTTCCGAGATCCGTGCCCGTGCAAGGGGTCTAGGTAGGGTTGCCAACCATACTTTAAAATAACGTATCCTACAAAAACACAAATGTTGAAAGAATTTCCACGAGCAGTATTTGAACCTGCACCCTTCTGACATACCGGGTCAGGTGCTCTCCCAATTGAGCTATTGTGGTTCTAACCAGCCCGCCCCGAAATTATTCAACACTATTTACTTTTTTACTTTGAAAGCCAAAGGCGCCCATTGAATGTCAGCAACTACCGTCATTAACATCCGATCATAATATTTTTACAAACACTAAAGATCAGTTAGGAAGTAGGCAAGCTATTTATAAACAAAATTTGCGTTAAGAATTATATAAAAAACAAAACATAAACGTATCTTACGTTATTTTCCATTAATTCCGACTAATGCGTGCGTTTGAACGGAATATTCCTGTTGACTTAATTCTGAACTACTGAATGACACTCAGACTCAGGTGAAGTGAAACGAAACGCAACGTTTAAATAAATTTGGAAAATACTTTACTTTTTCATCAAATCCTTTTTTTTATACTAGCTAGTAATAGATTTACTTTATTTTCCTGAAAAATATTTGGCAACCCTAGGTCTAGGTGTGAGTTAATCGAGCGCGGTATGTATTAACATTAAGCTTACTTTCTGGGCCCTCTTTATTTGGTGGTGATGCCTTGAAATGGGTAATGTGTTGAACGAAACTAGTTCCACCAGGGTCACTGCAGCCGCGACCAGTATTGCTGCGAGTCCTGGCCGGGCACCGCCAGCGGCACCGACACGCCTGCACCCAGCAGACCGCCTAGTTCTAAGAGCAAACATTTTGTTGCTGAGTTCACAGTTAAAATTTTTGAAAACGTTCATAACCCACAAAAATATATCTTAATCAAAAACAACCTTATGGACTAAATGTCAATAAGCCTTTTGCCTTGACTATACAGTGGGCCTACGGAAAAAATCCAAACCAATAATTAAAATGAAATGAAATATATTTATTCGAACACAGTATAAACATACGTAGAACAAAACAAAAAAAATAAGTCAATAGTTATTTTAATAATTACTGTAGTGAAGGTTGAGGAGCTCGATGGCGCAGTGGTTATCGCACTTGGTCTGCGAGTGCGGTTAAGTAACTTTCTCACGAGGACGGTCATCAGATGGGTGACCAAAAACGAGCTCCTCCGTGCTTCGGAAGGCACTTAAAACCGTTGGTCCCGGCTGCATTAGCAGTCGTTAAAAACCACCAATCCGCACTGGGCCCGCGTGGTGGTATGGGCCCGTTCTCCCTAGCCATCCATAGGGAAGGCTCGTGCCCCAGCAGTGGGGATATAAAATGAGCTGATAATGATGATGATGATTGGGGTGAAACAACTCTTGCGACATAAAATCATAACAGATTATTATTATATTCTACAAGTGAGAACTTTTTTTTTCTACGATATGTTACTTAATTAAGTATTTAGGTTTTATTAGATTTCCTGAAATAAAAAAATAAAATGAAGTAAAATAAATATTTACCTGGGGGAGGGGAGTTAGGCTCGTGCTGGTACCCGTGGTGGTTGCCGTAGGGGTGCGGCGGTTGCCGGTAACCTAGCTCGTACCGCGGGTAGCCGAGGAACCCGCCCTTGCATAACTCCGATTCGGTGTTGTCGCACACTGGAGTGTCTGATACCATTCCTCCACCGTACCCCATTGGAGTGAGCGGACTGTAAGTAGAAGATGAGTATTTTGAGACAATGGTTTTATAAAAGCGTTTGACTATAGTGGTCATTGATAAATTAATTAGAATTTGTTTAGTTTTTTGATTTGGTATATCACCTCGTAACTTTTAAATTAGATGTGTCACTCAAAGCAACTAGCTTTTGTCTTATAGCAACATAAAAAGTAAGTGACATTTATCATTATCCATCCCAAAAAAGGAGTTTCACTAGGCTCAATTTCGGAACCGTTATTATTAAATTACAGATTTTTACAATCTAAAAAGTACAATACGTTACTATCATATAAGCGAAACCAATTTCACAATTTTGTACAATAAGTATCGTAGTGGCACCAGCAGTGTTCCGCAGTTTTTTTTTTAGACAATTTCACATTCATTGTTCTGATCCCAAGGTAAGTAGCAAAAGCACTCGTTTTATGGAAATCAGAGAGAGAGAGAAATCAGAGAGAGAAACGACGGTACCACAACCACCCAGACCCGACACAATATCGAAAAGTTCGTTTGCGACATTGACTCGACCGGGAATCGAACCCGGGACCTCACAGTTGGCGCCGCCCAAAGTCCGGCGTGCAAGCCACTCGGCTACGGAGCTGCGGAGGTCGTCCAACCCTTTACTTGAAACCCAGTGACCGACACATTTTACGTCGTCGCCAAAAACAACGTAGATTATCATTAAAATTTTACGGGATGACAACTAAGCAGTTGGTCTGATTCAATTATTTCTAAAAACTAAAATCAGTGGCTGCTGACCCCTATTTTATATATAAGGAAAGAGAAAAACATGTCGATTAATGGTTGCTGTCGAACACTAGTGCATACCATAACGTTTTGTGAACTTTTGATTATTGCGACTAATCTAAGTATGACGGTAGTTGTTGAGATTGAATGGGCGCCTTTGGCTTTCAAAGTAAAAAGTAAATAGTGTTGAATAATTTCGGCGGGCTGGTTAGAATCACGATAGCTCAATTGGGAGAGCACCTGACCCGATATGTCAGAAGGGTGTAGGTTCAAACCCTGCTCGTGGATTCTTTTTCAACATTTGTGTATTTGTAATCTAGGCTCCATCATCCACTTTATTGTCATTTACTAATAAGTTAGGTTAGTGAAGAACCTCCGTTTAAGTGTCTTCCTTCTTCCTTCTAAATCTAAGAGTAATCTGAAGTGATATCGTCACTGCAGAAAGGAGTAAGTATCGAGTTGCACGAAATATCCCGATGCGTCGAAGTGATACGAGAATAAGGGGGAAGGGGGAACTCTTACAGGCCTAACTAAGATAATATATGGCATTTTAGGTGTGAGTGGTGTGTACACATTTAGTTGCATTCAAATACCATAAAATTATGAAATAAACATGTTAGGCATTAGATTGTTCTTTTGGCTATTATTCATTATGTGTAAAAACACCTACACCCTAATTTCAAAATGTACGTTAAAGAGAAATAAAAATGCTTAAAGAGTATTTATCCGCGTTTTTGGATAAATACTCGAGTAAAAATGGATGAGAACTGACCTGTAAGTGTCGACGTTGAGCGGCGGCTGGTAGGGCTGATGCGATGGAGCGGGCGCGTGGGCGGGCGCGTGGGCGGGCGCGTGGGCGGGCACGTGCGGCGGCGGGTGCGAGAGCGCGGGCGGCGCGTACGCGCACTCGGGGCTGCGCCGCTGCGAGCGGATCTTCTCCTCGCGCCGCCACTTCGCGCGCCGATTCGAGAACCACACCTTGACGTCGGGTTAGGTTAACACGGACGGGTGCCTAGCGCTTACTCTACTTAATACTACGGTATAGCATAGATAGAGTATACACTACGTTAATGTTAATGGTAAATAGTCTAACTGTTCCACTGATGGGTATTGGTTCAATCAACACGTGATGGTGATCGATCACAAACCCGGGCTATGCATCGAAAAATCCGAAACATATTTTGCCCGACCTGGGCATTATGTATGTTAGAACTTGTATGCATTTACTTCAATAATCACACTAACATTATAAATACGAAAGTTTGTGTGTGTGTTGTGTGCTTCTTCACGCTGCAACGGATGGATGGATTTGGATGAAATTCGGCATACAGATAGTTTATAACCTGGATTAAAACAGGATACTTTTTATCCCGATATTCACACGGGAACGGGAACCACGCGGGTGAAACCGCGAGCGGCCGCTAGTAATTATATATATTCTGGTCTACTAAAGGAATTATATTTTAGGTAGGTACTATTTTTTGTGAGCTAATTAATAGATTTAATAAATGTAAGCTCACCTGTATCCTAGCCTCGGGGAGTCCTATTTTGGCGGCGAGCCGTTCCCGCGCAAACACGTCTGGGTAGTGGGTCCTTTCGAATTCTGAAATAAATGGGTAACAAATTAAGAATCATCTGCTGGTTGGTTGAACCTTTGATCTTCATAATTATATTTAGGTAGACAAGAAGTTATTTTGGTTAGTTAGGAGTCTTTCGATCCGTATTAGCCTTTATTTACATAATTTCTTTCCAAGCTGCCGATCTAGTCATGGGTGAAACTGGTGCTAAGTCCCTACCTGGCAACACGTAGAAAGACTCGACTAGAAGATGAGCTGTACCTCTCTAGGCAAACATACAAAAAGTTTTCGAGCAGAGGATTAGGGCTGTACTTCTCTAGGCTGTTGATCTGCTTGTTTGAAACTGGTCATATGTCCTACCTGGCATAGACTAAGACCAGAAGATATTGAAGACGCGTAATATGACTTGAATTAGAGAATATAAGATAGGAGCAGTACCTCTCTCGAGGCTGTCGATCTGGTCGTTGGTGAAACTGGTGCGGTTCCGCTGCAGCTTGCGCTTTAGCCGCAGCCGCGCGGCGTCGTCGTCGGCGCCACTGGAGCCCGCGTTGGAGTTATCACCTGAACCAGTCTCATCCGAGTGCATGCCTTCTAATCCTTCCAGGGTTTCTTCACCTGTAACAATCGTATAATTTCGTTGTTTTTTAGGTAACCGACAATTTACTAAATTTACTTACTAAAGGATGAAAGTTATTGACAAAAAAAGTTGCAACGTGAGTGACCAAACAAAGATTAAAAAAAATAATCTTATAGGTAAGTATAGATTTGTTCATTGAATACCTATCTAATAATAATCCTTAAGCATCAGGTATGTCTACTATTTATGAATGGAAATACTTTGTACGGTTCGTAACGTAAGGATAAAATAAAACGCACATTGCGTTTAATTAGAACACCCATCCGGTGACTTGAATTCCGAAAATCGTAACGCGAACGTGCTAGCCACAGCCTCATCGAGCTATTAAAGTTTTTACAAATACCACCTACCTAATACATTGTTATTAGGTGTTTGTAAAACATAGGCTTTAAATATCGGTAGGTAGTATAAAAGTCAGGTGGACAAATAATAACTTCAACCGTTGCTTGTAGTCGGTTATTCCAGCACTAAATTCACAAACTCCAGTATAATGTTTTAGAACGTATATTCTCTTCGAGAGTCAATCACCCAATGCCTACTTGATTCCATAATTAATTATTAAGAAACCCACATGAAAGACATGAAAAAAGTAACACATAAAAGTTAAAAATATAATAAAAATAAAAAAAAGAGTTTAATTTCACAATTTATCAACAACAAAAATAAACAGAAACAAAGAGAAATAGATAAATACACAACAAGCCGAATGGGCTGATCAGCTCAACTTAATGTTGTGGCTAATGCCTCAACGCTGGTATTCTGCTGGACCCATGACAATGGAGGAGCTCAAAATAATTAACGAATGAATTGAGTGATAGACACACGTGGCGGGGAAAATAAAGCCAACTCACTAACAATTATTATGGAGTCAATAGACAATCTTAAATCAATATAAATTAAAACATAGTAAAAATGATTATAAACGCTAACACTAGGTATACGTACATACTTTTTACATTATAGTCTTCCTGTTCAACACATATCTTAATACGACAGCAAATAATAATACACAGTAAGTATGTATTCATAGCACAGCCTTACACCACTCATAGTATCTACTTTCGTTTACAAACCATTACCGACTTTAAGATTTATACGGCTTCCGAATTGGGGCACCTACCCCTATCTGGCAGATACGAGACCCTTTGCAAAATTAAACGCTATGAAAACGTTATGAATCACGCCGGCAAATCGCGTGAAATGCCAACGGAGCACTTTCGATTGCCACCCTGCGCGTTATCTTTCCACCTTGTCTACAGTTCGCTATCAGTTCAGTCAGGAGTCGCCGTGTTTCACGAGCACCTACTTACCTGCCTACGAAGCCTTTGTTCGTGCTATACGAATATTAGTTAGTTACTAGGGACTGGCGCGACTTCGTCCGGAAAAACACAAAAATCCCGTGTTATTTAAATTCCTGTCTTTTAACTTGCCTACCACGTCATGGAAGGGCCTGTAAAAATCTGTCTGTAGAATTACAGCGCTCTAGATAAGGGTTTGGACTACGCGTTGATAGTTTAGTCAGTGGGAATCTGAGATGTGTTGATTTAACCGTTTAATACCTTCCTAGTTGGTATTAATACCACATGAAGCCCTTGATCGGATTAAAAAGTACATCATCATCATCATTAGCTCATTTTATATCCGCACTGCTGGCGGGCACGAGCCTTCCCTATGGATGGATAGGGAAAACAGGTCATAAACTACCACGCGGGACCGTGGTGGTTTGTAACGACTGCTAATGCAGCCGGGACCAACGGCTTTACGTGCCTTCCAAGCACGGAGGAGCTCGAAGTGATAAACTTTTGGTCACCCATCCGATGACCGACATTTGCGAAAGTTACTTAACCTCAGCACTCACAGACCGGGCGCGCTAACCACTGCGCCATCGAGCTCCTCCCTACAAAAAGTACATCTACATACATACAATTCGTCCATTCATACATTTATTAGTGTCAAATGTAAACTGTTTAGTATACAAAGTGTAACAGGAAGATGTGGTCCAAATTAAAGGATCTAAAGTCTATCCGATCTAGATCTTGAATGCAGAGTTACTAAGGCATAATTATTAACTTTAACTTGTTATGTATTCTTTTATTAAATAGTTCTATTGTAACGTCACATAAAAACAAACAAGTTATAGCCCTAGTGGTTTAGTAACCTCTGTGTTCTTATATTTATGATTACTGCTGCTTGCTTATGCGCGCCTGACGTGCATGATTTCACTAATGTATCTTATCTTATCTTAGTAGGGCCTGCCGAGGTTTCCACCTCCCAGTAACACTTCGACCCATTGGGATCTTTTGTGCAACCCCATCCTTTCACTCTTCCTCCTCTGTAAAGATAGATGCCATAAGTCTGGCAACGTCCTTAAGAGCGAAGAGCCTGAAGTCCTCCGGTTTCGGATAGGCCGACCCCAGGAGTCCCATTCTTTTCCTAGCCAGAGAGTCGCAGTCACACAGTAGGTGCTGCATTGACTCGGTTTGCTCTCCACATGCCCTACACAAACTATTTGTTGAAAGGTGCATTCTGTGAAGCATTTGTTTTGTGGCATAATGCCCTGTCAAGGCACCGATGGTTAATCGGGCCTGCCTTCTGCTGCCTCCGCATATGAACTTACTCCGTCCTAAGGCGTTTTCGCCTAGGAAGGTTTTGGAGTGTTTCATATCCGGCTGCTCTTTCCATTTCATTAATGTAAATATTTAATTTAAAATTGCATGACAAATTGAAGTCAATAATGATGTCTCAGTATCAACACATACAAGAGATCGGATACACTTTGGATCTTTTAATTTTGACCACACCTTTCTGTTACACGTTATAGATAGGTAATCAGGCAGAGCTTTTACTACTTTTTACCTAAAAAAACAAAAAAACAAATGTTGAAAAAATTTCCACGAGCAGGATTTGAACCCGCACCCTTCTGACATACCGGGTCAGGTGCTCTTCCAATTGAGCTATCGTGGTTCTTACCAGCCCGCCGAAATTATTCAACTCTATTTACTTTTTACTTTGAAAGCCAAAGGCGCCCATTCAATGTCAACAACTACCGTCATTAACACTACTTTTTATCTTTTAAGGTTTCTACCGACGGTCATAGTAACGGATTGACTGCTACGGCTATTTGCGAGGTAGAGTCTTCATCCATCGTCACGTTGTACATCCATTGTGTTGTGTCCGTGAACACGGCCGGTGCAATAAAGCAGTTAGCATTGAACCCCGTTAAATATTATATTTTAAATGTAACGCAAATTTCTGTAAAATTATATAAAATCAAAAATGGTTCTATTGTGATTATAACAGAAGACAGTCCACAAGTTACTTTCTCAACACCTACATTGCCTACCCATAACTATCGTCTATGTAGTAATTAAACTTGTCACGCTAATTTAAATAGATATCAACTTTCGCCGCCGCAAAGCTCCGCTCCGTGGGAATTGTCTAATCGCAAGTTTAACTTGAAATTAATTCTCAAATAACTCCGTTACTTTTAGATTTATTTGCATCGTGGTTTTAATCTTTGTACGGGAGACAATTATAATATAAAAGTAAGACGCGCTTTAGGTGCCACGTATATGTAGCAAATGCAGCAATTATAGCAAAAACATTTTTTTATAATAGTTACCAAGGTTATTTTCAATACCAAAATTATTAATGTATCGTCTTTTATTCATACCTATTCAGCTAAATGGAATACAAAATGACAGCTGAAATATGCGTGATGATAAAATAATTATAATCCAGTTGCGGGTTTGTTGTATTTATCCGCCGGCCGCCGCGGCGGGCGCCGCCCCACCGGCGGCTGGGCGGATACTGCAACCTAGTGCTATTGATAGTTTGTGCCATTCAACGTTTTAAGAGCAAGTAGAATGCGTAATTTCGTCTCTTAAAAAAAAAAGTTTTTCGTTTTTTTGTTCGTTAAAAAAAATGTATCAATATGTCACTTATCCTTCTCTACACCATGTGACAAGCAATTAGGTAAATTTTATTGTGACTGAGTACTGTGGCGATCAACATACTAAATTGTAAATATTAGTATTTAATTTTATTGTGCAACAAAATAGTTACATAACAAAGTCTTAATCAGCTATATAAAATGTATCATCATCATCACCCTATACTAGTCCACTGCTGGTCATAGGCCTCTCCAAGAATTTATATACATAAAATGTATATAAATCCTTAATTAAAGTTAACCCCTGATTACCTGATAATGATTTAACGTCTACGAGTATCATATTCTGATTTCTATTAGGTCTCTCCTTGTGCAAATAATATTGCATGGCGACCCTATCAGTGCTGCCGTTCGGCAGTAGCAATTAGTAAGAACAAGATAATTTGTCTATAATCTAAGTAAAATTCTGCACACGTATTTCTATTATTTTGTCATCACAATTCACAACACTTCATTCTATCAATCAATTAACTATGACTTATTGCGTTATTAATATTTTGTCATCACAATTCACAACACTTCATTCTATCAATCAATTAACTATGACTTATTGCGTTATATAAATCATCATCAGCCTATACTAGTCCACTGCTGGACATAGGCCTCTCCAAGTACATCCCTACCTGATTTAAAATACAAATTACCAAGAAAAAGCCTATAAACTAACAAAGCGCTAAATTGTTTGATTGCTTTAAAAGTGTCTATAAGAGATACAAAAATTAAAAAAATACTGTTAACTTCATTTATTATTGCTGATTTCACATAATATTTTTTTTATGAAAACATAAAATTAAAATATTGAATTAACCAAATAAGTACAACAATTTTATATTTGATATAAGTAATGCAGTTATATTTACTAATTACTTTTAAACACACATTCAATTAACACACGCGCACGCACCCTCAGTCACACACACTCACACACCCTTTTTTTTCTTTCTTTTTTTTGAGATATTGCTGATTGTCTCAAACAGCATTTTCAGCTTCACCTGGTTTGTTTGGGGGCGGCGAGAAACTTAAAGGGTTCCTCAACCCGTGTGAAACGAATCGCCTTCGGAGGTCTTCTCTCTAGAAACGGCATCACGCACTAGTGCGCGTCCCCGTGCCCTACTAGATTCTCCGAAGGGTTCGGATCGGATCGGGCTCACACACCCACACACACCCACATACACGTACATGGTATTCAAACACATTTTTTAAAAATAGCCTTCTTACCTGATAAGGTAGCCATTATGTTTTAAATACTACATTACCACATAAATTACACAAATTATTAAACATAAAAACCTTACAGTTCGAATAAATAATAACTTTTCAGTCTCACCCCTACCTAGTGATAACAACGTTCATATATTAACATCTTAAACAATTCCAGTTACAAGCAAACTCCACGAATAAATTAAGCTCAAGTGTCAAGATCTCTGCGTCGCTGTCTACGGCGGGGTAGCGGGGGGCGGGCGGGGGGCAGGCGTAACGCGCGCGTTCATGCAGAAACTGACGATAACGGCGGGCCTACCATGTAACCCGCAACGATATCGGGCCTAAAAATGTATGCCCAATAATGGAGTGCTTTGACAACAGTACTTTAGTTGTACCTGCCGCCGATAACAGTATCGGATTAGCCGGGATTAATGCGGGGGAAAATAATTTTACAGCCTACTTTTGCGGTGTTGTGGCCCCGTTAATGTTTATGTTACGGTTGCGCTGTCGTTGTGTTTGTCGATAACGTTTTGACTTGACTAGAAAACGTAGTAGAGGTTACCAATGTTTGGCGTCGTTTCATTATGCAATGTGCTTTGTGCCGTAACGTCGTAGTCGCATTGCTACGGATGTGCTACGAGTGTCTTCTGGAGATTCAGTGGAGATACTAATAATAATACACATAAAAAATAATAATAATAATAATATATATATATATATATATATATATTATTATTTATATGATATATATATATATCATATAAATATTGATGAAGCTACATAAAATCATACTGTTTCTAATTTTACGGATGTATTTTCGCTTTCTCCCTTTAGGTCGATTTTAAACGACCGACTTCAAATTTGAGGACGGGTTTCTCATTTTTTTGTATAATATTTATGTATATATTTAATGCAATACAACAGTATATCAAAACCTTCTATGGCTAGTTAGTACTTAGTTACATGCATTTTTTGTATGGCATGTATTGTAATAAACCAGCAAAATTGGATAATAATAAAAACTTCTTTACACATTTAATGTTCTTTTAAAAACAAAGGCCTGCTATAAAAGAAAAACACGCAACCCAGCTGCAGCTGCCTTTGAAAAAAGAAAAATATAATTTTCTGTACGTTCTACCGGCACTAGTACCTATCTGTAGTCGCAAAGAGTTACGAGGTATGCCACGATCCGAAGTGTTTTTGCACAGCACCCTCCCGCCGCTGCTCGCATAAAGAGTTTAGCTTTATGCAGCGGCGAATATTTACTCAAATATTATATCTACCTCAATTTATCTTTCTCTCTCTCTCTACCTGGGGAGACACTAGAAGCTTTTTCGGCTAAACAAAGTGAGGTAAATTTTAACATTTTGTGTTATACATGACAGCATTTTGGGTAGTTTTAAACTATGCTCTCATTTAGAACTTTGATTTGCGCAGATTTATCTTAAACTGTGGTGTTTTATTATTTTATATACTTATATAGATATGTTACAATTAGTTTTTTTTCTGCGGTCTCCAATTTAATACGTACTTTTTGTTACAAATGGAAATTCTGGAAAATTGGTATTAGTTTAAGTCGATACTATTTTAGAACCACCTACTGAATAAAATAATATAAAGTATACCAATGATCGTCCGCGACTTTGTCTCCGTGTCTCGTGATTCTGAGAGACTTTCGGAAAACCCCGTCTTATGCCTTTTCTGCATTATAAAGGAATTATCTGGGCTAGATTTTAGCTTTCCATTCAAGGATTGGGCCTGAGCGTTACCGAGTCAGTCAGTATTGATTGTTAGCAAAATATGTTGTTGACAGAAAAAATCATTATACCGCCGCGGTAGCTACGGAGCCGATAGCGCCTTACTTATTTTTTCTTTAAAACAGTTTAGGTTTATTATTACAATAGTATGCTACTTTGAAGCAATATTACTCAAAACTTTGGCATTTGAGCGTTGCTATTTTGTTCGCGATATAGGTAACTTTTGTCAATCGTGTTTTGTTTTAAAATTAACTTAGGTACTGCTTGATGTATAATGTGTATTTATGATTATTTACATATAATTTTACGCGAATATTGTTGCGAAAAAATTTCAATTTGAAAAAGACAGTGTTGAAAAAATTCCACGTGCGGGATTCGAACCCTCACCCCATGACATGCCGGGTCAGGTGCACTACCAACTATGCTATAAGCCACGATATATATATTTTTTCAACACTTTGTCTTTTTGTTCAAATTATAATGTGTGTTTTATTAACATCCTTTCAGTTTCATTTAACAGATAGTTTCATTTTCATGAACATCATCTATGAGATAACTTGAAAAAAAATGTTTTGATAAAGGCGCCTCATGTCAGCACGGCGAACATGACACCTCGAAATACAATCCTAAAATATCATCACGATCACTCGACAAACTTTCATTACTCTCGTCTTTGTCCAACTGGGATAAGGTCGAGTTTAGCTCGCCATGTAGTTCGTGAATAGCAAAATGTATTTTGTATCAGAAGCCCATCTGTCAGACGCGGTGGGACATTAATGTTTCATGAAGGCGCGCAGATCCATATCAGATAATAAACATGTCTGTCTGTATATTTACCGTCACTCAACGTCTGTTGGGACGGGTGTGCGGAGATATTTCGCGAATTACCACCCGAGTTCATGTTGTAACGACACATGAAAATGGAAAAGAATACTTCTATAGAGACAGAAAAGACAGAAATCATACCTCAACTTTGGTAACTATGTTGATCTACAACTGAATATTGGCGGTGTACATGAAGCACATATATTTCTTGGATAATAAGATGGAAACCAGAAATAATGTATGTTATTTGAAAAGCTAGTAGATAATCCATTTTTGGGAGGGTATTGTCGATCGCAGCCTTTGGCCGTTAGCGTTACTCAAGCTCAATGCCCCGGAGATTTAGTAAGTAACTAAGGGACAAAATGGCGTGATTTTAGTCCGTAGAAAACCACTTTGAACACCATAGGTTCCCTTATTTACTAGATCTCCGGGGCATTCGAGCCAAATGTGGAGAATTGAAAACCTGCTGCCTCTGAACTCTAAACGCCTCTAAGGACCTATGCTTGGTTGACAGTGACTTGAGTTTCCAAGTACTTGTAACGTATAATAACTGCAATTCTCGGACCCATAAAATCAAGACATATTTCTTCTTAACTATCCACAATTTATTTCAGACCAAAACTTATTTTGTATTTATTATTCATAAACAATAAAGCAAATGCGTATGCATATTTCAGCTTTTCAGGACACATCGAGTTAGTTCTCAAAAAATATCAATATGGCGGGTACCGTTTCCCGCCAATGATGCGAGCGCTCGCAAAGATGGCACCCCGGCCATAAACAAACGTTCTTATCGCCGCGCCCCGCGCCGTCACTGTGACGTGTGCTCCCCTGCCTCCGCGAGGGAGATATTTTGTTTGATATTTCTAGGTATCTTTCGGTTTCCTGATAATATTTATCGGTACAGTATATAATAGTCATATTTCAGCTTGTGTTGAAACTTTCTAGAAAATACTTAAGGGGTTATCTTTCTAAATAAACATACAGTACAAAGTATTCTACGAGCTTTTGGAGGCACATATAAAGCCGTTGGTCCCGGCTTCATATGCAGTCGTTTACAACCAACATTGCCAACCGCACTGGGTTCGCGTGGAGGTTTATGGCACGTTCTCCCGTTCCATCTATAGGGAAGGCTCGTGGCCCAGCGGTAGGGACATAAAATGAGCTGGTGATGACAAGATAAAGGTACTGACAATGACAAGTATGCCACTGACGCTGCTTCCTGTTCGTTCCCTTGTAACCACAAAGACCAGTGTTGTCGTGGTGACCTCATCATCGTGACGTACTATTATTGAGTGGGTAGCCTTTTTGGCGCTGCGCTGGCACTGTGTTTGTAAATTGTATATAACTGTAATATTCACTTAAATTAATGATTTCACAGAGGCAAGGGAATATTAAAGAGGAGACGTAAAGCAACAATAAGATATAAGTTCTTATAGAAAAAAAAACTTTGGTTTTAAAAAAGATTTTTGGTAGTCTATTAGGAGAGTAATTGTTAGCTGTTGGTAATTGAATCAAATGTGCGGAACAATATTTTTCACATTCTTCTAAGAAGCCTGTTCCAAATATCAGTGAAGACCCATATCTCGAATAAAACGCAAGGGGATCGAGCAAAATCGTGGATCGTTAAACGAAAGTACCAGGCTCTGACAATCTTTATAGGCAAGCTATTCGTGAAATCTGTAAGTGTAAAATGTTGAGTAGTAAAACCCATTCTTATAACAATTATAATCTTGGAAAGAAACTGCTCAATATTGGTAGAAGATACATGGAAGATACGTATATTTCTTGTTTTCTTTTAAAATTAATTTCAGGTTTTATTATTTATTAAAAGAATACGGATCATTATTCTCAAAAAGAAAACACTATTAAGAACTAGGTAATGAATTAAAGTAATAGTAATAATTCTTTATTGCTTACACATGTGGTACATAAGAGGTGTTAAAAAAAAATAGGTAAAGATCAACACATGAACCCTGCAAGGGTATAACAACTTAGAAGTGAACAGAGTGAAACGTCATGTGTATAGTTCCGTTCTATTTTTTAAAATATGGGTTTTGCAGAATGTAAATCTATACTAATAATATAACGAAAAAAGCTTGTTTTGTAACGAATAAACTCTAAAACTACTGGACCGATTTAAAAAAATCTTTCACCATTAGAATGCTACATTAGCGCTGAGTAACATAGGCTATATTTATTAGGTAATAGAAAAAAAAAATGCTTATTGATTATTAGGTATATCTTAATTAATGGCTTCGCGTTTAGCATTAAGCCAATTTCAAGTAGTATTATATTATTATAAAAAAAAATTGTACGGTAGATTGAGTTTAATATGGAGCGTCATAACACGTCTTATTTACACAAGTAAGTTACACAAAGAACCCGGGTGAAACTCCTACATAATGATAAATAAATAGAAATCCGATTTGTTTGTTTTGTTGTCATAGAAACAGTCAAAGCGGTACTAAGTCCGCCAGGTCAGCTTGTCTGAAATAATAGGCATGATGACAGTAACCAAAAATCACCAAAATCATGTGTTTATTTAATGTAACAGAAATAATAGACTATTAAATAAATATTTATCTTCATATTCATAGCGAGATTGTTAATTTATTTTATAAAATAAAACTACATAATACAGCAATCCGCCATGATAAGTTGAACACCAATCAGATCGCATTACGTCATCTCTATGTACGCCGATAGAAATGTCACTTTATTTCATACGAACTTCGACTATCCGGCGCTGTTTTATTGTTTTTACCTATATTTATAGCGTATTTCGTGGCTTCTAGCGATCAGTTGTCTAGTTTAGTGTTTTTGGAAGAAAAATCTAGTCATGGAACAAGGATTTACCAAGGAAAATAGCTCTTATTTGCCCAGAGTTGATTTGTTGATGCTGGGAGAGTTTCTGGCATCAAACGAAGAATTTGTTCAGTAGAATTAAGGAATGTCAAAACATCAATGTAAGTAAGTACCTATCTTTACGTTCTTAAACTTAAAGTTGTAAACACGTAAAATTAAGTTATAAAAACTTGATAAATTAGAGGTTATGTTGCTTAAACTTAATTTTTTTTATTAACTACTATTGCCCCCCTCTGCTTCGCATGGGTAGAGGATGTATGGTAATACATATAAACCTTCTATATAAAAAAAAAATCCAAATGACAGTGAAAACGGCTTCAAACAACCCTATTTGGGGTTTGTCTCCTGTAGGTGGTAAATTTGGAAGGAGAAAAATAGAAGGGGTTTGGGTACAAGTAGGGAGGTATTGGGTTAGTAGCTCTCGATAGCTGGTGTTATCCCAGTAAAAATAAGCCCAAACTCAAGGAGTCTAGGAGTAATAGTAGTGGAGTATTAAAGAGACCACTCCGGTGGGGTAATTGGGTGGGTTAGGGGAGGTTATGGTTATGGCCATCAGTGGACGTGTGTAGGCTGATGATAATGATGACGATAATGCCCTTCTGGGTCTATTTATTAGGTTAGTGGCTTTGGATAGCTCGTATTGTCCCGATAAGAATGAGCCCAAACTTGGGGGGTTTTGGTGGGGTGGTTGTATGATTGTTAGAATGGGCTATTTGGGTGGGTGAGGGGGTTAGGATTTTTCCCCTAATTTTTTGGTATTTAAGGGGTATGTACCCTTCTGTATCTGCTTGGTTAAGGGTGGAAAAATGGAAGGGTGTTATTGGGACAGTGGGGGGGTTAGATTGGGGGGGGGGATTATAAGGGGTTGTTTTCCGTTGGGAAGGTTGTGGTGTCCTGAATTAGGAGAGCCCAAGCTCGGTGGGGTTAAAATGTAGGATAGGATAGGTATAGGATAGGAGATCCCTGAAGTGCACCTGGTGGCCGGCGCTGCTGTCTTCAGACCTGGGTCTGCAGTATCACGGCGCAGTCCTCAGTCCCTCAGTGGAGTCTCGACAAAGACTTACGTCAAAATGATCTTCACAGAAATAAATTGGAGAATTTAGACATACAGCTGATGGATCTCTTCGTGCAAGATTAAGCCACATTTTCCGCACTGTTTTATAAATAAATAATTTATTCGGAGTTTTTACTGATGTATTAACTGCACTGAGGAACCGCAAACCACTTAAACACTTTGGAATTCATATTTAACAAGTAAAACAAGGAATTTGTCTTATACGGTCGTAATGTTTACTGTTGAGTTACATAGAGGTGATGTCACAAGCAGTTGCCGTGACACTTAAGGGGGTTTAGGCGCGATTTTAAATAAAAAAAATGTAAAGGCTTTAAATTTTAAAGCCTTTAAATTTTTTACTAAAAAAATCTTAATTTTTTACAAAAATAATATTTTTTTTGGAATTATTAGATGCATTAGAATGTTATAGTACAGTTTTTCAAAATCAGTCATCATGCCTATTGTGGAATACTAAACAATAAAAGTATTTATAAGATGTTTTTGTTTTTTTATATAATTTTTAACGTAAATTTTGTTGCAAACAAATTACAAAAACACAAATGTTAAAAAAAATTCCACGAGCACGATAGCTCAATTGGGAGAGCACCTGAATCGGTATGTCAGAAGGGTTTCTTCAAAGGATTTTTTTCAACATTTGTGTTTTTGTAATAAAAGTATTTGTCAATATGTCCCCAAATCTTTACTGAGATACTCGATTGCAAAAAAGCCCCACATCTTTACTGAGATACTCGATTGGGGGGTATATCATTTCTCACTTTCCATTTCTATTATCATTCATCATCATCATACAGACATACATACAAAATTACTTTGACACTGGCTAAATGTGCTAATCGCACGAAGCCATCAACTAATAAAAAGTAAAAAAAAGGTAATATAGAGGGTGATATTTCTAAATTGTTATTCCTCCTTGGTCGATTACAATATTCAAGCGTTATTCGCGCGGCTTCTGATTCCCGTCACGCGCCGGCCATTTCGTTGGCGATACCGAAAGGGCGGCTGCGCTTCGCTGATCGCAGGTAACCGATACGAATATGAATATTTACCAGAATTTTGAGGGAGATAATAAAATATAGCGTTAGCATTTTAATGCTGTATTTACAGTCAGGGGTATAGAAAGAAACTAGGAGTACCGTCAAACGGGTTAAAAGTTTAACACTGATCATAACTAGTTAGGTGCTATTCTTTAAATTACTATTATTTCTGTTGTCTTCTACGTGTTGCATAAGTATGATTCTGGAAGTGGCCAGTCATACGAAAGACGCCTAGAACGCTACGCTTACGCAAGCTAGCAGTGATCAATGTTATACACAATTTTTTTTTGTTGTAAATTTTTTTACGATCATTTAAGATGAAACAGCTACGTTAATTATTTGCCTCTGGCAACTGACAAGCCCACAAGAAGCAGCCGGTTTTTCTTTCTTTTTGATATAAATTAAAACGTTTTGATTTAAAATAACCATTTTAATTGAATAGAAAATAGCAGGTTTTTATTCTACTAATATTATAAACGCGAAAGTTTGTAAGTATGGATGGATGTTTGTTACTCTTTCACGTAAAAACTACTGAATGGATTTGGATGAAAATTGGCATACAGATAGTTTACAACTTGGATTAACACATAGGATAGTTTTTATCCCGATATTCCCACGGGAACGGGAACCACGCGGGTGAAACCGCAAGCGGCCGCTAGTATAAAGTAAATACTCTACTCCACTAAAGAGATATTGTCTATGGCATTGAGAACAGAGTTTGAAATGTCAAACTGAAACAATAAATGTAAAAATAACGCGGGTAGATTCATAGAGTCGTGTCTTATTACAATGTGTACCTACTGTCCGCCCACCCTTTAGAGCAGAATCACTTGAAAAATAAATGCATCAGAAAATTTCAGTACTTACGTTCCTGAAAAAAGGCATGATTTTAAAGCAACCTATCATCGGATTCCGATTCTCGTCACGTGTCGGCCATTTTGCACGCGTTACCGCCAAAGGGCGCGCGGCCGAGCGCTCTCAGTTAACCGATACCGGGCGACGCGCGCTGCATCACAAATAAACGCGCATTATCTCAGTAGGTGGCAACTGGCAACTGGGAACTGCTGAAAGATAAAGAATAGATTCCATTGGGGAAAATAGGAACGGTGCCGTTATGGGGGTAATTATGAGGGAACGGACGCGCGCCTGTGAGCAAAAATGAGATTTTCATAGATCTTGTAGAGACTTGAGGTAGATTTTGCTACAATAAAGGTTTTCTACACTAAGGTGTTCTGTTAGACCCATCTACTTACTTTTATTAATCCTTTATTTTACTTTTAATTTAATAAATATTTTGATTTGATTTGATTTGAAAACACTTTGAATTAGGCGTAAAAAAAGACATATACAAGGGTGAGCCTAAAGAGATCTCTTCCAGCAAACCCTTGCTGTGGTGTGGAAAGAACTTCAGTATGGCATTTAAACTTCAATGACTCAATGAAGCTTTACTAAACTTTAATTTGCAGCACATGTAGCTAAACTGTAAAGGCTGATTCGGACAAACAGCGAAAGTTTCCATTTGCAGCAAAAGCTAATGTCTCAAGGATGATTCGGACCGCGAAGGCGATCATATAGTAATAAACATTTTCGATATGATACATAACGATCGTCCTATACATCCACCATACAATCAAGCGATATGCCTCATACATACATGCATATTCACATATGTCACGGTGCCATAATTATATGTTGTTTAACCGTGGGCGGGGCAGTGGGGTGTGAGTAATGCGCGCGCGGGGCCCCGCCTCCCTCCCTCGCCGCCCGCACAATGGGAGCCTGTTTTTTTTTCATACCAGTTTGTTTCAACGTATTAATGGACGATTCGGAACGGCTCAGTCTATAGGTACAGAATTATAAAAAAGAAACATGAATGGTTTTGAAAATGGAATACTGAACTCTCATTTGTTATTTTTAATAATCGTTAGCCGATGTAATTGATCGAAGTCGATATTGATTTGTTTAGGTGGCCAAGTATCTCAATCTGTGTTCACACGGTATGAATAATAATCGTACATAGCGATTAACAAATTAAGGTATTGGTACCTACCAGTGTTCGACAGGAACTAGTGATCAACATCTTTTCCCTTTAATATTTAAAATAGTTTCAGCAACTGATTTTGACTTTAGCAACAATTAACAGGCAATGGGAAATATATTCCCACCACATTTTGAACTTTATGTCATTGAGATAAGATTGAAAACCAATGAAATATTCAAACATGTTATGCCTTATTATGGGTTAAATACATAGAGAACAGACCACCTGTTTCTTAGCTGACATTCAGCAATGAAATTTTATGCGACTTTTCGGCGTCGAAAACTAAAGTCGAACACTGACGTTGATTTCTCGGATTTACTATGTAGGCGTTTAATAGGTAATACAAGGTGTATGGAACAGCTGAATATTATTTTCGAGTTATAGAGTTGGTTCAATAGTCAGAGTTGTTCGTTTGTATCACGGGAGTTATCTCAGAAGGTTTGGACGGTGATAAAAAAGTGTCCCTGTATATTGTAACTACTGTTGCTTGTTTTTTTTTTCTTTTAGTTGATGGCTTCGTGCGATTAGCACATTTAGCTAGTGTCAAAGTAATTTTTCGTACAAGTAATACATAAATAAACAATATTTCCTTAAATAATGATGAATGATATTAGAAATGGGAAGTGAGGAATGATATACCCCCCAACCCCTCGAGTATCTCAGTAAAGATGTGGGGCTTTACTAAGTCTTCACGCGAGCTTCTTGAGAGAATTTGAAAAGTGACGTTGCACTGTTTTGTTTCATCTGCCAACACTTATGTACACTCACGACCACTTAACGGTTAATAATCCACCATTATTTCACATTAATATTCGACATAACACAAATTTTGGAAAATAAGACAAAACCGCAGACATGACGCTTCACTTTCCCGCCAAGAAGTCCCTGTTGCTTGTTTACTTAAAAACACAGATAATTTTTTTTAATATCTTACGGGTAAGTACCAGTGCCTTAATCTCACCTGATGTTAAGTGATGATAAAGGCCAATGGTGGAAGCGCACTTCACACGGGATCCTCAACTACTGAGGCACGGGCTATCTTATCTCTATAGCTGCCGGAACCAAACATTGATGTTATGGCGACATATTTATGATAAGAATGCATGGAACTGACATTCCTCCAATTCTCACACACTGTAAGTATAGGTATAAAGCGTCATTCTATAGTTTTGAATTAGTACCATACATAGTGCCCATTTACTTTTTTTAGAATAAAGTGTAATGTTAAGTAAATGTATAGAGATAAGCATTATTTGTATAAGCGGGCTCTTGAAAGTTTTTAATTGTAAATGTTGTATGGTTAGGTAACAACATCCTTTTTTTTTGTAAATGTCGTTAGGTACTTTTGTTAAGGCTGTGGAGTTTCTTGCGCCCATTCTTCTCGACAGCTAAAACATAGACGTCCTGAATGGGTAGGTAATAGGTGAAAAATGTATGGACGATTCAAAAGCACTTTTCGTAAGTTTATTTGAATAAAAAATTTAGACTTCGACTTATATTGTCTGATGATAGTAAAATTATTTTTTTATATATTATTGCTGCTTAATTGCTTTTATAATCTAGATGTATACATATAATCGTGTCCGTTCTCAGTTTCTGAGTCAACTAAAGCTTATAATAATAATAATAATAATAATAATAATAATGAGGCTCTCGTTAGGCGGCTGGATCAAGGGCCTGATTCAGAAGGCAGTTCTCCTCGATACGGCACGCATTGTGGGGAGGTTCTTGTCTCTGGAGCCCTAATCACCGGTAGTTTGGACCCTGGTCCCGATGCCGGTGGACCCCTATTTTTTATATTTTTAAATGTTTGTTTTGTTTTTTAGAAAATATTTAAAAATGTAAATTAATATGTAAAAAAATAAATAAAGAGATAATAATAAAACCATTTATTTCAGATAACTTAATCCATATCAGTTAGTAGTACAATACATAAAGATTGTTAGTAAACTAATAAACTTAAAACTTATTTACTTACTTATGCTCGCCACAGATAATTAAAAAGTTTTACGGCTAAATCACTGCTACTGCTAGTCAATCGTATCCTATAAGTAGCGTACACATAGTCTAATCCTGTTTGTTGCTACGCCCTTTAATAAATCGCAAATATATAATTATTATTAGTACAAACACAAACAGTATAAAGACAGAACGAATGAATAAAACTGGTCAAGATAGAATCAACTTAAACCTATTTAGTGGAAATAGATTAAAAACTCCATGGTTAGCAACCGCCTGCCCGCGCCGCGCCGTTCAGGTTAAACGGGATTAATATTTCATCGAGTCCACAGTAAAGCCTCAAACGTGTACAAAGCCTTTACGGTCCCTCAAATTAACAGCCATAATTACATGTAAACGTATGAGCTGGGGAACGAACCCTTTACCGAGCATTTCATGTTTTATAATCCTGTTTCATGCGTTATTGGCCCCGCAAGCCTTTGTAGAGGCAGCCCGCTCGAATACGGTGCGAATTAACGTCGCATAATTAGAGTCGCTCGCTTGTGATGTGTTTGAAAGTGGTATTTGTATGTGCAATTGAGTGTCGAGTTTTAATAAGCATAAATGATGATTGATTGAGCCCCGAAATGGTTAGTAAGCACAATTTGAGTAATTTAATTAGCGAAAGAATTGAAACATCGCTTTGAAGTTTTCGTTGAAATAGATTGTTTAGTTATATTTATGTATCGCAAAGTTTAGGTTCTCTTTTTTCACTTCATCATCATGATGTTGGCGAGTACTTAAACTATAAAATGCCACAGTACAGAACACTTGAAAGTTAAGTTAAGTCAAGTTAACAAAAACTTGATAGAAACCTCATTTAATATATTATGAGTTTGAACTTCCATGAGATCAACTCAACAGGACCAAGATGACATGACCTCAGTCTCGGGCCTTGTGCGTAAAACCTCTATTTTCTTTATTCTTCGATGTAGCTAGACATACTACCTATGTAGCTAGTCAGATGCAGCTACACATGCAATTTTAAACCAAGTTAATAACAAATACTTATTGTAATGTCAATAAGGTTGAAATTGAATCTACCCTTTTGTTTCGGATACGTACTGTTTTATTTTTAAAAGCAAATAAGATTAGTCGCAGCCTCACCGGTCGAACGGGCATCACATAGCGGGAGGGTTCGACGTAGCGTCGGCTTTAATTGCTATTTTCGCGTGCACGGCCCACGAGCGGGCCCGGGACGCTTTCATCCTTCCGGGACGTACAGACACACACAACAATTTGTGTATGTGTACTGTATATATTGTGCTGATTACAGGGATCATGTTCGGGGATAGGGATATTGGTGTGATATATTGTTGTTTGCGGTTGTTGTGTTATGATTTTAAACTAGGTATTTTTTTACCTCGCCATAATTGTTGTGGGTTGTTTAATTTACTGTAATGGCTTATATATATGCTTAAATAATCTATAAAGTCACCGTTAGAGTATAATCCAACTGATAGATAGGACTTTGAAGAGCATGGATTTATTTTGTAATTAATGCAAAAAAATAAATAGGCTTTGACGATTGATGACGATCATAGGCGTTGACCACGAAACCTAACTACATAGCGTTTTAAATGCTATGATATTTTATTATATAATGTAGTATGTAAATAGCTTATGACTGTCCCACAGCTGGGCAAAGGCGTCCATCATTGAAATCAAGTCATTACTACAATTGATGGGGAATTAATATTTGTAGGTTATATTGGCGTAACGTAACAAAATAAATATTTTATAATTTTATTATTATTATAATAATATGCAATATTAGGGTCTAACAAAACCAATAAGCGAACGTTTAAGGGCGGTAACTATACATCATTCTGAATACAATGACAAAAAATGGGCTCTAAGTTTTATAGTGATTTGACAAAGTTGTGTTTTCTAACAAACGAAATCAATTAAAATAATGCACATCATGAAACATTCTGTATCTTTACTAACACGTACGCAAGCTAAGCGTCGATAAAAATATAGTGTACAGATACACGCACACAATTGAAAAACCATTGTATGACATTCATACACACACGGCTATCTTTGTGTGCGTGTAGTACAGCTGTACAGGTTTGAAAAGGATGTATATTTTGGTGAATTTTGATAATGTTTTGTTGATTATCTCGGTAACGAGCCTGTAGTTTTGGACCAAATTTGGTGAGCATGCTCAGTGTGATGTATAGATGCTCCCCTTAAACGTTCGCTTATTGATATTGTTAGACCATCTATAGGAAACTCTGATCGGTTTTTTTTCGTTTAATCATTAGGTCAGCAATTGATTGTTGTATTTAGTATCAATTGAAGACAGATCACCTACTTTCTAGCTGTCAACCCGTAAAACTTCAATGAAAACGTAGTGTTGTTATTTGGCGACGAAAAGTGTGTCGAAAACTGGACCCTAGGTAGTGTAAATGCGAGTCATCTCAAAATCAGCCCGTGTCAGTCCACTGCTTCCACGGATTCTATTCGCAATGTATGTAACAGAGCTCTATATACAGAGCCGCTAATAATAATAGCAAAGTAATACATTTTATAATAAATCTTTTTATTTGAAACATCACAAGTCATAAATAAAACTTTTATTAGTTTAAGTACCTCTATTAATTATTTATTTTATTAGATTCTATGAATGGTGAATAGTCATAGTTAGTTGTCTCCCATGCAGCTAAATTTAAATACGTCATCCCTCTTCCGACACCGTCTAGACGATGGATTTTCTTAATTTATAAATATCCCAATCAATAAAGGACATACTAAATAAAGGGTCTCCAAAAATAAATTTCAAGTTCATTATAATATTATCACCTACGTGCCTACGTTAAATTTGCATAATTAACATAAGTATATAAATTTAGCACCTATTTTTATAGACATAAGGTCGCCATTGGCATGAAATATGAATACACTTGGTGAAGTATACTATATATACAGTGTTATATACATATTTTCGTTTATACGAGACGGCTGGTACGGCGGTGGCTCAAAGCGCGGCGGGCCCTTTGATCTGCCAGCGCGGTTAGGTATAGAATAAGTCTGTACCTAAGCCCTTCTATTTCGGTAGACGTCTTAGGGTTAAAATGTGCTTAATTAGTTGGTGGTAGGAGTGATTTTCTTAATGAGTTTATTAAGTATTTCAATGATGTGATTAATATAATTATAATTTAACTACGTACAAATACGAATTAGGAATATGCTAGACAGGTGTTTTAGTTTTGTGATTTATAGTTTTAACGTCAATATGTGTCTGTGAAGGCTTATCCTACTATAATATTATAAATGCAAAAGTTTGTGTGTATGTTCGTATATTTGTTGCTTCTTCACGCTGCAACGGATGGATGGATTTGTATGAAATTCGGCATACAGATAGTTTATAACCTGGAATAACACATACAATACTTTTTATCCAGATATTTCCACGGGAACGGGAACCACGCGGGTGAAACCGCGAGCGGCCGCTAGTATTGAATAAAATGATTTGACTTTGACTTTGAAAAAAGATACACGTAACATCAGTAAGAGTTCTAACACCGAAATCACGAAGGTTACGAAGGAAAGAAGCTTTGAATTTCACTTTTATAAATAGATTAGACTGTCTATGTGCAAGCCTAGTGCTGAATATATTCGCAATTCGATCTCGTTAACGATAATTGTATTGCAAACCTTGAAGTATCCTCGATTGCCATAAGCGCTGTACATATGCCATGATCGAATAGTGAATAAACTCGCATTAAGAAACTCTCACTAGTGACAATCGATGTGAGATAAAATTTGGCTATTCAAATTATCGTTTTCTGAAGTTTATTCGACCAAAATGTCCTCAAAACAAGACTACTTTTTTAAAATTATTTATTAGGGACAGTCAGCGAAAATTTGTACTAAATAAAAAACCATGTAACATACAATAATATCTTAAATGCTAAGTACAACCTTCTATTTATTGACCGCCACGGCATGCAAATGTGGAGAGTTTGTGTAAATTTTAAAGAAGGAAAAACTAAATAAATTTTATATGTAATTAGTATTAACAAACTTAACAATATATATAAGAGCAACAAAATATACAATTTATTTCTAATGCTAATAAGAATTACGTACGGTTTTCCGTAGCTTTCGGACATCAGTTTTCTAAATTTGTGGACACTTAGAAGAAATATAATGTCAATGTCAGTGTTGGATCGTGACAAAGCTAATGTCGCTGCAGCCTATTAAGTGTTGAATGGTGACCCAAGTTGCTCTTAGACAGCTGCTTCGAAAATAGTTAAGTCTACTGATGCGTGGCAATTTTCTTGGTGCGTTAATATTGATTTGTTCTAGGAGATTCAAACAATCGAGATCACTCATCAACCTTTATAGAAACATGCCATCCAGGAGGAGTCTCCTTTCCTTAAATAGCTCATTTTAGAAGGATAAGAGTTGTTTTTTTTTTTTTTTGTTTCAGAAATGTTCAAAAATATTTCGGGTCAGATGCAATTGACTTTAATTAGGGGTTTACATCTGTTCTGTAACGTCACCAGACTTATGCCATCTAGCGGGTTAGTTAGCTTTTACGAAGCTACTCACGTTTATTTCACTTATTAATTTTATTTTATTTTATCCTGACGTTTCGAACCCTTTGCAGGGACCGTGGTCGCAGGGAGACTATCGTTTCGTTAACGAGATCGAAAGGTAAATAAAACTCAGCACCGAGTTTGTTGTTTTATTAATAGTAGTTTATGCAACTGTCATATAATGAAGGGTATTAAAACACGAGTGTGAGTTTATGAAACGAGCGCAGCGAGTTTCATAATAGTAACGAGTGTTTTAATACCCGTGTTATATGCAGTTGCATACACTACTTTATCTTCACTAATGCAATTAGTCAAACAACAAGAGTAAAAGCTGACAATAGTTTATTTATAATAATTGTTCAAATTTCCGCCATTAAAATCTAACCAATGAGAGCGCAGCTGCGCGCGCAGGGCCAATCAGGAGCGAGCGCGCGCTGTTCTTTTTTATTTAATTGGCACAAGATCTTACCAAAGAGTTTTGTGTATGTAAGTTTAGTAGTTTCGACGAAGTTTTCACGTATAACCCAACTGTTTTCAAAAGCCAGCCTAATATCAAAATTTTATACAACTTGTATGAGGATTTTGACATAAGGCTCGCCAGGTTAATTGGTCGCGTTTTATTGATGTTATAATGAGATTTTACGATATCGATGTGGATATTATACCATCATGTGAAATTGCTTAAATTGAGTGTTTTGTTGTCTGCGGTATAACAGTAGTAATTATAAGTCAAGTATTGGAAACATAAGTAGAATGTTACAACATTAGTGTAGATAAAACTTTTTATGAATGACATAGGAGTATTCATGGGAATATAAGATAAATTCATTTCATATTTACGTTCGCAAATGTTACTATTTTAGTTTTTCATTAACTCTTCGTTGTTTTCGATGCTTCTCCTAATTTGTATTAGGTGTATCACTAGAAGTTACGTAAATATTTTATTAGTTTTTAAATAAAGCCTCACAACGCTTAGAATAGCATTACTTCTTCCATCGACAAAGTAATTAACAAACAGGATAATGTAATAGACACGAAGCAACGTCGAACCCCGACCTCCGCGCCCGTAACACTCCATTTCCCAAACCGCCACCATAACTCACGGGACAATAAATAAATATTCAACACATCGCCATACATCTCACTAATTTAGTGCTACGGATCCCCATAATAACCATTTATCCGGGGCCCCGCGAATAAAATATCCTGCGACATTTTTCTTCGCCTTATCTAGTGAGAGCAGACGGTTTTTTGTTTCTGTTACGCTTGTGTATTCTGTGTGTATCTCCGTCTCGCTCTGGTGGCATTTATCACGCGGCATCTATGCTAGGGCTGCCTATTTCATTTTTTGATTAATTCATAAAAAAAAACAATGTTGTTCTTAAGTGAGCTTTTCGATTTTGAATTGGTTTTGTATAAACATGAATGTTAAATTATAAGTAAATAATAATAAACATATGAAGAAACATGAAAAAGACTACTAAATAATGATTTTTTCTTAAATGGAGTAAAAAAAGGTTTTAAAAGACCTAAATTAAATACTTTTTATAATAAACTTACACATTTAAATTAATGCTATGTACTAAGCACACACAATGTGCCAGGAAAGAGAAGACGATAACTGGAATAGACGTAAACTTTTCCTAAATGCAAAGTTTTAACACCACAACCATAGTCGTTATGGGCTTAGCATTCACAAGAGATGTTGTATTAGTGTTGCTTACCGCCACACACCAAACCAGCTGTAAAGGCAACAATAAAGATTTCTTTAAAAATTATATTTAATTTTATATTTATCATCATATATTTTAACTCTGAAAGTCTATTTCGTGTATTAGTAACTAACCTTGTCTCTTGTCTCGCCTCCAGTTGATTTATTAGAACTAAGAATTTCAACAAAGGGTTGAATTGAAATCCCTTTCGTCAACATTACTAAAACACCATGCCGAAATAGCTATTATTTTTTCGTAATCATATTTTAATATATTTTTTAGGGTTCCGTACCTCAAAAGGAAAAAACGGAACCCTTATAGGATCACTTTGTTGTCCGTCTGTCCGTCTGTCTGTCTGTCAAGACCCTTTATCTCAGAGACGCGAGGAGGTATCGAGTTGAAATTAAAACCATATACTCAAGTCTGCAGTCCCTTGAAGCTGTGAAAAAATCAAACTTCTAAAATAACGAAAAAAAAGAGATACGGCCGTATCTCTTTTTTTTCGTTATTTTTCTTTTTTCGTTATTTTATGTCGCAAAAAACGTATATTTCGACTCTCTCAAGGGAATCAAAATTCATAAGGTACTTGCCGTTGACCTAGACCTATGAAATTTGGCAAATAATATCGTCTTATACTACAAGTACAGGGATAAATCTGAAAACTATACATGTTTAATTAAATCACAAAAACCAAAAGGGTCTTTTTGCAAGGAACGGGGCTCCAAATTTTAAAGTCGTGTCCAAATCGTGTCATCTGGGGTATCGTATGAAAGGGCTTCATTTGCACAAGCTGTTTAAGATTTTTAATTATTTTTCTAATGTATAGTTTTCAATTTATGACGAAAAATGAAAAAGAAATACCTTGGAAAGTGAATTTCGGGAAAAGTTCGAGACTCGATTCCTGAACTATATAATATGTACCCATAAATTTGTACGGAACCCTCGGTGGGCGAGTCCGACCTCGCACTTGTTTGGTTTTTTAATTTATGGTCAAAACTGGACATTTAATTTAGTTAACCGAAAAATAAGCTGGCAGCCCTTATCGACGAGTCCCTTCTACGTTTTATTTAGTTTTCGCGTCTTAATGGATTTATTCAGTCGCGTCCTTTGACCTTGTGTGTTTGTCACGGGACAAAGGAGTCCAAACGTTACTGCACGCTGACCTCTAGCTGATTCACACTTCAGTAGGCGCGATTCAAATTCGAAGTTTAAATGAGATTTTTTTTTTGCTTTTTTTATCATTGTGACTTTCTTGAGTACAAGACTTCTTGGATGTTTAAAGAGGTTGAATAATAGGGTAACTCGAGCTTATTATTCAATATCTGTGTCGATAGTTACTGGTATTTCAATATTTTTTTTATTATCTTTGGTCTCACTAATCAATTTGTGCCGCGGATCGTGCTCTGTGGCGTGCACTTGGAGAGGCCTATGTCCAGCAGTGGATTAGTATAGGCTGATGATGAATCAATTCGTATTTAAATGTAAAAACTTAATGAACTCTAGATTTATTTTAAAATTATAAACTGAGTATTTAGTTAGGTTATTTAGACACTATCAAAATATGCTATGTAATTAAATGGCATCAAATAAAGATTATTTATTTATTTATTATTATTTTGCGTTTCAGAAAGTATTATTATGCAATATCGAAAGTTCCTTTGTACACTACAATCCAGAGCTTGAACTAAACAATTATATAAATTAATATAGTTAAATTCAAACAGACACAGTGAAACGTATCAAAATCACAAAGGGTTGACGGTCCGAATCGTTTACACAGAGAAGCCGCGTCACACCGGCTGCATCGCTGCGAGGCACACTTTGTACCGAATCCGGCTCTACCTATGTCGAATATGCTGTTGGCAGTAAATGCCTGTCTGTATAGGTACTTACTAACTTGCGACTTTGATATAAAATTCATATGTTATTAATTCTATATTATAAAGATTACTAGCGGCCGCTCTCAGTTTCACCCGTGTGGTGTCCGTTCCCGTGGGAACATCGGGATGAAAAGTGTCCTATGTGTTAATCCAGGTAATAAACTATCTGTATGCCGAATTTTATCCAAATTCATCCGTTGCAGCGTGAAGAAGCAACAAATATACACACATACATACACACAAACTTTCGCATTTATAATATTAGTGTGATTATCTGTATAATTACAAAAGATTGTTATATTCTATTCTAGACTATTCTATTAATACATACATATCTCGCATCAGCTGCGCTTGGACTGTTCCGAGCTGTTCCAAGATTCCGTGCCTGTGCGAGGTTCTATATGTGCGTTTGTTTATATGAAGTACATACTCTCGCGTCCCTTTCCCAAAAAGAGGTAGACGAGCACCACATGTGGTAGTTTTGAATAAACTCGCCGTTATAAGTGACTTTGACGTTACATTTAGCATAATCGAATTAAGGTTCCGAAGTGGAATACGTAACATCAGTGATAGGCTGCGAGCCGATCGCCTGATGTGTGAGCATCTTGGAACCCTTGTCATAGTCGGCTCTTACAATATGCAATGGATGATCGGCAGCTGATGATAAATTATTTTCACGTCCCAGCATGATATAGGTAGATAATTATTTTATTGCAACAAAATAAATATGAACAATGTACGTACAGTAATTCAAAATAGTTACAATTTGGTGGACTTATCGCTTCAGAGCGATTTCTTGCACACCAGTCGGATGGAAAGAACTAATACACTTGATATGTTGAGTCAAATTTAAGCTCAGAATTCTTTCCAGCTTTTTTTAGATACAACAATATAATATAAAGCCCGTACTGAATCCGCTTATTTACACAAGTCAAATAATATGCCGTTGACAGTATCATACCTGTATATAAAGTAGAACTCTACTGCTATAAAAATCATATTGGTCGAGCCAAAATTTTAATTAGTTCGGAAGTCTTTGCAAACAGTTTTAGATACAACAAGTGAATAAACGTACTTTAGTGAAAAGTTGTTGTTGTTATTGTATTGGAATTGACCCTTGCTCAGAGTGAACTAAGAGTTTAGAAAAAGCAGGATCCAATTCGCCAATTATCAGTATTATAAAGTTTCTTTATGAATATAGATTTAGAAAGCCAACAAAATTATGAAATTAATTTGGTAAGGTTTTCATTCATAATTTATTTATAACATGGTGTTACATTATTACTAGTTGAACGTTTTTACAACACATAACTATAAACCTTAAAAAAAATATATAATTTATTAATTAAAATATGTTATTAAAAGGAGTCCCTTTAGGCAAGGTTCCGAAAATACTGGCAGCGTTCCCGTTATTCATAATTATAAAGAAGTATTTAATTGAATTCCGCTGACTGAAGGTTTATTCTTATCATCTTTAATATCAAGTTCAGTTTCTCCGTATTATCAGCGTTCTTGTTCATATCGTAATCCGTGCGGCAGCGGGAACAAAATTAAAAATTCCATAACTCCAAGCGTGGTTATGTGAGACTTTCGGCAAAAATGTTCAAAGCCACCTAATTGGATACAGAGTTCCGACCACTACAAAGGGGGATGTTTGAGATAAAAATGAAAATTAAATCTTCCAAGCGGATGCGCAGAGTAATGTTTTTGACGGTACCGTAGGCGTCCCCCCACTAGGGAGGGAGCCGCAAATCGACTATCAAAATGCCCGCCGAAAAAAAGTGTTGCTCCCAGACTGTGACCGGCTGTTGCGGGTTTTCGGCCTTTTTTGGCGGAACTTTTTTATTTTTTTATGTGTACATAAACTTTGTGTAAAGAGGTTTGGGCTGGAGAAAATAGGTACGAGGGTGGGTGGTTGCACTGGTAACCACAGATATTTATTCGAATGAAGTATTCTATGTTGCTGTGGAGTAGCTGTAGGTTCTCTGCGAAAACCTTTTGGTCGAGCTATTGTTATTTTTTTACATGTGACTCTTTCATTTGCTATGTTCTCAAATGTTATGTTTCTTTGGTTGCGCCGACCAAATAATGCCAAAAGTGCAGTCACGGTTAAGTTGATATAATTGAAAATACTATCCTATTAATTAAACAAAATATATATTTAGTATCAAAGGGAACGTGTTTACAATTAGTCCGATCCATAAATTCATAACACACTATAGTTTTTTCTACAATATCCTTTAAAGTTGGGCAAAAATCATGCAAAAACGAGTGGTGGCGTTTAGTTGATATCTTATATAGTTTATCTTAATTATTGTTCCTCTGATTTTGTCTAAACAATCACCAATAGTTTAAACTACAAACCGTTCGTCTCACATTTTCAATTTATCGAGCGGTTTTTTAAATTATTATTTTTCAAATTAACACGTTAAATCCCCATACAAAATTAGTATGGCCGCGCGGCAACAAATAAATTAATATGGACGAAGACATTTCACATAAAATATATGACACTTGTCACTTACGGACGGCCGGCGCACCCTTTATAGTTGCGTTATTTATAAAGCTATGTTTACTGCATGATTTGGTAACGACATTTTTTTTGGAAATATTTTTCTAAAATAAGCTATGCAGTTTTTTTACGCCCAATTTTCTTCTAAACTAGACGTCCTGAATGGGCAGTAGTAAAAACTATATGTTTTGGACAATTCTAAAGGCTTATCTAAGAATTCTTGTCAACTAAGTTTATTTGAATAAATACATTTTTGATTTGCTGCTTCTATTTCCGTTATCAAACTGAATCTGGTATCCTTGAAAGCGGTATACAAAAGTAGCAGATGCTGTTGCCTAATGGCAGTAATATAGAACAGGGGTGGTCATCAGAATGGATTCTAAAGACTACCGTCTTAGACTAACGCTAACACTAAAAAATTTAAAGGAAACAATTTATCACTTACCTTTCTTCATGCCACTCATATCCCCATTGCAGCCTATCGCTTGAGGCCCCGGGCTTAGGCTATGCAGCTGGTAGGGCGGAGTCCTAGCGTCGATCTGCGCGGGCCAGGGCGCGCGGGGCCACGCGGGGGCGGCGCCCGGGGCTCCCAGTAGCCTGAGCCGCTCGTACACGGGCGTCGAGCAGTCCGAAGGGGTCTGTTGGTTGTTGGTCTTTTCCTTTTGAGCTGCTAGGTTTCGGAGTACGCGGTTAATTGATGATACCTGGTAAAGAAAGGATTAAATTAGTTGTAGCTTTAGGTACAAACAGCTAAGAAGGAGCTGACCACTTCAGTACCATGTAATTATAGCATTAACCTTTCGTCTGCTTGTAGACCGATAGCGCTAGGCTATTTTGAGGGCATAAGTTTAAAAAGTTCTAAAGTTATTTTTTCTTTTGCTTGTGGATACAGTCGTACCTATAAAGCTTATTATTGCGTTTTGTGTCACATCTGTCACTTGCATTTTCAGCAATTCGATGATTTGTGGTTGATTTTTTTTATTCAAATTTAAAGTGGCTAAATAAATTTAAAGTTTAAAATAATGATGGTATCATATCTAGGATAGCCTGCGGAGTGTGCAAACACAGTTTGTGTCATCTTCGTCCAGTGCAAACTGACTTAGGGTCAGTATGTAAAAACAGTGCAAAAAAAAATTTATTATTATTATTATTATTATACTCCTTATTTATTTTTTTCCTTAAAACTAGATTTTTACAATATTTTAATATAAAAGCAATAAAACATTTTAAAAACCTAATCCTAGAGTACCGCCAGCAGCGAGGCAGGGCCCAAGCTACCGGTGGTCAGGGCTGCAGAGTGAGGAACCTCCTGACAATACGTGCCGTGTCAAGGAGTACTGCCTTTTGCATCTGACCCTTGACCCTTATCGTTATTATCATGACAGTAAAATTTTCATCTCTAATTTTCTTTTCGTCCAATACTGATCGAAGCGACAAATACCTAAATTTCTACCTATGCGAGTACCTAGGATGACACAAACTAATGTATTAGGTTGGGCAAAAGGTCCGGAAACTATATGCGAAAAACAAACAACTTTAATATTTTTGAAACCTGAAAACCTAGCGCTATCGGTCTATTAGTGGCAGATCCGTCCTACAAACAATAAAAATTCTATTATGTCTGTATTCACGGCAGATAACGGATTCATACAAACACGGTATACCTAGAACAGAAACACAATATAAATAAGTGAGTAAAGAAAAATAGAAACGTACATTAATTAAATTAGAAGTGGTCACTCAGTAGTAGTCAGAATTCGACCGATTTTTTATCTTTATTTTATCTTTCTGTAAGTACCTACTCCTTCTTCATGTTATGGACTGTAATTATGCCAGTTTTCATACTCCTCCGTGCGCGCAATGTTCATAAAAAGGGACAATCTTACAAAAAAAAATCCACGTTTTAATGCTGCCTTATGACGTGCTTCCTACTAGCTCACGCCTACTAAAGTAGGCTACCCAATTTCAAAATAAAACCACAAGATTATCTTAATCTTGAAGTGCTTGACATTAATCATTTACTAATTAGAAGTCTAAACGCAATCTACGCCAGAAACTTTGAAAGGGAAAGTAGAATATATTGTTTGACTTGTGGTTTGCACATTTAGCCAATGCCGAGATAATTTTAGTAAAGCACTTCTCTTTGGTGATAATGAGGGATAGTTGAAATATTTTAACCCATTGAGCATCAATAAAAATGTGGGACTTTACAGACATCTCACGCGGACTTCTTAGAGAATTTGTTTCACATTACTTACACTGTTTTGTTGCACTTATTAACGAATACATTTAAAAGTTAATAACTATTCAACCAAACACCTTTGGAAAACAAAACAAAACTGCAAACGTGTCACGTGATTCTTCATTTTCCCGCCAAGAAGTCAAGTAGGATAACAATAGAACATTTTGAGCACAGAGCGTTCTCAACACAAAAGCATGTCAGAAAAAACAGAAACTAAAAAGTTTCTATACCACTTTTGGTTCTGTCTCAAAAAAAGAAAAAAAATAACAATAGTTAAAAGCTAAGCAAAGGAATATAAATTAAAAGAAAAACAAAATCGTCAATAGGATCGTGCGCGACGCTGCGATATGATATCCCATGTTTACGGTGAAGGGCACTCGAGTCGGTGATGAGCTCAGAAGGGCGTGTTCGGAGGCGGCTAGTAAAACACGCGCGCTCCCAAGAGAATTGCTAATAACGCGTATGTTAATATTCGTGTGTGGAGAGATATTCTAGTTTATTAATTGAATTAACTGTTCGCAAGTCGTCGTAATGTTTATTTCTTGTTATTTAGAAAGGTCGTATGTCAAATTGCCCAATTCGTGGTAAAAAAATGTAAATAAAACTTGTAGGCTTTTGTCTTAATTTTGGAAACATTTAAAAAATACAGTTTGATCCGCCATTTTTTTTATAACTATGAGCTGCTATAGAAGCAGCACTTTGTGTTTACCTGCCAAGGGTGGATCGAGATTCTCAATACCTACCTGCGTGACCCATACATATTTTACTTAAAGGTAGGTATGTCACACAGTTAAGTAGGTACCTACTTAGTCTGTAAAAAACTCCAATTTTTATTATGAGTGCACCATAAAATATTTAATTTAAAAAAAATATAAATGTACGTTATCATTGCCATGTATACAGATTATTAATGAGTCTTATCTAAAATATCGGAGTATTACAAATATTATAAAGCAATCAACAGATAGGCCGGCCACCCGTAAAAACTTTAAAAAATGTCCGGCACACCAACTGTCATGCGGCATAATGACAGCGCGCCAAACGGACGTAGAGCGTAACTTAGACGTAGGCAGGAAGGCCGTAAGACGATAGATGGTAACCCGATACGCGGCCGCGCGGTGGTCCACGCCACGTGGTGACTGGCAGTTAAGAAAATGCCCGATGGACCGAATAAGAGCGCCGAGAGCGAACGTGCCTTTTTAAAAATAAAACTTTTTTATCTATGACTCTATGATTTTGATACTACGGAGTATCAATGTCTCTTACAACTAATGAGGCGCAAAAAGGGTGCGTTATAAAAAGCAATAACAAGTAACATTATAAATTAAGTTGCGCTCGATTGATAAGCTAAATCATAATTAGAGAAAATAGACTTTAATATAAAATCAAGATTTGAACTCTGTTTCTAAATTCAGGAGATAAATAAGGAGTAATAAATAAGAATAATAGATTTAGAAGTAGACTTTATTTAAAAAAAAACTCGTTTTCATTCGTAAGTTTACTATAAAATATTTTAAGGCGTTCAACCGAATTAATGCGAATCTAAATTGAAAGGTTACAGAAAAGTTGAGCGATAGAGTTGTTCGATCATAACATTTTAACAAGAAATATAATTAAAAGTCAGGAGACGTCTCAACATTTCATGTGAAAACAAAATACTAAGAAAGGGTTGACTTGAAAATTTCTTACAAATGAAATGGAAATTTTTAACAAGCTCCAAGTCAAACGTCTGATAGTCAATGATTCGCGACAATTAAATCTTAACTTAAAATAATATTTTTGTATTTGAGCTCCTTACGAGTCGATTGTTTCGAACAAAATGTGTTGATGAACAACAACTTTCTGACGTTGGTTAATCATTTGAGAATTTTAAGGGCAAAGAACAAACGAATTGAATTACTCTGTACTTTGCGAAATAAATAACGATATCTGTATTCGCAGTGTTAAGTAGTGCCTTAGTAATGTTAGTATTAAAAGTCAAAATATGTTTTATTTTATATAGTGCAGCAAGATTGTTTTGAAGTTTTTTTGTGGGTAAAAATTATTTACCTATTTACTTACATAGTCTCACAGTAAAAGCCCACTGATAAAAGCCCACTGATAAAAGCATTAATTTTAATTCTAGATAGGTATAGAAAAGGTTTAAATAAGTAGGTAATGTACCTAAATCAACATATTGTAAATAACTTAATAATAATTTCACAGAATATTTTCTGTCACTATTAATTTCAAGACCATTGATGAGATTTAAAATATCGTATTTCAGGACTAAATTTAAATTGGAAAACCTTATTTCCCTCACGGTCTCTAAACATAAGTTTGCCATTCTCTCCCACAGATAACCACAACACAACAAACTCAAAATATGTAGGATCGTTAACATGGTGCTACAAATTCATATTTTTCACGGCGAACGCGCGATTGGCCATGTGTAAAAACGTTTCGCGTCGGCCATTTGTAAAAAATAAACCCGTTGCTGCCAGTGCGAGCCTGTAAACAGTCCTTTAATGCGCATCACACGCACCGATTGGCCGGTTTCCATGGTTAGACCACTAATACTTCAATTAAAAACATTACGGAACGCACATTTATCCCATCCCTTTGAGTGTACCTCCTTTATCATTTATTTTTAGTTTTAATTTTGTATTCGAAAAAGGTTTTGTGAAGGATAACTGGAAATAGCACTGTTTCTTATTAAGTGTTAATGTTTTTAGCATACATTTCTGAGAAAATAACAGTCTACACAAATTACGATTTTGATAAAGTGATTGATATGTAAAAAAGTAACTGTGAATTTATTACAAAAATAAGAGCCAATTTAAATAAAAAAAAGAAAACAAAATTAAACAATTTATCAGTTTAGGCTGCAAATAGTTCTAATGACACTATGCCACAGTTCAGTATATCTGTATCCCATACAAAATCAAAGCTCATAAATGCTTTTTAATAATTTTTATTAAGCATAATGTTAATGTTGACAGTAGAAAACATTTAGAAAGTCCTTTCTAAATCAAAAATAAAAAATAATAATAAATTTATGCGGTTTTAAGTCCTTAAAACCGCATAAATTTAGTTAGATAAACATTTTTTTTTAACTGACAACGTCTCTGTAGGTTAGGCTTATTGGCTGGGAAGCTTTAAGTTTGTTTCTGAAACCGAAATGTGACATGGTTCTTAACGATTTTAAGCATTCCATATTAAGTAAATAACCAAAAATGCTTGAAAGTTACGCCATAGTTTCTGAGGTGAACTTTCATTTAACACTGGTTTCCGCGCGCGGCTTTGTTAGCTGACATTCAGTCTGTCGTGAATTCCCGAAGGAGTGAGTTTGTTATCTCAGGATGAAAGCACTTTCAGACTTGAACTATCTCTGTACAAAAATAACGCGGATCCATCTCACCTAAACCACAAACAAGTAGACTGCAGAAGGTAAGCTTCGTACAGTCAACAGCATAAGCAGATGTGATGTTTACTAGATTTCAAAATTAAGTTTCGATAGTGTAAGTCGGTATTTTCTATATAGCTACAGTCAAAATCTGCAGGTACTAGTAGACACTCGAAGGTTTTTCGATATGCGTTTAAAAAGTGTTGATTTTCGTACTGATTTCATATTTTGAAACTTGACCAATCATCAGTTACCTTTGCTGTTGACTGTACAAACGCGCTTTGCCTCCTTTTTTTAGGACGAATACAGTATTTCGCGCTAGCGACGCACACAATTTGCCACCTTATGTTAGGACGAATAAAGTATTTTTTCATTTTGTTACAACAAAAATAAAGTAAACACGCCTGCACATCCAGGCTACTACAAACTGTCAAATGTCCTCAATAGACTTTGAACGTTATGTGTATGGCATATGGTTGAACATTTATTGAAGGAATTTGTGAGTTTTGGATAGGTTTGTCAGGCGTCTGTACGTACATAGCATAAAAAAGAGTAGGTATTTATTTGTCGTTTAAAAACGTATTTTTTGTTGCTCTTTGCGACATTTAACAAATATTTTGTGACTGTGGATACCAGTTTATTTAGTCTCTTGTACTCATGGACTTCTTGGCGGGAAAATGAAGAGTCATGTCTGCGGTTTTGTTTTATTTTTTAAAATTTGTGTTTTATCGAATATTAATGTGAAATAATGGAGGATTATTAACCGTTAAGTATTTGTGAGTGTGCATGAGTGTTGGCAAATGAAACAAAACAGTGCAACGGCACTTTTCAAATTCTCTCAAGAAGTCTGCGTGAGGACTTAGTAAAGCCCCACATCTTTACTGAGATACTCGAGGGGTTGGGGGGTATATCATTTCTCACTTCTCATTTCTATTATCATTCATCATCATTATCAGGAAGGAAATATTGTTTATTTATGTATTACTTGTAAGAAAAATTACTTTGACGCTGGCTATGTGCTAATCGCACGAAGCCATCAAATAAAGGAAAAAAAAGTACTCATAACCAGCAACGAGCCAGTAACAATCAGTTTTACGTAAATAGAGTATTTTAGCGTACTTTATTGGTGTCGTCTATACTAACATTATAAAGAGGAAGGCTTTGTATTTTTGTTTGTAACAAATAAACTCAAAAACTACTAGACCGATTTAAAAAATTCTTTCACCTTTAGAATGCTACATTACCGCTGACTAACTTAAGCTATAGTAAAAAAGAAATATCCACCCGTGCGAAACCGGGACGGGCCGGTAGTAGATTATAAAGTACGCCTACTTGAAAAAGAGGACAATACTCTATTTTAGAGTACGGCAACCATAGTACACATAGTCTCTCTCACGGACACGTAATCTCAGACCATCTCAAACCAGTCCGAGCGTTGCTCAAGCGCGGTATGTATTAAACTTACTTTTTATTTTTTTATGTGCCCACCTTCTTGTATCGTATTCCTCAATGCTGAGGGTCGTGACCTCCAGGATATAATTTGTCTCTCACGATGTTCCGCCATTTTTTCCTGTTTGAGGCGACGTGGAGGGCATCGTAAAATTTGGTGTCGAGGGTGGTGCGGATCTGATCAGACCAACGCATTGGGCTGCGACCTCTTGGTCTCTTGCCGTTTAATTTGCCAGTGATGAGCAGTCTTTCGAGATTGTCCCCGTTTTTCCTGGCTATATGGCTGAAAAACTCAAGGATCCTTCGAAGTCAGATGGTGGATAATCTCTTAGTGATCTTAAGCTCATTGAGTATCGATGCGTTGGTTCGATGTGCTGTCCAGGGTATCCGCAGCATTTTCCTCCAACACCACATCTCGAAGACGTCAATGCGTATGCGATCGGCTTTCTTCAAAGTCCAAGTCTCAGCGCCGTACAAAAAGATGGAGAATACTGGAGTGGTCACTAGTTTGGACTTAGTTTTAATAGAGATGTTTCTGTCCGCCCATATTCTGTGCAGTTGTGACATAGCATTCTTCGCCATTCCAATTCGTCTGCGCACATCTTTCTCGCACGATCCGTTGTTACTAATGCATTTTTTTTATATTAAAAGGAGGCAAACGAGCAGGCAGGTCACCTGATGGAAAGTAATCACCGCCGCCCATGGACACAAACACTTTGGCAAAACCAAAGTAAACGCAGTTGCGTTGCCGGCCTTGAGGAAGGAGTTGGATCTTGAGGAGATGGGCCTCCCGTACTTTCACTCACTGGACGAAACACAACAGCAACGAGTGCCATTGTTTCACCTTCTGGGGTGTCCTTGTTTCGTGCGTAAACTAAAGACAAACAGCACACACTTTCACATGTAATATTAAAAGTTAAGATTGAACTAACTCTACCCGTGATTTCGTTCGCATGGGACTTTATAGCTTCTACTTTTTTATTTATTTAACTGAAGTATATTTTTTAAACAGTTTTATTAGATGTCAACCATCCCAGTGGCTTAGTGGTTAAGCGACCGGTCACAGCCCCAGAGGTCTCGGGTTTGGTTCCCAGCGCAACCACATATTATTATTCAGGGTTTGATTCGAGATAGTATCGTTCTATATAAGTCATTTATGTAGTATTGTTGTGCTTAGTAATTTTAGTGCTAAGATGATGTTGACGTAAAAAATGTAGATGCTGGATTAAAACGAATAATAAATATATACTTTTTGTTAAATAAAATAATGTCACGCGTCCGTTACTGTTTTATTATGAAACTAGCTGTTGCGAGCGACTTCGTCCGCGAAGACTACACTGTCCCTGAACCAGGGTGTCTAGTCATTCGCCATTTGATCACGTAAACGAAAACGAGAATTTGTATGGCAAAATTTTAACTTTTCTCTTATGTCGTCAAGAGGCGCTGCTTCAATGCTAGTATGTAATACAATTAGTAAACAAAAAAAAACTTTTTTTTTTGAGAGAGATTGCTGATTTCTTCAAACGGCATTTTCAGCGTCACCGGGCTTTACAAAACTCACACTAGGCACCTTAAAAAGCATCCTATATCCTAGTCCGAGTCATGGTTTATGTGCAAAACTTCATCCAAATCCAATCAAGTCATGTGCTTACAACGAACAGCATTTCATGTTTATTTATATATAGTTTTAGTATTAGTAGAAAAGTTTCAAAATAGCACACATGGGCGAACTTATTTCCACTCCTGTGCTCAGGTATCAATTACATAAACCCCTTCATTATAAGTTGTTTGTGTGTAGTGTATTTACACGCATTAATTTCCTTTAGGAATGCACATAGACAATGTCCGAAGCACAATGGGTGCGTTTTTCGTGCGATTTCACTTTAATGCGGTTTTTTTCTTTAACTTTCGAGTTCACAGTGAATTACACTCAATTTAATTTGTTGTCGTTTTTTATTGTACAGCTTAAAAACTTGCTTTCGGGATTCAGAGTATTTTTTTCTGTATGAGAAAAGGATTAATAAGTGGCAGGTGAAGGAGTAGCAAGTTCTGTTAATGCGATTTAAAAAGGAGGAGATTATCAAATAGATGTGTTCTTTTTAATCAAAAAATGGAAACAATCTATGGTAACAATTTGTTAAAGGTCTTATAGACGGGTACCTAGTGACTGCACGCACTTACCACTTTTGACGTGGAAGATACCCGTGACATAAGCCTAGCATGAGAGTAGCCGCGGATCGTGCTCGGCGGCGTGCCCTTGGAGAGGCCTATGTCCAGCAGTGGACTAGTATAGTGATGATGATGATGATGATGAAGCCTAGCACATTATGAAACAGTTTCTAATTGATATTGAATTGATAACAACGAAAACAGTGTTTTTATATTTCATATTTATTATTAACAACTCAAAACAACGATTCCGATTACGCTGTAACAAACTTTCCATACAAGATTAACCAACTCTCTTCTAGCTCATAGATCACTTTCCCTCCATCTCAATTGTTAACTGAAAAACAATTGGCGATAATAACTTCAAGAACAAAAACAAAATGTAATCGCAACTTTTTTGAGCAAGCGTTCTACCGAGCGCGCGCCGTCGTCCTCGTGACGTACTTTGAATACAAAATAAATTACATTACAACGTCGCGTACCTACCGTCAAACGGTACCGTAAAAAGTATGAAAGGTGCCCCCTAAATACCGGGTGAGGTGAAGCGAGAAAATTATCTTATATTTGCTCAGACGCCGTAAACGCAGGGCGAGAATACTTTTCAATAAGCTTAGAGAGCGTTTTTTTTAAAAATATTTTTGCAGAAACCTTGTAAGCGGAGCGTTGTGTAAAACGGAACGTAAATAGAGGGGTCTCGTATTGATTCATTTCGTCTCTGATTGCATAAGTTTTAATTTTTAATTTGAGTTAGGTCTTTGATAGTCTTTGTTTTAAAGCTGGCACATAAGTTGGGAACATTATTTTTTTAACATTAAAACATTGGAATTAATATGAAATTAAGATTTAGAAAAAACGACATAATTCAGTGTGTAGATTTACAGCTCAGAGAAGCAGAAAAAGAATAGCAAAATAAAAAAAATCTTACAAGGGCTATTATTTACATCATCATAACGTTTTACTAAAAACTGATAGGTACTTTACTAAAACTGTTATACGAATTTCCTTATCGTCATAACTCTGTACTAAATCACAATCTAAATGCAAAATCACACCCAATCCAATGCTCGGTTACATGCACGCGATTTTGCCGTACGAAAAACGGAAAAAGCAATGCAATACCAGCGGCATTGTACAGAGCGAGGGGCGCTCTCAAAAGGCAACCTGCTGGGTCCTTTGTGCCGTCGCCACTTGGGAGTCAATATTTTGGGTGGCTTTCACTGTTCCCGAGATGATTTTAACTTTTGCACGGTAAGCGAACAACTGTTCACGCACCGAGCGTCGCATTTCATTGATTATTCTTTTGTTTTTGCACTTTTTTTGCGCGCGTAATTAGAATTGAATGGCCCGATTGGAGTGTTTGTTCTTTAGTTGAATGTTAGCAGATGACTTTTTTGAAAATGGAAAAGGATTGGAAAGTTTTGGTTTGATGTGTTGATGTTTTAGTTTGACCTATTGAATTTGAAATATTAGGAAAACTATGCCTTAAAAATGCAAAATGTAGGTACTCCATTTTTTATGTGATACAAACAGTTTTTCTTATAAAAACCTTCTTGATGAATTTACAATTTGCGTCTGTGTCAATGATTGCAATTAAATTGATTGTTTGGTTTGAAATTGAAAATTGTGTTGCCATTATTAATAAAATAAATAAATAATAACAATTGACTTCCGGTATTTGAATTATTAATCTTTTCGCTTTTTTAAACTTTTCATACCTAACTGAAAAAAAACTTGATGACTGACAATAATAAAAATGAAATCGGTGCCCTTTCCTCATCAGTTCCTCCATTTAAATACAGACTTAATTGTAAGCGTTAAATTAACACAAAAATAAGGCTACCGACAGTATAAGGAACAAGAGCAAGGACATTTTTCTCATAATTGACTTAAATCACAAATGTAAAACGCACACGCCCCGTGACCGCGTCTCAACGCCTATTTCATTATTTAAAAAAAGAAAGAATCCCGCCCAAACGTGGATGACAGCACGAGTCAAAACTGCACTTAATTCGAGAGATTCCCACGATACGAAATTAAAATTGAATTGTCGATTCACCATTGTTCACAGTCAAAGAAATGGGTCAATAACTTAAGGAGCTCGCAAATGGCATTGTTTGATTGACTTATAGGCAGTTTGTCAATACGTCTGTTGCATTGTAACGCGGCGGGGTGCGCTATGGTACTACAATATACGGCTTTGGAACCAAGGTGTTTCGCCCTCTGGACCTATTCACGTTCGGTAGAGAGTGAAATGATATGCAACGTTTATTAGCGCTCCCATCGGCCATTCGAAAGGTGGGCCCAACGTTCTGTTCAATTGTTTGCTAATATTATAATTCGATATTCAATTACTTAAGAACATTTTGTTTACATCAATTTACGCTTTCGATGAACTGCTTTTGTATTATGAATGCAGTTCGTGTTTCTGAGAAATATGACACCGTCAGTTTTGTAATTTTAACACCAAAATATGGTTTGACTTTTATATTCTGCGCCATTTTTTATTTTACCTACACGCTACCTTAATACCTTATTGTTTCGATAGAAAGTCAAACAGACGCCAGTGGAGCGCACCAGAAACTACGAACTTCTATTTCCCGAAAGGGTGGCGTCCGTTTTTTATATTCGTAAATAATAAATAAGTGCCATTTTCCCGCCTTATTCCGTCTGAGCCGGCAGGACGCGATTTTCCGCTAGATGTGTTGCCAGAATAATAAAAGTCCGGACAAAAATACTCCGGGCCGGCTGGCTGGCTGGCGTAAAATTGACTATTGATTTATTTTATACGTTTATTGAGGAGGGATCGACGGGATAGTGAGGAGTAATTGGGGTGAAGTGTGACTAAGGAGGTTTATTGTACTCAATGCTAAATGAAATGTGGACTCGTGATTGATTTGACTTCTTCTCCCTTAGAACATGAGTCTTCTCCGTAGTATTGTCTATATAATTATCTAAATTTGCATTAATCAACTAAGCTTTAAGGGTAATGAATAACACAGTAAGGTTAACAATATTTTTTTTTTTATTTTATATTTACGGGTAAGGCACAGTGCCTTGATCTCGCCTGATGTTAAGTGATGATAAGGCCAATTGGTGGAAGCTCACTTCACCCGGGATCCTCAACTAGTGAGGCACTGGCTATCTTATGTCTAGCTGCCGGAACACAACAATGCAACAAATATTGATGTTATGGTGACATATTTAGATAAGATGGTTGTAGCTAGCCAGGCGGACAAACAAGTCCTCCCACCAACCAAACCGAGTACACAAATATGTACCCCCGCTGGGAATCGAACCCGGGACCTCTGGGTCTAAATCGGTGGTCTTAACCACTAGACCACAGAGGCGGTTTGGTATTATATCAATTGTTAAATTATTATTATTGTGTAATTGTTGGTTTTTACGATTGTATATTGTGTGTGTCTATAGTGTCCGAATAAAGATGTTATCTATCTATCTATATCAACTTTAAGCAACTTAACGCTTGTCTTTATCTTATTTGTTAAAATAAACTTATGTAAAGTGAGGACACTGACATCTGTATGTAATACATAACTCATAGCGCATAAGCTAGTTAGTTCTGTTTTACTTGTGTTATACTCGTAGGGCCTACTTATCAAATCCAGCTTTTTACAATTTACGTGTATAAAGCACTTTAAATATTATTGGGTCTTTAATATTGTCATTTTACAACAAACGGTACCAACGGCTCTGAAGCATGGAGAAGCGAGACATTGTGAATTTGAAGACCCGGCACGTTCGTATAAAATAAATTATAAGACGGTTTTATATAATCTTATTATATTCTCTGTGAATCTACTGTACGAAGCACGGCCTAATGGAAAGCGTTCAACGCAGCCCATGGATGGGTAACACGCGCTTTGCAGTCACTGAAGCTTAATATGCTTCTATACTTGGTAATTTTACTGGATCTAATCTAAAACAAAGTAGTTTGAAAAAAATAAAAAACTTAATAATTAGTCCTTTGGAATCGCCCGAACCATGGAATACTCCCATCTGTCACCCTGGTTTGTCCACCAGGGTAAAGGATAGGAAAAAAAAGTTGGTCACTCCGTCACTAAGAGGTGGATGGATGAAACTTTTTTAAATTGAAAAAAGACGGAGTGACAGATGAACCTTTTTTTTCCCATCCGTCACCCTGTGTGGACAAACCAGGGTGACGGATGGGAATATTTCCGAACCATTTTACCTCTACACATTCTGTACATACGTACAGCAGAACACCAATGTAGCAGGCACCGCTTGCATCAAGCTGAGGACAGGGCGCTATGGCGCTCATTAGGGGAGGCCTATGTCCAGCTGTGGACTAAGATGGGCCGATGATGATGATGATGATGATGAGGCACCGCTTGCTGCGTATACTGAACTGTACATAGCTTTGGCATCGCATAAGAGGGCGTAATATATAAATTATTATTTTCTTTTTATTACCGGTTGTTTATGTTAAATTGTGTGTTTGTTACGTGACACCAATAAATACTTTCCTTTTATTATAAATCTATTTACTACCCTTCAAACCGGAGCACAGCAATGAAATGTACAACAATGCTTTTAAGCGGCAGACATAGGTATTAAGGGCGGTTGCGATACAGTTAGATTCAGCAAAATCCTGCCATACCTCCCGCCCGATCCTCGAAATGCCACTATACATTCACATTCACTACTCGTAGAACAAGGTGGACCGACGATCTGGTGAAGGTCGCGGGAAGCCGCTGGATGCAAGCAGCACAAAACCGGTCGTTGTGGAGATCCTTGGGGATCCTTGGTTTGTCCAGCAGTGGACGTCTTTTGGCTGAGATGAACTCGTAGAACAAGAGTACAAAGGCCCGGTTCACACACGCTATATACCAGGTACAGACAAGAACCTGGGCGCTTCTTCCCACCCCACGACCCGGTCTATCCGAAGGTTCTAGCCTTTAAAGGGCCCCTCGGGTTGGTCCGCTACTGATCCTATCTGAACTCCTAGCCTACTCTGAATCCTAGACTTATTGTCTCTGCGTGTGCGTCGGGTCGTTACGTTCCCTAAAATATGGTTGAGCGAAGCGATGGCTGATTCATATGTCATACTCGTGAACGGGTGCCGCCTGTGGAGGCTGGTCTGCTCTTGCATACTTATCTCATTGTTAGTATTAATTACTATAGTTTGACTTTGTTTTTCTTAAACAATTTTTGACTTTTATTAGAGTACTGTAGTGGTACTGTATGACATTGTGGAAATTTAACTTATACCAGATGTAAATTTGATATATTAGATTTGTTTATTTGTTTTGTTTTTTTACATGTTGTAGTTGTCTTCTATATTTTTTGTGTTTATTTGTAATGGAAAGTGTCCTGCTATGATAGGGCATTTTCCAATTTTTATTTTTTTTGACGCTGTAAGGGAGAAAAGAGCTGGACACTTGCTGAGTTTCTTGCCGGTTCTTCTCAGTGCAAGATCTCCCGCCCAGAGTAGACTTACGAACCGATGGCATAGCGACATTCATAAGAGCTACTTGTAGCCTAAACTGAATAAATGATTTTTGAATTTGAATTTGAATTTGAATTTAGGAAAACTTGTAGGGAAACCTTATGACGGTGTTTTAATCACATGGCTAGTTTATACTATTTACTATTTTCTAGAGGAACGCTTTAAGTTTCTAGCTGCTGAAAGGCCGCCAGCAAACTCTTTCCAAAAAGATCGGCATAATCCTACTAGGCAATATGGCTATAAATATGGATGCTTGAAAGAAAATATTGACTAAGCGACATTAAGCTAACTTTCAGAGAGAGTTTAAAGTTCAGATTTTATAAATAAAATTGTATAACTTCCTAATTTCGCTTAGTCGCAATATTTCCTTTCAAGCGTCGATATGAAAATTCACACAATCACATTGTTTAACAAAATCCGTGAAATATGTTAGCGCCGAGTATATTGAAAACAAACGAAGGGTCAATATAATTAAGTGCACGTCTTTGAGAGCCAGCCAAATGGCAAAAGTCAATTGTGTTGACTTCGCGAACCGCTCTCTCCGCACCGACAATAATGATTTTATTTTAATGACAATAATACACGTCATTATTATTATTATTAATAAAATGGCATAATAGTAGTGTATTACTACGGGGGATAAACGCTCGAGTGGTTCAGAATGGTAACTTTCAACGATTTTTATTTTAACTTTTTTTTTCATTTTGCTTTAGTGTCATTGTTGCACGGGGGAATGCTAACAGTTCGACGCGTGCGCATACAAAAAAAAATGTCGCATTGTATTATTAATTTATGGCAAGACATTACATTTGGGAACCACAGCAGTAGACGCTGCAGAAAGCTCTTTCTAATTGGAAAAGTATATATTTGAGTACCTACTTGTTAAAAACTTTTAGGTACAAGGTAAAAAACAAACTATTTGTAGAGACAGTTTTTTTTGTTTTTTTAAATGTTGTGGTTGTCTTTTTTAATTTGTGTGTTTATTTGTAATGGAAAGTGTCTATGATAGGGATATTTTCCAATATATAAGGTCCTTCTTACATAGTACATGTTTTTTTGAGGGGGCAATCAGTAGGTCATGGAGAAAACTTGTGTGAAGAAAAAAGTTATTTGTGTTTGTATTTGTATTTATTTGAATCTAGCACTATGCTAAGTAGCAGTTAGCTGGCAGCTGGCCTTGGAGGTTATCTTAGGTCAATAGTGCATTCATTCATTGCACGCGGGCGGAAAGAGAAAGAGCTATAATAGTGTTGTTCATTTGATTAACTATTGGTTGGTTAACCAAAGGTTGTAACTTCACACACGTTTTCTCCATGACCTACTGATTGCCCCCTCAAAAAAACATGTACTATTTAAGAAGGATCTTATATTAACGCTGTACGGGAGGAAACGTCCTTGCTGAGTTTTTTGCCGGTTCTCTCAGTACAAGGCCTTAAACCCTGTGTAGACTTACGAACTGATATGACATTCATGAGAGCTTCTAAACAGATTAAGAGCGTTTACGCCGCACACTAGCGCCACTAATGAAAAAAAAACATATCTAGTAATTAGATATAGAAAATCAAATTATGCTCAACAAACTATTTGAATGAAGTAATTTACGGCCACTTTTAACTATAACGCCATATTTAACTAAACCATAACATGTCAGGGGTTCATTAGGTGACGTCATCATCATCATTTAGTGCCATCTTCATACTGAAGTTTGGAGATCAGTATACAAAAAAAGGTGACGTAAAAATGCTAAATTACTTCATTCAGATAGTTTGTTGAGCATAATTTGATTTTCTATCTCTAATTACTAGATGTGTTTTTTTTCATTGGCGGCGCTAGTGTGCGGCGTAAACGCTCTTAAATGATTTTGAATTTTGACAGAATCTTAGACTTCTTTTTTACAAATACTTATATTTAGCTATATGTAGCGACATACACTATACTTACTATACATTTTCTATAGTATCCTATTAACTCCTATAGGTCCATAAAGTGTTTCATTTACATCTTTAATTGCATGTCCTTAAACTAGTTTGACATATGGTGCAATTTAATGTAAATTTCGATGTCTCCCAATAAAAGCGCAACACCAATTACAACACAACACAACCAATACTATAATTACGGACAACTGACACCCCGTAATCACCGCATTAAAATCTGCGCCAAAAAAAATATCCACATTAATATTCATCACCAAAATCACGATAGTGTTATTACATTTTATACCCACCCTCGAACAAACTCAACAAGGATGCAGTTTAAATGACAATAGTGGACGCCGCATAAAATTATAATAAATATCGTGGGAGCGAGATAGATGCAGTTTCGTAGGGATAAGACAAGGACGGCGAGCGGTCATCCCTAACCTTGTTGGCGCATTCGTAAATCGTGTAGGTGACAATGCGCCGACATGTCATTTGGACGGAACAAGGGCTATTAGATGTCGAGTGGGGTACATATACTCCTGCACATCATACAACATCAAACTGTAATTTTTTCTCAATAGACTTTGAACCTTATTCATAAGACTTAATATGGTTGAATATTTATTGAAGAAAATTGACAGTTTTACGTAGGTTGATGTGCTGACGTCTGTACATTGTGGTGCTACGTAATAAGTCATAATTCACATGTCAACTCGAGAGGGTATACGATACCGCCGTTACTGTTCTGATGATCGAAACCTATTATTGTCGGTCGGGTGACGCCAACGAGGGGAGAGCCACTGTTTCATCTGTGAAATTATTGCAAAATGCCTTTAAATTTGACGTTTATTTGAATAATGCCCGTATTTATGTTGTGTTAATGGTTATTCACGGCTATTAAGAGTTGAAGATGTACGTTGAACTTGAGAGATTGATTTAAGTGCTGTATGCACAATGGAAGGATGGCAAATAATATATGAGCTTGAGTTGAGAGTCGTTCAACTTTCTTTTGTGTGCAATGGATTTGGATTAGATTATAAATCTGTCATATCATACACAAGTGTTTTAATACTTTATTATGTGTATTTGCTTATTTAACTTTATCTGCAGTCATTGTTAATTCTATTGATGTTATGTTTAGAATATTGGAATTATTTACGTTATTGTATCGTGACGTTACCAATCCTTTGGGTACAAAATTCATAACATTAACTATGCTTTTTGTTGCTTATTTTCCTTGATTAGTGGCTTCGTGGCACATTTAGCCAGTGTCAAAGTTATGACTATAATATACAATATTATCTTTCATGGTAGATGATATTACCCTAAGCCCCTTAAGAACCAGTAAAGATGTGGATCTTTACTAAGAACTCACGCGGTTTTCTTGAGAGAATTTAAAAAGTGACGTTGCACTGTTTTGTTTAATTTGCCAAAACTCGCGCACTTTAATTTATTTATTGAAGCACAAACAAGTTTACAATACAGATTTACAATATTATTCTTATGCCTAATTTTAGTTATTGTAAACTCAACAACGATGATTACAGGAAACATAAAAAGTAAATAATGACAGTGAAACCCAGTCAAAGTCATGGAAAAGTGAATTAATTATACAATGTTGTGTAATAAATGAATTAATTATACAAGTGTATCCTTTATGTATGTGTGAATAAGTGTATATTATGGATATAAATATACGAGTGCATGTGTATGTTGGACTTTACATCTGTATGCAATATTTATAAATGAGTATAATAAATATTTGGAATATACGTGGAAACGTGAGTTAGTGTAAAATACAACAGATAAACAATATCCGGTAAAACATGTTCAGGCAAACAAGGCAGGGTTGCACGCAGCCACCTTTAGGCATCACTTTCACGAGCACTAACTTAAAATCCACCATTATTTCACGTTAAAATTCGACGAAACACAAAGTTTTGAAAGTAAAACAAAACTGCAGATATGACTCTTCACTGTTCACCCGCCAAGATGTTCTTTAGTTAGTTCTAGTTTGTTCTGAGGTACAAAGAGACGGTGACACGAAGACCGTCATTTAAATGCATAGAGTTGTCGTAAACTACACAGAGAATACACTTAAAAAATGTTACTGTCAAAATATTTAATGTAAATAAAACATGTTTTTTTTTGTTTGCGATATATTCGTATCAATGCGTAGGTATATGCTACGACGTAGCAGTTGATGTCTTTTACTTCTTAGGCGTTCCGTAGACAAAGCCACTTTGATCTCCGTGTTGCGGGAAACTAATCCGTACTAGGCCCGCGTTGTGGTTTATGATCCGGTCTCTATATCCATTCATAAGAAAGGCTCACTGCCCCAGCAGTGGGGACATAAAAATGAGCTGGTGATGACGATTGCAGAAACAGGTAACTCGCAATTAGTGGTTTTTCATATACCCTAAAGAAATTGCACAGACTTATAATGCCAGTTTTGATGATCGATGAAAATTTTCAGTTGCTGCATTCCAAGATAGAATTAGAAATTTTTTAATTTCAGTTTATTGTTGCAACTAGCAACTCCCCAATTCGTAATAGTTGTGTCAAGTTGTTGGTTTGTCCGAATGGCAAACAGTGATTGTCGACCATGTATTTGAAAAGTTTATTTTGAAAACTTTTAAAAGTTGATAGTTTCTTCAACTGAGTTGATAGTTTCTGTAACTGAAGTTGCTCTGTTTGCAATTTTTATGTTATTTATATATTTATTTAAAATTAGTACGATCAGAATACTTTCCTATACTTTACTAAGTACTACATTGACGCGGTTTATGTAAATCTGGTCGCTATCATATCTCATTGCTTACTTACGTATGATTGTGTGTATATGTGTGTATATATGAAAGCCACATAAGGTGGCTCGCGCGGAATGCTTCTGTGATTGGATAATTAATGGCTTCAATTTGACCGGCCGTGAGTTTTGCGTTTAATCTCGATTATACTATGTATATGTGGTTATTAAAAGTATGTATTTTTTGTATGCAACTGACACACTAACACAAAAATTAAAATACCTGTATCCCTTTAGGTACTTGTACCTGACAACTTAGGACAGAGTAGCCTGGCGTAGACGTACGAACCCAGATAAACTGAGACAAAGGGCAGGAAGATGAAGAAGAAGAGCATCCCTTTAGAAATCTTACGAAAGAACTTACTAAGTGACAGGAAATTACGATTTGAATTTAGAATAAATCTTTTTTTCTTCGTATGATTTGAAGTTCTTTAGTTAGGTAGGTACTTCATAAAGGAAGTTTTGAGATTGCAGAGGTCGTAGGATTTGAGCTTTTTAGGACTTATAGAAAATTAATTTAGACTGAGCTAAGTCAATATTTGAACTTCATAGTTTGTTAAAATATTTTTTACAAGTAGAGTACTGGTACCTGTATTCGACAGGAAACAGTAATCAACATTTTTTTCCTTTAATAATTAAAAATAGGGGTCTGCAACTGATTATTGACTTTAGCATCATGATGTTTTTGCAAAGAACAATGGCAAAAAATTGTCTGACTTTTTGAAAGCGCCCATTAATGTTATTTACACCAAACGAATTTATTGTTTTTCGCATGTTTTTAAAAATATTTAGATATTCCCTTGAAAGCCGGCGTTAAATCGAGTTTTTTAAAAGAATATCAAAGATGTGTTTTTTCTTAATCCATCAGCCATGTTGAAAATCGGGATGTGAATACAATTATTTTTTATCGACTTTAATATTCAATTGAACGTTATTGATCAATCGAAAGTCGATTTCCACCCTCGAAACAGTAAGTAAGTTTCTTGTTCCCACCATATTAATGGTGATTGGTGTCTGAAGAAGCCGCTTTAATGCCATTCAAGCATCTACCGTATTTGTATTGAGTTAAAATAACCAATTACTGTGATGTATCGATACTATAAGTATCGAATTAAGTTGTAGTGAAGTCCTGCTCTATCTACAGACAGATTGCTCCGCACTCTTTCTCAGTTGGTTGTTTTATGTGTTTTTTCGGTTTTGTTAATATTATTCTTTACCGCTATGCGTCACATAATATAAACCATTTTAATTTTTACAACAAGTCTAAAATTGCATGCCGTGGCATCTTAAAATTGAGACAGCACTTAGACTTTCCGTATATACCTACAAGTTTCTTTATGACTTATGGCCGCACTCAGAGACGTCAATTAAGTTTTAATGTCAATTAAGTCTCTTGCTGTCATTTTCTTATGTATAGTGGTAAATAGAGAAGGAAAGACATTTAATTGTCCATTAAAGTTAAGTGACGTCTCTGAGTACGGCAGTTAGACTTTAGACTAAGTTACTTTTGACACTGAACTGAAACTGACAAATTTGTATCAGTGTGTCTTGTTGGATGTCATAATAAAGAAAAAAAAACTAATCTAACCTAACCAAAAATCAAACCACAATATCTTTTTTTTCCGGCTTTCTTAAATGAAAATAACTTTACATGCAGAATCTACAAGTAACGCTGAATTTTAAGACATTTATTGTTTATGTGCGCTCATATTTTATATGAGACAATTTTTAGTATGGATATTTGCCATTGTTCTTTAAATATAAATAAGTATAAATTCAACGGAATTCTCTGTTATTTTTGACTAGCTGTAGACCCGTCGACGACTTTTCGATTAGGCAAAGTTCCACCGACCGTGGCCATGGTCTACTATCTTTAAATAAAATATAATATTTCGCCGCCGTTGCGTTGGTATAGTTCCCTAGTTTCCAAGATATTAAACTTTTTTTTATAATATTTTAGGGGTAAGCACAGTGCCTCGATCTCACTTGATGTTAAGTGATTATAAGGCCAATTGGTGGAAGCGCGCCTTTCACCCGGAATTCTCTACTAGTGAGGCACTGGCTATCTTATCTCTAGCTGCCGGAACAATGCTACAAACATTGATGTTATGGCGACATATTTAGATAAGATGGTAAAAGACACTTTAACCTAACTCTCATAAAGTTGATAACTTGACCATCTTTTTAGAAGAGACCGTTATTCAACTGTTTATTGACCAACGACGGCTCAAAACTGATTTTCGAACAGATTTTCTCTCCCATTTTTCTATATTGTCCAATGCTTTAATAGACTCAGGCTTATAAACATTCATATGAGCGTATGTAAATCGTTTATAGTGGATTAAAAGCGAGCTCGAAACGCACAGCATATGTCCGAAGGGTGGGTCCCCTTTAAAGAGATTGCGCTGACGACACTTGCTCAACGCTTTAAAAAGTAAATACAAGCCAGTATTCGATAATATAATAATGTTAGAGTTGTTTGATTAGGAAATAAGGTAGATTTTTTTGTTTTGATTGCAGCTTAGCTTAATATGTAGCTGTGTTTTAAGTTGATTTGTATTTAACAATCCCTTTAGAGATGTTTAAAGAAAGAAAGTAATTTAGATCTAATCGAACTACGATTTCTATTGACTGTTATTTGTATGAGATAGCTGCTGCTGAATGTGGTCTAGCCTTCAAGTTGTCTTTTTTTATATAATAGAGTTGTTATTTATATCGCACGTAAAAAACTTCACATCAGATAGGAAAAATATAAGAAATGTATAAAATACAATTTCAAATTAAGATATAAAAATGAGATTAAAAAAAAACATTTCACTTAACTGTAACATACAATACAGGCACATGTAAATATTGCTAGTTACGACGCTATATACCATGTTTACATTAAGAGCGTTTACGCCGCACACTAGCGCCGCCAATGAAAAAAAAATCATATCTAGTAATTAGAGATAGAAAATCAAATTATGCTCAACAAACTATCTGAATGAAGTAATTTAGCATTTTTACGTCACCTAATGAACACCTGACATGTTATGGTTTAGTTAAATATGGCGTTATAGTTAAAAGTAATGAAAAAAAAATCATATCTAGTAATTAGAGATAGAAAATCAAATTATGCTCAACAAACTATCTGAATGAAGTAATTTAGCATTTTTACGTCACCTAATGAACACCTGACATGTTATGGTTTAGTTAAATATGGCGTTATAGTTAAAAGTGGCCGTAACGTCTTATTTAACTAAACCATAGCATGTGAGGTGTTAGTGTGCGGCGTAAACGCTCTTAACAAACATTTCAGTTTCAACGCGAAACAATTCGACAAAGCCATTTGAACTTAGTAACTAGTAACTTTGCGAGACAAGTGAAACAAATTAAATTCCCTCCAAGACGTTAATTTTGCTTATCAAAGAAAGCCTAAACATCTGATTATGACTGTTATGTAGTTAGAGTTTGTTCGTTTGATGTTCAGTGAGGCGGATGCGCGCTAAGAATGCCTTGTGGAGCTCCGGTATGTCTTCGGATAGCAATTTTAATAAATGAAGGTAAATTATGTAAATACAGCGCTGAGGGAGTGTGTATGTATATTGGAACGCGCGTCACTGTATGTAGTGATATGTAACTGTCTTAGATTATATACACGTCTAACATATGCTGTTTACACGTCTTCTTTGTACATGCCTATTGATTTGGCCATGATGAGTTTTCAGCATATAATTGTTGTAGTCGAGTTCGGATAATAGACAGCCTTTGTGATCTAGTGGTTAAGACCACCGTTCGCAAACGCAGAGGTCCCGGTTTCGATTCCTAGCGGTAGTACATTCAAAATTCAAAATCATTTATTCAGTTTAGGCTACAAGTAGCTCTTGTGAATATCACTATGCCATCGGTTCGTAAGTCTACTTTGGGCGGGAGATCTTGTAGAAGAACCGGCAAGAAACCCTATCATAGCAGGACACTTTCCATTACAAATAAACACAAAAAATATATAGAAGACAACCACAACATGTAAAAAAACAAGATTAAAAATCTAAGTTAACAAATTTACTTCAGATAATTACTTATGTACAAGTTTCAATTTCCACAATGTCATACAGTACCACTACAATAGAGTAATTATTGACGGGATTCTTACCATGTTTATTATTTGTGAGTATCCGATATTTCGGCACAGTTGCATGCGCCATGATCACGGAATTACTGAAGTTAATGCGGGTGAGTTTTTTATGAGCAGACAAAACGATCTACCCTCTTCCTTAGTCGTTCCACAGTATCGGAACGCGTGTGAGTGTAGTGTGTCGTGAGCAATTTCGAGTGAATAGTGACTTAGAAACCGGTGGTACGGGCATCGAGCGCAAAAATGCCAGCCTTATCATCCATCTTGGCGAAGTGAAGAGTCGAGTTGCAGTTTTGTTTATTTTCTAAACCTACAGCTAGCCGCCCAGTAATTCCTGTGATTAGCCCGTCCTGATAAACAGACGCGCTCCAGAGATTTTCTTTTATACTATGTAGAAATAATGGTGGATTTTTGTATTCGCGAACATGCGTCAAAATAGGAAAAGTCACTTTTTAAATTTTCTCAACAATTCCGCGTGAGATCTCAGTAAAGTCCCACATCTTAACTCGTACTCGGGGGATTGGAGGGAATATCATTTATAATTAAACATTAAGCAGCTTGTTAGAGAGTTAAGTGCTCGCCTTATCGAGGCCTTCGGTGACAAGAAGGCTGGCAGCTACCTCTGCCAGCGTATTAGTTTGGCAATCCAAAGGGGCAATGTTGCCAGCATTCTTGGAACCGTCCCCATGAGCTCACAGTTGGAGGACATCTTTCATTTAAAGGTCTTTAGTTTTTAATTTTCTAATTACTTTTCTCTGTTTTTTTTTTTAAGTTAAGTAATGTTTCTTTTTATATTGTAATTAAATGAATTGTTGATAAAGACAATAAACATTCTTAATTATTAAGTACCTCATATTAAAGAAAGAAAATAATTAATAATTTCTTAGTGGCAAAGCGCTCAGTCCCTGGTGGCACCTGAAGGTCCCAGGCTCAATTCCGATTCCGAGCGTGGCGATTAAGCCATTACTCATCAATTGTAGTGATGACTTGATTTCAATGATAGAGCCCTTTGCCCAGATGTGGGTCAGTATAAGCTATTAGCTTTTTTTCCCTAATTTAAACATTGGCGAAATGTGCAAATTGCAACAAACTATTACAAAAATGCTAAGTTGTCTGCGGTAACAAACGTACATACAGATCAGCTATTGAAACATTCTTCCCGTCAGGGGTCTGTTCCACCCGGGGTTGTTTGTAATAATTACTGCCTTATCTGATATCATTTGATGCTATCGCCATTTAATATAGACCCGGATCAAGGGACGGGTACAGTCGGCAAATTCAACAAGTGTTCGATGCACGTGTGGAGATTGTGTGTTTTTATTTGTAGAGATATTTACTTATGAAAAACCGGCCAAGTGCGAGTCGGACTCGCGCACGAAGGGTTCCGTACCGATATCTATAAAAACGGCAAAAAAAATCTTGTCTGTTGTATGGGAGCCCCCTTAAATATTTATTTTATTCTGTTTTTTAGTATGTATTTGTTGTTATAGCGGCAACAGTAATACATGATCTGGTGAAAATTTCAACTGTCTAACGATCACGGTTCATGAGATTACAGCCTGGTGCCAGACGGATAGCGGATACTAAGACGGGTTCCCGTTTTACCCTTTGGGTACGGAACTCGAAAAAAAAAGCTGTAAGTATAGTCGCCTGCACATCAACCTATCCAAAACTGTCGAATTTCTTCAATAAATGTTCAACTATATATCCTACTAATATTATAAACGCGAAAGTTTGTAAGTATGGATGGATGTTTGTTAGTCTTTCACGTAAAAACTACTGAATGGATTTGGATAAAATTCGGCATACAGATAGTTTATAACCTGGATTAGCACGTAGGATACTTTTTATCCCGATATTCCCACGGGAACGGGAACCACGCGGGTGAAACCGCGAGCGGCCGCTAGTCTTAAACATAAAGTTCAAAGTGTATTGAAGAAATTTGACAGATTGTGGTAATCCGATATGCAGGCGTGTGTACATATGAGGCAGAATCGATCTTGTTTAAGAACCATCTTTATTTACTAAAATATAAAAAATGCTTTTAGAATTACACTGTTTTAATAATATGTTGTTCATTGTTGTTGTTTTAGTAATATAAATGTACGAGTATATTGCATGAACTTCTAATAATGTCATATTTTTAGGGTTCCGTAACCAAAGGGTAAAACGGGACCCTATTACTAAGACTCCGCTGTCCGTCTGTCCGTCTGTCACCAGGCTGTATCTCACGAACCGTGATAGTTAGACAGTTGAAATTTCCACAGAATTGATGTATTTCTGTTGCCGCTATAACAACAAATACTAAAAAACAGCAACAAACGTGATTTTTTTTGCTCGTTTTTATAGTTAATGGAACGGAACCCTTCGTGCGCGAGTTCGATTTGCACTTGGACGGTTTTTTTAAATATCTATCGTTATTTAATGCCTGAAATGATGGGGAAGTGCGATTTTAAGAGACGGTTTAGTAGTTCCAGGGATTAATCGTACATCAAACAAACACGCAACGTTTAACACTATTGTAATATTACTGTAGATTGTAAAGGGTTCTGAATTTAGGATTTTTTAGACTATTTTTTATCTGCGAACCGTACAGATACATGAAACTTGTGGGAGAACCTGCTTGAGTAATTCCGGGTGGAGTAAGGATCCGCTTTAAGACAAGCAATCTGTTGCTATGTGCACTTACATAACATACATATAATATATGGTTACAATGGACGATGATAGCTATGTAAACACCCTATAGTCTAATCTAATATACTCGTAGTTAAAGTAATAAGTAGTACGAAAAACGAAACGTAACTTAACACGACAGAAAAATAAAGTTGAATATGTTTTTTTATTATTGTTACAAGCGTCCATTGGGCAACGGCAGCCATTTTTAAGTATGCTTGATTGCCACATTAGTAGAATAGAATAGAATATTCATCAATCAAAGTGACCAAGACTCAATGTGTTAGTATTAACTAATTTATGTTAGTTACATGATATTTAATATGAAGATCTTATTGTACGAAATATACTGGTTTATGAATTTTCTTATAAAATAATTTGCGAATTAAAAAAATAATTTACACCTAGACAAACCAGTAGGCTTAGCCAAAGTAACATTAAAAAAACGATAGCGAAGTTCGAAAAGAATAAAATGTATGGGATTGACATAAGCCGCGCTAAATCACGTGGTCAATCTTATGTCAATCCCATACATATTATTCTTTTCGAACTTCACTATCGTTATCTTAATGTTACTTTGGCTACCGCCACAGTTAAGTTTAAAGTCGTAAAGCTGTCAACATCGTATTTTTATAGTTTTTTTTTATGGATCTACAAAATCAATTTAGGTAAAAAAAAAGCTAAAATACAATTTGAATTATCAATTCAGCATAAGTCGCTATTGTTAATATTTTTCATATGTAACACTCGACGGCGGACGGCGCCTCATAATGACGGTATACAATACAAGAATTTCATCCCGGCTTACGCGCACGTGTCGCCGGTACTTATCGCGCTTGGTTTACCACCCCTGGCCGGCTGTTTCCATATTGGCACCGACGACGCTGAACTTGGTAAACTGGGTAGAGACGCCATGCTCTAAGTCTAAAGAGGTCACTTTAAAATTTCGCGTTCTGTTCAAACTTAATTCAGAACAAAACCTTTTTTTATATTAAGTATAAAATGTTTTTATACAAACAGTAGTTCAGTTTAATAATCACAGATGGCGCTGTGCTCTATAAGACTGAATCGCGTTATCGAGATTTCTTTAGTATTATATGCGTCAAATCCATCTTACTGTCGGCACACTTGTTTTATAAAATATGACGTTAAACATCTTTTTTCTGCAAGCATAAGTTTTTTAAATAAGCCATCATTCATTTGAAAGATACTTTTAAGTTCGTAGGTATGGCATACCGTGAGTCGTAAGCCCTATCAACAAATAAACTGTATCATCACATTCTCCCTAAGGCGTTGTTGCTACTGACACTGCCGGTAACCGCGCATGACGTACAGCATACAGCATATATTTATATTTGCTCTTCCGATTACCCACTCGACATCAATGTAAGCCCTAAATCCTACGAGTTGTGGTATTAATTTCCCTCCAACACTTCCTACTACGAACTTTTCTAGTTACTTCTATATCACTCCTACGATCATTTAAAAATGTGACCAAATCTCACATCAATACATTTCATTTTTAACTGCACACTATTATTCATATTTCTCGACTTTATTTTTTAACGAAAATGAGTTTTCTTTTTATAGTTGTAAGGTCGATTTTTCTATGCATTTTGTAGTGTAGGGTAAAAGTGCCTATAACCGACCACATGCATGTCACGTGCGCGCCACACGCCATCTGATAATCTTCTTTACCTTCTTCCTTTGTTACAATTTGTTGCCCGTGAGATCGGCATCTCCGATATGATACGTAATGATATTTTAAATCAGTATATTGAACGAGCTATTTATTGATGCGATTATTGCGTCCGCGAATGCAATCGCGATCGTCCGATATTAAAAACTAGCGCAGTGGTGGTGTGAGGAGATTTTAAAATCGATTTTGGGTTCTCAAAGTGGTATAAGCTGATTTTTTTTTGTAATGAAAGAGTACAACAGCAGTCATATAGGTTATTTTATATTATTTTAATTAATTAACCATTTACAAAACCTTCAAATAAATTATCTACTAATTACAGGCATATCATATGTAGAATTACGGATCAAAAACAATTTCAAAATGAGCAAAACTTCAATAAATTATAACTCTCTTGTGCGGTCCTGTAATTTACCATTAATTTTCGTAATTTGTTATTTAAATATAATATTTATATATTGTATTAACTTGGCATGGCAATAGTGTGTATGTTCGAGTAAGTACATTTATCAAACTATGACGTTCTTAGCTCAACTAATTACAATCTTTCGGATTGTTTTAGAATGTATTAGGTTACATAGAAACTATTAGAAACCAATAACGATTTGCAGAAACAAAAAATAAAAAATGATTTTGTTTAATTAAAATAGGTACTACTGGTAAGATATGCTAAATAAATTTAAAGCAAAACCAAATTCTAAAAATATTGCAGTTATTCGCAAAAATAACCGCAAAATAGAGCGTGTGTCGCAAAAAAAATCGCACCGCGCCCTTCACAGGGTAAGTGACAAGAAAATATAGCGATACAATGAAATGAAGTTGTCATCCCCAGTCAAAGAGCTAGGGAGCGTGCTAAATGCATTAATTTACCCTGGATTTAGTGGCCCGGAAGTGATTTGCTACGGGAACGCATGTTCTGTCCCGATATGACCCTGTGACAACCATTGACCCTCTCACCAAACTAACTTTAATAAACTGAATTAAACTTTACTGTGTGGTCATTGGTGATAATTTGCAATGGCAATTGCTTTGCAAATATTTAGGGTTGATACTTTAGTTAAGGATCGTTACTGTGAAGGCTTAACGATTTGCTCTAGTTAGTCGTTACATTTTTGAAATAAGAATTAAGAAGGGTTTCCTCCGCTGTTGTATAGGATTAAATTAAAATAAAAACTACAAATACCTGATATAATTTTAAAAACAAAGTACATTTTTGTGTTTGCTGATCGCGATGGAGCAGTGGCTTGTGCGTTTGCGTACAATCTTGCAAGTTAAGCCACTTTCGCAAAATTGGGTCACAGGTTATTAAAAATATCTCGAGTAGTGCTTCGGAAAGTGCGTTAAGCCGTTGATCTTGGTACTTGTCGTCAGATGGTATTTTTTAAACCTACCAACCGTACTGGGCTAGCGTGGTAGGTTATACTCCGATCTCTAATTATCAGAGGTTTACATAAAAGCAATCACCAGCAAATAAATTTTAATTAATTTTCTCTGGAATCATTTTATTAATTAATTAGTTAATTACACAAAACAGGTTTACAGAAGATTTATGTAAATCTTATACCGTGTGAATAAGATTTACATAAGTATTTATAAAGTAGGTAGGCTGTAACTCTACAGATATGTGTTAACAAAATGCTTATTCAATTCAAGTCTAATAATAATATATCAAATTAAATTTTGTAATAAAATTAATTACACTTATGGGATTCAATGCAATATTTTTTTTAAACGTAGCACGGCAAATGACTCCATTTCACTTCACCTGATGTTAAGTGAATATGGAATCCAGATGCGACGACAACTAGTGCAGCGTGAAAACAACGCAGCATCAGTTACCCTCAGTCTGCCGGCCCACAAGGTGCCTCTTCACGCCTCGTTTGAAGGACATATCACAGGAAGGAGGGAAAACGTGCACTGGCAAACTATTCCATGTTTTGGAGGTGCGACAAAGAACGAGTCACCAAATTTCTTAGTGCGCGATGGAATATTTGAGATAGTGAAGCGGATTCCGGAGAGCAGCACGTGTACTCCTATGGAGGAAGGGAGAAGGTGGGATGAGGTCAAAGAGCTCTTCAGAGCACTCGCCATGGTATAAGCGGTAAAACACGCTGAGTGACGCAATATCCCCCACAACTCCGCTGCACACATTTTTAGGTCTATTGCTGGGATGCCATCAGGGCCATTAGCTTTCCGGATATCGATTGACTGCAGCTCCGCACGGACATCACACTGCCTGATTTTAAGCTCGGGCATTGTGTGGTCACAGTGAGGAATTGAAGGTGGCAGTGCATTGCAGTCATCGATTCGGGAGTAAGCTGCAAAGAGTTTGGCCAGGAGATCGGCCTTCTCCTGCGGCTTGTGAGCTAAAGTCCCGTCAGGACATCTCAGTGGTGGCAGCAACACACACAGCACACCAGTAGCTACGGCTGCCCGTAGGATGCGTCAGTAGTTCTTGGCCGACCCGTGCAACGCACTGGGCATCCGCTCTAATGTAGGCTCTTTTGCAGGACTTGGTGCCATTATTATAGGCTGCTTTCAGCGAGCGAGTTTCGGGATTTCCAAAAGCTTTACCCCTGATCCAAGCGCGGTGTGCCGCCTGCCTGTTATCGACAGTGTTGGCACACTCACGGTTTAACCATCGGTTGCGCCTGCCTTTGCTGATGAGATAGGATTGCGGAATATAGTATTCCATCCATAAAATTATCTCATCAGCAACTGTAGTCGCGCTAGCTGTTGGGTCCTTCCCACTGAAGCAGCGCTGCCTCCAAGGTATTGATGTAAAATAGTCCCGCATACCATCCCAATCTGCCGACGAGTAATGCCAAATCTGACGTTTCGATACCGCTGTAGGCGGTAACGGGGTCAAAGGCACTTTGCTGGATACCAAGCAGTGATCCGAAGAGCCTAAAGGAGCTCGGATCTCCACTTGGTAACCAGCTGGGCGGCTCGTCAGCAGAAGGTCCCGCAAAGAGGGCGCGTGATCGACTATATCTGGGATCCTGGTGGGCTGGTTCACCAGTTGAGTCAGGTCGTGCGTGAGAGCGAATGTATGGTCAGTTCTATCAGTATGGTCAGTTTTGGAGGAACTTAACCACAACTCGTGGTAAGCATTGAAGTCCCCCAAAAACTAACAAAAACATCTGCCACCCAACTAAGGTGTTCCATAAGTCGAGTTGTCTCCATGTCGCCATTATGGGATCGGTAGACGCAGACGTAGACACGGCTATGAGATCCCAAGTCGACGTGTACAACAAGGAGGGAAAAGGAAGGGTCCTCCAGACAGCGCAGACGGCGACAGCAAACGTCTGTCCGAACAAACAAGCAAACTCCGGCTTTGGCTTTAAAGGATTCTTCAAGCACAAAGCCGGGATAGTGCAGGTAGGTGGTGTCAACCAGACAGATTATTTGCGTCTCCGTCAAATACAACATTGCTGGCCGTGCCGTCACAATACGGTGGTGTACGGCATTGAGGTTTGCATAGAGTCCGCGGCTGTTAACGAACTTGACCTCAAACGGTATGGTTGTGGTGGAGGTGTGCACCGCTGTAGGACCAGTTTTTGTGTTAGGCGTTGTCATAGTGGAGTAAAAGAGGAAGGCGTGAATCAAAAAAAATTAAATAACAAATTTAAAATTAAATTTAATTAGAAAGTAAAAATAAAAATATTAAAAAAAACCTTTCCTTATTAATGAATTGAATCATTATATAAATTGAATATGAAACGAATTTCTAATTCACAATAATTAACAAAACAACTTTCCTTACGAAGCACGGATATTTTAATATGGTCACCTATCTGATAACCGACCATTCCAAAAGTTGCAAGACCGCAATTCAAAGTGCAAAACCACTAACCTAACCTTTTTAATATAATTATAAAAATTGCAATCTCAGACAACATTCCATAAACTCTGAACATTAATAACGACGTTGAAACGTTCGCTTCTCACTGGTCGTAATAAAATCAGACAGCGGGGGATACGCTAGACGCTAATACATGCAGCCCCTAAGCACCCTTAAAACAATATACACACGTAAAAACCCGTATAGGGAGATATGTATGGCACATCAAAGGCAGTACGAGGGCTGGCGTAGCTTTGAAAACAAACCATGTGCTTTTAATAATCGTGTTAGGTATTGGGAAGTCAGACAAACTTCGTTGTCCTGTTTTAACTTAAGAACTTAACAAACTATTTGAATGAATGAATTAAGCATTTTTGCGTTACCTAATGAACATCTGACATGTTATGGTTTAGTTAAATAAGACGTTACAACTAAAAACGGCCACTTTTAACTATAACGCCGTATTTAAATAACCATAACATGTCAGATGTTCATTAGGTGACGTAAAAATGCTAAATTACTTCATTCAAATAGTTTGTTGAGCATAATTTGATTTTCTATCTCTAATTACTAGATATGTTTTTTTTCATTGGCGGCGCTAGTGTGCGGCGTAAACGTTCTTAACACATATATGACTTTTTTACTGTCATGTTTACTTATTTTTACTATTTGAAAAGTATTTTTTTATTACGTACGACCTTCGTATCACCTGATGTCAAGTGATGATAAGGCGGAAGGTGGAAGCCTTAGGTGGAAGCGCACTTCACCCGGAATCCTCAACTACTGAGGCACTGGCTATCTTATCTCTAACAATCTCTAGATGTTATGGTGGTAGCTAGCCAGGCGGACAAACAAGCCTCACAAACCACCAACCAAACCGACTACACAAACTTATACCCCCCGCTGGGAATCGAACCCGGGAACTCTGGGTCTAAACCGATGGTCTTAGCCACTAAACCACAGAGGCAGTTAAAGTTATCATATTCATCACAGCTAATAGTATTGAGGAGTCATGTAGATTTAATTAGTTGTTCTTATTAGGAGGCGAGTGGCAAGTTTTTTTTTTTTTGAGATTGCTGATTGCCTCAAACGGCATTTTCAGCGTCACCGGGCTTTTTGGGGGCGGCGAGGTACGTAAAGGGTACCTCAAGCCGTGTTGAAACGAATCACCTTCAGAGGTTTTCTAGAGGGAACGCCATCGCACACTTAAAAGTGCGCGACCCCGTGCCCTACTAGATTCTTCGAAGGGTTAGGATCGGATCGGGAGTGGCAAGGTACTCCAAGGCCCGATACCCGAGACCCGGGAATTGAACCCGGGATTCAATTCCCGGGTCGGGCAAAGTGTGTTTCAGATTTTTCGAGGCATAGCCCGGGTTTGTGATCACCAACCCGCATTTGGCAAGCGTGATGGCCAATACCCATCAGTTGTAGCGATGACTTGATTTCAATGATGGTCTTTACCCAGCAGTGGGACAGTTATGGGCTATTTACTATGTTTTTTAAAGCTAACACCTTGGAACGGGGTGGCTTTAGAATCAAGTGTAATTGAACACATCCATGTATACATAGACTAGCGGCCGCTCTCGGTTAAATCCGCGTGGTTCCCGTTCCCGTAGGAATATCAGAATAAAAAGTATTCTATGTTTTAATCCAGGTTATAAACTATCTGTGTTCTGAATTTCATCCAAATCCATCCAACCGTTGCAGCGTGAAGAAGCAACAAATATACACACATACATACACACAAACTTTCGCATTTATAATATTAGTGTGATTATTAAGTATCTTCTACCTAAAATGGGTGTCATTAGCATTCTATGAGTATGTTAACATGTTGAAGACTACTCTAAAAGTCTAAAGCATATAGGAGTATTTATTAACTACTAGCTGACCCGGCGTACTTCGTACCGCATTGACAGTTTCCATAACAACAAAACAAACAAATCATTTTGTCTTGAAAAATTAAAATTTCGTTTTTACTATTTTCCGTTACTTATTATCTATGTTTCTCACCGTTTGAACCTTCCCTGAACTTCCACAAATATTTTAAAATCAAAATTAGCCAAATAGGTCCAGCCATTCTCGAGTTTTAGCGATATAAACGAACAGCAATTGATTTTATGTATATAGATTTGCAATTTATTGAAAAGTATCTTGTTTGTGAATGATAATTTTTCTTGCAACCTTTTTCAAAATTTTAGTCGGTGTTATTGCTTATTTTTTTTTATAACATTGTGTTTTTTCTGTAAGTAGATTTTGTAAATTCTTCAGAGAAATAAATGTTTAACCGTATCTAAGGTCTACTACTGCATATCCGTGATTATGGCGCTTGCAACTGTGCTGAAATAAGCATGGTAAAATGAACGTAATATTAAAAGTAACAATTATTAGTTTTTAAAGAAAAAACTTTAAGGTGTACTTATTTCTAATTACTATTTCTACTTGTTCAATGAGCAGTAAACTTAATTATACTACAATTTCAATCGAAATATAATAATATACCCGTAATATTAAAAGTATAATAATTATTAGTTTTTAAAGTTGTAATAACTTTACTGTGTTCTAAATTCTATACTTCTACTCATTCAATGAGTGGTAAACTTAATAATACTTACTGCAATTTTAATCGAAAAAACTAAATTAAAATGAGAGGTAACCCTGTACACAGCCGTCACCTGCCTACCTACCCACTGAGCGCCAGAAGACTCCCCTACTGATAACTTAAAGACTTTATCCAGTGTACAGGAATTTTTACGGTAACAAAAGCCTTCATATTTTCTTTATTCATGCCGTGTCAAAATCGACCGCTCCCCCTTCAGCAGACGAAAAAAGAGACAGACAGCCAACTCTTTCGCGCATCTAACTTTTTTGTATTGCCATCTCGTCCGCAGATTTTCCTCTGTTTCGGTTTTATGTTTCCCGTGCCGATATCTTGGAGGTTCTTACACAATGCTTTTTTTAAACGTCAACGACAGGGTGATGGCGCGTGCTTTTTAATTAATTTATGTTCGGAGACATAGTAAAAAAGGGTGTTTAAATATTACGGCTCTCCAGTCATAAAACGTCGTAATTTTTGGAGAGTCACCCCGTTATGATTTTCTCTGCGTTAATTTTTATAGTGTTTTCTTTTAGGCTGCTTGTGACATTAAGTTCTTACAGAGATCGTAATGAAAGAATGTAACTATATAAGTATGAATTATTTGTTTTTTTTTCGATTATATACTTTTGTGTGTTGCATTGATGCTGGGCCTCGTTATTTCTACGATTAAATAACATTCACAATATTTATCCATAGACCTTATGTCAAAATCAAGCTAAGTTGTCACTAAAACAAAAGAGTTTAACAACGTCTCAACAGTGGACACACTTGTCTTCTTTCTTTCTATATAATAATATTAATTTTTGACAAATAAATGCTTTCGTTTATCGTGTTCTGATCTATTACATATTATACCTCTTCTCCTTACTGCATAAATATATTTTTTATTCAAAACAATCCATGAAAATAGTTTTTCTTTTCATTAAAAGATACTGGAATCGGTGCCGGTGGCACTTCATCGACATTATTGTAAAAGCATCAGCCTCTAGCGAGAAATATCGTAGTCTAAAGAATGTCTCTTAGGGGAGCGACCGTATTCAAAAAGGGGAAAAATGGAGAAAAAAGTTATAACGTCATATTGTTTTGCCACGAAGTGCGGGGGGTGGCGGGGAGCTGTAGTGACGGGGTGGCCAGATGCACTGAACTTGCTAAGACCATGTCGATTTTTAATTAAATTAAAAAAAAGTTTTATTTCTTCTGAAGACCACTTTATTATGGGCATATAACAAATAATGTTACTATTGTTATGTTTTTGGGAAACTAATTACCTGGCCCGACATCCGGAGGTCCACGAATCAATTGCCGGGTCGGATAAACTGTGTTTTAACATTTACGAGTATACAGTGACTAACAGTGTCTCGTGACAAAACGCTTTTAGCGAGCGGTTAATCCACTGCCCTTTACTGCCGCACTCATAGACTTCAATTATCATTAATGATTACTTAGCACCTAATTAGCGATAAAAAGAAAAGTCCTGACTGAAGAACGATCAACATGACACAGCTCAAAACTTGTAAACCAAGAATGCTAAAGTTTTGCAGGCGTGCCCTTTCATATATTTGGCAGACAAGTAAATTAAAATGTTTTTGGGCGTCTGTAAGTTTTGCTTACAATATAAAGTGTCTTCTTTTCTAGGTATCTTTAAATAAACGTAGCCTGCTATCCTCTATTTCTTGTAAACATGGTGGCCCTACTTTGAAAGACAAGATATCGCCACAGTATAGCTTGCCATAGCTCGCAGGACGCTATTGTGTTTTAAGGCTCAACCTTTTTCTATGGAAGTGCTTCTTAGCGGCGTTTCGGGGAAACGGTGCGCCCCGGCTTCAATAAATTTGAATATTTTTTACGTTTTACGGTTTCTTGTGTACCTACGCGTAAATTAATTTCATCGATACATTTTTTAAATATACATCAATATTGGTATTATTGTGTTATGTATACGATGTATATTATGCACGTGTGGTGCCTCGATGGTCGAGTAGTTAAAGCGCTCGACCCGATATTCGGAGATTCTATCTTCACTCCTAGGTCGGGCTAAGCGAGTTTCGGATTAGTCGATGGTAAAGCCCGGGTTTGTGATCATCAACCCGTATTTGGTAAGCGAGTTTATTGAGCCAATGCCTATTAGTTGTAGCGATGCATTAATTTCAATAATGAAGGCCTTTGCCCAACAGTGTGACTATATATTAATAGGCTATTTATACAACGTTAGTCGGAAAGTGGATAATTTTAGTTTGACAGCATTTTTAAGATTTCAAAAGAAATTACGCTGTGGTAGCCCTGGCGGTCACAAATAAAACAAATTAAAAGTTAATATTATTGGATACATTAGTCCAATTTATGGAGAGAATACTCGACTCTTTACAATGCCCGTACATTGACATTAGAGGTAAACCTATTTACTGAGAACCTACGTCAAAACCGTAGCCTACTAGATTTTTGTAGACCAATCAAATGTAAATAATAAAAAAAGTAAAAAAAAAGTTGGACTTCCTGGCGGGAAAGTGAAGAGTCATGTCTGCGGTTTTGTTTTATTTTCTAAAATTTGTGTTATGTCGAATATTAATGTGAAATAATGGTGGATTATTAACCGTCAAGTGTTCGTGAGTGTGCATAAGTGTTGGCAAATGAAACAAAACAGTGCAACGTCACTTTTCAAATTCTCTCAAGAAGTCCGCGTGAGGACTTAGTAAAGCCCCACATCTTTCTAGGGGTTGGGGTTATATCATTTCTCACTTCTCATTTCTATTATCATTCATCATCATCACTGGAGGAAGAAAGAAATATTGTTTATTTATGTATTACTTGTAAGAAAAATTACTTTGACACTAGCTAAATGTGCTAATCGCACGAAGCCATCAACAAAAAGAAAAAAAAAAGTTATTCACTATCATTACCCTCTTTTCGGTTTAGTACCCCCGTTCCGACTAAAGTTGTATATGTGGTATTATTGTGTTTAGGAGGTGGCTCTATGTATGTTACTTTATCAGCGGACAGTACCCGTAGAGTGTCGCATTTATTTTTAAACAAATGTTTTTTTTTAGCTTGTGATATCTTTTATGGTCAATAAAAACTCAAATAGGGATGTTTTATATAAAACTGTAAATTTTATGATCGCAGCGGAGCGGCGAGGTGTACCATAGATATGTACCTTGTATATCTGTGGCATATGATTGGGCGATACGGGTCCACGGTCCACCCGCTATATATGTCGTAAACATATGCTGATGTTTTTGTTTTTGATGTGATATGGCTGATGTTTTTATTTATGTGATTTATAGCATTATAGATATAAAAGAGTTACTTTGCAAAACTATCTTTATCTGAAAATAATTTTTAACATTGCTTTAAACGTAAAAAAAACCTGAACTTAATACTGAAAAGTAAAGCTTTATGTTTTAAGTAAAAAAGGAACAAACTTAACAAAAAATATTTTTATTTCGAAATATATGGTCTATATATATATCTATCTTAAAAGGTATCTTAAAATAGTTAGTATTGATTTACACTGTTTTAATGTTTTTATTACATACGGATATAAAAATGTCGTAGGTAAAATAAAAAATATATATCACATGTTTTATTTGACGTGTTTCGCCGCTTCTTTGTCAATCACACAACACTGAAGAAGTGTTCACCAAAAGCTAAATCCGAAATGGTGGTAGATTCAGCTGTTTATTATTATTATTATTTGAATTTTATACTTAGTTTTAACGTCAATAAGTGCCTGTAAAAGCTTATATTGACTATACGATTTGAATTTGACTTTGACGTCGACTTTGACTTTGACGTTGACGTTGACTTTGACGTTGACTTTGACTAATAGTGAAAAAAAATGGCAAACTCACGCTCGGTATGTTGTCCGAAGTGCAAACGCCTTCGCTGAGCAGGCGGTCCCTGATCTCCCACGCGAAGATCGAGGGGCACTCGCGCTTGTACTGCGCTATCTTGCTGACCACCTCGGCCGTGGCCACGCGCGGCTTGGACCCGCCAATCGCACGGGGCCTGATGGACCCGGTCTCGTAGTACCTGGAATGGAAGTGACGTTAGCTTTTTGAACAGTGCGGTACAAAGTCATCGCACGCCTCATGACAATACCATTCTTCTTGTTCTTTTAACAGTCATCTATTTGTTTTCTTTTGAGCATAGAAAGTTTGAGGATTTCGATAGCGCAGTGGTTAACGCGCATGGTTTGCGATTGCTAAGTAACTTTTGGTCCGGTCATCGGATGGGTGACCAAAAATATGTATCACCTCGAACTCCTCCGTGCTTCGGAAGGCACGTAAAGCCGTTGGTCCCGGCTGCATTAACAGTCGTTAAAAACCACCAACCCGCATTGAGCCCGAATGGGGGTTTATGGCCAGCTCTTCATATACTATACATCCATAGGAAAGGCTCGTGCCCCAGCAGTGGAGACATAAAAAGACAAAACAACAAAACAAATTTCCCTACACTCACACCAATTATCTAGCCCAAGAGAAGCTTCGTTATGAAACTCGTTAAATGGTTACTAGACAACGGATAAACATACTTAAAATACTTAAATACATACTTATTATACATAGAAAACACCCAGACCCGAGACAATTTAGAAAAACAATAATTTCTAAATTGACCCGACCGGGGATCGAACCCGTGACCTCAGAGAGGGCCACACCATGAAAACCGGTGTACAAACCACTCGACCAAGGAGGTCGTCCAATGAGCTGGTGATCTCGATGATAATGATGATGATGATGATGATGATGATGATGATGATGATGATGATGATGATGATGATGATGATGATGATGATGGAAAGTTTGAGGCCCATGTCCAGCTGTGGGCTAATATAGGCTGATGATGGTAGAAAGTTTTATTAAAATACTCTTATTGGTTTGAAAGAATTATAGGTTTGAAGTTTGTATTGGATACCGAAATGCTTGTAGCTGTTGTATTATTATAACGAAATACAAAAGAAATTATAAATAAATATTAGACAACATCACATACATTGTTCTGATCCCAAGGTAAGTAGCTAAAGCACTCGTTTTATCGAAATCAGAAACAACGACAGTACCACAACCACCCAGACCAAACCTGACACAATATCGAAAAGTTCGTTTTCGACATTGGACCGGGAATTGAACTCGGGACCTCAGAGTTAGCGCCGCCCAAAGTGCGGCGTGCAAGCCACTCAGCTACGGAGGTCGTCGAATAGCTATATAAGTATCCACTTACCTTAAAATGTTATCTACAATACAGCACAGCAGCAGAGCTCTGTACCTTCCTTACTTACTTTCTGAATCTTACTTATTATGTTTCATACCGAATGACTAAATTCAATGGTAGATTATTCTCAGCTACCTCATGCCCCTGACGTGGTTTGTTTTACAACAGCAATCTTATGATAGCAGCCGCGTACAATTTCTTCACCTGCCATAAGAGTAAGGAGGAAACAAAAAAAAATTACCCATGTAGGCACCGAAAATGCGACTAAAGTAGTTCATTAATTTTGGCGATTATTGCAAAAAATGCATGATGGCCGACCAAGGGCCGCTCGCGGTTTCACCCGCGTGGTTCCCGATCCCGTGAGAATATCGGGATAAAAAGTATCCTATGTGTTATTCCCGGCTATAAACTATCTGTATGCCGAATTTCATCCAAATCCATTCAGTAGTTTTTACGTGAAAGAGTAACAAACATCCAAACAAACTTTCACGTTTATAATGTTAATAGGATGTTAAGACACGTTACAAAACTAAAAGTTTATGGTTGTTTTATTAACACTTATCGTCCACACTAATAAAACTTGCTACATAACTATAGCTACTAATGGTCGCCCAGTGGTCGAAATTCGACCGTAATTTTTATAAAAAGCTGTTTACTATTATTTTGGCTGAATGATGAAGCTGCAAGGCTGCGTGGTTTGTATCCAAAGCAATGAAAAATTAAAAAGATAGAATGTGAGTTTGGATTGTTTCATTTTTGAAATTTAAAAAAAAATATGAAACAATGTTTATTTAATTTAATGTAGGTACATATTTTAATGCATAATTTAAAAAAATATTAGCATTCTGCACTCCTTATCTATATAAACTATAAATGTGCGAAATTTCATACTCCTCTAACCGCGCAATTTTCGTAAAAAGGGGTACAAAGTTTTTTTTGCCTAGTGTGAGTTTCATTTGACATTCCATCGCGTTAACGAAAACGAAAATTAGTATGGCATTGAAGCAGCGTCTCCTGGCGACATACGAGAAGAGTTAACATTTTTCCATACAATTTTTCGTTTTTGTATAGTTTTTTTTTGATAGTAAACAAAACACACTATAGGCACCCTGAAGTATTTGACTGGACGACCTATGTTAGAGCTTACATAGTAGGTATCTATATCTGATTTTCTAGTTGCATTGAAAGAATCGAGCGGAGGGACCGTTACTGAATATTTGACGACCTCCTTAGTCGAGTGGTTTGCACACCAGTTTTCATGGTGTCGCCATCTCTAAGGTCCCGGTTCCCGATCCCCGGTCGAATCAATTTAAAAAATATTGTTTTTCTAAATTGTCTCGGGTTTGTGTGTTTTCTATGTATAATAAGTATGTATTTAAGTATGTTTATCCGTTGTCTAGTAACCATTTAACGAGTTTCATAACGAAGCTTCTCTTGGGCTAGATAATTGGTGTGAGTGTAGGAAAGTTTATTATTATTATTATTTTATTTATCTCTAGTTTGAACTTTCTGTTCATTGTTTAATAATAAACAAATGCTATACGGTTTTGGAAAATAACCTGTTTACTCCGATATTACCCACTTTTAGCAGGGTATTCAATATTGGCAAAATGTGACACTTTTGAAGTATCGACAGGCCGGTCGCGATGGGGTGGGCGCGTATCGGGTTGCCACTTCGCGGTATCGGGTTCGATTCCCGAGACGTCGGCGTATTATTAGCGACCGAACTGGACAGCTGTCGCCGCCTTTTATTGGAACTTTAAAAAGTGCGTTAAAATTTTGAATTACACTGTGAAACTGTTCTGGTCTGAAATGACTCTTATAGTCTTTTTATGGTGTTTTGGTAATGTTTTTAACATTGTATCAGTAAAACAGAGTCTATTTGATATTAGATAAAATATTTTTGTTTACCAACTGTAAACTATTAAAAATAAAATTTTCTTCATTGATGTTAATCATGAATACTAACTATACAATTTAATAAATTCTTTTAAACTTTCGCGTTCCATAGTTAACAAATAATTTAAACGGGGATTAACGCAAACTAAAGTAAATAGTAAAAGGTTTCATAAGTTCCTTATACACGACGTTTCGACTGAGTTACACCGGCCGTGTCAGCCCGTGACCACGGCTAATGATTTAATCCTCATTTAAATTCCTTGTTATACAATTTAATATCGTTGTCACCCATGGTTGTCACAATCTGTGACAATGGTAATGTAAATAAAAGTTCTCGATATTTTAATAAACGGGCTTTATTATAAAATTTCATTCTTGTTAGCTTAGATACGAGTCTATAAATAAACTAAACTAAATAAACTTTCCTACACTCACACCAATTATCTAGCCCAAGAGAAGCTTCGTTATGATGCTCGTTTAATGTTAACGGATAAACATACTCAAAAATACATACATATTATACATAGAAAACATCCAGACCCGAGACAATTTAGAAAAACAATAATTTCTTAAATTGCCCCGACCGGGGATCGAACCCGGGACCTCAGAGATGGCGACACCATGAAAACCGGTGTACAAACCACTCGACCAAGGAGGTCGTCAAAATATAATAGTCTATATTGACGCAAATAATACTCTATAAAAAGACCATGGTTAAAAAATATAATTCAACCGCCACACTTTGATTGAAACCGCAAATAGAAAAATCGAGTGACGTTTTCTAGGGTACAATAGTTCTCATATTACCCGTCACACAACGCCAACCATCGTGGTCACCTTGGTTGTGTCACCAGCATGGATAGATCTGTACGACCCTGAGATGTGCAGGTTTCTTAAGGTCTTAATAAGTTTGCTTTCATCATTTTTACTTTTAAGGCCAAGTTTTCATTTCATATAAAAGTTTTTTAATATTCTTCTTTCTTTTTAAAATAGTTTGAGAATCATCAAAATACCTACCTACTTTAAAAAAAATTACGAATTAAGTTATTTTATATATAAGTTACCCCTCTTAGTAAATAAATACCTCCTTCAAGACGTAAATAATAATTGTAAATTATGAGAAAGCTCTTATATTTTTATATCATTACATCTTAAGTTGAATTTTTACTAATAATTAATGTCTATAATGATGATGACAATATTAGTTTACTAAAAAGTTCTTATTATTATAAAAAGAATATAATTTATTGAGTTTTAATTCATTAATTTATTGTAGCAAGCAGGTGCCTATCTAAAGTAAGTCGCGGCCGTCGGCCATGTCAAATGGGTTCATGATCTTTGCATGAGTTCTGGGACACCTGTATAAAATACAATTTTTAAAAAATAATTGGTAATTTAGTAACTATGCTGTATCAAATAAGATAGACCATGTAGTCAATTACAGGAACATACGACGTAAATAGATATGTTACTTAATGTGGACTTACCTTTAGGGGTCAGCTCAACCTGGCCGCTCAGCATAATCGTGCGGTTTCGCCTGCCACCAGCCCGCCGCGTGCGGTCGCGACCAGTTACACACGGTATACCTTACCGACTGCATTTTTGGAATGGTTCCGTATATAGTTGCTAGTCTCCGATTTGCGGTTAGAACAGCTATTTGGGCCTTTAGCTGACGGTGTTTAGTTTCAAATGGTTTGTGGACAATGTCAACATCTAATGGTGTTTCACAAATCTATTTATTTAGAATAAGTAGGATGAAATTGAAAATCTTGATGCTTCTGTTTAAATTGCCAAGTTTTGAACGATCTAGATTTGTTGAGTTTTGGAGTCTGCAGGATGCGACTGGATGTCACAGTGCTTAGCGTTCATATGTCACCAAGCAGGGGGTGCCTTGATAAGCAGTAGCTTTGTGCAGGCAACTGCCGACTATCATGGACACGCATCTGGGGAGACCTTAAGAGCTTATCTGAGTGCCTTAATGCTGGTGATGCCCCAAGGAGCAAGAGCTCTGTAAAGCAACTGACTTACTGAGTGCAGACCTTAGTGCCCGAGTGCTGCCAAACTGGTAGTACCCTGAGAAGCAATGACGTTATGCAAATGACCTGCCAAGTATCTTGGACACGCATCCGTTAGAGAGCGCCGGTGATACCGCAGAGTTTCACGCCTCAGTGCCTTCAAACAGTGTTACATTCAGGAACGATAGTTCTAGGACTCACATCCATTGAAGACCTGCGGGATGCAGCTGACGTCACAGGGCTTCGCGCGCCTGAATGCTGTCAAGCTGGTATAATGCCTCAAGAACCAAGGAACTATGCAGCAACGAACCTGCCAAAAACTTGGACATTGACTCCTTGGAGATCATGCAGCTGACGTCACAGAGCTTTGCACCTGAGTGCTGCCAAGCAGGTGTAGTGCCCCGAGAAGCAATAGCTCTGAGCAGCGACTGACCTGCCGAGTATCTTGGACACGCATCCGTTGGAGACCTGCAGGATGCGGCTGATGTCGCAGGGCCGCGCGCCCGAGTGAGCCAGCTCCACGATCTTCTGCCGCGTGGAGTCCGGCAGCGGCCTTCCTCCTACAAACACGCCGCCGAGCTGGTTAACACCGCTGTGACCTGCCGCACCATAAGCCTGCTTACTCCAATTAATCACGTCTGTATACCATCGTGGTACGGTAGACTTAGTAATGCAACAGGTTGTGTAAAGCGTGACTCGACAAAGAAAACCAGTGGCCCGTGAAGCGTATAGCGTAGATGTTTACAGTGCAAACGCGAGTTGACTTTATCATGTTACAATGTTACGGATAATTAAGTTTCGAATGGATAATGTTTGGACTCCAATTTGGCAGTTACTCGGTTTTACATGCGTTCAATTATCACTTCAAACAAATAATTAGTGTTAATTTGTCTGTTTCTGCTTGTATTCTGTTAACAGATTTATTTTTCATAGTCTATAAGAAACGAAACTCCGTTATATTTCACGTTCGAATAATATCGATTCAGTCAAGCGAATGGGATTTAAGTCCCGAGGGTCGAGAGTAGAACCAAAATAACTTTGACGATACGCTTTTTTACACATTGCCGCTCGTTTTCTTTTTGCTTAAATTTCATTGGAGTTTCTGTGAAAATATTGCAAATTGTAATACTTATAATTTACTTTTATGACTCTGTCGAATTATAAACGTTTAATAATTCTCGTTAAGGCTATGGATTATGGCACTGATTTTTATTGGTGCATAAAACAGGGGATTCAACTTAAATAACTTATGACCCGCCTAGTGTGAGGGTTGTTTATTATTCGTATTCATTAGATTACGTTAACGAAAACGAACATTGGTATGGCAGAATTTTAACTCTTCTCGTATGTCGCCAGGAGGCGCTGCTTCAATGCAAAACAATTTTTTTTTTCGTTAACGTGATTGAGTGTCAAATGAATCACACTAGGCACGTTGAGTAATACTTAGTTCACTTTAGGTAGTACAGTCAACAGCAAAGGTAACTGATGATTGGTCAAGATTCAAAATATGAAATCAGTATGAAAATCAAAACTTTTTAGACGCATATCGAAAAACCTGCAGACTTTGACTGTAGTTATATAGAACTTACACTATCGAAACTTAATTTTGAAATCTAGTAAACATCATCTACTTTTGCTGTTGACTGTACAAGTTCGAGAACGTTCCGCTACAAATATTTGTCAAATGTCAACATAATATGACATCATATAATAATTAAAATATATTATTAAAAGGAGTCCCTTTAGGCAAGGTTCCGAAAATACTGGCAGCGTTCCCCCTTTGAATAGCTAGACTAATTCTTTGTCCGAGGTAGCTGCCAGCTCTTCGGTCTCCTGTGATGTCGACTAACCTTTTTGCTATTTCCTTAAAAAGCCTTAAAGCGCTAGGAAAAGGTTTAAAGGTTTTTAGTTATAAGTTCTTTGTACATAATAATTTGTTCATATGTCATTATATGACATCTACTTTAACGTTGAATCGTAGCACAAAAAACTTAAAAAGTGCAGGCTAGTTTTTGCCTTTTTGCAAGAATAAGAAGAATTATATATTAACCGTAATAAATCTAGCCTACATACCTATATGCCAGTGATTACTAGCGTTTTTAGAAAACGCTTAGAGACTTACAAATCTTTCTATTCAGACAGTTGTAATTTTATTGCATAATCTAGGTATAGCTTGTGTTATAGACTCTGCAACAAAATTATATGCTTAGAATTATATACTTACCGTAATAGTGATTTGTAAGTAAGTTATAATAATTTGTAAGGGGCATAGGGTATAAGACCCTATGCCCCTCACAAATAAACAAAGAATAAGGTCCAGATAGTTATTCCATGTTTTGTTCTTGTCATGTAAACGTCATTTCAAATTAGAGTAAAAGAGACAGAACACGGAATAACTATTCGGACCTTATTGTTTGTTTATTTGTAAGGGGCTATATATATATATATGCCAGTGATTACTAGCTTTTTTTAGAAAACGCTTAAAATATTATTCAACTTTTTTATTCAGTTAGTTAAAATTTTGTTGCAAAATCTATAGCTTTTGTATCAATCCGAAAAACATTTGCAGCGAAAACGTACTAAATAACGGCGACTACCATTATCACAGAGGACTTTAGTACATACAGAGCATAAGTTTTATTAAACTGCAAATTGACCACCCACACATAGCATTGTTTACATTATTTTTTACCGCAATAGTACTGTTAGTGTCAGAAGTTGCTAAAGGTCATCATCTAGTGCCATCTTCATACTGAAGTTTGAAGATCAGTAAACAAAAGCTCCTAAGTTTTCCCTGCTACTTATTTGATTTGCGCGAAGAGTCCTATAATAATAATAATAAACAGGTCTATTGTAGCCAATATAGGACTATTGCAGCCGATAAGCCTGACATTGTGGTGATAGATCGATTAGCGCGCGCACGATGATTGTCGATATCCCCATAACGAGAACCTCGTGAAAGCTGGGAAATAGAAACAAGTCAAATATCTCGACTTAGCACACGAGGTTGTCGATATGTGGAATGTGGATTCGGCTATCATCGTGCCGATTGTTGTTACAGCCAACGGCCTGATGGCCAAGAGCCTCGATCCACATCTCATGAGGCTCTCGTTAGGCGGCCGGATCAAGGGCCTGATTTAAAAATGAAAATTAATATATGAAAAAATAAATAAGGGAAATAATAATAATAAATTCGTTTATTTTCAGGCAACAATTAGTCCTATAGTCCACATATATCACATTAACGTTATCGAATGGCAAATTAAAATCGAACTTGACACCTAGGTGTTTCATAATTTATTTCCTAACGCATTTTATTAACCTTTTTGACCAAGACCAACTTATTTTTTTACCTCCGGAAAATATTCTACCTTTTTAGAATATTTTCCGGACAGTACATGTGGGTGGACCAATCAGCCATTCGCATGAAACCTGTGCTCCGTACACTCTGTGCCATTACCTTTACCTTTGTGTGCAAGGTCGTCCATCCGGTCGAGCAGGTTGCCGTCCGGCGGCCACGGCGCGATCGGCGCCAGCTGCTGTGCCGGCAGCATCGTGTACACGCCGTACTCCTCTATGGTGGCGGCCTGATGAGGCAAAGGTACGGTCATTTGAAAAGTGTTAAAGAAAGGAGCGGCCTGACAAGGCAAAGTTACGGTAATTTGGAATAATGGTATAAAAGGGGGGTAGGTATCGAACTTGCATCCAGTATAACAGAGACGTACTGAGCAAAGTTACTGTAGTCATTTGAAAAAGTTTAAAAAAAAGATAGCGGGTACCGAACTTGCACGCAGTATAACAGAGACATAGGTACTGGGTAGGGTTGCCAACCATACTTTAAAATAACGTATCCTACGTTATTTTCCATACCCATACTTTATTATTTTTAATAAAAATAAAGTATGGAAAATACTGTTTAAAAAAAATGTTAAAAAAAATTACGAGCGAGTATAGAACCCGCACCCAGCATGACAGGGACGTATTGGGCCAAGTGCACTACCAATTATGCGGTGAATGATAGGAGGATAGATAAGGCAATGATTTCAAAACCACACACACAAAACATAATTATAAAACAACAAAAAAAAAACAATTTATTACAACGCATTTATGTATATGTACCTACTTACACATATATGCACGTGCTGTAGGTAGTAGTGCAATAAAGGTCTTGACTCAGCGATATATTTGCCCAGGACCACAAGGGCAGTATGGAGATAGCAGCTCCATCATTAACTTATTTGTTGGTTTGGCGTTCAGTGGTTGTGTAAGGAGTTGCTAGTTTTTATTTTTTCTAAATTAATAGATGGTGTTGTTTGCACATTCAGCCAGTGTCAAGTTTCTCCCTAATTTGACACTGGCCACACTGCGCCGCACGCCAGCAAGCATCGTGTACACGCCGTTCTCTATGGTGGCGGTCTGGGCAAATTTACGGTGGTTGTCTAAGGAGGTGGTATAGTAATGAATTTCTTAATTGAAAAAAAAAGAAATGATTTATTTCCAACAAAGCTGTGTTGCACAAGATTTTTAATGGATTTTTACATTCAGTCAGTGTCACATTATGGGAGATATTAAATCATTACAGTACGGAGTTTCACCCGAGTTCTTTCCGTAATAACACGTGTTGTGAGACTCCATTTTAATTTCTATCTACCGTACAATTTAAAAAACACTTGAAATTGGCTAAATGCTAAACGCGAAGCCATTAATTAAGATATAATAATAAATTACAGTACGGTTTGCACATTAAGTCAGTGTCAAAGTTAAAGAGATATTGTACAATATTTAGTAACTGTCTTTGTTAAATGATAATTATGAGTGATAGCAAATACAATTTATGTATGTAACGAATGATAAATGATATTTTACCAAACCCCTTCAGTATGGGTAAAGAAATGGGATTTTACCGAGATCCCACACTTTTTAGTTTCATTTGCCAACACTCATGTTTCACCACGATTCATTAATAGCACACACACACACACATTAACATTAATATTTCACGTTACACTTTAGAAAACAAAGCAGAAGTGCAAATATGACTTATCTTTTTATCAATCGTACGGTTTAGAAAAAGTGTCATTCAATATTAACAACGGGTCTCGTAGCCGCACCTTCTGACAAACCGGGTAAGGCACTACCAATTAGGCTATCAGGGCTACGTCCGTCCCGTGCTAATTGAATAACACTGTCTACATTCTTTGTATCGCTCCGATCCAAACCCCTCGGTGAATCTAGTAGGGCACGGGGACACGTAATAGTGCTAGATGTCGTTCCCTCTAGAAAACCTCCGAAGGTGATTCGTTTCACACGGCTTGAAGAACCCTTTAAGTTTCTCGCCGCCCCCAAACAAGCCCGGTGAAGCTGAAAATGCCGTCTGAGGCAATCAGCGAACTCTCCAAATAAAAACATTATTTGTATTTTATTTAATTTTAAGTGCTAGTGCTGCACTGAAGCCTTTTAAAAAGCTTGCAAAATGAGACTGCCGCGCCTGGGTGATTCTACTACGAGAGTTAGTAGATATATAGATGGTTAGACCTACTGCGATATAGGTTAGAAGCGAAGAAGGCAAGGAGTTTCATAGACATATTGATGATTAGTTCAAAAGCTAGTGATAAAGTCGCGTTAAGACTATAGTCATAGTGCGAAGTAGACATATAGATAGTTAGATCTACTGCGATATGGGTAATCATTACAATCGAATTATTACACTATATTAATAAATGCGAAAATTTGTGTGTATGTATGTGTGTATTTTACACATACATTTTACACATACATACACACAAATTTTCGCATCTAACTATCTATATGTCTACTTCGCACTATGACTATAGTCTTAACGCGACTTTATCACTAGCTTTTGAACTAATCATCAGTATGTCTATGAAACTCCTTGCCTTCCTCGCTTCTAATCTATATCGCAGTAGGTCTAACCATCTATATTATCTACTTTGCATTATGACTAGTCATAACGCGTCTTAGTCCCTCTACGCATTAGGTGAACCAATTTGAAAGGTATGTAATTTCGTAAGTGTCGAAGTGGGAAATAAGAAATAGTAAGTACACACGCCCGCTGTCAACTGTCAAACTTCCTCAATACACTTTGAACTTTATGTTTACGACATACGGTTGAATATTTATTGAAGAAATTTGCAGTGTTGGACTGTAGGCCGATTCTACTAAATAACTGCAACTACACTGCAGCGTCGCGTGTGTCAAAATGAGCAAATTTTGACGTTTCGGTATTCTGTTATGCAGCGCTGCTGCCGTAGTGTTGCAGGGACGGAGAAGTAACGCAAATAGGTATTCCACTAACAAAACTGCACTACACCTGCACGTTTACTGCAAAATAATCGTATTCCATTAAAATATTTTGACATTTGTGTAGTAATGACAGCAGTATTGGTGCAGTTTTTGTGCAGGTTTATTGAAGTAGATCGTGAGCAACTTTTGCACAGCGTATTATAAGCATTTTACGTATTTAGCGAATTGTGACATTAGTTCTTTTAGTTTTATTGCAGGATTCGTGCAGCTGTAGTGTAGTAGACGCGCAGTTGTAGTGTAGTTGTGGTGCAGAGAATTTTAATAGAATACGTCTATTTCCACGGCACTACTCCTACACGCCACAAATGACAGGCGTAAACGTGCAGTTGCAGTTTTCTAATAGAATTGACCTCCTGGTTTGATGTGCAGACGTCTGTACCAGTGTTATTTTTAGTTTATACGAAACCTGAAAGCTGTTTGTTCAGAATCAGTAATAGAATCGATTCGAATATTTTTTTTACCATGTTACATTTGACCAAATAATATTTACGAAGAGCTGGCAGCTACCTCGGACAAAGAATTAGTCTAGCTATTCAAAGGGGGAACGCTGCCAGTATCTTCGGAACCTTGCCTAAAGGGACTCCTTTTAATAATATTTTTTAAATATTATATTATATATATTTTTTTAAGGTTTTTTAGTTATAGGTTCATTGTTCTAGTATATATCTTTTTTTATTTTTATTTCTGTATATAGGTATTATATAATTGAATAAATTGTATATAGTTATATTATAAATTCTATGAAATGACATTTCATAGGTAAGGACCTAATACGAGTATAATATTTACAAAATATCAATCATAGTTATACCCTACTAAAAACACACAATGGGACAGCACAAAAGCTTCTAACTTCGTGAGTTTTCAAGGTATTTTTTTTTTGTACTGATTCTTTAAATGAAAATATTTGTGTTTCGGTTTTTGTATAAACTAAAAATAAGGTTGTATATGCTAGATGTAAAGCTGTTTAACGGAATTTTCGACAAGGATAAGCGTTTTATCATCCTTACTATCCTCACTAATATTATACAACGTGTAACAGAATGGTGTGGTCAAAATTAAAAGATCCAAAGTGTATCCGATTTAGATCATGTATGCAGAGTTACTAAAGCATAATTATTCACTTTAACTTGTTATGCTATTTGACGACCTCCTTGGTCGAGTGGTTTGTACACTGATTTTCATGGTGTCGCCATCTCTGAGGTTCCGGGTTCGATCCCTGGTCGGGTCAATTTAGAAATTATTGTTTTTCTAAATTGTCTCGGGTCTGGGTGTTTTCTATGTATAATAAGTATGTATTTAAGTATTTTAAGTATGTTTATCCGTTGTCTAGTAACCATTTAACGAGTTTCATAACGAAACTTTTCTTGGGCTAGATAATTGATGTGAGTGTAGGACAATTTATTTATTATTTATTTATTTAATTAAATAGTTCTATTCTGACGTAACATCAATATAAACAAGTTACAGCCCTAGTGGTTTAGTAACCTCTGTGTTCTTACATTTATGATCACTGCTGCTTGCTTAAGCGCGCCTGACGTGCATGACTTCACTAATATAAATATTTAATTTAAAATTGCATGACAAATTAAAGTTAATGATTATGTCTCAGTAACAACACATACAAGATCTGGATCGGATACACTTTGTACCATTTCATTTTGACCACACCTTTCTGTTACACGTTGTATATGCGAAAATTACTCTGTCTGTCTGTATGTTACGCAATCACGCCTAAACTACTAAACTGATTTAAATGAAATTTGGTACAGAGGTAGTCTAGAACCTGAGAAAGAACATAGGCTACTTTTTAATGCGAAAAAAGGGCTGTAAGGGGTTGAAATAGGGGAGGAAAGTTTGTATGGAAATGATATAAAAAATTAAAAATGCTGCCGAAAGTCACTATTCCACGCGGACAAAGTCGCGGGCTCAGCTAGTACATCAATATCTGTCACTATCCTTTTTATAAGCTAAATGTGTTACTTTCAAAATGGGAACTTACAGAAACTCTATATCTTTTTATAATCTACGGGTAAGTACTTAGTACTATTATCTCACTTGATGTTAAGTGACGATAAGGCCGAAGATGGAAGAGCACTTCACCGGGAATGCTCAACTACTGAGAAATTTGTAAGAAAAGCAAGATCAAGTTTTGTATCAACATTTTGTTAAAAGTCCATAATTTTTTTTATAAATGTAGTTCAAGTAATGTGATAGTTTCTGATATGAGGAGGAAGAATTTCCTATTTAATTTGTTAAAGAACACTTTCAATTTAAATCTAGTCTGTCGGTTCCAATTAAACATGGAGAGTTAGAAACAACTTGCTAAGGGCCGATTTTTCTATTGACGGATAAAACTTATTCGTTTGATAAAGTATAATATTTTAGCGGAAGGATAAGTTTTATCCGATGATTGAAAAATCAGCCCTAAGTAAAATAAAATAACGTTTTGGACGTGCAGTGCTCGTGCAAATATGTATTGACAGCAACAGCTGACAAAACGAAGCTATACTATAGTTATTCTATGGCTATACTTAGGTATCATAGTGTGACCCGTATTCGACACAGTAAGACCAATGTTCGACAACAGCTTTCGTCGCCAAAAAATAATAAAGAATGTCAATAAAATGTTACTCTATGACAGCTAGAAATAGGGTTGCCAACTTTTTTAAATATAGTAGATTAAAATATAGTTGATAGGGAATTAATTAAAAAAATATAGTAGGTACTCATATTAAAAAAAATATTGATTTTATTTCTTAAATTAATGTTTTGTGTGTTCCGTTTTAGATAATAGAGACTGATTTTAGCGACTTTGCTGATAAAATATAGTAGTTTCGCCTACTCTAATATATTTTTAAAATAATAGTAGTTAGACACCTAAAATAGTAGGATACTATATTATTTATTAGGGTTGGCAACCTTAGCTAGAGAGTAGGTGGTCTGTAATCAATTGTTTCTATAGTAAATAATTAGTTGCTGACCCCATGATACTAATATTATAAAGAGGAAAGCTTTGTAGTTTTGTATGTTTGCAACGAATAAACTCAAAAACTACTGGACCGATTTAAAAAGTTCTTTCACCATTAGAATGCTACATTAGCGCTGAGTAACATAGGCTAAATTAAAAAAATGTCCACCCGTGCGAAGCCGGGACGGACCGCTAGTTTTTAATAATTTAAGGGAATACGTTTCGATACTGTCGATGCTTCATGTCGAACATAACAAACAGATACAGCTGGTTGGTTTACGATGGCCGGATATAAATAAATCAATCGAACAGAAATGTTTGTAAGCGTTTGACGTAATTAATACTAAGTTAGTGTTAGATGCCACAGAAAACTATGAAAGTAACATTTCACGTATTCGAGTAAATTTAGAAAGCGTTCAGCTTTCTACGAAGCATAATGTTCTTTACACAGTGATGATTTCCGTACTAAAATGTGTAAACAAGTTGCGTTCTTTTGTCGCACAATAAGCTTTAAGAACAAACCGCTATGATTTATATGTTATGTTATACTAATGACAAAGCTTTCGAATAAACTTCATTTCTTATGACTTACATTAGGGAATAGTATAGGTATGGTGGATTATAAAAAAATAACCTTTTAAGATTCCTATATTTTTTTGCAGTTGAAGTATCGTTAAGAAAATTAAATACTACTATAAATCAATTTCTACTTTTTCTGTAATAATTTAATGGAATTCGTAAAATATTCTGCATATGGATAATAATCAATTAAAATGGTTTAATACTAGGATCGTAACCACCAGAGATGGAAAGATCAACTATAGTGTATATAAATAAAAGATATTGTAGTATTTCTTAAAACTACATTCGAACTGCATTTTTAAATACATTTTTTTTGGAGAGATATTGCTGATTATTTCAAACGGCATTTTCAGCTTCACCGGGCTGTTTTGGGGGCGGCGAGAAACTTAAAGGGTTCCTCAAGCCGTGTGAAACGAATCACCTTCGGAGGTTCTAGAGAGAACGGCATCACGCACTTAAGTGCGTGTCCCCGTGCCCCACTAGATTCTCCGAAGGGTTCGGATCGGATCGGGGCTTTTTAAATACACCTCCTCGCATCTGCTTGCCATCAGGCAGAGCAGAGTAATTAGCCAACTTATCCATAAAAAAAAAGAATCTGACTGTGACCTTTTTTTATCGAAAAGTAGGAAATAACTCCGCTCTATTAAATACAATGTTAAGTAGAAGCGGAGTTTCACCAGAGTTCTTCCAGTAATAACACGTGTTGTGAGACTCCATTTATAACTCAATCTACCGTACAATTCGTAATTTATAATAGTAAAACCACTTGATACTGGCTTAATACTAAACGCAAAGCCATTAATAAAGATTAATAATAATAAGTAGACGCGGAGTCTAGATGCAAAGACAGCTAGTAAAACTTACTTACAGACAGAAATCCTATTAGGAGGCAAGTACGTAAAGAAGCGATATTTAAGATAGAAATCAGCTATTTTTCTTCTTCTACTTGTATCTTATAATGATTTGAATACAGAACAACGAACTTCATCGTTGTTTTATTTTGATTTTTCGTGTGAACTTATATAGAGCTGAAAACTACAAATCGTATGTCAATTATACGTATGACAAAATGTTATTGCCCTTCTTTCTAAAATAAATTAATAATAGTTATTTAAAAAGAATATTAAGAACTCTATCACTGATGGAAATTCGACGATAGGCAAAACACGAAGTTTGCCGAAAGACATTTAGAAAGTAAATGCACGTAACGGCCAATAATCTAAGACTGTAACGATCGAAGACATCGATGTAACTGAAATGAATGTCAAGCGTAAGTAATAAATAACACATGATACTTATATGGGTACAACAAGCCGACCTATACCCTCACTGTGACACTCAATACCTTTGATAATCTTGATGGCTAATTTTAAACTAATCAGGATATTAATAGATCACCAAAGTCGGTACTTTGACACACTATATTACTTTTAAATCTATTTTTAAAATCAGAAAATAATGTTATTCGTTTTAATTACAGTCGAGTTCAATAATATGTATACACTTTTGACAGTTAGTAACCTTTATTTAACTTGTAATAAGATTCAACATCTGTCAAAAGTGTATACATATTATTGAACTCGACTGTACATAGTGAGCCAAAAAGTGTTTATCTATCTATCCAACTAATATATTTATGTTCTTAGATGAATAAAAATAAAAGTTTAAGTACAGAAAGGCTGTTTGCTACATAATGCAAGTTTTGAATTGATATAAAATACTTCTTTGTTATTCAACTTTTTTATTAATGTTTTGGTATACCAAGTACGTTTAAAAGTTATTACATTCATAATTCATAGAAAAAACTGTCTTGAATATTAAAATTATGCGACTATAATATAAATCAAGTAAACAATATAGAATAAGTAACACTAACATATTTATGCAGTGGTAATTTAAAAAATAAACAGATAAATTCTATTCTATCAAAAGACATCAACGATATCAAATCTTTTGGATAGATTTATTATTTTTAAAGTCAAAAACTATAGTAAAAAAAATCAAAAGTGAAAACTGTAACTATTTCTCAAGGTGGCATTCACAAAACCACTACCTATTCGAGAACTAATATCAAATGTATATCGATGATTAATTTCATCGATGCGTTCACACGTAGCGATCGGTAATCCAGTTATCAACAAGTTTTCATAAGCCATGTACGCACTCGGTATACGGTGCTTCAAAAATCTATTTGTCGCAGTATTACTTATAAATTTCCATCATAACATAGTGATTGGGCAGTATCTCGAAGAGGACGTAATACCCGATCTGTATAATACTTACAAGGAAGCTGTTGATAACGGTAAAATGAGACAAGATTATAGAAATGGAATGTATCCCAAAGCAGCGAAGTCTTGAAGTAAACCTAACAAAAATGATAACTTTACAAACTTAACAGGTTGACCCCGGGCCCAGACACAATAGAAATGCAATTGTTTGTCGGTCAAATGACGTTTAAGGTGTTAAACAAAATAATTAAAAGCATACTTTATTACAGATCCGAATACGGTTTCCTTGCGTCGCTTATTTAAACAAAACACGGAATACAGGGTACACGTAAAGAAACTGAAGGAAGTGAACGGTTATAAACAACACAACCTTCGGGTTGAACAGAAAGTTGGATCAAAGAATCCTATTATTTATATAAATAATCCTGTAGAGTCGAAAATACCAAACTCTTTCTTAACGTTCGAAGAGTTTAAAAAAGTGCTCATAGAAAGGGTCAATAGTAAGAAAAATGCATATTCAATTCTACACGAATCGGTTGCGACAAAGAGTATGTATATAAATAAATTGGAACTCACAACTATGACACATGAGGTCATAAGCACATGGGCTACCACACCGACTACTGAAAACAATACTGTTGATAAAATTGACCAATATTTAGGTAATGTCAAAACAGAAAATATCTCAAGACTCTTGAGAAGTCGTTCTAATAAAAAATTTCTAAAACCACATCTAAGAGCATTAACGTCTTCGAATAAAAAGTTATTAAAATATAACAAAGGCGTATCGTTAAATGGCGAAAGAAATAAAATAGATACGACTACATTTGTTCCAACCCTTACAATTTTACGGGAAACAACTTTAAAATCAACTGAGGTAACACTGAAAGCTGAACCAATATTAGAACGCGTTACAAATATTGTTATGGACACTTCTCCAGAGAATAACAATTTAAACATCAGTTCAACTGTCATAACCGATAAAACGGACACTCTAGACGCGTTTACTCATACAGAACCACATGAAGTTAAACTGAATGCAACGGAAAAAGATATTGGAGAAACGTTAGAAGTAAATAATAGCTCAGTGACCGTTTCTAATGATGTAAATACATCAATTTCTAATAATACAAAAGCGAATGGTAACGATACTATTGAAACACCTGCCGAAGATAAAAAGTCAAATATGCCAAATCGTCGTAAGACAACAATGACGCAAATAACTTTATCTACGACCACAAGGATGATTAAAAGAACATACAATGTGAGTAAATTATTGAATTACCTACCAATTTTTGTTGAACATATTAAAAATTGATTGTAAGGATTTTTTAATTATGGATTTATATAATTTTACTCAAATTTTATTGCGAACAAATTAAGTACCTTTACAATTTTTGGAAAATGTAACCCGGTGTGTCAGAGGGTGCAGGTTCGATCACGCTCGTCAACACTTTTCTAAATTGTAAAAGAAATTAGTTAACTCTATAGCTAACGATGTAAATCGGTCATTTTAGGCATTTTTAATTTGGAAAGTATTCAATTTTATTTTACCACAAGCGGGATTTGAACTCCATCTGATATACAGGGTCAGATGCTCTCCCAATTTTGCCGTCCTGGTTCTCTGTCTTTTTACTTTTGCTTGTAACTATAGTTTAATAAGTCTTTAATTCGTTTGCAGCTACTATTATTTCTTATTCATCGGTTCATATTTTCTATAAATTTATTATAATTTTTAAATTATTTTTGTCTCAAAAAGTTAGAAGATATATTTTTATAGTTATTGTTTAAGAGAAAAAGTCACTTAAAGCTCAAAATTATTCGACATTAGTACCTAATAAAAAATTACAGGTAACACATAACTCGAAGTTTTAAATATAAGTTACAATTAATAAATGCGTATTTTCATAAATTTGTTAATTTATTATGATTTGTTAAGAATCTAATTAAATTAAGCTGTTCCGAATGTATTAATTGATTTGATACAATTAAAACGAAAGTAGAAAAATTTGGATCTCTTGAAGGAGCTGTTTCAATCATTTATTTATTACTGCATCATTATTTTTTGCCAAAAAATATATTTATTCGCTTTGCTTAATAGTTCTAAACTGTTTTTCCCACTTGCTTAGGTACCTGAGAAGTTCCTTTGTGTTTTATACATAATAGAAGATGCCTTATTTAATCACCCACGGTTTATATACATAAACCTAATCTACTCCTTAAAGATGGTAATATATATTTTTCTTTTTCAGAGACCAAGAGTTTTCATAGGACGATAATGAAAAAAAAATTAAAAACACACGAACGAGTTTTTATTGCTTTCTATTTAAATAAAAGAAAATACGTATCTAATATTTGGCAGTAAGTACCTTTATACGCGAACCCTTTTCGACATAACTAATTTTGGAAAATTAAAATTTATGAACAGTACTTAGGAAGTTAGGTACTAAGCATTTAAATCTTAAAAAAGTTCCTTCTAAGTAACTTCAGACCGTTTGGAATCCGAAGGAGTCAAAAACATTCAAAAGCTTACCTTAATTTGCTGCTAATAAAGAAATCCAAGTTATTGCAAAAGCAATAACTATGATCGCTTTCCACTGGCCGCTTCTAACATCACTAACAACAATTCTCTGAGAAAAGCATTCACAATACTATCTAATGGTTGGACCTTTAATATTTACTCCTTTCCTGCGACGTGTTCTTTAAAAAATACGTAAAATTCGATTCCCGCCAAACGAAACGTCAAAATGTCAAATCACGTTCATTGCGCCTCTACTCCTGAATAAAGGCGCCACTTCACTGATTACAAAACACAATCTCACGTGGAACTGTACCGCCTGTCTACATCCTTATAGCTAGAGAGGCAGACAGCTCTATTCTATAGCCAAAGCGAGACAGAGACAGCAACACTGACGAGTGTCAACTCTTATTGTAAGTCGCTTACTGCATTCAGGATTGCTCATTTGAGGGACAGAGACGCCAAGCTTTCGGTTACACCGATTCGATTCGCGCCCCGCCCTTTCCTCATTTAACCCCCCCGGTGGTGGGGTGAACTTGGACAGTTTTAAATTATCTATTATAATAAAATTATTTCTCGAAATAAGGGGTTGGTTATGGTAATGATGTGTTTAATTTATGTCGATATCTTTACCATTGAATGCTTCGGCTGACAGCCGTCGTGTTTATTTCTTGTAATTAAGTTTGGTGTTTCGATGAATTTCGTCAACTGTAAACCTTTTGAGGTAAACAATGTATTGGACACTTTCAATGGCTATACACAATCCTGAGTAAAACATTTTTTTGCATTTAACACGTTGCCTGCCGCAAAACCAGACACAATAGATAATTTATTGTTTGTCGGTCACCGGTGACAACCACGGCGTTTAAAGACTTAATCTACCTATGAATATATAATGAGAATATTCCTTAGGAATAGCTACTGTTTTCTAATTAAATCTAGTATTTTATTTGTTTATTATTAACATTATTTCTCTTAATAATTTAATTCTTCTTTTTCGTTTCTATGTTTATGTAAAATGTTTAAGAAAAATAATCGGTAACATTATGGGTATGGTAGAGTTATAAATCTGACTGTGTTACTTGGGAAGCAGTAATAACGAAAACATGATATTAATACTTATACGTTATAGTAAATTTTAGTTCTTTTAATTAACAACGAAGTAGCGGTACTAACAAATTAACTCTTATTTAAGGACTGACTAAAGCAACCCTCTCAAGTCTACTGTGCTAGGTCCTTTTCCCGCATCGTGGTAAAGGCTTTACAGTTTGTTTTTCATCTCGCTTCTCCACCACTCATCATATTTTCTGTTCAATTGTATACGAGGTGATAGAGCAATAAGCGCTTTAAGTATTCACTCTAGAGTTTATTTTAAACAAACTAAATTACCGTGGCTCCTGTCAACATCTGCGGTCGAGTTTCGCGGTTTATCTCCCCCGCACAAAATTGTTAGTCGCACAAACATTATCTTTGACCAATGGCACGTAACCGCGAGCCCTTTGCAGCCAATCGACGCGTTCGAAAATTTTACGTTTCGCGCGTTTGGAAATTTGAATTTTGTTCTTTTTGTTCCGTTTTTGAATCTCGACTGTTTTGTTTAGCGACACTCTTTCGCGTTTGTTTTGTTTTTTTATAGTATTTAACAGTTTTTATGTTCGGCTAAGTAGTGTTTTTTCTTTAAATTTAGGTTTGTTTAAAGTTAGTTCCATGGAATAATGTAGTGATATCACGGCGATAAACTGGTTTTGTTAAGAAAGAAATCTTCCAGAAAATAATTAAGGAAAATAAGCCTTTGTATGATATTGATATCATAGATGATAAAAGTAGAAGACTTTTATCATCTATGATATCAATATCATAGACAGGTGTTCCAATTCAAAATTAGGTTAGAGCAGCTAATTTTCAGTGCAGCTAGTTGCAGTTTATATATATATATATATATATATTTGATATATCTATGTTTTGGAATTGAGGAACTCGATTGGTTTGCGTGTTTGGATTCAAGCTTGGAAGTAAAGAAGTCATCGGATGGGTGACCAAATTAAAGTTTTGCGCTCCTTGTTTCCGAACATTAAACCGTTGGTTCCGTTTATTATCATTAGACGAATTGGCATTGAAATCAATCTGTTGGCATATTAGTTATGTCCAGTGTGGTGGGTTAATTATCTCTTCATATGTGGTGCAGGTGCTACCGTAACAGCTTCTAATCATTCTAATAATTTGAACCGCCTCTCTGGTCTAATGGTTAAGACCACCAGTTTAGACCCAGAGATGTTGTGATGTTGGTGTAGGTACTCGGTTTGGTTGGTGGTATTGCTTGTTTGTACGCCTGGCTAGCTAGCACTATCTTATCTAAATATGTCGCCATAACATCAATGTTGGTAGCATTGTTGTTCCGGCAGTAGAGATAAGATAGCCAGTGCCTCAGTAGTTGAGGATTCCGGGTGAAGTGCGCTTCCACCTTCCGCCTTATCATCACTTTACATAAGGTGAGATGAAGGCCAAGTGCTTAAAAATTTACAATTTTTTTAATGATATATATCAAGATTATTTAATAATCTTATTTTTATTTATTTCTAATTGGCTACTGAACAATTGCATACCTAAAACCTTTTTGCTGTGCACCCAATCCTGACATACACAACCACTTCATTTGCAAATGAACACATTCACTAACAAACATTTAAATCCTGTTCGCAATACAAAGTAGGCAGCGAACAAGTGCGCACTGAGTCCCCACCCTCGCACCGCCGCAAACGTCCCTTCGAAGGGACATTGTCTCTGATGATTATACCACTGCCACTGTCCGTTTGCGGCTGTGATCCTATTAGCGCGCTCAACTGACTGCCGGGATGACGCCGCTCTAATGAGGGATGCTTCCCACACTTGGGTTACGCCAATTTCGACGCAAATAGTGGCTAATGGCGGTGGCGGAGTTTGCATACTGTTATGGCGGTATTCGCAAATTTGATTGTTGTGGTAGATGTGATTGTTTATTTAGCTACTTAGTGCTTAATGCTTGTTTTTTCTGACATTAGATACGAAAACGGTATTGTGTAGGTATGGCAAATATTTTACTCACTCTGAAGGGATTGTTTTGATGATTTACCACTGGCACTGTCCGTTTGCGGCCTTGATTCTATTAGCGCGCTCATCTGACTGCCGGGATAATGCTGCTTCTAATGGGATGCTTCCCATACTTAGGTTACGCCAATTTCGTCAGCAATAGTGTCTAATGGCGGTGGCGGAGTTTGCATACTGTTGTGGCGGTATTCGCAAATTGATTGTTGTGGTATATGTGACTGCTGGCTTTTGATACTGGTTGATTGTGTGCGAATTCTATTTGGCGTTTGATCACGGTAACGAAAACGAGATTACTAGTTTAAATGCCTCTTATATTATAGTTTTCGTTAACGTGATCGAATGGTGAATGAAACACATACACACGGCGGCATATCAACCTCCCCAAAACTGTCAAATTTCTACAATCAATTTTGAACTTTACTGCTTAGTTTTAAGGATCAATATTCTCTGGAGAAATTTGAAAGGTTTGGGTAGGTTGATCTGCCGCCGTGTGTACTCAGCCCTCTCTAATTCCATACCATACAAATTCACCTTGCGTTAACGTGATCGAAATGAAAATACTCACATTAGGCACTCAGTAAGGCTATAGTCACAATCACACCAGACCGTCACACCAACCTCACAAACAAGCTCGGTGGCGCCATAAGCCAAGCTTCAACACGAATGAAAACCTAATCTTAAGTTATATCCGTACTTACTTCAAAGCTCCTTCAAAGCAGACTTTATTGAATCTTAATAAGCTTCTTCTAGAAAAATAAATGTTGACAGTTAATAGAAAACATTTAAAAAAATTTGTTTATCGGATTTTATGCTAATTGATACTTTCATAGTGGACTTTAAAGCGAACAACTACAGTTAAACAAAAGTTTTTGTTTTGTGTACCATTACCCATGGCCATCCGAACCCTTCGGAGACTCTGGAAGGGCACGGGGACGCGCACTTTTAAGTGTGCGATGCCGTACCCCTCTAGAAATCCTCTGAAGGTGTTTCGTTTCAACACGGCTTGAGGTACCCTTTACGTACCTCGCCGCCCCTAAAACAAGCCCGGTGAAGCTGGAAATGCCCCTCGGCAACCAGCAGTCTCTCTCCAAAAAAAAAAAAAAAAAATTACCCATGGCGCACTAATGCTGAGTGGGGACCTTTTTGAGACAATTTTTTTATAAATGTTTCTTTTTTTGTGTGAAATGTAGGTATTTTATCATAGCACAAAATGTGTTTAGTCCCAAGTGTGTAGAAATAGTATGGTATAGTTTGTATGACTGTAGTACCAGTAGCAATTCACTTTGGCATAAATTTCATGTTGTAGGCAGTCTAGATTTTCCTTATAATGGCATAATTGGCAATGATTTTCTTACAAATTCTCAGAGCAAAATCCCTAAGGCGCTAATGAAATGATCCGTCTTGCAACGCGCCTCGGCACTCACTGTCAGTCATAAAAGAAAAAGGAAATGCAAATAAAAACGCCCTGTGTGGTGCCGGGGATAAAGAATTGCACCACCCCATCTCTTCCCGTGGGTGTCGTAAAAGCCGACTAAGGGACCATTCCAGAGGATGGGCAGCAGCATCTCTCTGAGGTTACCCACAACTTACTGCGATCGCCAACCCGCCTGCTAAGCGTGGCGATTACGGCAAATACCCCTCATACCCTTGGGGGAGGGCTTTGTCCAGCAGTGGACGTTTTTTGGCTGAGATGATGATGATGATGATGAAATAAAAACGCAGGAGTGCGTGATCCAAAACCAACTAGATGTGTATCGCGGATTGCGTATTGCTAATAAGTATTACGAATAAGTTTGTAATATTTAATTTCATCGATGTAGGTACTTTAGTAAATGAAGATTTAAATAGATACTGTTTCGAGGTGACTTTGCAATATTTTTCTATTGAGGAAACTTTATGATTCTGCATTTTAGAAACAATAACGTAACAACGTTTCTTTGTCGCACCTCCAAAAGATGGAATAGTCTACCAGCACACGTTTTCCCTCCTTCCTATGATATGGGGTCCTTCAAGAGAGGCGTGAAGAAGCACCTTGTGGGCCGGCAGAGTGAAGTTGACTGATGCTACGTTTGTTTCCACGCTGCACCAGTTGTCTTCGCATCTGGACTTCATTTCCACTTAACATCAGGTGGGATGGAGTCATTTGCCGAGCTAAGTATTAAAAAAAAAAATAACATTTTATAAGAGCATTTCCGTGAACTACTTACTCGCCGTACCAACGTATCGACCCTTAAAGAACTTCACATCAAAGAAAGATTGTCGTTGACTGTTCAAATACGAATACTGAAGTTCTTTAAGCGCATAACTCGCAAAGAGGACTCAATGGAGCGTATTGTAGTTCAGGGCAGAGTCGAGGGCAAGAGATCCCGTGGTAGCTCGCCAACCTGATGGACAGACCTCATTATCTCCCTCACTCAATCCACAATGACCGATTGCTCTCAAATAGCTTCTAATAGAGCAGAATGGAGGCGCATTGCGAGAGCCATCACTCACCAGGACCCACTCATAACCCCGACCACTCTGCCAAGAGTGCCCGACTCAGTTAAAGTAATATCAAAGGTAAACTAAAAACACATTTTCTCAACAATCTGTAGATTGAAATGAAACAACTTTTACGGATCTACTTGCGTTTATTTTACACATTACTTTTTTAATGTTTATCCTGACGTTTCGAACCCTTTGCAGGGTCTGTAGTCACAGGGAATCTGGGAATCACAGGGAATCTGTAGATGTCTCAACAAACACCCACACACGGATGTTTTTTGCACACAGGCTGGAGCAGATGCGATCGCTCACTGCAAGTCATTTGCTTGTTGTAGCCTATTTATTTATTTATTGTAGTACTGACGTCGTCATAGGAATATAATTTTTAATTTAATGTTAAGTTCTAACATTCCGGACAAACCTCAGTGGTTTTTGGTCTGCTATGATGCAAAAGTATTGTATGTTTTAGTAAAAAAAAGAAAAAAAAAAGAAAAAAAAAGAAGAACATATAGAGACGAACATTTTATAGTAGTCAGCGCCTTAAGCCATAGCACAAAATAAAGAGACTGAGAAGGTAAGCTTCATACAAAAGCGCTCAGGCAACGCACACCTGCGGAAATGCTCTATATACAACCTTATTTTAAGTTTATACGAAAACTGAAACACGGTTCCAATATTTTCATTTAAAGAATCAGTACAAAAAAAAATTAAATAATATCTTGAAAACTCACTAAGTTACAAGCTTTTTGTGCTGCCCCGTTGTGTGTTTTTAGTAGGGTATAATTTATTTGAGATTTTGTAAATATTATTTGGTCAAAATGTAACATGGTATAAAAAATATTGAAATCGATTCTATTACATTTGTTCTGAACAAAAAGTTTTCAGGTTTCGTATAAACTAAAAATAACATTGTATAATATTGTTGTTTCTAAAATGCAGAATCATAAAATTTCCTCGATAGAAAAATATAACAAAGTCACCTCGAAACAGTATCATTACAACAACTACAACTTATGGCGCCACAGAGCTTGTTTGTGAGGTTGGTGTGACAATTTGGTGTGATTGTGGCTATAGCTACCTTACTGAGTTGTGTGACTTACCTACATACCTACGTGCTTACCTAGTGTCATCATCATCATCATCTCAGCCAAAAGACGTCCACTGCTGGACAAAGGCCTCCCCCAAGGATATGAGGGGTATTTGCTGTAATCGCCACGCTTGGCAGGCGGGTTGGCGATCGCAGTAGGTTGAGGGTAACCTCAGAGAGATGCTGCTGCCCATCCTCTGGAATGGTCCCTTAGTCGGCTTTTATGACACCCACGGGAAGAGTTGGGGTGGAGCAATTCTTTATCCCCGGCACCACACAGGAGTACCTATAGTGTGAGTATTATTTCATTTCGATCACAAAATAAAGAGTTTGCAGAAGCTCGAGCGCGATATGTAACTGCCTCTGTGGTCTAGTGGTTAAGACCACTGATTTAGACCCAGAGTTCCCGGGTATGATACCCAGCGGGGGGAGGGGGGGTTACATGTTTATGTACTCGGTTTGGTTGGTGGTATTGCTTGTTTGTCCGCCTGGCTAGCTACCACCATCCTATCTAAATATGTCGCCATAAAATCAATGTTTGTAGCAATGTTGTGTTCCGGCAGCTAGAGATAAGATAGCCAGTGCCTCAGTAGTTGAGATTCCGGGTGAAGTGCGCTTCCACCTTCAGCCTTATCGATTGAGGGGGAGTGACAACAGCATCCTGAGGACAGTGGCAGAGGATCCGCATGCGCCTATATTAAGGCACTTCGTGCGAACGATTCCGAAGTCGCAAACATTAGAATGAGGCCAAGAGCAAGCCCATCTCTCAATAAAAAAAAAAAAAAAAAAAACAGCACCGGGTCGCGTTCGCATGGAGTGCCTCTTAGGTACATGATAAAATAATAATAATAATAATAATGTTAATAATTTTAATTGCGTTGCACCAATGTTAAAATGTATTTAAACTAACCCTTATTATTAAGTTATTGTTACTAACTTATGGATTTTAGTAGTCTGAAATAAAAAGATTTGATTTGATTTGATTTATCATCACTTAACTTCAGATGAGACGAAGGCCAGTGCTTACCCGTAAGATTTTAAAAAAATATTATGATTACCTTCTAGTCTCTTCATTGTTGCAGTCACATCGACCACACGAATCAGGTGACGCGAAAAGCCAAGGTTTCCATCTTCAAAGTCTACCAACTTAATGGTCTGTACTGACTTCCCTGCAGTCGTACTCCGTTGATCATGCAATCAATTTGCATAATAACTCCTTGCGGAAGTCCAGTTACTGCGCAGGCTGTATGCAAGACTGTAATGCATTCAGCTTGCTACCTAGCATTATGCACTGCACAATTCCGATTGCTAGATAACAATGTGAAACCCGCATGTATTGTGTCTATTGAAATTCCACTGGGAATTACGTTGAACAGTAGTGAGTGTTGATGAGAATCGCATTAAGCATAAAATAAAAAACTTAATGTTCTATATCTAGGTATACTAATATTATAAAACTGAAGAGTTTGTTTGTTTATTTGGTTGAACGCGCTAATCTCAGGAACTACTGGTTCGAATTGAAAAAATATTTTTTACTATCTTATTACATGTCGTCGTAGATACTGCAATATCGCAGAATTAACAGTGGTTAATACCGCGGAAGTTGTTAGTGACTAATTTTACAGGAGAGTGAAACTATAAATATATTTAAAGATTTAGGTACTTTAGCACACGGGACGAGACGCCAATGGCTATTTATTTTGATTAATTTTGTTTTTTTTTTTGCAGTTCCGCGTTTTTAGCAACTGTTGGTTACAGTTTCAAAGACGATATGTAATTTGATAGCTTTAGTTATAGTTTTTACTTAGGGTATAAAGTTAGCGTATGTTGTGTTTGTCTTTAATCTGTCGGCTGCTGTGAATATAGACACAATAGAATTTGAAATGTTTGTAAGACGGTTCTGGCGTTAAGCTGACTAGAGGATAATAGATTGTACAATTAGATCATAATGATGTTTTTTAGAAAGTTAGATTTATTGTAACAATTGTTGACAAACCATGACACAAATCTAAGTATACTGTAAACTAGCTGTGCTCGCGACTTCGTCCGCGTGGAATAGTGACTTTCGGCAGCATTTTTAATTTTTTAGGCTCTTTTCCCGTTTTTGCAACATTTTTCACTGATGCTTCGCTCCTATTGGTCGCAGCGTGATGTTATATAGCCTAAAGCCTTCCTCGATAAATGGACTATCCAACACAAAAAGAATTATTCAATTCGAAACAGTAGTTCCTGAGATTAGCGCGTTCAAACAAACAAACAAACAAACAAACAAACAAACAAACAAACTCTTCAGCTTTATAATATTAGTATAGATAAAGAAGTATATAACGTTTGTGATTATTTTTATATTATTACTATAGCGTTGTGTTATCAAATTTGTGGTATTTCATCTGTATAGATGAATCTGCATAGCCATCGGTTGCAATAACCGTTGGATAGATGGCATTCTGCCGCTAAATCCTATTAATATTATAAACGCGAAAGTTTGTTTGGATGTTTGTTACTTTTTCACGTAAAAACGACTGAATGGATTTGGATGAAATTCGGCATACAGATAGTTTATAACCGGGAATAACACATAGGATACTTTTTATCCCGATATTCCCACGGGAACGGGAACCACGCGGGTGAAACCGCGAGCGGTATACAATAAATAAAGAAGTACATAACGTTTGTGACATTTTTTTTAATTTTTTACTATTACTATAGCGTTGTGTTATCAAATTTGTGGTATGTCATCTGTAAAGATGAATCTGCATAGCCATCGGTTGCAATAACCGTTGTATAGATGGCACTCTGCCGCTAAAAACAGATAAAAATAAAAAAGCAGTGGGAAACTTTAGTGCTTACGTCAGCCTTCCCAGAAGCATAATGGTCAGTGCAGCCGCCCGGATTGCGGAAGAGCCAGGTTCGATTCCTGGCTGGGTCGGGTAGGCATTTAATTTTTTCACTGTATTTTATAAATATTTTATTTAGTTTGTGATTATGTTTGTTTGTTTGTTGAGGCTAATATCTGGAACTACTGGTCCAATTCCTAAAATTCTTTCACTGGTGGAGTTATACAGTCGCGTTGTTGCGGGTAACATAAACCATATTTTTTATTTAAAAAAATATGTAGGTGAAGTGCTAATAAATAATAAAAATAGAAATAAGAGTCAGCAACTGATTTCTAAGTTCTAGCTTAGTGTTATTCATATGAAATATCCAAAATGACCTTTGTAGGTCGTTTTTTATATTAAAAGGAGGCGAACGAGCAGGCGGGTCATCTGATGGGAAGCAATCACCGCCGCTCATGGGCACCCGCAAAACCAGAGGAATCACAGATGCGTTGCCGGCCTTTAAGGAAGGAATAGGCTCGTTTCTTGAAGACCCCTAAGTCGTATTGGTCCGGAAATACCGCCGCTGAGAACTGGTTCCACATCACTGTAGTTCGTGGTAAAAAATTACGTGAGAAACGCACAGTAGACCGCCATCCATCAAGATGGTGTGAATGGAAAGACAGTCGATTGCGTGTAGTGCGGTGAAGGAAATCAGCGGCAGGGATCATCTATCACTTACCCATACAATTTTGATGTTGTACTTTGTTGAGCCGAAAACACGCTGTAGAGAGGTTATTGACTTTAGCAACAATTGCTTACGAACCACCTAGCAGTCATCCAGTAAAATTTTAATGAAATTATATATTATTATTATATACTAGATGTCGCCTGCGACTTCGTTCGCGAAGACTACACTATCCCACAGGGATAAAAAGTATCCTATGTTCTAGTCCGGGTCATGGTCTGCCTATGTGCAAAGTTTCATCCAAATCCGTTCAGCCGTTTTCGAGTTTTGCGCTTAGCAACGTTCATTTTTATCTTTATAATATAAATCTTTTGTGCGTGTGTCTGTTATCGAACTCCTTCTAAACGGCTGAACCGATTTGGATGAAATTTTCTGTGTGTGTTCAAGTGAACTCGAGAATGGTTTGGATTTACAGCTGGACCCGGTAGGTGACGCTGCTATTGGAGTCCATCATGGTATACGGGTGTTCTTAAGCGGACGAATGATTTGTTTGTTTTGTTGGCATGGAAACTGTCAAAGCGGTACGAAGTCCGCCGGTCAGCTAGTTTATATGAATGATAGATTTGTCGATAATTTCTTGAGGAGCTCGATGACTCAGTATTTAACGCGCCTAGTCTGCGATTTCTGGATGTAGTAACTTTCACAAGGCCGGTCATCGGATGGGTGACCAAAAGTTTATTATCTCGAGTTCCTCCGTGCTTTGGATGGTAAGTAAAGTCATTGGTCCCGGCTGCATTAGCAGTCGTTAACAACCACCAATCTGCACCTGGCCCGCGTGGTGGTTTATAGCCCGTTCTCCCTATCCATCTTTAGGGTAGGCTCGTGCCCCAGCAGTGGGGACATAAAATGATCATGATGACTCAAAAAGGCGATAATGAAATTATTTTTTAAAAACATAGTACCTACTTATAGACAGCGTACTTCAACTGACCAATTGAACAGCACGTTGGCGCAGAGGCTTACCCAGCATTGGGGACTTAAAATGAGCTGATGATGATGACGATGATGAATTTCTCACAATTAGGAACGTCTCCAGACACATACAGGATTTTTTTACCAGTGCACAAATTTTCTGGAGCGACTCAGAATCGGTAAACAAACAACTTTCTTATAGTAACATGGATTGAAATATGTCAAAAATTTGAAGACTTCATATAAATCAGGCTAATCGAAAACACAAATGTTGAAAAAATTTCCACGAGCAGGATTTGAACCCGCACCCTTCTGACATACCGGGTCAGGTGCTCTCCCAATTGAGCTATCGTGGTTCTAACCAGCCCGCCGAAATTATTCAACACTAGGCGCCCATTCAATGTCAACAACTACCGTCATTGACACCCGATCATAATATCGATCATATATCGGTAGTTGTTGACATTGAATGGGCGCCTTTGGCTTTCAAAGTAAAAAGTAAATAGTGTTGAATAATTTCGGCGGGCTGGTTAGAACCACGATAGCTCAATTGGGAGAGCACCTGACCCGGTATGTTAGAAGGGTGCGGGTTCGAATCCTGCTCGTGGAATTTTTTTCAACATTTGTGTTTTTGTAATTTGTTCGCAACAAAATTTGCGTTAAAAATTATATAAACAGGCTAATCGAGTGTAATCGCTAAAGTATGGGAAGTCCAAAATTTTTTGTTCTATTTCGACCCATGTTACTATGAGAAAGTTGTTCACTTACTGATTCGGAGTCACTCCAGAAAATTTGTGCACTGATAAAAAGTTTTTCCTGTAGATAAACACATTAGAAAAAATGTTTATATAATTTTTAACGCAAATTTTGTTGCGAACAAATTTGAAAAACAAAAAAGTTGAAAAAATTTCCACGATAGCTCAATTGGAAGAGCACCTGACCCGGTATGTCAGAAGGGTGCGGGTTCAAATCCTGCTCGTGGAAAATTTTTCAACATTTGTGTTTTTTTACATTAGAAAAAAACACATAGAGACATTACAGTTATGACTTTGTCACGCCACATAACGTGAACATAACGTGAAAAATTGTTCAATACGCAAAGCTAAACTTACCAGGCGCCTAGGGATTTAGAAGATCGATAATTATGAAATAAGAGGGAGGCGTTGAAATAGTGTGTAGGTACACTACTATACATTACATACTATTTAAAGTAATTTGTTTGTTGCAGCCTATTTATTTATTTATTTAATATAGTACTGATGTCGTCTTGGGAAAATAATTTTTAATTTTATATATAAATAAGATATAATAAATAATAAAAAATGGACAAACAGTGGGATTACAACTTAACATATTTTGTGTTCAGAAATGAAGGAAAAGAAGGAAAAAAAATTGCTATGTTCATTACATAAATCATGTAGTAGGTAGATAATACTTTTATTGCAACACTATTAAACATAATTATGAACAAAAAAAAAAATATTTTACAAAGTTACAATTTGGCAGTCTTATCGCTTTTAAGCGATTTCTTCCAGACAACCAGTCGGATGGAGAGAGCTAATAAACTGTAAGATCAGAGGTGAAACTATTAAAACATACTAGAATAATGTATATTTTATAAAAAAAGAAAAATAATAATAATAATGATGATAAATCTATAATCATAATGATGATAATAATAAATATGTATTTATATAAATACCATATAAATATTAAATAAACCTACTTAAACATAAGTGGTCTCAGGTAGGAAAGTAGCGGATATGGCAGTTTTTACTTAGTTACTAAGAAATAAATTCAAATTCAAATCATTTATTGCATATCACATTACAAATTATAATCATTATCATCATTGACTACCAAGTTATTATATTCTTGTTTGGTTTATAGTTTAGAGTGTCTAGTGTTGTCTAGTGTGAGTTTTGCTTACTATCCATGTAAACGATATCCATGTCAACTTAATCGAATGACGATTACGTTGACGAAAACGAAAATTTGTATTGCAAAATTATAACTCTTCTCGTATGTCGCGTTTGCGTCAATGTCATGCTAATTTTCGTTTTTGTTAACGTGATCGAATGGCGAATGAAACTCGCATTGAACAAAAACTAAAAAGTTAGATGATATGCACCTGACTGGTGCCGCCATCTGTTGATAAAAGTTTGTAGCTTTTTTTAACCTACCCTTTCAGAGATGTCGCTACTTGTTCTGGAAATAATTGTTCTTCGAAGTTGCTGTAGATGGCGTGCATGTCGCTACATGCTTTGCCACACTTGCTGCGGGTTTGCTATTAGCAACGGAAACATCATCTTAGTATTACTTTACTCAACTTGTCGTAGATGGCGTCGTTTTGAATTTTTATACATTTTTTAAATGCTGCCATTACAATCACGTACCTAATTTATAATGTTGCTTTCATACTTTACTTTAAATAAGGACGTATTTATTTTATTATACTTTAATTTTAACGGGCACACCATTTACAATAATCAAAGAATAATATTAAAACAATTACCTACTAACAAATAACAACTAATATTATTACTATTAGAGATGTAATTAAATCTCGACTTAAACGTGCTTTAAATACTCCCATTCATTTACAATAGGACGCAATATAGTAATATTACGCTCAAAGAGGCGATAATAAAATAATTTATTAAAAACAAAGTACAGACAGCGCACCTACAACATGGTTCAACTTAAGAATTGAACTGCACGGTGGCGATCATGGATCCTGCAAATTAAATCTGACTCGCTGTCGGTGTAAGTAGATATAGGTGACGAGTAAGAATAAATATTTTATCTCGAGCTCCTCCGTGCTTCGATTGGCACGTTAAGTCTAGCCTTTAAGAGCGTATACGCCGCACACTAGCGCCGCCAATGAAAAAAAAACATATCTAGTATTCATTTCATTCAATAGTCATTCATTCAAATAGTTTGTTGAGCATAATTTAATTTTCTATCTCTAATTACTAGATATTATGTTTTTTTTTCATTGGCGGCGCTAGTGTGCGGCGTAAACGCTCTTAAGGTACCCTTGGGTTTTCCGCTGTCGTCAGCCAACTCAAGTGCCTCGAAGAATCTAGTAAGTTACGGAGTACGTTTCATGGTGCCTGCTCCTATAGAAAACTGACTTGTTGAAGAGGAAGATGGAGAAAAGGTGAAAAAATAACTATACCACGTGTGACAGAAAGGTCTGGTTAAAATTAAAAGATCCAGAGTATGTCCGATAAAGATCCTGTATGTGTTGTTCCTACGACATAATTATTGACTTTAATTTGTCATGCAATTTTAAATTAAATATTTATATTAGTGAAGTCATGCCCGTCAGGCGCGCAAAAGCAAGCAGCAGTAATTACAAATGTAAGAATACAGAGGTTACTAAACCACTAGGGCTGTAACTTGTTTATTTTGATGTGACGTCACAATAGAACTATTTAATAAAAAATGCATAACAAGTTAAAGTTAATAAAACTCTGCATACAAGATCTAGATTGGATGCACTTTAGATCTTTTAATTTTGACCATACCTTTCTGTTACGCGTTATATCGTCGTTTTGGCTTTTAGAAAGATACTGTTTATTTTATTGTTAATATGGAATATGAAGAAAAAGGTTAAAAAATTTAAAGTAAAAAAAATATATATAAAAAGGTTGGCTTTGTCGGTCGCCAACAAGTCTAGAGGCCCTTTTTTAAGGCGACACTTTGAAAAAATACATCAATTTTCATCGAAAGTTGAAGGAGTATGACCAAGACCAAGACCAACGAATCTGAAATTTTGATATAGATAACTTCATGCCTTTGTCTATAAAACTCTTGCTCAAAAACACGATTGTGCAATTTTGACTCGATCGTAATTCTTTACGAAAACACCTCTAAAAAAATCATTAATGTTAAAATTACAATGAAATTACTTAATCTATATGTTTTGAAATCACTCAAATATATTATTGATAACATCAATATTCGTAATTTAGTTGCTGTATATTTTGATAACTAAAACCAGTAATTTTATAAAAGTGATAGCTGACCCGGCAAACGTTGTTTTGCCAATTATTTCTAGGGAATATGTAGAGTAGGAAAAAAAAAACTAAGTTATTGTAAGTGTGTGAGGATGTGGTATATGAGTGAAAGAGGCATGGAGCGCTGTGAACGATGACGGAATATAAAAATAACAAAACACTAAACATTATTTTTTTTACCTTATCATAATTTAATAATTATAATTTGAGGAGCTCGGTGGCGCAGTGGTCAACGCGCCCGGTCTGCGAGTGCTGAGTTTAAGCAACTTTCGCAAAGGCCGGTCATCAGATGGGTGACCAAAAGTGTATCATTTCGAGCTCCTCCGTGCTTCGGAAGGCACGTGAACCCGTTGGTCCCGGTTGCGTTAACAACCACCAATCCGCACTGGGCCCACGCGGTAGTTTAAAAGCCCGTTCTCCCTATCCATCCATAGGGAAGGCTTACCACCAGGCAGGACCATCGATTCTGAACTCTACTGCGAACAACTGATGAGATTAAAGTAAGAAGTTGAGAGAAAGCGGCCGGAATTAATCAACAGAAGTGGTGTGGTTTTTCATCATAATAACGCTAGACCTCACACATCTTTAGCCACTCAGCAAAAAATAAGAGAGTTTGGCTGGGAGGTTTTAATGCATCCGCCGTATAGTCCTGACCTTGCACCTTCAAATTTCCACCTGTTTCGGTCTCTTCAGAATTCTTTAGGCAGTGTCAGGTTAACATCACGAGAGGACTGCCAAAACCACTTGTCGCGGTATTTTGATCAGAAGCGCCAAAATTTCTATAGCAATGGGATCATGTCCCTTGTAGGTAGCTACAAGATGGCAAAAAGTTATCGATCAAAATGGCACCTACATACTTTAGTTATATGTAAATAAAATATATTAAAAAAAGTTTTGAATTTTCTTAAAAAATGCGAAGAAAGTTCTTCCCCAACCTATTATGTATAGATTATGGTTGATTATTTAATGAAGAAATGTGACAGTTTTGCATAGGTTGATGTGCTGGCGTCTGTACCATCCCTTCTCTGCCATAGGGATGGCTCAGAATCACGAATAGCAAGCACCGAGTGAGACATAGAGCCCCTTAACTCAGTAATGCTGTAATTTGTTTTTTAAAAGAGTTTGCTGATCGCCTCAAACGGTATTTTCAGCTTCACCCGGGCTTGTTTGGGAGCGGCGAGAAACTTAAAGGGTTCCTCAAGCCGTGTGAAACGAATTACCTTAGCAGGTTTTCTAGAGGGAACGGCATCACGCACTAGTGCGTGTCCCCGTGCCCTACTAGAATCTCCGAAGGGTTCGAATCGGATCGGACCAGTAACGCTGCTGTAAGGGCAATAAGAAATGATTGTTCTGAAAATCTTGGCTTAAGGCTTTAATTGAATCAGGCCTTACTTTGCGGAAATCCATGGCACATAAAAATGCAATTGTAATAATATGTAGTGCTAATTCCGCTAGTAGTGTGTATTCGACAGTTCTGGCTCACTGAATCATCGCGTCCCCAATCCTGTTTTGGTGTGCCGAAAAGTCGTTTCAAGGGTCGACCAAACCTACAAAAAAAAAAAAAAAAAAAAAAAAAAAAAAAAAAAAAAAAAAAAAAAAAAAAAAAAAAGGAAAACCCCCCCATTTGAATCGATTGCGCTGAGTCCCAGAGCGATATCTCTTGCCGTTTCCGAGTTACGTTACTCACGGATGGTCCTTCTTCGTTATCTAATTACCTCTATTGTTAACAATAAGACGACCCTTGCTCCTTATCTACTTGCCTCTATTGTTAACTATCACTGTGTTTTGGCGATTACACCGTCGGACCGTCCACAATTCTTTCTCATTATCTAATCACCTCCATTGTTCGTTAACAATTGACATTACTTTCCGATATCTTAATGTATTTGGTCGTTTAGGCAAGTTGTTGCAAGAAACATTTCTAAGGATCTCAACTAATATAAAACGCATGCGCATTATTGTGTTCTTACGAAGTCGTGCTTCAACCATTGACAAAGTATAACCTAGTAACCCGAGGACATGGCAGACAGTATGGATGTAAGTATTACATTAATTTACTTTTTTCTTTGTGTCTCTTCCTTATTTTGAGAGACCAACTCTCCAGTGCGTGTCATACTGTTGTTTTTATTGTATTCTTATTTAATACTTACTTTTCTTTTCATTCATTGTTATAGCTCACATGTTGCATGGGTAACACCGTTGATTACGAAGAAAACACCTATAAACAATATTACTTCCCAACATCCGATGATGAAGATACATCCCCATATCCAATCAAGAGAGATAGACCGAACAACGAATCTCTCGACGAATTTTTCGAGGAGCCTCCAAAGAAGAAAAAACCTAAAATACAATCATCTACTGTGGGAAGAGCAACGAAAGATGGGATGGCTTACATCTCAACAAATGAAGACGATGGATCGACGGCAACGCATCTCATAAAGATCGAGATTTACGAGATGAAGAAGCTGACAAACGTCCCACAGTCAGATCACTGGAAACATGCGGATGTGCGAGTGAAATACTACGTTAACAACAAAAGTAAGCACCACCAACGAACTCGACAGTTGATTTATAATATTTCCAAAGATATTACCAAAGTACCTGACAGTAAGAAATATACCTTTAAAAATAAAGATTGAATAAAGTAATAATTAATAAATAATGACTATTTCGATGAGACGACCCCGGTTCGTTATCTAATTTAATTACGAATAAATTTATTCAACATTATTTATATTTCTTTTTTTCTGTATTACTCCTTGATAGGTTTTTTTTCTGTGGTAGGGGATTAAAGTAAAAGGCATTTTTTTTTGTGTACAGTTTTATTTCATTTTTTTACTTACAAATTTTTTGCTTACCTTTAAACTATGAAAGTCTTAAACATTTGCTTTAACATTATATCATTTTGAAAAGTATCATCAGTAAACATATCAATAAAATCTGTCATACACATACTTCTAAGTTTGAAATACAAATAAAGTAAACAATATTCACCACAAACAGACGAAAATACACTTTGAATAACTTTATGATTATAAATCCATCTATTGGTGTTTTAACTATCACTGTTTCGATGGTGATTACACCCTCGGACCGTCCACATTCCTATCTCATTATCTAATCACCTCCATTGTTCGTTAACAATTTACATTACTTTTCAATATCTTAATACGTTCGACTTCAACAGTCGTATTACGGACGTCACGGAGAACCGTTGCTAACATAGAAATAATTTAAAGATATAGCACCTCTGTTTGTAGTTGACTGCTGCAGACAAACAGATAATCTGAAAACAGTTCCTATTTACCAGATAAGACTACAGCATACTGTCTTATTCTCAACGATTGCATTGTTGAATACAAACCACTAAGTAACATCGTAAAGAAGATATCATGAACGTAGATACACTTATAGTGGATGTTCAAGGATTTAAAGATATAAATAACAATTTTATTGTAAAAGAAGTAGCCATTGCGAGCCAGGAACATACACAAACTTTTTTGGTAAAGCCACCATATTCATTTCATCATCTCACAGAAGTAGAAAAGAAACGAGTCAGATGGTTAGAAAGAAACCGAGGAATTAGCTGGTGTGAGGGCTACATAGACTACAAGGAGTTTCATCGTGTTATCATACCTCATCTGAAGAATAAAAAAGTTATTGCAAAGGGTTTTGAAAAAATTAAGTGAATCAAAGATTTATGTGCAAACTGTGTGGTAATCGATATTGGTGAAAAGGGATGTCCTAATTTTTCAATGTTACAAAGTAAATTTTGTAAAAATAAAACGGACTTTAGTTGTGTAAATCATAAAATAAACTGTGCATTAAATAATGCTGTGTGTATTAGAAAATGGTATTATGATAATAACATGTCTAAGTTTAATTTATTTTGATTTTTATATTATTATCAATAAACTGATTCTTTGTGTTATTTACATGGTTATTTTATTTTTCATACTTATGCTTCCCTGTTTTACTGACTTTGAACTAGATGCAGCAGAATGAAATTGAGTTTTAATCGAACTACAAATATATTTTTTCTATCATATTTATTATTTAACTTAACATAGCTACTATTACTTAAATATTTGTTATGACTTAACTTTGAATTCCTAATGCTATGAGTCTATGACACAAATGACAATAAACTCTTATCGATTGCACTGAGTCCCAGGTGGTCTTAATCACCTTTCTTAAATTCCTTTACAACATAACAAAGGGAATATCCAATTCTCCAAACTATCGGAAGTAAAAACTGATTGTCATTGTTATCAGTGACTACTCTTCGAAGTTGCAAGAAACATTTCTAAGGATCTCAACTAATATAAAACGCATGCGCATTATTGTGTTCTTACGAAGTCGTGCTTCAACCATTCACAAAGTATAATCCTAGCACTAGGTGTATAAATAGGACCTTCAACTCTAGAGTGAGTTGCTGCTACTTGCTGTTAAAATGGATCGTGAATGTGTTAGTGCTTTCTTCGTGAATCAGGCTGAGAACGAAATAAATTCGGAACTTATAGAAAGTTGTGAAAATGTAGACTTGATGGAGCTCTGTGAAGAAGTTGAACAAGCTGTAAAAATAGACGATGAGCTGTATCAAATATGTGTCATGGTTGAAAACAGTGTTAGGTGAGTACCTAAACAATAATTTTACTTCATCGAGCATAATCTCTGATTTTACAACTTCATGATATTAATGTTAATCGTGTCACGTAGCAGTGAAAGAATACTATCACCCCCTCTCTTTCCTTGGGTACCGTAAAAGGTGGCTAACGGATTAAAGACTACACATACGTCCAACAGCATAAAGCAACGATGGGTTCACCACCTTTCACGATGAGCACATATGGTGGACTATGGTAGAGAACTACAAATTCAGTCAGTTTTTTTTTCTCTTACAGTCAACAATCATCATCCTCATCACCATCATCAAAAGCACATCAAACGGGACATGGAGGAGTGCTCAAAAGAAGTACCGAAACTGGTGGTGAAAACGAAAATAATAGCAAAAGACCGCGAAATGAAGAAGATGCATTGACTTCAACGGCAAACAAGGTATATTGCGAAGCTTGTAATAAACATGTTAGCAGAAGATATTTTTCTAATCATGCTAAGAGCAATATACATAAAAATAATGTTTTAAAATCGCACAACTCTCTAGATAATGTATGTGTTGTAGAGTCAGCTTTTGGTCAGCGTATTATTACATACAAAATTAAAAGTAAAGAACAGTCCTACTCCTTTCAAACACCGGAATCATTTCTGGAGTCAGTTAAAAATGATATGTTTTTCTTAATAAATGAGACCCTTAATCAACATGTAACTGTTAAAATAAATTGTGTTCTACATGCAGATTTTGTTCAACAAACTAAGAACTTATCTAATTCATTTGATTTTCAAACCAACAATTTTATAATTTCCAAAACCGATGATTTGAATATTTTCATGACATCCTTACGCGATACTCTAGCGAACAAAATAAGTGCTTTTGAAAGAAAGGATAGTGGATGGAGTCTTACTAAAATTATATGTATAGAATTGAACATAAACAAGTTTAACCCACTACGAGGCACCTCATTCATTGATTTACCTAAAGATATTAAAGATAAAAAAGCAGTTATTAACGTAAGAAACGCAGATAATTTATGTTTTAAATGGGCATTACTCTCAGCGTTATATCCTTCAAACAAAAATGCAGAGCGAACATCCTCCTACAGTACCCATTTAAATAAGCTTAAATTTGTTGGTGTATCGTTCCCCGTTAAGTTAAATGACATACATAATGTTGAACAGCTAAATAACATCAGTATTAATGTTTTCGGGTTAGAATTTGATAACAAATCAAAGAAACATTCAGTCATTGGGCCTCTTTATTTTACAAAAAATCGCAAAAGCACACATGTCAACCTTTTATATGTGCAAAATGGAATAAATGGACACTATTGTTACATCAAAAACTTATCCCGACTAGTTAGTAAACAAATGACTAATAAAGATGGTGCTGTATACATATGCGATGGATGTTTGTTACGTTTCACAACTAGAGATAAAAAGTAAAACTGTAATTGGCTGTATTATTTAGAATTAAGTTTATCTATGTTATAAAAGAGCTGTGGTTTTTGTTAAATAAATAAAATAAAAATAAAATAAATAAATTAGTTAATCACCAACAACATGACTGCTCGCACATAACCACAACATTACCAAACAGTGAGAAAACTTTAAAAAATTGGTTTGGAAAACCTGTATCAAATGACGAATTAACGTTTGATAAGTTTCAAAAAACAATGAGAATCCCTTTTGTTGTGTATGCTGATTTTGAAGCGTTATTAAATCCTTTACAAACTTCTTCTAATGAATCATTAAAACCGTACACCAATAACGTTCAAAAACATGAGCCTTACAGTTTTGGATATTACATCAAATGCTCATTCGATGATAGTTTGTCTAAATATGTAACATACAGTGGACCAGATTGTGCTAAAGTGTTTATGACTAGATTGCATGAAGACTTAAAATTAATATGTAAAAAGAATTGTGTTCAAAAATCTCCTAAACCGCTCTCAGCTGTTGATACTGACAGTGTAACTAATGCAAAAACTTGTCACGTTTGTGAAACTGATTTAAGCGGTGAAAAAGTTCTAGTCTTTGATTGGCAAACTGGAGATTTCAGAGGTGTTGCACATGAAGTATGTGAAAAGAAATTCCGTGCTCCCCGTCATATTCCAGTTTTTTTACACAATCTAAGTAATTACGATGCGCATTTTATTGTACATGCACTGAACTTTGTTGAAGGAAATGTCGATATAATTCCACAAAATAAAGAAAAATATATTTCGTTCACTAAACATCTAACAATAAACAATCAAAAAGTTAGCTTGAGATTTGTAGATTCTTTCAAATTTTTACCATGCAGCTTAGATCAACTAGCCAAAATCTTAAAAGACGAACAATTTCGTGAACTCAAAAACAACTTTCCTGCGAAGGAAGATTTCAATCGTCTTCGGAAAAAGGGTGTTTACCCTTATGAGTTCATGACTTCATATGACTGTCTTAATTTAACCACCTTACCTAATCAAGATCAGTTCTATAGTTCACTTACCGATACAGCAATTTCAAATGATGACTATAATCGTGCTAAAGATGTTTGGCAACACTTTGGTTGTCAAAACATGTTGGATTATTCTAACCTGTATCTCAAAACTGATGTTTTGTTGTTAGCTGATGTATTTGAAAATTTCCGCGATCTATGTTTTACAACTTATGGTTTGGATCCTAGTCATTATTATACAGCACCGGGGTTGAGTTGGGATGCCATGCTTAAACAAACAAAAATAAAATTAGAGTTATTAACAGATATTGATCAGATAGCTTTTATCAAATCGGGGATCCGAGGGGGTATATCTCAATGTAGCAATCGACATGCTAAGGCCAATAACCCCTTTTTAGATGATTTTGATGAGAATGAGCCTACATCTTATTTAGCTTATTTTGATGCAAACAATCTATATGGTTGGGCTATGTCACAGTACCTTCCTGAAGGAGGTTTTGAGTGGGTGAGTCCGGAGACAAACTATGAGGTTTCTGACACATCTCCATATGGCTTCATATTAGAAGTAGATTTGGAATATCCTGCAGAACTTCATGATTTGCATTCAGACTTGCCATTATGCCCCGAAAATATATACGCAGGGGGATCAGAAGAAAAAAAGCTTATTCCAAATTTAAATAATAAACAAAAATATGTAATTCACTATATAAACCTAAAACAATGTCTTAAGTTGGGTCTTAAATTAACTAAAATTCATAGAATATTGAAGTTTACACAGAGTCCTTGGTTAAAAAAATACATAGATTTGAACACTGAGCAACGAAAAAAAGCAGATTCAGACTTTGAAAAAGATTTTTATAAACTAATGAATAATTCTGTTTTTGGTAAAACCATGGAAAACGTAGAAAAAAGAGTGAACGTAAAATTACTAACTCACTGGGAAAATCGCGGTAAAACTTTGGGTGTCCAAGACCTAATTGCCAAACCTGAATTTCAAAGCATTTCAGTTTTTTCAGAAAACTTGGTAGCGGTACAGTTGAAAAAAACTAAAGTTTGCTATGATAAACCAATTTATTTAGGCTTATCTATTTTAGACATATCAAAAACTCTCATGTATGATTTTCACTACGAATACATGCTAAAAAAATTTAACAACAAAATCAAATTATTGTACACAGACACCGATAGCTTCATATATCAAATATTTACTAATAATTTCTATGAAGATATTAGAAACGACATAGATACACGATTCGATACATCTAACTATTCTGTTGATAATATCCACCAGTATCCACAAGTTAACAAAAAGAAATTAGGATTTTTTAAAGACGAAAATAATGGTGAAATTGTTAAAGAGTTTGTAGGGTTAAGATCAAAAATGTATGCAATTGAAACGAAAACAAAATTAACAACGAAAGCTAAGGGTGTTAATAAAAGCGTCACGCAAAGGATGTCAATGAAAAATTACAAATCTTGTCTTTTCAATAGAAACATTCAATACAACACTATGTACAGATTTCGATCAATTAAGCATATAATTTTCACACAGCAAATCAATAAAATATCATTGTCTTATAATGACACCAAGAGATATATCTTACCTAATAAAGTAGACACATTAGCATGGGGTCATTATAAATTGCGGTTGCCGATGTAAAAATGTTGTATCTAGATATAAATAATTTTAATGATATTCAGGTTTTATTGTATTGTATTTATTTGTAAGATCAAGCTCATTTTAAATTGTAAATTAACTGTAAATAAATTGTAGATAGTAACAGTAAGTTTTAATTTTAAGTGTATTAGCTCATTATAAATTGTAAATTAAATGTAAATAAATTTTAGATAGTAAGAGCAAGTTTTAATTTTAAGTTTATTAGCTGTTATAGTGTAGATTTATTAATGAATTTAAAAAAATAAAAGGACTGATTGTCTTTTGATGAAATGCAACCATTTGTTTTGTGTATATGGTATTAAATTATAAATTATTCAAAAAATTTAACAAAAAAAAAATGTTTTATTATCAATTTTTTGATCATACTTCTACATCACTTCGATCAGAGTAGACGTTTTGGTCTGGTTAATAATCATGTTTCATTTTGAACATCCATTCACCGCAATTGTTGCTGGTCCAAGTGGTTGCGGTAAATCGAACTTTGTGTGTGAATTCCTGAAAAATATAAATCAACTATGTAATACAGAGTTTAAAAATGTCTTGTGGTGTTATGATGAAATGCAACCTTTGTACAACCTAAGTGATGTTACTTATTATCAGGGAATTCCTGATTTAAACATGTTCGATGGTAAAGATTCCCAACTTATAATAATTGATGATCTGATGAGAGAGTGTGATGGTCGGGTAGTTGATATCTTTACTAAGGGAAGTCACCACCGAAATTTAAGTGTATTTTACATAACTCAAAACTTGTTTCATCAGGGTAAAGGTCAACGTGATATTTCCTTGAACTCAAGTTACATAATATATTTCAAAAATCCTCGAGATAGAACACAAATTCGTTTTTTAAGTCGTCAAATTTCACCTGAGAACTCAAAACTGGTTGAAGAGGCTTATAGAGATGCTACTAATAAACCATATGGTTATTTAATGATTGACCTCAAACAAAACACTGATGATGTGTATCGGTTCAAAACAAATATATTTCCGAATGAATATACCGTTTGTTATGTATCTAAGAAGGGGTATAAATACAGTGGTAGCCAACATAAAAACTTCATTCCATAATTATGATACCAAGAGTTACTACGCATACAAACTTTTTAAAAGCATTACATGTGCTTAAACCAAAGTTTCGAAAGGCATTATTAAAATCTTGTAACCAAGAAGAACTACATTGCATTTGTGAGTGCATTCACAACGTTCTTCAAGGAAAAATAACAATTCCTACAAAAGAAAAAAATAAACTAGAAAAATATAAACATATTCTAAGAAAGCTTATTTCGAAAGGAGCAAATAGAACGAGAAAAAACATTATCATACAAAAAGGTGGTGCATTCTTACCGAATATCTTGGGAGCCGTATTGAGTGCATTATTAGGATCAGTCACCAAATAACCACTATGGAAAATGCCAAAAAAATGATATTAATTGAACCCGAAATAATAGAAAAATTAAAAAATGATAACACAAACAGAAACGTGAACAATTTATCACGACTCGACGAAGAAATGAATCATGTTTTAAAAAAGAAAATAGATGATCGAGAAAAATGGCCCCTATATTTACAAACACTACAAAGATATTTGTATTTTATTGGCAAAGATCGAAAGCCTTTAGAAATACCCATAATATCGTTTGATGAAACAGAAATTATAAAAAAAGAAAGCCGTGAGGATCGCCCTCCAGAAGCAATACAAGACTCCTCGAAGATAGTCGAATCCAACGCTGAAGATAAAGAAATTAATTATTCTAAAAGTCTTTTAATAAACCTTTTACCCAAGACATACAAAGCAAAAGGTGAGCTCTTAATAGATTTATTATTAAAAAATAAACAAAAGATTTATTGGGATGATAAAGGAACAGTTTACATCGATGACAAGAAAATTTATAAAAGCAACATAGTTGATTTACTCAACGATGTTATAAGACCGTTAAAAAATTCTTCACCAAACGGGTGGTTAGAATTTTCTAAGGCATTAAAGGAATTAAGAGTACCTTTGACTTACATCGGTAATCCAAGAAGAGCAACTTGCATCAATGTTATGTCTAATACTCCGAATTTTGGAAATCGATTTGAATCTAACGTAGAAAAAGATCACGAATATTCTACACCACCTTCAAGTACCATAACGCGTAAAGAAAAAGTCAAAAAGAAAATAGAATGGGAGAAATGGACTCCATATTAGAAATTAACGATATTTACTATGACATTTCTCATCCTGCTGGATATGGAAGTTTAAATCAAATAACAGATGTTATGAAAAATCAAATGACTAGAAAAGAAGTAAAAAATTGGTTAGAATCTCAAGAAACTTACACTCTACATAAACCTGTTCAACGACGGTTTCCTAGAAATAAATACATTTTATCTAATTTTAATGAACTTTGGCAAGTCGATTTAAGTGATATGCGATCTTATAGTGAATATAATGATGGTTTTAATTATATTTTGTGTATCATTGACGTGTTCAGTAAATATGCGTTTGCAAGAGCAATGAGAAAGAAAAATTCTGTTACAGTGAAAAAATGTCTTGCAAGTATATTATCTGAAGCAAAGGCGACTCCCACACATTTGCAATCAGACAAAGGGACTGAGTTTATTTCAAAAGATGTTCAAATGTTTTTAAAAACTTATAACATAAATTATTACACAACTAATAACCCTGATATTAAAGCAAGTATAGTCGAAAGATTCCAAAGAACTTTGAAGACTAAAATGTGGCGCTACTTTACACATAATAATACTTATCGTTACATTGATATCTTAGACAATTTGCTATATTCCTATAATCACAGTTTTCATAGAAGTATAAAAATGAGGCCTTGTGATGTTAATTCAAGTAATATTATGACTGTGTGGCGGAATTTGTATAGTGATAGTGATAGTACAAAATTATCTAAATCACACAAACCAAAATTTAGTATTGGTGATTACGTTAGAATCACAAAATATAAACACATATTCCAAAAAGGTTATGAAACTAATTGGAGTGATGAAATCTTTGTTATTACATCGATTATAGATAGGTCACCTTGGGTGGTATACACCCTTAAAGATTTACAAAATGAAACGATTACTGGAACTTTCTATGAAAAGGAATTGCAGAAGGTTAGTCATGATTCCTCTTCGAAGTATAAAATAGATAAAATACTGAGTACTCGATACTCTGGTCTCAGAAAGGAATTGTTGGTCAAATGGAAAGGTTATCCGAATAAGTTTAATAGTTGGATATTAGCTTCAAGTCTTGAGAAAATATGACGAGTGATAGTTTTTATTTAACGTTACCAAGTAACAGTTCAATGTCATATTTTCCTGAAAACAAAACCACCAACTTCTGTACAAAATTACCGAAGTCGATTAAATTAGAAGGAGAATGGTATGTTGGCATAGTAGAGTTTCAATATCCCTGTACCATGTTTACTGTTCAAGATCATGAAAATATTGTGTACGTTACCAAAAGAATGCAAGTTCCAGGTGATGAAGGAAATGAGTCGGTGGTGACATACAAAACTCATATACCAGCATCCAGTTACGAAAACATTGAAGATGTTTTAACAGCATGTAACTCCAGAGAAGCTTTTATATTACGTTATGACAAGATATCGAAATACATTACTCTCACTAATGAAGATAATAAAATTATTTCTTTACAATTTTCACCAAAGTTAAGTCTTCAACTTGGATTTGATCCAAATACTAATGTGGTTACTAAAAGAGTCAGTAAATTTCCTGCTAATTTATATTTAGGATTACCATCACAGTTATATGTGTACTGTGATATTATCGAACCCCAGATGGTTGGTGATGTCATGTGTTCATTATTAAGAATCATACCATTGGATCCAGCTAAATATACGTATGGATCAAATAAAATGCACATCTTCTCACCTCCACATTATGTATCTGTTATGCGAAGAGAGTTCGATACAATAGAAGTAGATATAAGAACGAACACAGGAGAAAACGTACCATTTCAATTTGGAACGGCTTGTGTTAAACTACACTTTAAGCGGAAATAATAATGTATCCAAAATACAATAATATCTGCCCTTATGAACATTACTATACGCATCAAGCCGGTTCCGGAGTTGGTGTGATTTATAAGGGCGCAGCACATCAACGTGGACACGGTATTGGAAGCTTCTTAGGTGGACTATTCCGTTCAGTATTACCTTTATTGTCGAGTGGGGCTAAAGTTATCGGTAAAGAAGCATTAAATGCTGGTGTAGGACTTTTATCCGACATGGTACACACAAGGCCGCTTAATGAATCCGTAAGAAATCGTGTTAAGGAAGCAACTTCAAATTTAAAAAGGAAATCAGATGAAAAGATAGATCAAGTCATGAGTGGTTCGGGATATAAAAGTAAAAGACAACAGTTACAAAGTATCAGTCAGTCGCAGCAATCAAAACGGAGAGCATTGAAAAAAACGAAGAAGAAGAACAATAATTTAAAAACTAACGACATATTTTCAGTGTAAAAAAAAAATAATAATAATAATAATAATAATAATAATAATTGTAATAATGTCTTTTTTGCACAATCATTCATGTGAATGTGTTAAGTCCGAGTTGGATTTATTTGCATTACCGTCAACTCAGACTAGTATTGAAAGTGGTCAGTGGGTTCACTACAAACCAATTTCATCGCTTAGTGATGATGGACCAATCGAATTTCAGATTCCTGGAAGTGGTGATGACTACATAGATTTATCACACACTTTGATACACATAAAAGCAAAAATTCTAAATCAGGATTTAACACCGCTGACAGCAACAACTACTGTGGCTCCGGTTAATAATTGGCTACACTCACTCTTTAGCCAGTTAGATGTTTATTTAAATCAAAAACTGATAACACCTCCAAACAATACTTATGGCTATCGAGCTTACATTGAAACACTACTAAATTATGCTCCATCAGCAAAACAATCACACCTAACATGTGGACTCTGGTATGAAGACACATCAGAAAAAATGAATTCAACTGATGAGTCAAATAAAGGATTTACTATTAGACAAAAATTGGTAAAGGAAAGTAAAGAGGTCGAAATGATAGGACATTTACATGGAGACATATTCAACCAAGAAAAGTTTTTAATTAATGGTGTTGAAATGTGTGTGAAATTAGTACGTTCTCGAGATACATTTAATTTAATGTGTTCGTCTAATGATGTAAAATTAAAAGTTTCCATTATTGATGCCACACTTATGATTCGAAAAGCTCGTGTAAACCCTACTGTTCTGCTTGCCCATCAAAAGGTTTTATTATCAACCTCAGCTAAATATCCTATTACTAGGGCTGAAGTAAAAGTTCTAACCATTCCAGCAGGTATTCAGGGAAAAACTCTTGATAATATTTTCCTTGGTCAAGTACCAAAGAGATGTATAGTAGGATTTGTAGATAATACAGCGTTTAATGGATGTCTTACAAAAAATCCTTTTGATTTCGATCATTATGGTATTAGTTCTTTTTGTTTATACATCGATGGAACACAGATTCCTTCCAAAGCTCTACAACCTGTTTTTAGCAACAACTTGTTTACATCAACTTATCATACTTTGTTCTCTGGAACAGGAATTCATTTCCTAAATGAGGGTAACGGTATTTCTAGAGCTGATTACGCTAATGGATACTGTCTAATGGCGTTTGACTTAACTCCAGATTTATCTGCCAATTCAACAGCTCATTGGAATCTTATTCGACATGGAAGTGTTCGGTTAGAAGTTAGATTTGAGACAGCTCTAATACAAACTGTTAATTGTATTGTTTATGCTGAGTTTGATAACATTATAGAAATAGATAAAAATAGGAACATAAGTGTAGATTTTAGTAGTTAAGTCCTAATTGTGTATGAAGACACATGTTTTCATGTTATTATGAATACCTTAGAAATAACAAAATGTTTAAAAAAATTATGTCATTTGCTGGAATTCAATGTTTATGCGGCTAATCGCATTCCTATACATGTTACACAACCTTTCTATATGATTAGTAATCTTGATCCTGATACTAGACCTGGATCACATTGGATAGCATTATATATCAACAATAAAGGAGTTGGCGAATACTTTGATACTTTTGGTCGTAAACCTGAAAGTTATCATTTATCATTTTTAAGGAAAAACACCAATAGATGGATTTATAATCATAAAGTTATTCAAAGTGTATTTTCGTCTGTTTGTGGTGAATATTGTTTACTTTATTTGTATTTCAAACTTAGAGGTATGTGTATGACAGATTTTATTGATATGTTTACTGATGATACTTTTCAAAATGATATAATGTTAAAGCAAATGTTTAAGACTTTCATAGTTTAAAGGTAAGCAAAAAATTTGTAAGTAAAAAAATGAAATAAAACTGTACACAAAAAAAAAATGCCTTTTACTTTAATCCCCTACCACAGAAAAAAAACCTATCAAGGAGTAATACAGAAAAAAAGAAATATAAATAATGTTGAATAAATTTATTCGTAATTAAATTAGATAACGAACCGGGGTCGTCTCATCGAAATAGTCATTAATTATTACTTTATTCAATCTTTATTTTTAAAGGTATATTTCTTACAGTCAGGTACTTTGGTAATATCTTTGGAAATATTATAAATCAACTGTCGAGTTCGTTGGTGGTGCTTACTTTTGTTGTTAACGTAGTATTTCACTCGCACATCCGCATGTTTCCAGTGATCTGACTGTGGGACGTTTGTCAGCTTCTTCATCTCGTAAATCTCGATCTTTATGAGATGCGTTGCCGTCGATCCATCGTCTTCATTTGTTGAGATGTAAGCCATCCCATCTTTCGTTGCTCTTCCCACAGTAGATGATTGTATTTTAGGTTTTTTCTTCTTTGGAGGCTCCTCGAAGAATTCGTCGAGAGATTCGTTGTTCGGTCTATCTCTCTTGATTGGATATGGGGATGTATCTTCATCATCGGATGTTGGGAAGTAATATTGTTTATAGGTGTTTTCTTCGTAATCAACGGTGTTACCCATGCAACATGTGAGCTATAACAATGAATGAAAAGAAAAGTAAGTATTAAATAAGAATACAATAAAAACAACAGTATGACACGCACTGGAGAGTTGGTCTCTCAAAATAAGGAAGAGACACAAAGAAAAAAGTAAATTAATGTAATACTTACATCCATACTGTCTGCCATGTCCTCGGGTTACTAGGTTATACTTTGTCAATGGTTGAAGCACGACTTCGTAAGAACACAATAATGCGCATGCGTTTTATATTAGTTGAGATCCTTAGAAATGTTTCTTGCAACAACTTGCCTAAACGACCAAATACATTAAGATATCGGAAAGTAATGTCAATTGTTAACGAACAATGGAGGTGATTAGATAATGAGAAAGAATTGTGGACGGTCCGACGGTGTAATCGCCAAAACACAGTGATAGTTAACAATAGAGGCAATTAGATAAGGAGCAAGGGTCGTCTTAGTGTTAACAATAGAGGTAATTAGATAACGAAGAAGGACCATCCGTGAGTAACGTAACTCGGAAACGGCAAGAGATATCGCTCTGGGACTCAGCGCAATCGATTCAAATGGGGGGGTTTTCCCTTTTTTTTTTTTTTTTTTTTTTTTTTTTTTTTTTTTTTTTTTTTTTTAGGTTTGGTCGACCCTTGAAACGACTTTTCGGCACACCAAAACAATTGGGGACGCGATGATTCAGTGAGCCAGAACTGTCGAATACACACTACTAGCGGAATTAGCACTGCACATGCACCGCCCTCCCGCCCGCAAAAATATGCACATGCAGAAGAATCAATGGATGCAAGCGAACATACACATCAACACCGATACCCGACACGTGTTTGAACGTTTTTACTGTTTTGTTTTTACTCATGCATTGATTGTAATCTGTTTGTGTGCCTATAGAAATAAATAAATAAATAAAAGCGACTGCAAAGGAACAAAGTAGGAAAATGCAGGCGGAAAACAAGTAATTTATAATCCCGTACGGATAATACTGCTGTCCCGTTTCTTTGGAGACATATTTTTAATTATCATCTTAGCGTTACGTACGTATACCTATAGCGCCTGATCGCAACAATTTACATGCTAAAACCCCCATAAAGATACGTCCGTATGGATGTATTAGCATTTTTTCCGAGTTTCCACTGAATTGAGGGGGATGTTTAATCAAGAATTTATTAGACGTGCTACTTTGGCCGTGTGGAAAATAACGTCATATTCAAGCTGCACTGTGTGTACTTAGTACGTAGATTTTTATATTCTTTACTAATTTTAATTGAAAAAGTACATTAACCTTAAGTTTTTACTTAGAGCGCTGATATAGTAACCATAACAGTTTAGCAAAAAACTAAACTAATATTATGAGGGTAAGTTTGTACTGTTTTGGATGTTGGAGGTATACTCCGAAACTACTGACACGATTTCAAAAATTCCTTCACTTATATTTAGAATGAACCTTTAGGGTAAACATGGGCTATATTTTATTTTCATAACTAATAGTTTGTGTAACAAAAAATTAATTAATTTTAAGTACAAGTTAGTACAGTACACACGGCGGCAGATCAACCTAACCAAAACTGTCAAATTTCTACAATAAATTTTGAACTTTATCGTTTGGTTATAAGGATCAATATTCATTGGAGAAATTTGACAGCTTTAGGTAGGTTGATCTGCCGCCATGTGTACTATCTTATTCTAATAACAATTAACAATTATTTAATACTTAATCATATGAGAATGACGTTGGCAGCTGTGGTGTACTTACCTACCAATAAACTGAGTCACTGCTGCCAGCGCCCTTTTGTATATGGACTTCCGTAGCCGAGTGGCTTGCACGCTAGACTTTGGGCAGCGCTAACTCTGAGGTCTCGTTCGATTCCCGGTCGGGTCAATGTCGAAAAAATAACTTTTTCGATATTGTGTCGTGTCTGGGCGGTTGTGGTGCCGTCGTTGTTTCTGATTTCCATTAAACGAGTGCTTTAACTACTTAACTTGGGATCAGAAAAATGTATGTGATGTTGTCTCATAGTTATTTATTATTCACTTATGTTTATTTATTATTATTTTAACATCAAATAACTACTGAAACTAGAGGTTCTTCAAATTGTGATGATCGAACCATCCCTCGAGGTTTCCTAGAGGTACCTGGCATCACACAATCATCTTTCCATACTAGATTCTCCGAGGCGTTCGAGTACAATGAGAGCCCATTACACTTTGACCTTTGAACGTAGTTTGGGAAGTGGGTGTCTGCCTACACTCTTTTTAAATAAGGAACGTTAAACAAACTTTGTAGGTCATAAGGTTCCTGGGATATCATCATTAAATATTTATGATTTTTTTTTATAAAATTCAACGCCTACCCGACCCAGCCTGGAATCAAACATGGGTCTTCCGCAATCCGAGCGGCTGCACTGACCGCTATGCTACCGGGAAGGCTGACGTAAGCGCTGAATTTTGTCACTGCTTTTTAAATTTTTGAGTGCTAATAGCGGCACAGTGCGCCGCAGATTAATTTTTGCAGATGAAATACCACAAAGATAACACAACGCTATAGTTTTTACTTTTTATATTCAAGTGGTAATTGATGCACTGAAGCTAAATTAAATTTTTTTTTTTTTTTTATAAAATACAGTGAAAAAATTAAACGCCTACCCGACCCAGCCAGGAATCGAACCTGGGTCTTCAGCAATCCGGGCAGCTGCACTGACCGCTATGCTACCGGGAAGCATCATTTTTAGCTTTTTACTACGTTTTGTACGTCTATTTAATAATAATAATTATTATTATAAATTTCCCTACACTCACACCAATTATCTAGCCCAAGAGAAGCTTCGTTATAAAACTCGTTAGATGGTTACTAGACAACGGATAAACATACTTAAAATACTTAAATACATACTTATTATACATAGAAAACACCCAGACCCGAGACAATTTAGAAAAACAATAATTTCTAAATTGACCCGACTGGGGATCGAAGATGTTAGTAAGTAAGTAGTAGTAGTAAAGTACACTGTCTACTGTCTACTGTCCCACTGCTGGGCAAGGGCCTCCATCATTAAAATCAAGCCATTTATTTATAAGTCATTTATTGATTTATTTATTTCTAGGAAGATTTACAGACAAATAACATCTATAGTTAAGGTTAATAAATAGACATATGCTATTTACAAATCTTCACAATTATATAAACAATAGTGTTCAGTTAACCAGCTGTGGAAACTACGTTAACTTTAGTTTAAAAATGAAAAAAAGTAATTAAATGCGTTACATAAATGAATGAATGAGTGAATTTACAGTTTACAGTAGGTTGTTGCACAGTGATAATTCACTTATACTTAGATTTTGACTATATTCATTATACTATTTATTTTATTATATTTATTATATAATACTAATACTATTTTACTATCTTTATTTTATTGCTTTATGTCAATAAAAAAATTTGAACATACATCTTTTTTACTGATGAGGCGCTGGAGCAGAAGTGATCACTACAATTCATGGGTATTAGCTTAATAACCACGCTTGCAAAATGCGTGTTACTGACCACTAACTCGGGTTATGCATCGAAAGTCCGAAACACTTTGCCCGACATGTGTACCATTGAACCCAGGACCTTCGGGGAGCATAGCCACTCGGCCACTAAGGCGTTATGTTATTAATGTATTAAAGTTAAAATATAATAAAAAATATTTTTTTTTCTATAAGTTTTTTGTTTAGTCCCTCATGGCAGCTTTTTTTTTATGGTAAAAGGAGGCAAACGAGCAGGCGGGTCACCTGATGGAAAGCAATCACCGCCGCCCATGGACACCCGCAAAACCAAAGTTATCGCAGATGCGTTGCCAACCCTGAGGAAGTAGTTGGATCTTGAGGAGGGAGTAGGAATTGGGAGGGGGGAGGGGTGAGAGATGGGCCTCTGGTACTTTCACTCACTGGACGAAACACAACAGCAACGAGTGCCGTTGTTTCACGCCGATATTCTGTGAGAGGGTGGTATTACGCCGGGCGAGCCGGCCCATTTCGTGCTGCAACGCATCGTGGCTCTACCACTCAGACAGTGTTACTCCTTTAGCACCACCCAGGGGTCACGTGTAGGGTCTCAAGGGTAAACCTACGGACGCGAGTAACTTTAACCCACAAAAGGACATAAGGCTTGCCATAAGGTGCTTACTTGGCCTTCATCTCACTTGGATCTGCTCATCCGGAGTCCTCAACCACTGTGGATCTTCCAATCTTAAAAAAAAGTTTTAATCTCTAAGCTGTCGGAACATAACAATGATATTAACATTGCTGTTATGGCAACATTATAAGGATATGTAGCTATGTTATTAGTATTTATTCATGAACATGGAGTCAATAGCACTTTTAAAAAGGTTTTGGTAGGTATATAAACCTCCACCGTGAATATAGCTGCAAAGTAGAGGGTAACGTGCAAATAGCAACCTTGACTGTGCTCGCCAAAACCAGCGCCGAGTGCGAAACAGGCACGTAGGCCGCTATCTACAGCTTCATGCCGCTATCATATCTATCTCGCTTTATTCAAAACTAAACAAAATGGCCGCAGGAGAAATGTAGCGCGACCGAACTATTTGATACTTGCTATCGATTTTGCAATATTCGGCTTTTCAGAGCGCTGAGAGCGAGATTTACACTACTCGGTTGAGTTAGATTGAGCTGACTACAATTTGAATGGGATCGATTTTGGAATCACTTTGGTAAAAAAATTAGTATGTATGTCGGAGACAAATTGGGCATTTACTTGCTTTTCTGAACCAAGTAAATGCCTAATTTCTGTCTTCGTTATTTTAGAAATACACAAAATCAAACACAGCAAGTTATAAGTCACTAGAACTGAATTAAAAGAAAAAAAAATGATGAATTTAGATACGATCAAACCCTTAATCTTCCAATGATAGTGTTTAAACGTCAGGACATAAATCTTAATACATAAAATAAACGTAAGTAGAATATGCTCGCATAAAGTATTTAATTTTATATTTTATAACTAATTAATTACAGGCTCAAACCAAGCTCAAAAAACAAAACTTAGACCAACAAAGTCGGTATACAGCGACTGATAAAACATCCACCTCCGACGTATCAAGACTACGGTAATCAACTTTATCAGGATTTAACTTTTGCAATGTACAATCTCAAAAAGCACTCAATTATTTTTTACAAAACCCACTTAGTCCGACAGGGTTACAATACTTCTACAAATATTATATAAATGTACCCTAATATGCTACTTATAATGTTTCACTTACAACAATACACAAACGCGTGGTCGGTCTAAATGGGTTGAAAACTAAAGCATCCACCTACTCGAGTATCAAGACCGCTCCACCGCAGTATCAATGCGGGCTAATATGATCACGCATCACATCCGGCACTTACTCTCAATTTGTGACTACGTGTTGAGGGGTTTTAAATATTTCATCGATGTCTGTCAGTGCAAACACATTTGCGTAGCCCTAGCCCCGCTGATATAAATTAATTGGGCAGCCTATTTTCGTCTTTCGTAGACCCAGATACAGATTTTCGGTAAGCGGTTTTATGTTAAGATGTGTTAAAATGTACAACTGGGCTGTATACCAACATTACCTTTGCCTATCACTATGTGTGACAGCTGTGACACATCCTTTCTGTCTCTTCCACAAACTAGGTAGAGATACTGTGAGTTTCACCCGAGTTCTTTCCGTAATAACACGTGTTGTGAGACTCCATTTTAATTTCTATCTACCGTACAATTTAAAAAACACTTGAAATTGGCTAAATGCTAAACGCGAAGCCATTAATTAAGATATAATAATAATAGAGATACTAACGTATGTCTCTTCCCTTTTTGCACCGAACGATGTCGGATTGTAGCTTGCTAGTATTAAATAATTATCTGTTCAAATCCATTATTGTAAATGTTTAAATTAAGCTTGTTTATATTCATTGATGTGCTCAATAAATGGCGCAAGCATTACAGCAGATATTCTGTTTCGTTTGTTGCTCAACCCTATAAGCACGTCTCTGTGCTTAACCTCTTCAATAAGATGTCTGGACTACTCTATAGACTTCAGCCCGATCCGATCCAAACCCCTCGTAGAATCTATTAGGGAACAGGGATATGCAAAAGTGCGTGATGCCAGTCTCTTTATAGTACCTCGTCTCACACGGCTTGAAACCCTTTAAGTTTCTCGCCATCTCCAAAAAGTCCGGTGACGCAAAATGACGCCTGAAGCTGAAACCAAACACTCTAAAAGTATAGACTTCAGAGATAGTAAATGTCTTCTAATATCACTTAAAAATGATAACGAAGCGATAAAAAGTTTAGGCAAGATGAACAAGGGTTTTTTTTGTTTTATTAATGTAACAAACCTCTAGTATTATCATTGGAAGTGCTTTAACTAATCAATTTGTCCAAAGAGTTCAACCTCTATAATTTAATAATAGACAGAACTTTTTTGAATCCTGTTCATTTAAAAACGGCGGTGTTCCCGGAATACGAGATCTTTTAATTAAATAGATTTCTCAATGACAAACTACTTGAGGGTAAGGTGAGAGAATTATATGACGCGTTGTTAAGGTTCTATACTTTAATTTCTACTACATTAATACATTTAATAATACAACTCTACATTTCTTATATTGAACTAACGGCCTGGCTTGGTGCCTAGTGTGTTTTGTTTACTGTCCGTATTCATTCGATTACGTTAACGTAAACGAAAATTAGTATGACAATGAAGCAGCGCCTCCAGACTTTATTTTTATAAACTTTTGAGAAATCTCTATATTTGTACAAAACTGTACAATAACTGTTCAATTAACGAAAAATGACGAATTACATGAACAGACCAAATGAGGGTCAGTATCCTCTATAAAGAGTTAACGAAACTGGCGAATTAGGGAAACTGGACGACTTAAAATTTTTCATGGAACTGACGAATAAGGAAACTGGCGAGTTCATGAAACTGGCTAATTAGGGAAACTGACGAGTGATAACCTTTTTTTTTTTTTTTTTTTTTTTTTTTTTTTTTTTTTTTTTTAACCCAGAGGAACTCATTACGAGTACCCGGGGCCTTGAAGAGGCCCCAAGTTATGTGAGACTCACCCGTCCGTCTTTCCGCAACCCACCGACTGTCATGGAGACGCCATTGTCTCCAGTCGGCTGCCAAGGGAAGGCCCAAGGCTGGGAAGGGCGAGACGGGGGGGGATACTCACTAACCTCTGGGGGACCAAACTCCGATACGGTGAAGACCGCGGGGCCTATCCCGGAGGGAATTGAACCGCGGGGTTCACCCTGGCGCCCGTGTGATCACCCGTGTCGGCCCATTCGCACTATAGTGCGTTTAGGGCCGGCACGCGCGGTCACACGGGCGGTACGCGTTCGCGACGTCTAGTACCACACCACACCCCCGAAAGGGCGTGTTGTGGTTCAACCTCAGAGGAGGTTACCTCAAGAGAGGTCACTTAGCCCGCGAGGACAGTGCGACCCTTACACATAATATATACAAACGACATTTACAAATACACTATTTACAACACATACACATATATTTGCGTCTTTCGCGCATTGGGATCCAGATTACGGCGGGAGGAGATCTGCGTCTCTCCGCCTCCTTCTGCGTCTCCTCCTCCTGGCAGGAGTGGCGTCAACCGCATTCTCGCGCGCCCTCTCCGCCTGCTCCTTCAGGCCCATGCATACGCTACAGAAGCGCGACACCGCCCCCCAGTTGTCCTCGCTCTCCAGCATTGTAGTTACAACGTCTGGAAGAGCGAGACTCCCCCTTCCTCCAAGCTCCATCTCCATAGTGCGTCGCTGCGAGGAAAAGGCGCTACACACCTGGAGAGTGTGCTGCGCCGTGTCCTCAGCAGCTCCGCACTGATGGCAGATGGTGCTCTCTTCCTTTCCGATTCGACACAGATACTTACCGAAGCAACCGTGATCGGTCAGTATCTGTGTCAAATGGTAAGTCATATGCCCAAAGGGCCTGTCAAGCCATCTCGATATGACTGGTCTAATGGCTTCGACGGTGCGGACACCGGCCTCTGGAGTCTCCAGCTGGTGTTCCCAGTGCCACACCGCCATCTCACGTCCGGTTCGCCTCGCACCCTGGACCTCTTCCAAGGCGGGGCGTTCGCCATTGGCGATTCTCTCCACGCGGAACTCAAAGACCTCGGTCAAGACCTTGGCCTCGAGCTCCCACGGGATCATGCCTGCTAAAGCCGTCGCCGCTGTGTACGACACCGTCCGGTACCCTCGTATTGCTCTCACCGCTGCCACCCTCTGTGGCCTGCGTAGGAACGCAATGTTTTTGCGGGAGAGCGAGTCGGACCAGACCGGTGCGCCGTATAGTGCCATGCTGCGCAGCACTCCGGCGTACAGCCTACGGCAGCTATCTCCTGGGCCTCCGATATTAGGGAGAACGCGCGAGAGTGCCATCGCCGCCTTCACCACCCGAGGCGCCATCTCGGAAAAGTGTGGCTCGAACGTCCAGCGGCTGTCGAGGATGAGTCCCAGATATTTCATCCGGGACTTGATCTCAACACGCACGCCGTCCACCGTGACGCTCCAACTGCCAGGCGGTTTCTTCCTTGGGCCGTGGAAAACTATCGCCTCCGTCTTCGGAAGAGCTACATCCATCCCCAATTGACGGATTCTCGATACGGTCAAAGTGGCCATGACCGACGCGAGTCGAACCGTATGCTGGTAGTCACCGCCACACGCAGTGACTAGGGTGTCATCCGCATAGCAGATGACCCCCGTCCTGGGGAGAGTAATTCCCCTCAGGACCCAGTTGTATCCGATGTTCCACAGGAGGGGTCCAAGGACCGACCCCTGCGGAACACCGCACATCATACGGCGAGCACTAATGCGCTCCGCGCCCTTCTGCAGAAATAGGATCTTCCTATCTTGCAGGTAGTCCCTCAGGACCCTCCTTATGTACCAGGGCACCCTGTGATAGAGGAGGGCCTGGTTAATACAGTTGAAGGGGAGGGTGTTAAAAGCGTTCGCTATATCAAGCGAGACCGCCAACACCCTCTCCCCTCTTGCAACTGCTGCATCGGTAGTACAGCGAAGGGCAAGTATCGCGTCCACCGTAGACCTGCCCCGACGGAACCCGTACTGAGATGGCTCAATGTTGGGTCCGTCGGCATCCAGGTGCTCGACGATGCGGGCAGCGAGCACACGCTCAAAGAGCTTGCCAGCCTCGTCCAGCAGGACGATCGGCCTATAGGCCGATGGCATGTCAGGCGGACGATCGTCCTTCTTTAGAAGGCATAACCGCCCCTCCTTCCAGACTTTAGGGAACTTCCCCTGGCGGAGGCAGCAATCCAGAAGGCCGGTCAGCCTTCCTCCCATATGGTCGAGGGCGATGTCCAACACCTTACTGTGGACTCCGTCCGGCCCGGGCGCCTTTCTTTTTAGGCGGAGGCGGTCGACAGCATACTTCATCTCTTCATTAGAGATGCGGGGAATGGCTTCTTCATCATGGAGCTCGTCCGGCTCTGGTAGATCGAATGGCGCTACGTCGAATTCACGAGCCGGGAACAGGCCGTCGACCACTCTCGCCAGAAGTTCTGGCTCGAATGACTCCGTGGGGGGAGCAGAATTGCGGTATCTATTCCGCACAGTGCGATATGGCCTACCCCATGGGTCTCTATCTAAATCGGCCAGGAATTCGTTCCAGGCTGACGTCTTGGCCTTGAGAATTTCGACTTGTAGCCTCTTTCTAGCCGCTTTGAACAGGGCGTAGAAGCGTGTCTCCTCTTCATCCGAGTGCCGTCTCCTCCGGCAGTGCTGGAGGTCTCGCCGTGCCAGAATACTGGCGGTACGCAGGTCGGCGATTTCACTTGACCACCAGTACACCGCTCTTTGGTGAGGGCGATCCCCAACCCTGGGCATGCTGGCATCGCATATGCGGGTCAGCGCGCCCTGGAACCTGGCAGCCTGGAGGTCCACACTCATGGTGACTGGGGGATCCCGGAACCACATTTCGAGCCGAGCTGCTTCGTCAGCTGCCTCACAGTTCAGACGAGTGAGTGCCCACTTTCTAAACCAGGCCGTGCGTACTCCTGCCCCGGGCTGGAGGCTGGTAAGGGAGATGGGGGCGATTCTCATCCACACATAGAGGTGGTCGGAGAGAGATTCCTCATCCTCCATCACCCTCCACTCTACAATCCGGGAAGCGATGGCAGGGGTCGCAAAGGACACGTCGACGATCGACTCCCCCTGCCATCGGACACACGTGTTGACGCGCCCTCTGTTCAGGAGGACAAGGCCACTTTCGACAGCAAACTCCTCAACCTCCACTCCCCTGTGGTCGGTTCTGGGACATCCCCACGTGGTGGACTTCGCGTTCAAATCACCCGCTAACACAACCTGTAGCGGGGACAAACGCCTCACCACACCCAGAAGTTGCGCCACGAACAGCCTGAACTCCCGCAGCGGCCGATTAGGGGAGAAATATACAGATACCAGTGCTACGTCGCCCCAAGTCACAGCGACGTAGCCTGGACCCCTCTCTCTTAGCGAGATAGGGGTTGCACAGTTGATGGAGGGGGTAGTAACGAGTGCCAGCCCCACCGTGTCCCCGATCCAATTGGACCCGTTGGGCACAGAGTGTGGCTCCGCCACTAGAGCTACACCAACCCCCCACTCCATCATCTGCTGCACAAGCAGGTTTTGCGCGGCGACGGAGCGGTTGAGGTTCGCCTGTATGATGTTAGGCCGTGCTAACATCGGGTCCCGTTGTTGCGACTTCCATGGGCTCCACGCGAGGAACCTGTACAACCGGTCTCCACAGGGGAGTCGTGCTCTTGGCAGGAGGAGGGCGGCAAGCTCTGCTCCCCATTGAGTGCCTAGCCGGCACTTTGTTCTCGGCACACACCGAGCAGTGAGGCTCCGCAGCCTCACATTGCTCCGCCATGTGTCCCTCTTTGCCACACCTGAAGCAGAGGGCACTGCGATCTACCTTTGAGGGGCACGTGTACTTGGTGTGTCCCGTGCCTAGGCACTTAAAACACCTGGTGGGGGACGGCCTTATGACGGTCACCTGCACTGTGGCCCATCTTATGGCGATGCTGCCTTCCGCAGCAAGCATCTTCGCTACCGGGATTGGGCATCGCACAATGACCATCGAGGGAGCCCATCTCACAGCAGCGCGAATTTGCCCCACCGAGACCTCGGACACTGAGCAGTTGCCCTTGCGGGCAATGGCTTCGGCAACGAACTCGCGGGTCACCCAGTCGTGGAGCCCCACCAGCTTGACCTCCGCATGCTTAGTCGGCCGGCCAACGTGGACAATATCGCCAACCGTGTCCTTTATTTTGGCCGCCAAGATATCCGCCTTAGGGCCGCTTGTGGTGCCGGAGATCTCCAATTTCCGGCCGCCAGCAGCCGTATTGCGGATCTTCATTGACTCGAGGCCTATGTCCTCTAGGTTGATGGCCCCAATGACCTTGCTCAAGACCGTGGCATAGGTTACGCCTTTGGTCAGAGCGTCATTGTTCAACGTCATGGTGACCACCGAGGAACGAGGCACTTCCAGTTTGAAAGGCGCTTTATTTGCCGGGGCAGAGAGGGTCTTGTTAGCACCCGTTGGTGCTGACTGGGCCGCCTTCTTTTTCCGCTTTCTTTTCTTCTTTTTATTAGTGGCCTCTTTCCACTCATTTGCAGGGGTAGTCGCTGCAGCATCGAGCGACGGCTCATGGGCAGCGGCAGGGACCACGGGAGCCAGCGGAGCAGGAGCAGAAGCAGCAGGGGCTCTCTTCTTTGGAGCGACAGGGTAGGTACGGTGAGTACCCTTGTTTACCTCTGGTTTTCCCTTTGCTTTAGGTACCACATGCGGGGCCCGGGAGGGCCCAGCAACAGCACCATCGTCTGCGGGAGCGGCAGGAGCAATGATGGCGGCAGCAGTGGCTGCATAAGAAGCAGCACCACCGGCGGCAGCGGCGGCAGCGGCCATCTTTTTGTCGCCAGCCAAGGGTGGCCTGGACCTAGGCTCTGGACCCAGCCTCTGGTCAATGCCACTCTTGAAGGCATCTAGTATATTGCGCATGGTATCCATGGACTCTTTCCGGTGCTTGCTCATGTCCTCGTGCACCTTTTTTAAGATTTTGCCTCCCAGGGCGCTTACCATTTCCTCAACATTAGGACTCTCCATCACAATAGGGGGAGCCGGAGTCCTGAGCTGGTGGTTCTCCCTATTGGACTCGTCGTACCCTTTTTTAAAGGCCGCAATGTCCGCCTTCAGCTGGGAAATTTGCTTGGCCTGGACATCCACCTGGGCATTCAGACGACGAATCTCCTCGTCCCGGGTCATGGACCTGAACGCGTGCACCATTTTTGCCAAGACCACCGACGCACAGTTAATCTTGCCGTGTATCGGGCCTTTGAGGTTGCCCGATATCTTGGCGGATTGAAAAATGGCCAGGATTGCTTCCTCGGCTTCATCCAGCAAATCTGCTCTAGTGGAATCTTCCTTGTCAGCCAAGGTTTTAAATTTCTTCCCTTTGTGATTCCTAATGGCCGCAAGGTTCTTTTCCTTGTCTTTAGAGCTTCCCTGACCGACAGGATTCTTCCTGTAGTCCGTCGCTTGGGAGCTACTATCCTCAGCACACGCCTCCTCCCGCAGCGTTGCCGTCTTCCACCTTTCCCTACTCAGACCACCCAGTCCACCAGCACTCAGACCAGCCAGCCCACCAGAGAACACGCCCTTCAGCCCATCCTCCGTCAAACCTACGAGGTCCGAACAGTCCTCCTCACTGGAAATCCTCAGAACCCTCTTTGCTGCATTAATGCTAGTAGACGTGCCAGCGTGGTGCCCGCGAGGAGCGCCCATGCTGCGCTTGCCACTGCCGCGTTGGCGAGAACCAATTTTGGCAGGGTTCGCACCGCCCACTTCCTCGTCTTCCCCACTGTCCCGATCGTCACGAAGCCTTTTGTTGCCTTTTGGAACACTAGTGTTCATTGGCTCTGGCTCCGGGTCGGTCTCAGACCTCTCCGACATTGAGTGTGGCTGGTGCATCTGCCAATGGTTCGGTGATTCGCACACAGTATAGGCGCTACCGCTCTCCGACACATTTCCATCATCTTCATCACCTTCAACACTACTAACCTCGACAAAGAGACTATCATTCGAGACACTATCATCATCGGGCCCATCTCCCGATCCTCCTTCTCCATCCTCTTTCCTTCCAGACGCATTGTCGCTCCCTGGGGCCTGGTTGCCTACCCCAAGGGAGGTATCGGAGTTATCCGATAATGAAATCGCATCTTTGCCCCCCCCAGAGACGGTGGGGCAGCCTGGGTCCAGCGAACTGGGCCCAGGGAGGGATTCTCCCGCCTCCCGGCGGGTACCCTCCTGGGGTATTGCTGTTGAAGTATGCGAGTCCATTATAATGACATTGGTGGGGTGTCACCCAGACAATTTGGGGATTGTCATATCCCTGGCACTTCGAGGGCTGCCGATCCCTAGAGTGGCACAACAAGTTGCCCATGCGTCGCCAACGCCAAGGGCACCCTATATACACGCGGAGGTCGGGAGGTATCCGTGGGGTTTTATCGACTTTTCCTTGTCTTTACCCGAATGGGCTGCAGGCCTGACCCAGAACACCACGTACCCAGCTCATGCCAGGGCTGGGGTCGTTGTGGCGAACGGGACAGAACCCGCGACGACGACAACACAAAACGAAGGGTGGCATGAAGCCCCCGTTTACGCCTATGCGTGCAGAGACGCTTGAAAGGCGCCCAGAAGGGGCGCCAACCTACCCTTTCCCCCCCGTGTAACGACGCCCAGAAGGGGCGCCGTCAAAACTCCTCTCAAAGCCGCTCAGAAGGAGCGGCGAGTGTGCGGCCCAGAGTGGACACGCACGTGGAGGTGCAGGGCCCAGAAGGGGCTCCCGCCTGTGTCGGGTTGTTAGCCGGCCAGTCTCACATCAAACTCCTCTCAAGGAGGAGAATGTTGAAGCTGCCCGTTGCCCAGGATGTACCACGAGGAGGTCACCCAACACACACCCCGACGAGTGATAACCTGACCTGAGAAGAGTTAACTTTTTGCCATACAAATTCTCGTTTTCGTTAACGTGATCGAATTGCGAATAAAACTTGCTCTAGGCACCCTGGTCGCGCCTTCGTCCGCTTGAGATTATTTTTTGAATAATTTGTCGATGCGTGGTTGTAAAAGATAACTGCACAATAGTGTAAATATTGCTTTTTATTATCCGAAAGTGGAGGAGCTCGATGGCGCAGTGGTTAACGCGCCCGGTCTGCGAGTGCTGAGGTTAAACAACTTTCGCAAAGGCCGGTCATCGGATGGGTGATCAAAAATATATTATCTCGAGCTCTTCCGTGCTTCGGAAGGCACGTAAAGCAGTTGCTGGTCCTGGCTGCATTAGCAGTTGTTAACAACCACCAATCCGCACTGGGTCCGCGTGGTGGTTTATGGGCCGTTCTCCCTATCTATCCATAGGGAAGGCTCGTGCCCCCGCAGTGGGGACATAAAAATGAGCTGTTGATGATCCGAAAGTCTACTTGACACTAAGACTTGATATTTTTACTCACTGTAAAAGCAAACCAGAAGAGGAAGTACTCCAGTGTTCCACAGACACGTAGTTTTATTACCATTTCCACAGAGTAATAAGTAAAGTAGTGGAGTGCTTTAAAACTCCAAAATGTACAAAATGTACAAAATGTGAACAGTCTTCATTGTAGAGAACTAACTGACAGTAAATATACTTTTAAATGTTGTTGGTTTTAGTCGTGAGGCAAAGCGATTTCATCAAAGGCATCTAATGCCCTCCAAATCGGGACACACCAACACAGCTGCTGCAGACATAGCAATCACACAATTAGGTAAACCTACACAATTACATCACCCACCGAGTATGTTTACTAAAAGCCGCGTCGTCGGCGCGCAATTAGTTTTGTTAGCGACTAAGGCGCTTTAGGCGTTTCGCACACAGCGCAACTTTGATCTTCGTATAGCAGCAACAGGCAATAGGCAACTCGCAACTAGCTGTTTCCAACCTAAAAGAAAAAGTTAACAGCCTATAACTGTCCCACTGCTGGGCAAAGGCCTCAATCATTGAAAGTCATCACTACAAGTGATGGGTAATGGCTTAATCACCACGCTTTCCAAATGCGGGTCGGTGATCACCATGCCGGGCTATGTATCGAAAAATCCGAAACACATTTTGCCCGACCTGGGAAAAATAATGTATACAACATAAATAAATTAGTAACAGTTAAACTAATTAACCTATCCATGTAAGTACACAGTTTGACTTGAACCTAATTGAAAGACGTTATATTTTGTGTTTTTATTTGTGATGGAAAGTGACCTTTTAAAATAGGGCATTTCCAATATTTATGACGCTGTAAGGGAGAAAAGAGCTGGACACTTGCTGAGTTTCTTGCCGGTTCTTCTCAGTACAAGATCTCCCGCCCAGAGTAGATAGACTTACGAACCGATGGCATAATGACGTTCATAAGAGCTATTTGTAGCCTAAACTGAATAAATGATTTTGAATTTTGAATTTTTTGAATTTTGACGATTACCAATCCCAATACAGCGACTAACTAACTACTGGTCAGCTAGTACTTACTACTTACCCACATTGAATAGGGTATTTGGCTACAATAAAAATATTGATCAAACTGTTGTTAACTTAATAGTAAACATGTTTTTAAACTAATTTAGCCAGCACATAATTTTAAAATAAGTATGGTTTTTATAAAAAATCATTAATAACATAATAATTTTTTTATGATTGACCACGTGATCAAAAACGCACGGGATGATGCTGAATCTGGAGTGACGTCACCTGCTTGTAAACAGTAAAATGTCAATCAAAGTTTTGTACGTTTGATTTGACAGCTAAAAGTTTGCTTGCAAGCAGGTGACGTCACGACATCACGTGACCCTGCGTCTTCAGCGTTTTGGCGGCTATTTTATTAATTTGAATTTTAATGGTGATTTTCATAAAAAATAAAGAAATTCATAACGAATTAATCACATTTCAAATATATTATGCTATAATGAACCATTAGACATATTTTTCTAAAACCTGTCAAATACCCCATTGTTAATTTGTTAAGTGAGATGTCTGCATGGTTTTTCATAAGAAATAAATATTCTTTAAACACAACTGTGCAGACATACTAACTATTGCTACTAACTTGCTATCTTACAGATGCGTGTTTCGATGATCGACAACAGTCACTTGCTGCACTCGATGATAGGAACAGTTTAAAATGTCCGCATTTAGCAACTGTCAAATTTATAATAATTGTGTCAAGTTGCTGGCTTCCCAACTGGCAACACTGACCGTTGACTACGGATTTGAAAAGTTTATTTCGAATCGCGACAATCGTAAACTGGTCCTCTGTTGCTGCAACTGGCAATTGTTTACGAAAATATTTAAAAGGTTGATAGAATCTTAAGTATCTGCATCTTAGTTCCTGCAACTAAAATTGCTCAGTCTGTGGACAGCCTTACACTATTCGCTAAAGGTATTATGAAGATAATGCACTTGGAGCTGGTGCACGAATATTTAGAGTAAGATTTTATACAAGCTTTTATTTAGCTTGCCCTGTAACAAATTTGTTTGGATCAAATCTAGTAATTGATATTTGACCCCCTTCCTGTTGACGGATTGAGCTAAAATGCATGTGTAAATTGGATGACAATGCAAATTATTATGACATGGAGCTGATCTGAATATGGAACCGGAAGGTGGCCATAGGAACTCGGTCCCCCATCGAGTTTGGACTCGTTTGATCCGTCTTGACGAGTACTTTGGTGCTAAATGGTAACCAGGGTCTGATGATAGAGCTGGAAGATGGCCATAGGAACGCGGTAATTAAACGACACAACCCCATCGAGTTTGGGCTCGTATGATTCGTCTTGACGAGTACTTTGGTGCTAGATGGTAACCAGGGTCTGATGATGGAGCTGGAAGATGGCCATTGGAACTCGGGAAATAAATTCGTTCCGTTTGTTATGAATGTGGATTCTGTCTTTAATTAGATGGATGTCCCAATGCCAAGGTGAGCACGTGCCGAGGGCTGAATGGTATGAGGGTGTACAAACATATTCAAAAATACTAAAAAGTTCAAAATAAAATTAAAATAATAAATTTATTGAATTAATCCTATTTATATTATTTTTAATTTTTGCATTCACAATGCTTCGGGTATAATGTAGTAACAAGGTAACATTTTACTAGAAAAATCAACCCACCCAAGGGTGATCAGTAATCCAAAGGTCGCGGGTTCGATTCCCACTCGCGTTTCCTGGGACTGGTTGAATTTTTCTAGTCAAATTTTATCTTGTATCCTATTGATATTTGTTCATTGAATGTAGTATATTCCAAGCGCTGATTTAAAAGTAAATGATAGGTTTTCTAAGTTTCTTCTTAACATTTTAGATGAACTATCTGAACGACCATAAAAAGCTGTAAATATAAAATAGGTTAAATTATCAGAATTTTAATAATAACATATGTGTTATCACCGCACTCTCTGTTTTATATCATAACAAAAGCGCAAGGAAGAAAATATAATATTGTGACCTACACGAGCATATATAATTTTTGCATTGACATGGGTAATGCTGCTTCCAGTGTTCCTTTATTTCCATTGTGACAACAAAACGAAGTTCTAAGACGTTTATAAGCCCATATCATTGTCACTTGTGGGTTTGTTATAGTTTGTAGGCTGTATTTGTTAATAAGAATGAATTTTATCAATTTTTTATTTGTATTTTATTTGTAATGTAGTGTCCCTGTATTTGTAATTTTTTTTAAATGGTCTTCCTGTATTGAATTAATTTAATATCATTAGTTTTTTTATATTCGTAGCCTGAGTACGTGATCATCTTTTGTCACCTCATAGTCATATACTCTTTTATACCTACATCACCATCACCTGCATTTAACAAGCGTGGTGATTTAGTCCATCAATTTTATTGTAGCGATGACATGATGGTATATTTACATAGCCCGAAGAGTTGCTAAGCTCAAGTGGCAGTGGGCAGGGCACATTGCTCGCAGGACTGATGGCCGCTGGGGTAGGATAGTCCTGGAGTGGCGACCGCGTACCGGAAAGCGCAGTGTGGGCAGGCCTCCAACAAGGTGGACTGACGATCTGGTGAAGGTCGCGGGAAGCCGCTGGATGGGAGCAGCACAAAACCGGTCGTTGTGGAGATCTTCGGGGGAGGCCTTTGTCCAGCTGTGGACTTCTTTTGGCTGAGATGATGATGATGATGATGATGATGACATGATTTCATTGATGAAGGCTACTTAAATGGCTAATACTATTTCTACTCCACTTTGGGAGTAGCGGAACAACATGATTGGTTGCACAAATATAGTTAAACCATAGACATCCATAGACTACTCGTGTAAGGCCATTATCCTCATCAAGCGGCCAAGCCGCGGGCTAAAGATCGTTATTTCATAACGTAACGAGGAATCAACTATCAGAATCCGCTATTTTTATTTTCCTTTAACGAGGCCTTTATTTTATAGCTGATCTATACAGGGAGCACGCCACTAGATCTACTTAATTAAAATTTTGTTTACACATTAACAGAAGCAGATCAACTTTGTGACTGGCGCCAGTTACTAACTGGCCTTTTTAATTTTTATGTTTTTACAAGCTTTTATTTAGTTTCACCTGTCCCGATGTTTGTCTGTAAACAAATCTTGCAAGTTAAGTTTGATCCACTTCCCGGTTACCGATTGAGCTGATATTTTGCATGCATGTGTAAATCGGATGACAATGCAAAAATATTATGACACGGAGCTGATCTAATAATGGAGCTGGAAGATGGCCATTGGAACTAGGTAGTTAACCGACACAACCCCATCGAGTTTGGCTTCGTTTGATCCGTCTTGACGAGTACTTTGGTGCTAAATGGTAACCATGGTCTGATGATAGAGCTGGAAGATGGCCATTGGAACTCGGTAATTAAACTACACAACCCCGTCGAGTTTGAGTTCGTACGATTCGTCTTGACGAGTACTTTGATGCTAGATAGTAACCAGGGTCTGATGATGGAGCTGAACGATGACCATAGGACCTCGGTAGTTACACGATACAACCCCATCGAGTTTGGACTCATTTGATCTGTCTCGACGAGTACTTTGGTGCTAAATGGTAACCAGGGTCTGATGATGGAGCTGGAAGATGGCCATAGGAACTCGGTAATTAAACGACACAACCCCATCAAGTTTAGGCTCGTATAATTCGTCTTGACGAGTACTTTGGTGCTAGATGGTAACCAGGGTTTGATGATGGAGCTGGAAGATGGCCATAGGAACTCAGTAATTAAACGACACAACCCCATCGAGTTTAGGCTCGTATGATTCGTCTTGACGAGTACTTTGGTGCTAGATGGTAACCAGGATCTGATGATGGAGCTGGAAGATGGCCATAGGAACTCGGGAAAATAAGAATGAAATGGATAGAATGAGAAATGTTAAAAACAACTAACCAGTAATTACATGACTAATTGATATATAAAGTTATTAAAATATAAAATACATACGTGGGTCCGGAAGGAAACTGTCGAACACAGGTGCCATTTGCAAATTATAATTTAGAATGTGCATTCAACCAATAAAGCTTTGCTATTCAGTGCTCAAAACAACACATTGTGAACGTAGCGTACTACAGGCTACATAACGGAAATACACTGCTACGCGCTACGAACTACGCTGTAGTCAATCTAGCATCAAAAATACTAAAAAGTTAAAAATAAAATTAAAAAAAATAATAATTTAAAAACAAGCTATTTGTCCTACTTGTTGTGTTGTTGAGTTGTTTGTGCTACTTGTTAATAAAAAAAAGAACTAAAAAGTTAAAATTAATTTAAACCTGATTATAAGAAAATCTTTGCGTTTTTATCACAGACCCATTTTTTTAATAAATATAAGCGTGTTACATAGTGATTGCAAAAGAAAAATAATGAAGGTGTAATATGCTAAATGTTCTTTAATGTTCCATCAAAAGCAACACGCTTTTATTTATAAAAAAATTGGGTCTGTGATAAAAACGCAAAGATTTTCTTATTATGAGGTTTAAAATATTTTTAACTTTTATTTTATTTTTATTAACAAGTAATAACAGCTTGTTTTTAATTTTTTTTTCTTTTTTTTTACATCGGGTTAGCGTTTGGCCTTAGTCTCATTTAATTTTCAGTGTAGAGAAGGCCTATGGTTTTTCCGACCCAGAATCCTCATCTACTGAAGAACTATTCATCTTACCTCTAACATATGGAACACAACAATGCTACCTACTAACTTTGTTGATACGGCGAACAAAGAAACTTAGATAAGATCGCTTTACTAGCACACGCCTTAATTACAGTTACATTTACAATACTCGGGTTTAATCGGTTTGGTTGGCGGTAGGACTTCTGTAAGTCCGTCTGGCTAGTTACCACCATCTTATCTAAATATGGCACTATAACATCAATGTAGAATTGTTGTGTTCCGATAGTTAGAGATAAAATTGTCTTTGTACAGTTATACAATAAATAATTTCTATAAGATGTCGGATTAGGTTTTAATTTAATCTTGCCTTAGTTGTATTCAACTGAATTTGTTGGGATATCTCCAATAACAGTAACGAGTATTATAAATAGTGACTATGTGCTCATATTGATGTTTATGTCACTGTACTTTTAATTTATGTTATGTACAGCGCGATGCTGCGCACATTTACACAAAACGGGTCTCCACGGAAGATCAGCGTTGTAGTTTTTGTCCACAACTGCAACAAATGCTGAGAAGAGAATCCTTTTAGAACACACATTTTTATTATAATTTGTTTGTTTTGATTTAAGTAGCTACATAAGTTTGTACTGTGTTCTAATAAATGTATTTCATTTCATTTCATTTATTTCTATTATAAAAAAAATACTTAATTAATATGCTACCGCGAGCTAACTCCGATCTTTGACTACTGTATGTGATGGATGAAACGAGCTTGTCTACTGGTTTACTGGTGGATGCTCGCAAAGTAAATGAATTATCCAATACGGACGTGATTCCGGTGCCGCAGTGGCCGGTGGCACCCAAACTGTGCGCAACATTTAAAGTTCTCCTTTTTCGTTTTAAAAAAAAGAAAAAGGAGGCGATTAGTGAGGAAAAAACTCATTGATTGTTCCAAGTTCAAGACGACGCATTGGTAATTTACGTGGCGGGGATCTTGATCTTTCCCAACAATTACAAAACATATGAAAGTGATATTTGATGACATGATTTTTCATTTAATTGACTTCATTTTGCTAGTTGAAGAAACACGAAATGTCAACTTTTATAACAAAGAAAAAAATATCAAAGCAACCTCTTTTAAAACATAGATTCACATTTTACAGGCTAACCAGACCGATTTAAGCATCTAAATTTTCTTAGTAGATTAGTCTTAACATAATTTGTAGTTTTAATTTGAAGGGAAAAAAAACAGTTTTTCTTATGGTACGGGGCGCAAACGCTCGTATCAAAACGTATGAGATTTATTGTTTAGCGGTGCGTCGCCTTAAGTCCAACCTCGATTTTTAAATTCCTCTTTTGTTCCACTGCTGAGCAAAGGCCTCCCAAACCCTTTCCACGCATGCCTGGCCTTGGTAGTTTCCAACCTTGATTAAAAAATTTAAATATTAATTCTGTTCACGCTCAATTTGAGCTCTAATGATTATACAACCATTACGTGAATCTACGGTGACGGGTGGCTTTGTACTGAGAAGAAGCAGCATGTGCATTTTTAACTTCATTTCTTTTTTTTAACGTCGAAAAGCCTATAAATCTAAGAGTACTAGAGGCAAGCTACCTCTAACCATTAGTTTATAAACTATTAATGGATACTGCTGCCTGCTGTACGAAGGTAAGTGTCACATACCTAATCTAAATGCGTTAGGTACTTAATAATTATCTTTCAATGAGGAAACGTTACACTAAAAGGAAATATAATACAGAAGATATTTCGATTTCACTAGACAAGTCGCTCGCATTGTAGCAACTACAAATTGATCCCAGAAACAACCCCCGTAATAGTTTGAGTAGCGTCACCGCGCGGGCGTCCCGTCCTATATAAAGGGCGCTACAGACGCCCCACAGCATTCTCGACGTGCAACAGGTGAGGAGCAAAGGTGAGTGCGTTGCCAACATTTTATTTCAAAAAAATAGAATAGTTTTTTAAATTTAGAACGTGAAATTATATGAAACTGGGAAGTTTATTATTGTGATTTTACATACGTAGTTCTTTTTTCGTAATTACCTGTTTTAGTAGTTTGGCTTATACAGTGACGGGAAATGGGAACTTGCTGATTTTACTAGTACTATAATAGTAGTAGTACTATAATAGTTAATTTATTTACCGTTGTAAAAATAACAATTGTTACGGTACAATAATTATCGTTATTATTTAACAACCTTTAAAATATTCTCCTAACACCCCAATTGTCATTTTTTGCGAGCAGTGTCAAGCCAAAATTACATTTCAAATTACTAAATAGGATTTTTTTAATAAATGGTTCTTTATTTTAGAAAAGACTTTCATGTTAACAACTTGAAATCCAACATTATAATTACGAGGTTTTTAACTATTTTTGGAAAAAATATGTTTTATTTCTGTGATTGAAATGACTCTTCTAATGTCATAGGATTACATTTATGTCGCTAGTTTCGAGTTAGTGTTTTGTCAGTAGATAATTGAGTGTTGTTTTGCGATTGAAATAATTGAAAAAAGAAGAAATTACACAAAAATATTATTTGGAAACAAAATCACAGTAAAATAATAATTAACATTCACGGAAGTGTTATTAGCAGCTGAGTAGTCATAGGCTGATTTCAGTCGAAGGTTTCCAAAAGTCAAAAAGAATAACAATTAAAAAAAAATCGCCTAAAAAAGCACTTAAACCAATAACAATTTTCCTTATGTTTAATATTTTAGTTCATTTTGTGATATTCCTCCGAAAACATAAACGTGACGTCTTTTCAAATGAGATCTCGCGTGGACTTTTTGAGTGATTTTGTTTTTTTTATATTTTCTTTTACCGATATATTTGTATGATGACGAACTTTTGAAGGGTAAAATCTACCATTGTTCACCAACATCTGTCTAAACATAATATTTTAGAAACAAAGCCGCTAACTTAACTATAACTTCACGCCAAAAGTCAAAAATTAACCAAAAATTGATATCGGTTAACTTCGAAGCACTAAAAAGTCAGCTTCCTGGTAACATAACGGTCAGTGCAGCCGCCCGGATTGCGGAAGACCCAGGTTAGATTCCTGGCTGGATCGGGTAGGCATTTAATTTTCTCACTGTATTTTATAAATGTTTTTTGTCAGCAAATTTTTTATTTAATTTATTAAAACATTCAAATGAAAGTAAAATAACTTCTGAAATTCTGTACATCATCTTGAATCAGTTAGCACTGTTAAATACAACATTAACATTTTTCAATAAAATAATTTTGTTGTCTAATCTAAAATATTGTAGTTATTACGAGTATAACCTGTCTTAGCATATCCCCTTATTTTCCTTCGAAAAGACAATCTCAAAAAAACGTTCATTATTGAAAAAATACTTTTTTAAAATAAAATAACCATAGCTGCTATCTATTTATTTATTATACTATAAACAATCAAAGTTGTTAAGTAAATTAACATCACTTAAAACAAAAAAGGTGACAAGCGATTTTCTTCTTTTTGAAGATTGGCAGCCAGCTCTATAAATATTCTTTTGCTTAAAGCAAAGCTAAAGCGCTCGGCATCACTCATTATTTCACTAACTACAACTTTCTTCTACGACTTCCAGCAACTTACCTCCATCATTATCAGGTCTATATGGTCTTTGTTATCAGTCGTGAGATATTGCATCGGTTTTTTTACGCTGTTTGATGGTTTGCAAAAGCTTTTGTTTCTTGTTAAAACGTCGCCGAAGGTCACAAACGGCATAAATTAAAAATTCACGAAATGAAAATAGTTGTAATTTCTGCCTTTGGTTGTACATAGAGGAACAGTGACTATTTATCACGATTTAAGCGAGACAGTATCTTTTTTTGGAACCCTATTTCGATTTTCCCGTAGAAAGCTTCGGGACGTGGGCAACAATTTAGAAATTCAAAAGACTTGTAAATTTCACAATTCTAAATGTTTCATTCAGTTTATGATAAGTTTAGGCTACAATAGTTGATCTCTTGTGAATGCCACTGCACCATCGTCGCTTATTTGAAAGTACCTCAGTTGTTCTTTCACCAAACCTCACTTGATTCGAATCCTTCGGACAATCTAGTAGGGAACGGGGACATTGTTGGGTAAAGCTATGCCCTCTAGAAACCATCTGACGATGGTACCTCACCACCGGCTCACCTTTTAAGTGTCTCGCCTTCCCCAAAAAAGTCCGGTGATGCTGTAAAGGCCGTTGTAGGCCAACAGCAAACTCTTAAAAAACCAAACCTTATTGAGCCCGTATGGTAGGTTAAAGTCATTTTGCTTCTCATGTGGAAACGCCTAGGACTGGGACGTCTATGGGCTGCGATGAAGTATTTATACACATTATTTATTTATATCATGCTGTCTATAACATAGGTTTTTTTATACCATTATCTAAAATGATGACTTTGTCCCATTTTAAGCAAAATAAAAATGGTCACATTAATACATTTTGAATATTACGCGCGGCAAAGTAACTTCACGAGGCGCATCACGTACTCCATCTTGGACAAAGTTTGTTTATGAATTATCTAGCTGAATTATGATTTAAATCTGGCTCCCTCTAGCTGTACCTTAATATGTAGGTACATATTCTAATGCCGCACAAATGGCTATAAGTTTACTTTCCTCCATTTGGTGCTCGATGCCTCAATACCAATTTCCTGATAGCATTATTGTGTTAGAAACTTGTGTCTTGTTAACATTAACGTCTTTCGCAGTACGCGAAACTAATACGTATTTGCATTAATAGGTTAGGTGTTATGTTATATTTAGAAGTTCTAGATGTATGCTTTTGTTTTTATATAAAGGGTAGTGTCACCAGTAATCAACAAGAACCAGTGATTGACATTAACTGATTTTTGTCTATAGCATCAATAGAATCCTAGCTGCTATCCAATAAAACTAATTAATAAAATATTATTAATCAAATAAATTACTCAATATTATTGATATACGTTTTGAGACACTATCTGCCGCACTCATAGACGTCAATTATCATCATATCATATCATACTAATATTATAAAGGGAAAAGCTTTGTAATTTTGTATGTTTGCAACGAATAAACTCAAAAACTACTGGACCGTTTTAAAATTTCTTTCACCATTAGAATGCTACATCAGAGCTGAGTAACATAGGCTATATTAAAAAAGAAATGTCCACCCGTGGGAAGCTGGGACGGGCCGCTAGTTAATGATAACTTAGCACCTACCTACTTGTTCAGTCGAAAATGTGCTTATAACGTGACTGTTAGAGACTATCTTACAATAGACAATTCTAGGTGCTAAGTAATCATTAATGATAATTGACGTCTATGGGTGCGGCAGTTAGTGCTGTGGCAGAGACTTAGCGGAATGCTGAGTGCGAGCTTTTTTCACCATACGGTCTCGAAAAAGATGAAAATATATAAGTTATAATATAAAAACCGAGGAGCTCGATGGAACAGTGGTTAACGTGCCCGGTCTACGATTGCTAAGGTTAAGCAACTTTCGCAAAGGCCGCTCATCGGATGGGCGACACAAAATTTATGATCTCGCTCTCCTCTTTGCTTCGGACCGTTAAGCCGTTGGTCCCAGTTGCATTAGCAGTCGTTAACAACCACCAATCCGCACTGGGCCCGCGTGGTGGTTGATGGCCCGTTCTCCCTATCCATCCATAAGGAAAGCTCGTGTCCCAGCAGTGGGGACATAAAAGGAACTACTGATGTGATGATGATGAATATACAAATTCTTGTTTACGTTGAAGTGATCATTAAAAACTCGCACCAGAAGCACTGTACTTTTAGCGCCTTACAAATAAACAAAGAATAAGGTCCGAACAGTTATTCCGTGTGTTGTCTCTTTTACTCTAATTTGAAATGACGTTTACATGACAGGAACAAAACACGGAATAACTATTCGCACCTTATTCTTTGTTTATTTGTAAGGCCCTAGATGTGTTGGATTTGTAGTTTTTCTGCTATAGCTTTTAGGGCCATCAGTTGTAGTGCTTACAATAAACTTATTCACTTACTAAACAATGTTTTTTTTAACAGGCATCATGAAGTCACCAGTGAGGGTAGTCGTCTCCACGTTCCTTCTGACATCGGTCATCGCGAGCGCGTACCGTGAGTATTAAATACAGCATTTTTAATTTTTTAGGCTTTTGTTCCCGTTTTTGCAACATTTTTCACTGATGCTTCGCTCCTATTGATCACAGTGTGATGTTATATAGCCTAAAGCCTTCCTCAATAAATGGACTATCCAACACAAAAATAATTTTTCAATTCGAACTAGTAGTTCTTGAAATTAGCGCGTTCAAACAAACAAACTCATCAGCTTTATAATATTAATATAGATTTAACTGCCTCCGTGGTATAGTGGTTAGGTCACAGACACAAACTCAGAGGTGTTCGATACCCAGGTGATAGGCCTTGTTAGTCCGCCTGGCTAGCTACCACCATCTTATCGAAATATGTCGCCATAACATCAATGTTTGTAGCATTGTGTTCTGTATCTAGAGGTAAGTTAGCCAGTGTCTCAGTAATTGAGGATCCCGGGTGAGGTGCGCTTCCATCATTGGCCTTATCATCACTTTTCATCAGGAGAGATGAAAGCACTGTGCTTACCCGTGAAAGATATTTTTAAAAGGATTATTTTGTTCTTCTAATCGGCCCGGGGCGTTCCAGTTCATTATTCATTCTTACGCCCCGGGCGTTGCGACTTTATCTAGGTCTTATTCAGAAGCGGAGAAGTTTTTTTCAATGACCAGGATAAAAATAATTATTGAATTTTACATTTTCTTTCATCATCATCTTTTTATTTTTATTTAGAACTATTATTAAGTAGATACAACTGACATTGAAGAATATTTAAAGCATTCATTGGAAAATAAAAAATATAATATCTAATATATAAAATTCTCGTGTCACAGTTTTCGTTGCCATACTCCTCCGAAACGGCTTGACCGATTTTGATGAAATTTTTTGTGCTTATCCGGTATCTATGAGAATCGGCCAACATCTATTTTTCATCCCCCTAAATGTTAGGGGTAGTCCACCCCTAAATTTTTATATATAAATACATGAAGCAAAAACTTTGTACCCCTTTTTTACGAAAATTGCGCGGACGGAGGAGTATGAAATTTTGCACACTTATAGTTTTTAAAGAGAAGGTTATCCGAATGTTAATATTTTTATTAAATTATGCATAAAAATACATTAAATCAATAAAACAAACATTTCACACACTACCATGTATTTGACACACACGTATACGTATAATACTCGTTTCAAAAATTTCAAAAATGGAAGAGGAGCGGCCAATATCTAAATCCAATCCAAACTCACATTCTATCTTTTTAATTTTTCATTGCTTAGGATACAATCCGTGCAGCCTTAATAAAATTACGGTCGAATTTCGACCACTGGGCGACCACTAGTAAAAATAATTATTTAAATTAATAATAATAAGAATTGTATAGTTTTAATATATTAAGTATGCTCTTGAGGCAGATCATAGAGGATCTGATTTGATTGTGTAAAGTTGCATATAATGCCAGTGTTTCACAAACTAAAGTTTGAATTTGAATTGAACTATTTCGCTTAGATTATCTTTCAAGTGGTTTGCAATTACTATTTATTTAATAATCAAATAAAATTATTTAGATTTGTTAATTACTAGACCTTATATAGTACCTTACTACAAGATATAATAGAATCACACTTTCAATGGGCTATACATATATGTCTTGTTACCCGTCCGTTAAAAATGTATCACCTGAGCTCCTCCGTGCTTCGGAAGGCACGTAAAGCCGTCGGCCCCGGCTGCATTAGCAGTCGTTAACACCAATGTCGCACTGGGCCCGCGTTGGTGGTTTAGGGCCCCTAGGGTTCTCCCTATCGATCCGTAGGAAAGGCTCGTGCCCTAGCAGTGTAAAGCAGCAGTAATTTACGCTTTTGGTATATAAGGTCACATTTTTATTAACTGCAAATATTTTAAGGATAAATTCAACAACATATGTATATAAACTATTTTTATGAAAAAACCTTAAATTTATATACGCTAGTTTTACGCCAAATAACATTTCGATTAAAAAGTAAAATAAAGCACTTTCGGTAGTTTCAATTCAAAGCAGCCGAAACAGAGAGGCCGCAATGCTTTCACCGCTTACACGTGTCAGGAAAAGTATTATAGTATCTATAAGTTATTTATATTTTATATTATTATTTTTTATAATATTATTTTTGTATGTGTGTATATACACCTTAGATCATAAAGACGAGTGAGATATACATCGAAAAAAGATCTTCTTCCCGCCTATATCAGCCATCACATGTACTGTGGTGATTGGGACTCCTTGCAGCAGCTCTATGGCACACGACGTGATCTGAGTTTGAACTAGGAGTTAGATTCTAGATTTAGATAAATCTAGAATATATTCTAGATTTAGATGAATCTATACTAATATTATAAAGAGGAAACCTTTGTATTTTTGTATGTATGTATACGAATAAATTCAAAAACTACTGGACCGATTTAAAAAAATCTTTCACCATTAGAATGCTACATTAGCGCTGAGTAACATAGGCTATATAAAAACAATAGTGTTACCGTGCGAAGCCGGGACGGGCCGCTAGTTTAGAATAAATCTAGAAGAAAACAAAAGAAGAGAAATACGGAGACAGCCTACCGAGAGAGAAGCTAAAGGCTGTATTGTAATTCATTATTGAGAAAATAGACAACTTAAGTGATATTTATGTTTCCATCACACCCATCCTCCTAGTAGTACACACAGGCGTGTGTACTATATTGAACTTTATGCCTTATTGATAAGGTTGAAAATGTATAGAATAAATTTGACTGTTTGTGGTAGGTTGATTTGCAGGTGTAAGTACCACAAAATAAGCAGAACACAGTAGATAAGCTTACATACCGCGCTCTAGAATCGCACACAAAGACACTCACACGGACACTAATCTCGGAACAGTTCAGAACAGTCTGAGCGCAGCTGTTGCAAGATTCCGTGTCCGTTATAGAGGTGAGACATATTCACTAGAACAGATCCACGCACTAGGTAGTTTTCAATACTAGGCGGCACCTATTCTACTTTTATAAATATACGTGATCCACCTAGTATTTTAGAAAATTACACGATTTTCGACCTTACTCTAAAACATTAGAGGTAATATTCCCATGTACACGTATTCGCGTATTCGCGTATGTGCACACCAAGTATTTCACGGTTTTCGACTTTAGCACCACGGAATAAGATTCCATAGGTAGGTAGTACAATATCGACTAGACTTGATTAAGATCCTGTTCTTCTAGGGAAGAACAGGTGCTTGAAGTATTGTGTGATACTGTGGAGTGTAAAAATCAATTTAACTTGGGTCCTATTTGTATGATCACAAGGTTCTGATTGACAAAATTATTACTGTTTTTGTATTTTGTCATTCTGCTCACTCCTTGATTACTAACCGGTAAAAACTTGTTTTTACTTGTTCTTCTGGCGTTTTTTTACAAACAATTAAGCAGCTTTATGAATAAAAGTTAAAAGTATAAAGTGTCTTTTTAACTATAAACAATAAGTCCCGCCTCTGCACATAGGTGGTACTAACTACATGGATTAAGTCAGCACTAGTCAACGTCTAGTCTAACCAGTTACTACGAAAACTACTAATACTAGGTGGACTCGATAGAATCGATCGATGGATCGAGTATTAGATAATACTAGGAACAGGTGCACCTAGTATCAAATTTACCTAGTACGACCCATCTCTAGTCCGTTACAGGTTGTCTATGTGTGCGTTGCTTGCTTACCTTCTCTGGGTCTCTTTATTCTCTGCCTGTACAGTCACTCCCTTTTCATTCACATCATCCCACGCATAATCTTTTCTTAGGGCGAGGGTTTCCAAAAACACGGTGTTCTCTTAAATGAGTTTTATTCAAAATGTATAAGGATTTTAAGTTGAAAAAAAAATATATATTATTTATTGGCCTTTTATCTAGTAATTCCGGCTGGTATTTCACGATATTTTACAATTTCCTGCATCGAATATAATATCAAACATACGTCTTATTAATAAACTAAATACCATTTTATTCAGGCTATACACCGTATCAGAAAAAGAAAAATATATCAAACCAATTGTCTTTGAATATGTAATAGTTGTCGGCCATTATAATTTTAATGATAAGTAAACGTTCAATAAAATCCACATTATTAACTAATTTGACGCTCGCGCCATCATTCAGTCCCGAGCGGAACGCCTTGGAATTAATTGAAAATACTATCGTATTAAATAAACAAAATATATATTTAGTATCAAAGGGAACGTGTTTATAGTCCGATCCATAAATTCATAACACAATATAGTTTTTTCTACAATAATATTTAAAGTTGGGCAAAAATCATGAAAACGAATGGCGGCGTTTAGTTGATATCTTATAGTATATCTAAATTATTGTACCTCTGATTTTGTCTAAACAATCACCAATGGTATAAACTACAAATCGTCCATCTCACATTTTCGATTTATCGAGCGGTTTTTTAAATTATTATTTTTCTAATTAACACGTTAAATTCCCCATACAAAATGAGTATGGCTGCGCGGCATCAAATAAATATGGACGAAGACATTTCAAATAAAATATATGACACTTGTCACTTACGGGCGGCGCACCCTTAAGTCTCCCTCTCCCCTTCTATCCATCAACACTTATATTCATCACTCTCTTAGTTACATGCCTTTGATTAAAAAAAAAGGAAAAGGATTTTAACTAAATATTAAAATTAAGTGCGTGCAACGGAACAAAATTAAAATGGGTCGAGAGATTAAAGCCACGAATTATTCACAATTGTACCTTCAACATAAGCAAATGACTCGAAAAGCGGTTTAAAGGATTATACTGAATATGCCCCAGCAAAGCTTGGAGCTTTACAGTTATAAAAACAGTCAGTAGCTTCATATTTAAGTCATCTATAGTCAGTGGATGAGCTAGATGGCGCAGTGGCTTGCGCTTTCAGAATGCGATCTTGAAAGTGAAGCAACTTTCGCAATGTTTTGTTATTGTCTATCTACGAAGAGCTTGAGGGGGGCGGGGAGGTCTACCCACTAAAAGCACAAGACTACCGCTTGGAATATAAACCTGAGCTTCGATTGAACAACGTCTACAATAGTGTCTCATCGGCCCTTATTGACATTTGTCCCTTCCCTTTCACTTGTTTTTATAAAGCTTTATATTTATAGAATAATAATGACTGATAGAATTTAATTCATCATCATCATCATCATCTCAGCCAAACGACGTTCACTGCTGGACAAAGGCCTCCCCAAGGATATGAGGGGTATTTGCCGTAATCGCCACGCTTGGCAGGCGGGTTGGCGATCGCAGTAGGTTGAGGGTAACCTCAGAGAGATGCTGCTGCTCATCCTCTGGAATGGTCCCTTAGTCGGCTTTTACGACACCCACGGGAAGAGATGGGGTGGTGCAATTCTTTATCCTCGGCACCACACAGGGAATTTAATTAGTTAGAATTAAATTAAAGATAGAATTAAATTAGTTTTATACAAGGTTCTAAATTAAACTCAAATTTCGCAGAAAGATAAGAAAGAACTAAAATATGTGAAAAACTAATGTTCTATTTTGTTTGTAAAGTAAAGACTTCCGACGCAATGGCATCAATTAAGAGTGTTTTTTTTATTCCAAATCACTGTAACACTTATATTTGACCTTAAAATTTTTCTAAAAGTATGTCTCTTAAGGTCCTCATCGATCCTCAATTTAATCACAAAATGCCATTCTGAACTATTCTCTTAAGGCGACGCACCGCTAAACAATTAATCTAATAGGGAGAGTTTGCGCCCCGTACCATAAGAAAAACTGTTTTTTTTCCATCAAATTAAAACTACAAATTATTTTTAAAAAGTGAACTAGCATATTGAAGTGTGTGTTAAGACTAATCTACTAAGAAACTTTAGATGCTTAAACCGGTCTGGTTTGCCTGTAAAATGCAAATCTATGTTAAGAGAAAAAATATTAAAGAGGTAACTTTGATATTTTTTTCTCTGTTATAAAATTTGACAAATCGTGTTTCTGCAACTAGCAAAATGAAGTGGAAATTTACGTTGCGGGGATCTTGAATTTCCCAACAATTACAAAACATATGAAAGTGATATTTGATGACATTATTATTAAATGAGAAATCATGTCATCAAATATCACTTCCATATGTTTTGTAATTGTTGGGAAAAATCAAGATCCCCTCCACGTAAATTTCCAATGCGTCGCCTTAATATAGACTTGAGACTGGATGTTCTTACTTCTATGTATATCACAAAGCTGGTTGATTCAATCTCAAATGCTAAGTCAAACTTCAAAACATTGATTGGGTGTAACAATGTGAGCAATAACAAGTTTCCAATACTTAATTATCCGTAATTACACGAGGTTAATCAGTGAGAACTTTGTTTTATAGGTGTACCAACATAGTTGATGTTCAGATTTTGATTAACCTTTATTGTATAGTTATAATGTTCAGTTGGTATTCTTAAGAGCGTTTACGCCGCGCACTAGAGCCGCCAATGAAAAAAAAACATATCTAGTAATTATTAATAGTTTGTTGAGCATAATTTGATTTTCTATCTCTAATTACTAGATATGTTTTTTTTTCTCATTAGTGGCGCTAGTGTGCGGCGTAAACGCTCTTAAGCTTTGTAAAGCGGAGACGAGAGGAGCGGAGATGAGATTTTTTTATTTATTTATTTGGGTCAACTAACAATATCACAATATAATATTGGTTGGGGAAAAAGTTTCTTCGCATTTTTTAAGAAAATTACATTGAACTAAAGTATGTCTAGTAAGTGTAAGCCATTTTGTTCGATAACTTTTTGCCATCTCCTTCTCTCTCTTTTTGACGACCTCCTTGGTCGAGTGGTCTGTACACCGGTTTTCATGGTGTCGCCATCTCTGAGGTCCCGGTTTCGATCCCCGGTCGGGTCAATATAGAAATTATTGTTTTTCTAAATTGTCTCGGGTCTGAGTGTTTTCTATGTATAATAAGTATGTATTTAAGTATTTTAAGTATGGTAATCCGTTGTCTAGTAACCATTTAACGAGTTTCATAACGAAGCTTCTCTTGGGCTAGATAATTGGTGTGAGTGTAGGAAAGTTTAGTAAGTTTAGTTTAGTATTTAGTATCTTGTAGGTAGGACATGATCCCATTGCGGTTCTCTCGTGATATTAACCTGACACTGCCTAAAGAATTCTAAAGAGACTGAAACAGGTGGAAATCTGAAGGTGCAAGGTCAGGACTATACGGCGGATGCATTAACACCTCAATTTTGCTGAGTGGCTAAAGATGTGTGATGTCTAGCGTTATCATGATGAAAAACCACACCCCTTCTGATCAACCAATCGGTTGATTAATTCCGGCCGCTTTCTCTCATCTTCTTGCTTTATTCTCATCAGTTGTTCGCAGTAGAGTTCAGAATCGATGGTCCTGCCTGGTGGTAACAGCTCATAATGAATAATGCCCTTTCAAACCCACCACACACACAGCATCACCTTGTTGCGAGTTAACCCGGGTTTCGCCACAGTCTGTGATGCCTGACCAGCCTTTGACCACGACCTTTTTCGCACGTTCTTGTCGTACGTGATCCACTTTTTATTACCAGTTATCAGCTTCTTCAAAATGGTTCGGATTCATTCCATCGTAATAAAGAATCACAAATGAGTACACAATTAATGAGGTTTCTTTCAGTGAGCTCGTGAGTTACCCAAATATAGATCTTTTTTGTGTACCCGGTTTTATTCAAATGCGCCAAAACTGTTTTGTGGTCAATTCCCAGTTCTTCAGCTACGTCGTAACTACTGACATCTTGCTCCACTTTTTTAAAAATGGCATCCATTTTATCCGCAATAGGGCGACCAGAGCAACGTGCATCTTTGACATCAAAATTTCCGGATTGAAAACGCTTAAACCAAATTTGTGCTACTCTCACAGACACTGCACTAGGTCCACAAAAATCGCAAATTTTTTCGCGGCTTGCGTTGCTTTTTTACCTTTTTTGTAGTAAAATTTTAAAATGTATCGAATTTCTTCATTAGATTCAATCATCTTGACAGTAAGAAAAACAAATGAAAATCACACATTTTCCTAATATGGATTTGGAATTATCTTCTTTAAAATTTTAACTTTAATGATACCAAAACCAGCCAGATACAAATAGTATAGCCAAAGAGATTTTATTCATACATACTAGGTATATGTGAAAAGACTTTTTACCCAACCTAATATTATGGTGTTCTTATTATCTAAAAAGTTATTATACCTATTGCGATACTAACATCGTTAACCACAAATTACAAAACAGTAATAATCAAATTGCTAGAAAAAGTTGAGGTGCACAAGTATCAATTTTTTAAGTATATTAGTTACAAAACAGCAAGCACTAGCAGCAAACGTTACAGAACTTATATTTTATAATTTACAATCTACTGTTGCGGGTTGCATACACATTTACACGCAAATCATGTTGCGAACAAAAAAAAATCCATATACACATACTCTTCACATTATCCATATATTATTATTCCACATAATCTTTAGCTTTATTTATATAAATCTTCTGTCCGTGTGTATGTTATTAAACTCCTTCTAAACGACTGAACCGATTTGGATGACATTTTATGTGTGTGTTCAAGTGGATTCGAGAATGGTTTAGATTTACAATTGGACCTGGTAGGTGGCGCTGCTGTAGGGGTCCATCATGGGATACGGGTGTTCTTGAGCGGACGAATGATTTGTTTGTTTTGTTGACATGGAAACTGTCAAAGCGGTACGGAGTCCGCCGGTCAGCTAGTAATTATAATAATAGTATAGGTATTATATTCCTAATAAAACTAATAACATACCTTCACCTTTATCTTTTAATTAAAAATGATGAAATCAAATTATTTTTTATTTCACAACCAAAAGAATAGTTAGTTACTATATAATTTTCGTTGGTTATTTTGTAAATATTTTAACATTTTTCTTATTACCATACTCACAGTGAAAGTCAATGGCCGTCATGCCGGGAACTTAGATTGTGATCAATAGCATCCCTTTATTTATAGAATTGGACAAAGTGCGCGCATTAGTCAGGCATTTTGCGGGATTCTGGCTTAAGAGTTTGTTAGAGGTCATGTGATATTATTTAAAACTATCTATTAAAATCTATCTATTTTTAACCGCCGCTGTGGTCTAGTGGTTAATACCACCGATCTCAGGCCTAGAGGTCCCGGGTTCGATTCCCAGTGGGGAAACATGTTTGTGTACTCGGTTCGGTTGGTGGTAGGGCTTGTTTGTCCGCCTGGCTAGCTACCACCATCTTATCTAAATATGTCGCCTTAACATTCTTGTTTGTAGCATTGTTGTGTTCCGGCAGCCAGAGATAAGATATCATATCAGCCATTATCATAGTAGTTGAAGAAACAGTTTAAACAAACCTTTGTGTGTCTCTTACCAGATAGCAGCGCAAAACTGCGGCGAGATGGAGTTCTGAACCTATACCCTTTCCCACGCGTGGGACGCGCCTCGCGGCACACCTGGCAAGTGCCGCTCAACGATCAATATTTAGGTGAGTCGTCACTTTGGCAAACAAAGACATTGACATAGAATAGAATACCTTTATTTCAGGCAACTATGGCTTACATAATATTATATATACCTTAAATACTCACATACATACATACATTATATAATACAATTTTTGTTATTAAACTTAACATAGTAACTAAATCTTAACATACTTAATATTTTAATTATAAAATAGACATAGACATAAACATTTATTTTTTTACTACTCCAACACACATCATTGTAGCGATGACTTGATTTCAATGATGGAGGCCTTTGCCCAGCAGTGGGACAATTATAGGCTGTTTACTTACTTACTTACTTTACAACACACACAAATAGGTACATAAACATCGGGTTCGAAAATATTGTAAATGTTTTAGTAGTATGTGAGCTTGTCCTTCGTGTGCTACACTTTGCACAATAAAGTTTATTTTTTTCAGTTATAAAGAACACAATTTACTATTTACTTATGTATTTTACCACTTACTGCCACCCATCATTCTCCGAACTCCACTCCATCGCTTCTTGACTTATTATTAGTTTCATCTCCCCAGCATGTTGCGAAGCACGGTCAATGCTCGGCCGACGCTTTATCGTATCATGATCTCATATTCTTGTCCTATAAGGTTCGTCCTCCTAAAGCAAAACCCCAAATCATTCTTCAGCGCAATTTTAGTGGTATGGATCAACAAGTGTTCCGTGATGACGCTTGTAATATCGATTGGTCTCCTGTTGTACACGCTCAGTCTGTTGATGAACAAGTTAATATTTTTAACTCACTTGTAACCCAACTGTATGACAAGCATGCACCATTTCGAGCTGTTAAGATCAAGCACCTTCCTGCACCATGGCTAACTGACAATATAAAGGTGTTGATGCATAAAAAAGCCACTGCGAAAAGCAGATTTAAGCTTCGACGAAATGACCATAATAAAGAAAATTATTCTAAGGCCCGTAATCGCTGCAATAGGGCGTGTAGGGATGCATTACGTCGCCACATACATAACTCAGTGGAAAATATCGACACTTCTAAAGTTTGGAAATTTCTCAGGTCGCTTGGAATTGGTAAGGCAAGACATATTTCTATAATAAATAATATAAATATTGATTCACTGAATCTCCATTTCTCCTCTTCATCGTTTATCAGTGATGCCGACAAAGCCACTACGTTGCAAAAATTGTCTACCATACCGGTTCTTAATTTTACTCCCTTTGCATTTGACCAACTATCGGATTGCGATGTTAAGAAAAGCTTGTTATCAATAACTTCCAATGCGGTGGGTAGTGACGGTATTAGCCGCAATATGTTAGTACCGATCCTTGACATCATCCTTCCAGTCCTAACATTCCTTTTTAACAGTTCTATTTCTAATGCAGTATTTCCATCCTCTTGGAAAAAAAAAATAAAAAAAAAAAAAATAATAATAATACGCTCAAATAATTCCTCTACCCAAAAAAAGTCACCCTAAATCGTTTAATGAATACCGACCCATTTCCATTCTTCCTTTTCTATCCAAAGTCCTCGAGCGCCTTGTCCACAACCAAATCAGTAAATTCTTTTCTAGTCATAATCTCCTTAACCCATTCCAATCCGGCTTCCGTCCAGGCCACAGCACCGTCACTACTTTAGTTAAGATCACCGACGACATCCGCTTTGGAATGGATAACGGCCACTTAACTGTGCTAACTCTGCTTGACTTCAGCAATGCCTTTAACACCGTTAACTTTGAAATTCTTTTAGCTTTACTTCGATCACTTAATATATCTCCAACGGCAACTGATTGGTTTCAAAGTTATCTGAACGGGCGAAGGCAGCGAGTCCGTCTCGAAGAGAAGTTTTCTTCATGGTGTGACTCGACGGCTGGTGTCCCTCAAGGTGGCGTATTGTCTCCTCTTCTGTTTGCAACCTTCATCAACACTATTTCAGAAAGGCTCTCTACTTCTTACCATTTATATGCAGACGATTTACAAATATATTGTCAGGCACCACTGGTCAATCTTTCTGAAGCTATATTGACCACCAATGCCAATCTGGGACTTATCGCTGATTGGGGTCGAGCCTTCGGACTTAGAGTAAATCCTGGAAAAACGCAGACTATAGTAGTTGGCAGTTCCAGATTGCTCTCTAGGGTCGAATGGGAAACCCTTCCTAAAGTTAACTTTGATGGCGTGGACATTCCTTTCAGTCAATCTGTCACAAATTTGGGTGTGGTCATTGATAGTTGCTTGAGTTGGGGGCCGCAACTGCAAGCTGTTAGCCGCAAGCTTTACGCATCGTCAGCATCCTTGAGGAGGCTGCGCAACTTTTTACCCACTGCCACTAAAATTGCGCTAGCGCAATCTCTGCTGCTTCCAGTTCTAGATTATGCTGACGCCTGCTATCTTGATCTCACAGAGGACCAGCTAAATAAACTTGAGCGTCTTCAAAATGTTTGTATTCGGTTCATATTCGGCTTGCGCAAATATGACCATGTTTCTGAGTATCGCTTAAAACTCAAGTGGCTTCCTATTCGTCTTCGCCGGAATACTCATATACTGTCCCTTCTTTATAACATATTGTTTAATCCCACCTATCCTTCTTATCTTAAGGAACGTTTCAGTTATCTTAATTGTTCAGGTTCGCGCTCATTACGGTCATCAGAAAACTTAAGCCTTAAAACTCCCCCACACAGCACCACCTTTTATGATTATTATTTTACCGTCCAAGCTGTTCGTCTCTGGAATTCGCTTCCAGTTGCGATCAGGCGTGCGAAATCCATTCACATATTTAAAGAGCTTGTGGAAACATTCTACCTTTCCGATTAACGCTGTCCTGCGGTAAAACTGCCATATCCGCTACTTTCCTACCTGAGACTACTATTATGTTTAAGTAGGTTTATTTATTTGGATATTTATATAGGTATAGTATATTTTTATCATTATTATCATTATTATTATTATTTTGCTTCATTTAAAAAAATACACTTTATTCTAGTATGTTTTCATAGTTTCACCTCTGATCTTAAAGTTAATTAGCTCTCTCCATCCGACTGGTTGTCTGGAAGAAATCGCTTGAAAGCGATAAGACCGCCAAATTGTAACTTTGTAATATTATTATTGTTTTTCTTTTGTTCGTGTTTATGTTTTATAGTGTTGCAATAAAAGTATTATCTATCTATCTATCTATCTATCAATTTGTTGTTTTAAATATATAATTTGAATTGTTTGGTATAGATTATGAACCAGTGGAGAAACGCCAGATGTACGCGTTCCCGCGAGTTGGTCGCAGTGACATGTCACTGATCCGCGATCCGTACTCGGAGCAGGTGCGGCTGCCAGTGAAGCGAACCGACAGCCCGGGAATGTGGTTCGGCCCGCGGCTTGGCAGGTCCTTCAAGAGTGACGAAGAAGGTGATTACTCTTGTCATTGTAACAGTTACATGCCACTGCTCTGTGGTCCTCACTCGGAGCAGGTGTGGCTGCCAGTGAAGCGGACCGACAGTCCTGAAATGTGGTTCGGCCCGCGGGCCTGCAGGTCTTTCAAGAGTGACGAAGAAGGTGAGTTTAGTCATTGTAACAGTTACATATCACTGCTTAGAGAACCATACTCGGAGTATACCTGCCAGTGCGGTGTTTCGACAGTCCTGGAATGTGGTTCAACCCGCGGCTTGGCAGATCCTTCAAGAATGACGAAGAAGGTAAATAGCTAATCTTTGGAACAGTAACATTGTCACTGCTCCGTGATCCGTACTCGGAGTAGGTGCAGCTGCCAGTGCGGCGCATAGACTGCCTCACGATCTAGCCGCAGCCCAGGCTTGGAAGGTCCTTCAAGAGTGATGAAGAAGGTGAATACTCTTGTCAGTGTAACAGTTACATTGTCACGGTTCCGTGATCCGTACTCGGAGCAAGTGCGGCTGCCAGTGCGGAGCATAGACTGCCCCAGAATCTAGTTTGGGCCGCGGCTTGGCAGGTCCTTCAAGAGTGACGAACAAAGTGAATACTCTTACCATTGTAATGTATCAGTTACATTGTCACTGCTCCGTGATCAGTACTCGGAGTAGGTGCGCTGCCAGTGCGACGCACCGACAGCTCCGGGATGTGGTACGGCCCGCGGCTCGGCAGGTCCTTCACGAGTGACGAACAAGGTGAATACTCTTGTCATTGTAACAGTTACATATTAGAGAACCATACTCGGAGTCCGTCAGTGCGATGCATCAACAGCCCCGGGATGTGGTACGGACCGCGGCTTGGTATGTCCATCAAGAGTGACGAAGAAAGTGAATAGTCTAGTCATTGGAACAGTTACGTGTCACTGCTCCGTGATCCGTACTCGGAACAGGTGCGGCTGCCAGTGCGGTGCATTGACAAAGCCGGGATGCGGGATGAGGTATGGCTCGGGAATTATGCGTCCTTCAAGATTTATTATATGCTTGATTGCTACTGGCAGATGTATGATATCCACACAAAAACAAATAGTTATAGTTCTTCATAAAGTTACAACATACATTTCAATTTGGCGCTCGTAGCAGTTCCGTAGTTCGTAGCACTGACGTAGCCTTAGGCCGTAGCACATTTCATTTAAAAACGCAGACGTTCGTTATTATGTATTATCTCAGCAAGAGTTATAAATCCTTTATAGGTAACTCAATTCGATTTTATAATAAAATACCTTAAAAACCTTGCAAAGGCCGGTCATTGGATGGGTGACCAAAAATGTATCATCTCGAGCTTCTCCGTGCTTCGGAAAGCTAAAGCCGTTGGTCCCGACTGCATTAGCAGTCGCTAACACCAACCAATGCGCACTGGGCCCGCCTGGTGATTTATGGCCCGTTCCCCTATCCATCCATAAGAGATTGTGTATAATGGTGACATCTTATTTAAATATGTCACCATAACATCAATGTTCGTAGCATTGTTGTGTTCTGGCAGCTAGAAATCAAATCATTTATTATTTCGTTATCACAGGTAATAATACAGGTTGTTGTATGCTTTAGTTAGATAGTGCCTCCATGGCCTTGCGACATACGAAATACATTAGAACCACATTAAATAATTAAATTAAATTATACATTAATTAAGCAAATCATTTTCAATTAAAATAAATTTAAAAATCTGAATAAATTTCTATTAATACATAATAGCCAGTGCCTCAGTAGTTGAGGATCCCAGGTGAAGCGCGCTTCCATCATTGGCCTTATCATCACTTAATATTAGGTGAGATGAAATCATAAAATGAGATTGTGATAATGATAGTAATACATTTTATTTGTCGACAGATATCACAATTCAGGGTGAGAGCGCAGACCGAAGCGAACCAGAGCAAATGGAACCGACACACGAAGACAGAAAAAAGAGGCAAATCAATCTATACTAAAGGCACATTTATATACCACAATTGTACCTTACATATACCACTACCACAACACAATGACTGAAAGCGGAACGTAGACTTAAATAAATGGTAAGGGCTGTTGGGCACTAAAGAGGGCAATTCTGGCTGCTTAGGCACTAAAGAGGGCAATTCTAGGTTCTGGATATTTTCAAGGCAAGGGTGAACAGGCATTATCTAGGTATGCTACACCCTAGACCGCATCATCGCTGAACAACATACAAAACTAAGAACAGGTACAAAAATACATGAATGGCGCAGACACATGCAAAGAACTTCGACACTACACTATATATTATAAAATGGGAGGTTGATAATTCTAGTGTAATAAGTGCAATTAGCAAGGTAAACATTATAAAGTCATAATGTATTACAAATGTAATACATTATGACTTTATATCATTTTACGCAAATTTTGTTTGCAAAATTTGGTACAATTTATTAATTTAATTAATTCTGATATTTTTTTTAGCTGTGTTTCAATTGCCCTCTTTGTGTTGAACCCGTCCTGGCGGTATGCACAGTCTTTTAATCTTCATAAAAGTAAATTGAAATAAATTATAGGAACTAAAAATTAAATAACGAAACAAAGTCAAACATTTACACGTTAATTAAAAGATTATTTTTTTATAATAGAAAAAAAAACAATAGCATTTCTTTTTTGAAACACTACACGTCGAACGTTTTTTGGATACTTACTATTTTTTTTTTTTTGGAAAGCTTCGTTTTTAATTTAGTGGTATTTTATTGTATTCGCTGGAACGCCTGAAACGCCTTATGACTTTTTATTGTAAAGGCATTGTCACACAGCGGGCGTGTGTTGCCGTCGTAATAACGAACTCAAAAATAGGCAGTACCAAATTACTTTTGGTTTTTGCTTGAACTTACATCAAAACGCATAAACCTTAACAATAATCGTAAAAACAAAAGTGGGAAAAATATATGAATTTTGAATTTGATTAGCAAAAGACAAAAATTTACTCATTTATATTTACCAAGAAAAAAATGCAACTATCACTTGCAAGTGCTGTTATTCTCATTACGACGTGGCCGGTAATACTAGGAAAGTCTTGTTCTATGTCAAAACTCCCATAAATCTTCATAGTACAATATTATTTTTATTTTTATTTAATAATTGTAATTGGTTATGTAACCGTTTTATAACTAAATAGTAATTAGCACGACAGAGACACGCCAAAGCTTAAAAATGCCAACTGTGTGGCAAAGCCTTTACATATGATTCCAAGTCACACCTGTCCAATCTGATAACAAATACAATTAAATGGTTATTTATTGAAATTATAAATATATGTATATTAAAAACATTGATGTTAACCGTCGAAGTATTAATTAAGGTACGAGTTAAGGTAATAAATTAATCAATTCCTATATTATATCGAAGTCGGCCAGAGTAATTTCGGGGGCTGGGTGGATTTTCCATAAAAAAGAAAATGTATGTTAAATCCACGAAATAATTCTGGCCCTCAAAAACTGTGGAACAACAGTGTTGATTTATTTATGAAGTTTGTTATAAGATTATTAAAATAGTAATTTAGTTTGTAATGTATCCGTTTATTGAAATAAAAACCATAATAAATAAACTTTTTTTATCTACATCACATGCTCCACGATGAAACGGATATCCGGTAACTATCCGGTATCCGGCCAGATACCGGATAGTAATTCAGTATCAGGCCAGATTCCGGATAGTGGAATTCAAAAAATTCTCATTATTTTACACAAGGCAAATCATACTACAATAAGTTATGGACACTGTTTATTTTTATAATCACACGTTCAAAATTATAAAGTATGGAGAATGAATACTAAATTTAAAAAAGAAAAGAAAGTGCCGAATATCCGATATCCGGTATCCGGCCAAACCACTGTTACTCCACGTCATTATCATCATCATCATCTTAAGCCCATAAACGTCACATTGTATTTTTTTAACGACAGCGATCATCATTATATACTGGCGTGTGCTCTGGGATTTTTGTGTGAACACAAAAGCGCTTGAAGTGTGAATACGCAGTAACTTTGGGACGTATACACAGTACACCCTTATAGCTCGATCCACTAATGCTAATGCATGACAATGCACGTCCACACACGGCTAGAGTCGTAACACGCACTCTTGCCGATTCTCATATCAATGTCCTACCGTGGCCTGCACAATCACCAGACCTCAACCCAATTGAGCATGCATGGGACACGCTCCAAAGAAGAGCTCTGCTGAGTATGAATGCCGTGCACACCTCACAACAACTTTTTGACTTGTTAGAAAGAACGCGGTGGGCGGCTATTCATCAAAGTGATTTAGATGAACTGATTTTAAGAGCTCAGGTCGACTTCGTCATTTTCTTAAACTTGACACTTTCCTAACTTGTCTCTCTTTTAACTCAGCTCTTTCTTAGTTGCTCTCTTTCTTAAACTTGACACTTTCCCAACTCGTCTCCCCTCCGGACGACTTCGTCATTTTATTAAACTTGACACTTTCCTAACTGGTCTCATTTTTATCTCGGCTCTTTCTCTCTTTGGGTTACGTTTATGAGCCAAGTTAGGAAAGTGTCAAGTATAATAAAATGAATAATTAAGCTTCTGTGCTTGTTTGATTCGTGTGAATGGTAGAAATACAGTCTTTTTTTTACAATGAAATTTTTAAAAATCACAAATTTTTAAAATACCTTGTTGTTGCTTTTATTGTCAATTAGGTGACGACCTTAACGTAAGCTAATTTTCCCAATAACATAATAGGGATAAAATTGTTTATTGTCTGGAAAACCAGATAAGTAAACATTATTAGAAAAAAATTTTTTAGCTAAAAATGTACTTGAGCCCTAGACATTTTTTATGTGTGTAGTTATATTATTAAAAGAAGCGACGAGATAGCTGAGATTATAGCCTTGGGCTCCACGGGGCAAATTAAAATTAAATATAAAAGTGTAAGTATCTCGCCCGCCCGCCGACCTACTACGTATTATTGTTAATATTAGATCTGTCTTTACCGACTTTAAAAGGGCGACTCTATGTTTTTGATTTTTTTTTTAATTTATATATGTTTAAAGAAGTATCGTACTTGAGTAGAACCATCTTTTCAAAAGAAATATATAGTCATCATCATCATCGCCAGCTCATTTATTGTCCCACTGCTGGGCACGAGCGTTCCTATGGATGGATAGGGAGAACGGGCCATCAACCATCACGCGGGCCCAGTGCGGATTGGTGGTTGTTAACGACTGCTAATACAGCCGGGACCAACGGCTTTAGGTGCCTTCCGAAGCATGGATGGAAATGTATCATCATCATCATCATCATCATCATCATCATCAGCCTATACTAGCCCACTGCTGGATATAGGCCTCTCCAAGAATAAAATGGAAAATAAGAATAATAAGAACGGAATGTATAGTAAGTAAACCGCCTATAATTGTCCCACTGCTGGGCAAAGGCCTCCATCATTGAAATCAAGTTATCGCTACAATTGATGGGTATTGGCTTAAAAATCACCACGCATCGTCGCAGCCATCGTCGGGGTCATCTAGGACGTGTTTAGGACGTGTAGATGTATACCGTCTTGTTGGTGGAAGGCCTCCAACATTATAGTTGGCGGCGGCCACAATAAGCGGGTTAGGGTGATGGGGGGCATTATCAAAGTAACGTATGGAAACGTCCTTGATAAAATCTTTGATAGTGGGAAGATCAATATCACGGTGGAGATCTACGTTGTGATAGTACCACGGGCAACCCGTGGCACCACGCATGAAACGGTTTTGGATGGTTTGTAAGGGATATAAATAGGAGGGTGCGGTATGCGCAAAAACTACGCTAGCGTAAGTCATGACTGGGCGAGGATTGCAATTGAGTGCGTGCAGCGTTCTGAGGAAGCGCGGCCGGGTGACACAGACAAGTGTGGAAGCCCCGCGTATTGAAGATAAGCGCGCGGGAAAGAGAGGGGTGCGTCACGCAATCGGTGCGTGCGACAGCGACTTCTTCTCTTTATCTTTCACACTTTTCTTATCAGATATTTTTTTAGAAATCTCTATTTCGTGAAAACGCACGATTACGTACGAAGGAATGACGAATTTATCTAATACATTTGTTTTAGTGCTTGGAAAGCAGTGAGCAAGTGGACATTTGTTGTATGGAGACTTCCGAAAAATTCCTCTACCTCTGAAATTTGGCATGTGATGAAGTTAAGTAATACAGACAACAGATGTACAATAATTCAACAAAATTTGTTACGAGAAGTTAGGTATTTTTACCAAAACATGAAAATCGCTTATAACTCTCTGTGAATCTTTCCTCAGGCTGAAATTCTTTCTGTATAATAATAATAATAACAACTAATAATAACTTTATATAAGCTCCTTACATCCATTCTGAGAACAAAAATTAACTCGCACATTGGTGCAAACAATATTTTGGACATGACTCAGAATGGATGTAGGGTTGGGTCCCGTGGTACTAAGGAGCTTCTCCTCATTGATATGACCATATGCCAGAAGATTCGGCGTGGCAGAGGGACTCTCTCCACAGCCTGGATTGACTATAAGAAGGCCTATGATTCGGTGCCGCATTCATGGTTGGTAAGAATTTTAGAGTTATATAAAATTGATATATTCAATTTAATTCAATTCAAAATCATTTATTCAGTTTAGGCTACAAATAGCTCTTATGAACGTCATTATGCCATCGGTTCGTAAGTCTACTCTGGGCGGGAGATCTTGTACTGAGAAGAACCGGCAAGAAACTCAGCAAGTGTCCAGCTTTTTTCTCCCTTACAGCGTCAAAAATATTGGAAAATGCCCTATCATAAAAGGACACTTTCCATCACAAATAAAAACACAAAATATAAAGGACAATCACACATATTAGAAAAAAACAAAAGAGAAAATATAATAATATCTAACCCCCTTACAAATAAACACTATTTAAGCATTTATTAAGTTAATCATTGTTTTGTCTCTTTTTCTCAAATTGAGAACGACGTTTGTGTGACGTTGACAAAACAATGATTAACTAAGTAAATGCTTAAATAGTGTTTATTTGTAAGGGGGTAAGTTTGCAAAACATCAGTTACCAGTTAAAATTTTCACAATGTCATACAGCACTAATAAAGGCCAAAAATTGTCTAAGGTAGAAAAAAAAAACAAAATTTAAAAATAGTTAATAATAATAAAAATAATAGTATGCAAGAACAGACCATGGGGGTAATCACGAGCAGTTATAGCAGTATTATAGCAGTAGTTTTCACGTCTCTTTTCCACAACTGCAATAATACTGCTATAAGAGCTCATAGTCAGGGGGCAGCTTCCACAGGCGGCACCCGTTCACGAGTATGACATATGAATATCGAACAATCACAAGCAATATCGAAAGCTATTATAGCCTTTACCTTTTGATATTGCTTTCAAAGGCGGTGCGAGGTGGCAAGATGACGTCATAAACTATACGCGTGGTCGAAGCGATCGGTTAGGCGGTCGGGGGCTGGTTTGCAATTTCACAGCAATGCAAGAAACAGGCTTCTCGCTTAGCTTTACTTATCTATTACTGCCGACGCCCTCATCATTATCCACAAACACTAAGTACCCCACTGCTGGGTGTAAGTACCCCTTTCAGACCGAGATCGCGACGTCACTCGGACGGGAATCTCGACTTATATCGGCTATAGTTTATAAACGAGTCGTCGACTATTATTATGATCATTGTCGATATTTATTTCGTTATTTCTTCGGAACGCCCCCGGCATCGGCATCCAGCTGTCGTCGCTGCCCGCTTCGTTCGTTTCGACGGCACCGATTACGTTGATAATCTTGAAGTATTCCGAGTTCCGCCTCGGTGGCCGAGTGGCAGAGCGCTCGGCCCGATACCCGAAGGTCCCGGGTTCAATTCCCTGGTCGGGCAAAGTGTGTTTCGAATTTATTCGGTGCCTAAGCCCGGGTTTGTGATCACCAACACGCATTTGGCAACCGTGGTGATTAAGCCATTACCCATCAATTGTATGAGACCTTTTAATGATGGAGGCCTTTGCCCAGCAGTGGGACAGTATAAGCTATTTAGTATTCCGAGTTAGAAAGCAAATTTTAAAAAATCCGGTCTAACACGATCACCTGGATCAGGCTCAACAATCGTCGTTAAAGGTCAAATTTGATCGTGGTCGAGCGGACGTTTGTATCAGCTCGTATTGAAAAGGCTATCTAAGCTAGCCAATAAACTTAAACAACATACACACATCCAAACATACTTTCACGTTCTCCCGAAAAAGGGTAGACACGGTTTAAAAAACCGTTTTATTCCGTTTTTATTCTCCTCTATGGTTTTAATTTTTTATAAGATTTTTATTAGTAGAGGAAGGGATTCGGAATATACAGCCTTTATTTTATTTTTTTATTTTTTTCAGTCTATTCCATTTTTGATATGGCTGCTATTTCTGTTTTTATACTTTTACATTTTTTTATTTTTTATTTCGGTGTGTTATTTTTGTGTTGCCATCGCAGCATCACCTAAACCGGTTCTGACGGAAGATCAGCGCTAATCTCAAGGCTCGCATTTTGCTGAGTCGTAACCGTTTTGGGACACTACTATGCTTTTTTTCATTTCATTTCATATCAAAAAACACAATTTTTTGAGCAAACTCAAACTCACCTTAAGTAGCCTCGACGCCACATTAAGCATAGTCAATGTAGGGCTCTGAGGTGGAATATGTAACATCAGTGATAGATTGCTCGCCGATTGCCTGATATGCAAGCATCCTTTGTCCCTTAGTCAGCTCTTATCTTCATTATCAGCCTATACTAGTCCACTGCTGGACATAGGCCTCTCCAAGTGCACGCCACCGAGCACGATCCGCGGCTACTCTCATCCAGATCTAGCCAGCCACCTTGCGAAGATCGTCGCTCCACCTAGTCTGAGGGCGTCCTACACTACGTTTGCCGATACGCGGTCTCCGCTCGAGAACTCGTTTACCCCAACGGTTGTCGGTTCTGCGGCTAATATGACCGGCCAACTGCCACTTCAGCTTGCTGATCCGATGGGCTATGCCGATTACTTTCGGTCTCTGTCGGATCACCTCATTCCGAAGTCGATCCTTCAGAAAAACTCCGAGCATAGCCCTTTCCATAGCTCGCTGAGCGACTTTAAATTTGTGAACCAGCCCAACCGTGAGTGTCCACGTTTCAGCTCCGTATGTCATGACCGGTAGGACGCACTGATGAAGCAAGAAAGCAAGAAAGCTGGGAAGCTCTTATCTTACGCTTAAACAAACCTCGTCTAGCTCCACGTGTAAAAAGTAATCTCGAATAACACCTTGCAATACATAATAATAAAAGCAACGCAATATATAATAGTTTGAAACCTGAAAATGTAGGTAAAGCGTGGACATTACGGTTGAACTACGGAATTTGCACAATACACGAATCGTATTGTTAAAGAATGCGGTGCCACTGCTAGCGGTGATGAGATACGTATGACAAATAAGTAAATAATTAAAATGTTTTTGTTTTGTTTATATAATTTCTAACGCAAATTTTGTTGCGAACAAATTACAAAAACACAAATGTTGAAAAATTTCCACAAGCAGGAGTTGAACCTGCACCCTTCTGACATGGTCAGGAGCTCTCCCAATTGAATTCAAATCCTGCTCGTGGAATTTTTTTCAACATTTGTGTTTGTAAGTAAATAATTGTTATGGTGCATTTATACCGCATTTTTTGAGAAGCTAAGTTTAGCAACATTATATTATTAGGTACCTACCTTATATTAAAAAAAAAAACATTATAAACCTTTCCAGTATTGATCTGTTACGTCCAGAATGCCAGTACGCTCGACACGGTTTATATCCGTGGTTGCTCAGTGAGGTATACAAGAGACGCCGATATTTTTGTAATGAGTACCTATCATCATCTCAGCCAAAAGACGTACACTGCTGGACAAAGGCCTCCCCCAAATCATCATGGGGGGTATTTGCCGTAATCGCCACGCTTGGCAGGCGGGTTGGCGATCGCAGTAGGTTGAAGGTAACCTCAGAGAGATGCTGCTGCCCATCCTCTGGGATAGTCGGTTTTTACGACACCCACGGGAAGAGATGGGGTGGTGCAATTCTTTATCCCCGGCACCACACACACCAAAAATGTTTCTCCCAGTAAGTGAATTGGTGTTATTCTTTTTGAAAAATAAAATTCTCAAACCACGCCTTTCTGTAACTCTTTTAACTGCGAAATGGATGCGCCATTTGCGTAAACTTTGTTCACAAAAAGCGTACCTACCAATGATATTATATTATACTAGTGGACCCGGCGGACTTCGTATCGCTTTGATAGTTTCCATCAAGTGATTAAATTCTCTTTGGTTTCCATGACAACAAAACAAAGAAATCATTTTGTATTGGAAAATTAAATTGTTGTTTTTAATATATTTATAGTGCGATTCCGTGGGAATATCGGGATAAAAAGTATTCTATGTGTTAATCCAGGTTATAAGCTATCTGTATGCCGAACTTCATCCAATTCGACCGTAATTTTATTAAGGCTGCACGGTTTGTATCTTAAGCAATGAAAAATGAAAAAAATAAAATTGCTTATTACTAAGGTGAGATGTCAAATGTTACACATCATATGCGTCTACTGTAAGGCTCGCTGGTTTTTTTTACTTTAGCGACGAATACAGATCAGTTGCTTCTTAACTGTCAACCAGTATAATTACAATGTTAATGTATGTTATTTTTTAGCGACGAAATTTTGGGGGAGGCCTTTGTTCAGCAGTGGACGTCCTTTGGCTGAGATGATGATAATGATGATGATGACTGGGTTACCGTGTTGAATACTGGTGCTACTTTCGATACCTAGTTATATTCTTTTTCGCGACGGTTTCAAACTCGCTGACACTGCCACCGCACCTCCCTCTGTCTAAATAAGTAATGAGCAAACAGTGATCCGTGTGCGCGGAGCCCTGCGGGGGCTTACCACCTGTTGGGGCGGAGGCCCAATATTGTCTCTGGTTACTCCAATTCCGATGCTAACATATACTTTAAGCGCCATTTTAATTCATCCCCTAGCACGTGCCCTGGGTAAGGATAAGTTTAGGCACGCGTGGTGAGCTTAAAATATCATTGAAATGAAACAACTTTTACGGATCTACTCGCGTTTATTTTACACATTACTTATTTAATGTTTATCCTGACGTTTCAAATAAATATCATTGCATGTGGTGTTGATACCAGGGCTATTCTGTGACATCAGTGTTCGATACAGTAGGTAAGGTGTTTGACACAAAAAAAAATAAATTCGTTGTGTTTCCACAAAACAAAATTCTCTATTCTATAAACTGGGTTCAATTACTGTTGTTAAAGCAAAAGAAGTTGTTGTAGTATTCGATGAGGAGCTCGTTGGTTAACGCGCCCGGTCTGCGAATGCTGAGGTAGCAGCTTTCGCAAAGGCCAGTCATCGGATGGGTGAACAAAAATTTATCATCTCGAGCTTCTCCGTGTTTCGGAAGGCACGGCAGGTCCCGGCTGCATTAGCAGTCGTTAACAACCACCAATCCGCACTGGGCCCGCGTGGTGGTTTATGGCGCGTTCTCCCTATCCATCCATAGGGAAGGCTCGTGCCCCATCAGTAGGGACATAAATGAGCTGATGATGATGATGATGAAAGGAAAGTGTCGATCTCTGGTTCCAGTCGAATACTGGTGCCACTATCCTACTCTGAAATATGAAATAACTAGCGGCCGCTAGCGGTTACACCCGCGTGGTTTCCGTTCCCGTGGAAATATCAAGATAAAAAGTATCCTATGTGTTAATCCAGGTTATAAACTATCTGTTTGCCGAATTTCATCCAAATCCATTTTGTAGTTTTACGTGAAAGAGTAACAAACATCCATCCATACTTACAAACTTTCGCGTTTATAATATTAGTAGGATTCTTGAATATTTATAATTAGTTTATTTTAGCACTTACCGTTTGATAGTTTTCAAAATAATCTCGTAATTAATATTATTGTGTAAGAATAATTGTCACCGTTTAAAAATAGCACCCCTGCCTGTCTATTTTAAACTGAATCAATATTTTCTTAGTAGATGCACTGTTTGCAAGATTGAGGTAGGATTGTTCGATTCTAAAAATGGAAAATCTCTGAGTGAATTAATCTATGCCAATTGTAAAAACAAAGAGGCATAAACCGAATAGAAAATAAAAAGGAGGTGGGACAATACCTTGACAATACACGCATTTGCTTGTATGTACAGTCGCGAGCGTTAACATGTATACACTTTTTAATAGTTTTTACTCTTATACGATTGTATTATTGAGATATTGAATTGTAAATTTTTACTTTTTATTTTTAAATGCTAATTGCTACACTGAAGCTAAATTAAATATTTATAAAATATATAAAAATACAGTGAATAAATTATACATATTCTGCCAATTTTTATGGCAATTAGCATGTTTGATGTTGTAATTAAATTAACTTCAGTTTTGAGGAAGAAATACACTTTTATAATAGTATGAAACGCAAGTGTGAAATATGTTTAAAATCAGTGTAGTAATGTTCTCGTAAACTTTATGTTAAATATCAAACATTTTAATATTCTTTTTCTCTACAACTTTTAAATGAGTCGAATGAAATGTACTTTATCCAGCAGCGGCGGGCAATGCTGACACGCCTCGGGCAATACTGGTTCTTTAATGGCCCGAGGGGAATTGCGTTATTACATCGCAATCCCAGACGGGCATGTTTCAACAGACAGACTGTGTTTCATTTAATTATTGTTATAATCTTTTTCCATTACTTTACAGAGAAATGCTAGTGCATAGAAGCGTAGGAACTGGGGTCCGACTGCCTAACCGATCGCTTTGACTTCGTGTGTGGTTTATGACGTCATCTTGTCGTTTCGTGCCGCCTCTGAAAGCAATATCGAAAGCTATAGTCTTTAGCTTTTGATATTGCTTTCATAGGCGGTGCGAGGTGGCAAGATGACGTCATAAACTATACGCGTAGTCAAAGCGATCGGTTAGGCGGTCGGGGGGCTGGAGCCCGACCGCCTAACCGATCGCTTTGACTTCGTGTGTGGTTGAAAGCAATATTGAAAGCTATATAGCCTTTAGCTTTTGATATTGCTTTCATAGGCGGTGCGAGGTGGCAAGATGACGTCATAAATCATACGCGTAGTCAAAGCGATCGGTTAGGCGGTCGGGGGGCTGATGCTTTAAAGTCGCGTGCAACTTACCTTTTTAACTTCAGGCTTAGGGTCCAGCCCAGAATTTTGGGTCATATAATAATAAGATAAGGGTCACCTATTACACAGATTTCTGCTACCATACAGCATTGCACATGTAAAATTTTGAAAACAAGGTACAGTCAACAGCAAAGGTAACTGATGATTGGTCAAGTTTCGAACTATGAAAACAGTATAAAAATCAAAAGTTTTTAAACGCATATCGAAAAAACTTCGAGTGTCTACTAGTACCTGAGACTTTGATTGTAGTTATATAGAAAATACCGACTTACACTATCGAAACTTAATTTTGATATCTAGTAAACATCATCTACTTTTGCTGTTGACTATACACACGACTGTTGACTGTACGACGCCTGTACATCGGCTACCACAATAAAACCTCAATAGACTTTTACTTTACGTATATGGCATACTAGTGGCCGCTCGCGGTTTCACCCGCGTGGTTCCCGTTCCCGTGGGAATATCGGGATAAAAGTATCCTATGTGTTATTCCAGGTTATAAACTATCTGTATGCTGAATTTCATCCAAATCCATCCCACCGTTGCAGCGTGAAAAAGTAACAAATATACGACCATACATACACACAAACTTTTGCATTTATAATATTAGTAGGATAAATTACAATTTGAAAAAAGACAAAATGTTGAAAAAAAAATCCACGAGCGGGATTCGAACCCGCACCCCATGATATGCCGGGTCAGGTGCACGTGCACTACCAACTATGCCACGAGCCACGATAGCATAGTTGGTACTGCATCTGATCCGGCATGTCATGGGGTGCGGGTTCGAATCCCGCTCGTGGATTTTTTCAACACTTTGTCTTTTTTCAAATATGGCATATGGATGAACATTTACTGAAGAAATTTGTCATTTTTGGATAGGTTCATGTGCAGACGTGTGAGCCTACCAAATTATAAACTCTTCGTTAAAATAATAGATTTAATCAACTAGTCCCTAAAGAAGAAGAGACAGCAAGCTAACTACTTACAAACAAGTAGCGTCTTCTACCGCTTATACCACGGCGAGTGCTCCTAAGAACTCTTTGACCTTATCCCACCTTCTCCCTTCCTCCATAGGAGTACGCGTGCTGCTCTCCGGAGTCAACGCTGTACTCTCTCGAACATTCTATCGCGCACAAAGAAATTTGGTGACTCGTTTCTTTGTCGCACTTCCAAAAGATGGAATAGTCTACCAGCACACGTTTTCCCTCCTTCCTATGACATGGGGTCCTTCAAACGAGGCGTGAAGAGGCACCTTGTGGGCCGGCAGGGTGAGGGTGGCTGATGCTGGGTTGTTTTCACGCTGCACCAGTTGTCCTACTTGTCCTTGCGTCTGGACTCCGTTTCCACTTAACATCAGGTGGAGTGGAGTCATTTGCCGAGTTACAAATTTAAGAAAAAACAAGATGGTAGCAGGCGCGGGTTCAATGCCCACCGTGCCTCTGCAGAGGTCTCCTACGCAGCCGCAGAAAACTCGTGGTCACGATTGCTGGTATGGTACTGTAGTGATCGGGACTGCTTGGAGGCGCGAACCTACTGGCAGCCGTCGCGTTCTGACGATGATATTTGAAAAATACGTCAGGCGACGAAACAGATGAAGAAGAGACTTGAACTTGATCCGCCGAAGCGACATCATTCTATTTAATTGTTATATTCATTTTCTATTTAAATACCAATATATAATTAACTTATTCAGTTGTCGTTATTACGTCTTACGCCCCCAAAATATAAGTAACGGCCAATCTGGTCGTTACAGTACCTACCTGGTGGATCGCTAGTCGCTACTACTGTCTTGAAAACGTCTATCGCCCTTTCCAAATGTCAGTAGCATTGTTGTTTCAGCAGTGAAATGAGCAACCCTATTAGTAAAAGATTCCTTCGGCTTCATCGTCAATCCTGGTAAAATGACGACAGTTGTTTTACACGTCAATGTAATGTATAAATATTGAAATGTAACACTTTATACGAATCTACTCACATTTCTTTTAATCATTATATTATCCTGACGTTTCGAGCCCTTTGCAGGATCCGTGGTCACGGAGAGCTCTCATAAATTAAGTTGTAGCTGGTGATCGTGTAGAAAACAAAATACTCAATTTCAAATACTTTGATTTAATCAACTAGTCCTTAAAGAAGAAGAGACAGCAAGCTAAAGCTACAAACAAGATGGTGGCATGCGCGGGGTCAACGCCCTCCGCGCCATTGCAGAGATCTCCTGCGCAGCCGCAGACGATCTCGTGGTGGTCGCGGTTACTGGTTTGGTAACACGGCCGGTTGTTGCGGATCCAGCCGCAGCCGCGGGTCACGCGCACCTCATTGTCCTTGCGAGGGTGGTAGACTGAAAGGAGAACGGATTTCTATAGCGTTATCATCATCATCAGCATCATCAGCATCATCATCATCACCACTGCTGGACAAAGGCTTCCCCAAAAGATCTTCACAACGACCGGTTTAGTGCTACCCGCGACCTTCACCAGAACGTTGGTCCACCATGCTGGAGACCTGCCTTTACTACGTCTTCCGCGGTCGCCACTCGAGAACTGTTGCGCCCCAGCGGTAATCAGTTTTGCGACTGCTACTTGAGCTTAGCAACTCTTTGGGGAATGTAGGTAACCTTTGTTGTTACTATATAGTGAAGTATCATTACTCAGTTTTAAGTTTATGGTTTGTGTGACGTGTTTTTGACGATTTGTCACCGACGCTACGTCCACGGCATGGTGTTTACGTTAGACTGATGAGCCTCAGGCTTATAGGTTTGCGATTAGATAACAGCTAGATAGCAGCAGTTGTATCTAAAGAGATTATTGGTATAGCTATTATAAGATTAATAATATAGCCAACTATATGGCTATGGCCAACATATTAAACCAACTCAGCAGTTACCATCACGCAGCTCGGATTTGTTTGTCCTCTCAATCGAATACAAAGAACAATACTAACTGATCTGAACAATCTTGCGGCAGAAGAAGTCGACAGCGACCGGGCTGGGGATGGCGGTCTCGCACGTCACCACCGGGATGATGCGGAACCTCTCCTCGTCCTCGTACAGGCTGAGGTCCAGGCAGGCGCTGTTGTTCGCGCTGTTGCAGTAGAAGCACTGGATACCGCTTGCTGGAGACAGAGAGAGATAGATAGCTGTTATGTGCACTGATTTTGTTTTTGATGTAGAATATTAACGTACCAAGAGGAAGGTACTTTTTTATTTTTGATGCGTAACATCTTTCCGCTTGCCTTCTATATATATATACAATTTGTGAGAGTGATTTCGTGAAATGTGACGGAAATTGGACGTAACAGTGTGACAGGAAGTCGGGGAAGCGCCATTTTGTAAATTTCAAATCGATAAGAACAAGACATATTATTATTATATGTGACATATTGTGTCATTTGTCAAATGTCTTCTAATGAGTATTTACTGCATTCTCTTTATGATTTGTAAATAAATATACGTAATTGTTAATTCTTTATTCTATTTTCTATTGTAATATTGATTTCAACCATTTCATGTGTAATAGACTTTTAAACTATAATAACAAATATTTTTCACTCCTCCTGCTCAAAAAGGCCGTCATTGTGGCGTACCAGAGCGAAGAAAAAGTAGCATTTCTTCCTCTAGGGGAAAAAGTTTTTATTTTTTAATTTTTATAGGTCCGATGACAAAAAACGAAAAAGTCTTTAGTCTTATGTAGAATAATCGTGAATATAGACTCGACTTATTACTGTTTCATAAAAAAAGAACAACATTTTATTTTTGAAAATGGAACTAAAGTCGGCGATATCTTTGGTAGAATGCATGCAATGCGTTGCGGCTACAGAAGAAATAATAAAAGACATTGGCGCGAAATCTTTACAATTTTTCTCTAATTGCAAATTGATTGGTAGTGACCGTAATTAATTTTAAAATAGTGAAAATGTCAAGCCATAAATCTGCCCAATACAAAGACAAATAAGGAGAGGAATTCGTTATAAGTAAAGAATTTCTAAAAATTGTCACCAAGATTTACGGCCGAGTGGAGTGGAGTGGGCACGCCGAGATTTTTTATCAACGATCAAAACGGAAAATGCACAAGGCAAGTTATAGGCAAAAATAAATTAAGTGACATGCCAAAAGAGGTCACCACCTATCTAAAGCCTAATCCGAAACAATACACTGGCCACTGTTTCCGAAGAACATCCGCCAATCTCTTGGCGGATTCTGGTGCAAATATAACAACATTAAAACGCCACGGTGGATGGAGATCCGATCAAGTGACGGAAGGCTATGTCGAGAACTCCATTCAAACAAATTTGATATCACCCAGCGTATCACAGAACGCATCAATATTCTCCCAACTAGCCCACGACTATCGACATCAAGAGATGAGTCAACTCAGCTGATTCTCTATCCAGAACATCCGAACGAGGGATCCTCAAACCTGGAACTACGTGTATCTCCCACGTTTACCCCACAGACAAATCAACATTCATCTTCACAGAGGACTGAAATTAAGTTACCAAGAAAAAACATCTCGTTAAATATCCAGAATTGTACAAATTGTACATTTAATTTTTAATAAAATAAAGTCTTTCATATTGTATTGGATTATTTTAATTTCTCGCAATCGTAGTGAAAAGTAAAGTGTAACACTCGGCGCTAAAAACCCATTAAAACTCGGTTTCTAGTTACTTCCTTGCTAAAGCTCGGGAGTAAAACTACCTAATGGGTATAATGAGTCATTTTAGCTCCTTGTATAACAATCTACTATTTATGCTTGGGAAGGATGGACAGGCGAAAGAAATACAACACCGCATTGGACTCAGTTGGGGGGGCGTTCGGTAAGCTGCCCGAAATTTTCAAGTGTTAGGAAGTGCCCCTCTCTCTAAAACGAAGGGCATATGAGCAGTGCATTCAGCCGGTCATGGTCTTCGGAGCAGAAACTTGGACCCTTACACAACAACACGTCCAAAAGCTTCAAATAGCCCAAAGGAAAATGGAACGCGTCATGCTAGCTATCAAACTAAGCGACAAAAAATAAAAGAAAGAAACTCAGCCATCCGGAGTCGCACTAAATTAACCGACGTGGGGCGTATCACTGCGCAAAGAAAGTGGCGATGGGCAGGTCACGTAAGCCGCAGAACTGATGGCGGGTGGAGCGGGAAGGTGCTAGAGTGGAGACCACGGACCGGCACCAGAAGCGTGGGCCGCCAGAAGGCTAGATGGGCAGATGACATCACGAAGGTCACGGGAAAAAACTGGATGCAGAAAGCCCAAAACCGAAAAGAATGAAGTGCATATGAGGAGGCCTACACTCTGCAGTGGGTGGTTATAGGCTGAAGAAGAAGAATAAATATTTACTGTTGACAATAAGTCTCAATAAAGTGCAAATCATTGATAAAAAATCCAAGTAAGTAATAATGAATAATTATTATTATTAATGAATAATTAATTAATCATTAATTAAAATTTTATTAATTAATTAATTAAAATTAATGAATAATTAATTAAAATTTTGAGGTTAATTTCTGTCACTGCTTAATGGAAAAGTTTCCGTATTTTATGTTACACATCATATGCGACTACTGTAAGACTCGCTCGTTTTTTTTATATCTTACGGGTAAGCACAGTGCCTTGATCTCACCTGATGTTAAGTGATGATAAGGCCTATTGTTGGAAGCGCACTTCACCCGGATCCTTAATCCTCAACTGAGGCACTGGCTATCTTTATCTCTAGCTGCCGGAACACAACAATGCTACAAACATTGATGATATGGTGACATATTTAGATAAGCTGGTGGTAGCTAGCCAGGCGGACAACAAGCCCTACGGGGCTGAAAATGTACACGTATACTATAAAAAAACTGTTTTATACGTTATGCTACTTATCTATATATTAATACGTGAAGCAAAACCTTTGTACCCCTTTTTACGAAAATTGCGCGGATGGAGGAGTATGAAATTCGCACACTTATAGTTTATATAGAGAAGGACTGCAGAATGCTAATATTTTTTTAAATTATGCATAAAAATACATTAAATTAAATAAACATTGTTACATACATTCTTCAAAAATTTCAAAAATGGAAGAGGAGCGTCCGAAATCTGTCAATGCCAATCCAAACTCACATTCTATCTTTTTTATTTTTTTATAGCTTAGGATACAATCCGTGCAGCCTTAATAAAATATTGTTTAGTCTACGGTCGAATTTCGACCACTGGGCGGCCGCTAGTCTGTATAAATAAATAAAAAAGAGTCCAACTTTTATAATTATCAAAAGAGTCAACGAAGAGTGTGCAAATTTACTTTCAGATTTATTATAACAGAGTTTTTACAGTTCATAAAGCAATAGCACTACTGGCTCGCTCGTCTTATTATATTTCTTTACACTTACAACGATACACCACAGTGAGCAGCACTACTGAAGTACAAATGATATGGAAGCTAGACACCATTTTCAGTCTGAAAAAAAAAAGTTAAGTTAAGTCAACGTATTTAAAGTAAAGTCCAACTTCTCATCCTTCAAAATGTGCAAAAGTACAAGTAAGTAAGTTAATAGCCTATAACTGTCCCACTGCTGGGCAAAGGCCACCATCATTGAAATCAAGTCATCGCTACAATTGATGAGTATTGGGTTCATCACCACGCTTGCCAAATGCGGGTTGGTGATCACAAACCCGGGATATGCATCGAAAAAGTTCGAAATACTTTGCCCGACCTGGGAATTGAACCCGGGACCTTCGGGTATCGAGCCGAGCGCTTTGCCACTCGCCTACCGAGGCGTTTGAGGCTGAAAAGAATGAGAATAAGCTTAACATTTATTTCTTTACAGTCGCCAGTATTATCTCACCAGTGTCGACCACATTAGTTTTAGCATGGACTTAGTAAACATTTATCAGATTAGACTGCAAATCCTCATCATCATCATCATCTCAGCCAAAAGACGTCCACTGCTGGACAAAGGCCTCCCCCAAGGATCTCCTCAACGACCGGTTTTGTGCTGCCCACATCCTACGTCTTCCCGCCACCTTTACCAGATCGTCGGTCCACCTTGTTGGAGGCCTGCCCACATTTGAGATTACAGATCATTATTTGTTAATTCTATCCTACTAATATTATAAATGCGAAAGTTTGTGTGTATGTTCGTATATTTGTTGCTTCTTCACGCTGCAACGGACGGATGGATTTGGATGAAATTCGGCATACAGATAGTTTATAACCGGATTAACACATAGGATACTTTTTATCCCGATATTCCCACGGGAACGGGAACCACGCGGGTGAAACCGCGAGCGGCCGCTAGTACTCTTATATTTTTTCAATGTTTGTAGTTTTTTGTTGTTGTAGTATTTACGTTTTTTATTATTTACGTGTATTGGAAGTGATTTCTTTTTTGTTTTGTATATAGCATGACACGCTAGTGTCCTACTTACTGTAGCGGTGTGTTATTGTTAGAATGTATAAATAAATCACTTTACTCGTAAACAAATTAGCGAATGACTCTAATTTTGCTCGGTATCCGTGTGAAAAGACTTAACAACTCCATTACTCCATTACGGTAACAATAAAAAGCTTTTAACTCCATCAGCTGGTAATGAATGTTGCTTGCCTTTAAATAACCTCGAATTAGACAAAGAAAGAGGCGTTATAGAAAAAAAAATATTAAAATCTCCTGTTCAAATTGGACAAAGGAGATGTCTATAGATAATTAAGAGTTAATATTTTTTTTAAACCTTGGCAATGTTTATTTTCTTGACTGCCTATATCATATCACGTTGTAGCCTAAGTATGCTACAACAATACCATACACATCTACGTATATACATAGATGTATCTGGTATTAATATTTTATTGTCAGACTAATTAAATAAATACACCAGAAAATGATTAACTTTTATAGTAAATAAAGGAAATAATAGCCTATATACTATATACTTCTACAAAACGATCTCTACTATTGGCGTCCTACGCCCTGTAGGACGCCTATAGGGCCAATACGCCTACGAAGACCACAAATGGTTCTATTTTTTTAAATACTTTGCAAAAAAATATTACATGGCGGACTTAATTCATAAGACATTTACCAGTCAACCAAAGGGTGGTGTAGAAATGACATTAGCTATATTCTTTAATGTTTTACACATAATTTGTTTACAAGCCATGTTTGTCAACGTTTTATTTCACTAACCATTGCTTTAACAATGGCATCAAAACACAAACATTCAAATGACAAGTTGCCATTTTGAAAGTGCATCTTTATACCGTATACATTTAATTAATGTTCCCACTGCTGGGGCACAAGCCTTCCCATGGAAACACCAAAAGGAGAACTGACCATAAACCACCGCCGCTCTAGATGATCCGATGACCGACCTTTGCAAAAGCTGCCTAACTTCAGCAAGCGCGTTAAACACTGAGCCATCGATTTCTTCCATAATTATATACAAATAATATATTTCACTGCGAAGTTACTACGAAACAGAAAGTGATTCTTACCTTACAGTTATTAATATTCAAAGTTACACAAACACAACACTTTGTTTCTCCGTTTGTTATTATCTAACAACTGAGTGTGGTGATAGATATGAACTCGGAACTAACGCACAAGTGTACGGCGGACAAACAGTTTTGATACTTCAACCAAGAATATAAATTATAAATTACTAGCTGACCCGGCGGACTTCATGCCGGTTTGACAGTTTCTGTGACAAAAGTTGTAAGCTACATTTAATTTTAGTTCACGTTTTAGAATTAAAGGCTTTAATGTCTTATCTGCTGGACGGACTCCTCTCTCGGTGCAAAAATGTCATTACCAGCTCATTCTTTTTTATGTACCTACAGTGTTGAGTCACGAACCTTCCATAAGGATGGAAGTTGGAAACGCCACAGGTAGAAAGAGCCGTAAACGTAGACCCAGTGCGGAAGGATTGGTGGTTGCAAAAATTAAATTAACGAAATATTAATTTCAAAGTATACGTTTCTGAGTTAATGACCTATTGGGTAATTGGGGATACATAAACAACAATTCGTGTATCAGCGTACGAGCATGATAACATACCGAATCGCGCTAACCTATCTGTTGACCCCTCACAATAATTTGTGTTTGAATGAACGAATATAGGACAGTTTTGAGCGATATAATAGGTACTAAAAGGAGTTTGAGTAACAGTAAGTAAACTGATTAAAACTTACTTACTATACTAATATACTCCTAATATAGACGACCTCCTTGGTCGAGTGGTTTGTACACCGGTTTTCATGGTGTCGTCATCTCTGAGGCCCTGAGTTCGATCCCCAGTCAGGTCAATTTAGAAATTATTGTTTTTCTAAATTGTTTTCGGGTCTGGTTGTTATGTGTATGTTTAACCGTTGTCTAGTAACCATTTAACGAGTTTCATAACGAAGCTTCTCTTGGGCTAGATAATTGGTGTGAGTGTAGGAAAGTTTATTTAAGTATTTATTATAGTTACAGTCGAAAATCTTTTAAAGATTCTTCTCCTTAGAGCATGGTTTAATCCTCTAAGTTCTTCTTCTTTGCAAATGAAAAGTAGCACATGTTTTTGTTAATGGAATACAGCTAATTCATCCTCTTGAAAAAATAATTTAAGATTACAAGACATTCAATTAGAAAAAAAACGATGTGATGGTAGATGATATTTGACGTTAGCTATACTTATTTTGCCTTTTACCTTACAGTAATTACGCTATAGAACTGTAAAAGCGATAGCGCGTGTATTAATTGAATTAAAAACTAATATTCGTGCGCAAAACTTTAACCTGCTCTTCTCAAAAGTTGAGGACATTAATTACCTATTCTATCAACAGAACGAATTGTTTTGTAACACGTTAATAGGACGGTAATTAATATAATATAATTTCAAATGCTATTCACATGCAGCCGCGATCACTGTTACAATACTATCCTACTAATAGTTAATATTATAAATGCGAAAGTTTGTGTGTAATGTTCGTATATTTGTTGCTTCTTCACGCTGCAACGAATGAATGGATTTGGATGAAATTCGGCATACAGATAGTTTATAACCTGGAATAGCACATAGGATACTTTTTATCCAGATATTCCCACGGGAACGGGAACCACGCGGGTGAAACTGCGAGCGGCCGCTAGTAAGTTATAAATAGAATTGGTACCTTTAACCTTACTATACATTTCACATTTTTATGATTAAACAATATATATATTTTAAAGTGCGTATATTTTACCGTTATGCATGCTACGGAACGCCGTGCGCCGTCGTTCAAATCCTTTATCCTGTAATTTGAAACTATTAGATGAACGGATATGGCTTCAGGACTCTACCATTGTCGTATATTGCGAAAAATTACTTTGATCATTTAGCATTTTTTTTACGGCAGAACTTTTTGACAAAAAGCTTGTAAACAAATTAAAAATTTTTTAAACTACGTAAGCTCTTACCGAGAATGTCACAACAACAAAGCAAGGGTCACAATTATTGCAAAAGTCAGCCATAATTTAGTATGGTGTCGAAAAAAGCTTTGCGGGTTACTAATGCCTGAATAAAACTTTAAAGTCATTTCACAACAGTCCATGCTATATCGTTATAGGGTTATGTATTTTCCTATAGTTTCTATCAAAAACATATCTAGTTACTCTCGAATGAATAGAATCTGTTTTTTTTTATTTCAGGTAAGTTTACAAATAGGTTTGTAAACTTATCTGAAATAAAAAAAACAGAGTGCTTAACTAGGACTGCGAATTGCCGAAGGCATACCATTGTTTTTCGATTTAAAACTTCTGACTACGGGATTACCTATCAAACTTGTAGCAAAATGTGGGGGCGGCGTCAACCATTTTCGATTGTTGTATATTCATTTCTAACTTACCTACTGATAGACTATAAAGAAGAAATTTTTGAAAGTCAACTCATCGAAAGCCAAATGATTGACCACAGTATAAATAAGAGCTAATAATCATTACATCGAAAGTCAATTATATCGAATTACTGTCGTGTGAAAATATAATTACGAAAAAATATTATCATGAATTCTATTGAATATGATTCACAATAATAATGATAATATTACGAAAATGTATTTACGTATTTAGGTTTAAAGAAATTGATTCTCAATAAAGTCAACCTATATTATACATTTAACAAAAAACTAGTCGTTGTAAGTAAATCAGGATCGAGTCGAAGAGCGCGCACGACGACATCGTATCCGCGTACTAAAATTACTTAAAAATATTTAAAGTTTAATTTCGAAGCAATTAATTATTTTAATCTTTTCCTTATAGTAAAAATCATAAGTAAAAGTGTTATCAACAAATACAGTGGGCTAAACTGTACAACCGCGTACCAAGAGTTGAATGTTCGTAATATTTTTATTGAAAAGATCTGTATTAAAGAAGTAATTTGTGCAAAGTTTCACACCGAAAATATTCGTAGTTTTTTTGAAAAAAAATTTATGAAAAAAGTAATTTTCCGCCCTGATAGACTCCAATTTTGAGTTTGATTTTAATTGTACTTGATAGTTGTGTTCAAGCAAAAGTAATGTGTTTATAGAGCCACGAAAATTACGTTTTATTTTATATATATTTTTTCAACACAAAAACATAGAGGATTTTAGACACCAATTGGCATCACATAATTGGATCATCATCTCAGCCAAAAGACGTCCACTGCTGGACAAAGGCCTCCCCCAAGGATATGAGGGGTATTTGCCGTAATCACCACGCTTGGCAGGCGGGTTGGCGATCGCAGTAGGTTGAGGGTAACCTCAGAGAGATGCTGCTGCCCATCCTCTGGAATGGTCCCTTAGTCGGCTTTTACGACACCCAAAGGAAGAGATGGGGTGGTACAATTCTTTATCCCCGGCACCACACAGGGTAATGATTGGTTATATGGTTTATTCCACTTACGTCAGCTGCCACTTAGGTCAGAAAAAAAAATATTTAAAAAAGATAAAGATATATACTATAACTATAATACATGTCATGAAACTTTAATTAATATTTTAGACAAATGTATACCGAAAAAACTAACTAAATTAAAAATTCCCGAAATTATTAAAAAAAATCTCTCAAAGCTATACATAAGAAAGAGTCAAAAACAGATCCGAGTAACTATCGACCGATCGCTTTATCACCAACGCCATCTAAAATATTCGAGAGGGCCATGTAGATATGATGTACGACCGAATGTATAAATTCTGTGAAAAGTATAATATCTTTAGTGAATGCCAAAACGGTTTCCGCAAAAATAAATCAACCATCTTTGCAGTATATAAATATATACAGGAAATACCATAATATAATTATTAATAAAAAAATATGATATAGGTATACTACTGGACATGTCTAAAGCATATGATCGAGTACAATATAATATTCTATTAAATAAACTCTACGACATAGATATTCGAGGTCCATGTTACAATTGGTTGAAATCATATCTCAGCAATAGAAAACAGATTATAGAAATAGAATACTTTAATGAAAAAATGCGCAGAATAGAAAAATTAGATCCAACACCAAAATAGTTAACGCCTCAATACCCCAAGGGAGTGTGTTGGGATGTCTCTTCTTTCTGGTGTATATTAATGACTCAGCTGAGGCTCTAAATAAGTGTTGCATAATGTTCGCGGATGATATTTCTGTCAAAATTCTATAAATTTAAATGAAAAAATTTACAACATTTTAGATAAAACTACAAACTGGCTGACAGAACACAACCTACAAATTAATTTATCAAAAACAAAATTAATGTCCTTTCATCCCTATCAAAAACCACAACTAAATTTAAAATTCAATTACAATAGCATCACATTAGATACAGGTAATGAGCATACATTATTAGGACTTGTAATAGATACCCATGTTGGTTAGGTAGTTGGAAGCCCCATATAGAGAAACTACACCGAAAGTTGAGCAGCTTTATGTATGCATTACGAGAAGTAAAAGCAACTGCAATAACAACTTATTATGCTTATGCATACGCATAGCTAAGCTATGGTGTCATACTTTGGGGGGGGAGTACAGATGCTCCTAGTTTATTGATAGTACAAAAAAAGTTAATTAGAATTATAGTTAACATAGAGGCAACAGAAAGCTGTAAGGCTTACTTTGAAAAATATAAAATATTAACGTTACCTTGCATAGTCATGTACATAAAAAATTTGAATAAGTTACCCGATTCAATAAAAAACATTAGCAATGATTATTACTCAACAACTCGGAATCCATTTTCAGAAGCCAGTCAAGTGCGCAGGAGATATTTTGGTGCACAAACGTACGCGCAAACGCAAGTGCACACAACCGTCTTTCCTCTTCTTAATCCGGTGGAACGGAAGACCGCTACGACCAGAGAAGAGGTCAGATGAGGAAACATGGACCTCGAATATCTATGTCGTAGAGTTTATTTAAAAGCAATGATAAACATTTAACAAACAACTTAAAAGAATTACTTATAAGAAGGACAAACATTTATAAAAATAAAAAATATAAAAGTCAATATCAAATAATTATAATTATATAAACATCTTACAAAATTTTATTTTAATAAATAAAAATGAAAGAATATAAGCTAATTTTTTAATAGTTTATAGTTTCTATAGAGAAACATACTCACGATAAAAAAAACGACGGGTTGCACTCCGGGAGTGCCGGCAGAAGTGAAAACTTGAATATTAACGTTGTGCATTGTTGATATTTTGGAATGGTTAGGGAATAATTTTGCACGAATTGCTTCAATTATCAGTATAAAAGTACTATCATTTATGTGGTAGAATACAATATTTATTTATTGCGCTATCGTACACAAACATGACAATTTATATTACATTAAAAAGCACTCGAACATTCGCGCAAGCGCCCTGCGCCGCCTAAACGAAACAGCAGGCATACAATTTCGCCGCCGTAGAAAGAGAGGGGGATACTTCCTCTCCTACGCCGCGCCGGCTGTCATCCGTCTTACGAATTTTCGATCAGGCCACGTGTCCTGACGGTCACGTGTCCTGACGCGAAATTAACATTTTTTACCCATTACAAAAAAGTGTACAACGCCGCTAAAGAAGTTTTCACTTCAAAAATGAAATAGATGGGCTATTTAATTTTTTATCGTGAGTATGTTTCTCGAACAATCTGTGCACGTTTTTTAAATTTATCTTACGGGTAAGCACAGTGTCTCATCTACCCTGATGTTAAGTGATGATAAGGCCAATGGTGGGAGCGCACTTCACCCGGGATCCTCAACTAGTGAGGCACTGGCTATCTTATCTCTAGATAGCTGCCGGAACACAATAATGCTACAAACATTGATGTTATGGCGACATTTAGCTACCACCAGCAATGCGAACAAACAAGCCCTACCACCAACCAAACCGAGTACACAAACATTATCGTCGAAAAACGTAACAAAATAGTCTCATAATGCAACGATCGAAGTTAATTGACACTTTCCGCAAATTGATCTTGCAGCTCACCAACATCAACTATTGAAACTAATGGTGGAACTAAAAATGCCGCTAATACAGTTAAGTGCTGCCCCTTATTGCGACTGCAATAGTTATTTACTTTTAACTAGTATTTCCACCCTGGTTTACTTGTCCGCCTTTTTTTTGAATTGTGATGGCACGGACCATATAGTGATGGTGTTTAGACAGATTTGGCGTGCTAACAAACATCTTACCTTCTAATTAAAATAATATTTTAACATCATCTACAAAGAGGAAAAAGACTTGGCCTACATCTGACCTGATTTAAATATATAATATAATTATTATTGGGTATTAGGATAGATAATATAATTTTTTCAAACTGATTTAAATAGCTAACCCGGCGGACTCAAATCAAGTCATGATACTACCATCCAAGAGAGTATATGATTTATAAAGATATTAATTAACGAATTATTATTTTTATTTATTTATCATAATTGTTTTGAAAAAACAAAAATCATAGATGTTGGAGTTGCGACCGAAGATCCGACCAAAGAAGTTGTGGTCGAAGATCGCCACTGACTGGGTTCCATGTGATGGACACCAGAGACGAGGCAGGCCAAAGCGGAGATGGGGGGACGATTTGAGCACTTTTTTGCCGGAGTGGTGTGAGGTAGCCGATAATAGAGAAGAGTGGAGCCGCAGAGGGGAGGCCTTTGCCCAGCAGTGGGACACAAAAAGAGGCTAATAAAAAAATAAAAAAATATTGTTTTGGTTTATTAATTAAATTGGTTTAATTTTGTTTGTTTGTTAATAATAAAATAATAGAAAATAAATACAAACTGTTACCTACATGCTTTGAATTGCACTTGGGACCTCTTAGGTCTGAGAACTGTATTCTCACCATTAGACCACGACCCACAAGTCCCACAACCCGGTTAAAAATGGAAGTTAAAAAAAGTTAGACGTGAAAATTAAATTAATTATTTTAAACAAACATACCTACATTCTATGCAATTTCATTGCATTCTTAGTAATTGAAGAAGCGTTAATACAATTTCTGATAATGTTTGCAGTTGCACTTTAAAAGTTAGCTCGCGCTAGGAAACACGTTACTCTCTAACTCAAGCTAGTAATTACATAATTAAATTAATCTTACTTTGTTCATCATCATCATCATCTCAGCCAAAAGACGTCCACTGCTGGACAAAGGGCTCCCATAAGGATCTCCACAACGAACGGTTTTGTGCTGCTCGCATCCAGCGGCTTCCCGCAACCTTCACCAGATCGTCGGTCCACCTTGTTGGAAACCTGCTCACACTACGCCTTCCGGTACGCGGTCGCCACTCCAGGACTATCCCGCCCCAGCGGCCATCAGTCCTGCGAGTAATGTGCCCTGCCCACTGCCACTTGAGCTTAGCAACTCTTCGGGCTATGTTGGTTACCTTTGTTCTAGCGGATCTCCTCATATCTGATTCGATTACGCAGATAAACCCCGAGCATAGCCTTCTCCATTGCTCTTTGAGTGACCTTGAGCCTTTTTATGAGGCATATAGTGAGCGACCACGTCTCAGTCCCGTATGTCATCACTGGCAACACACACTGGTCAAAGACTTTCGCCTTGAGACACTGCGGTATATCGGACGAGAAACTACTTTGTTAGTCAGTATATGAAGCGTCGCGTCGGTAGACACAAGGGTAGATGCTCGTGTTTATCATCATCATCATTACCATCAGCCTATACTAGTCCACTGCTGGACATAGGCCTCACCAAGTGGACGCCACTGAGCACGATCCGCGGCTACTCTCATCCAGCTCTTGCCAGCCACCTTGCGATGATCGTTGCTCCACCTAGTCTGTAGGACACTACATCTATGTTTTAATGCTCGGGTTAATTGCTAATAATTGTGGTTTGATTTCCATAGCTTGGTTAGGCTACTGATTTGAACCAATAACTAACACCTATCCGCTTTTAAGCGTAATAGCTTTCAAAATTGATTACAAGGATATTATTAACATGTTAATAGTGCATTAATAATAATCTCTTTTAAAAGAGTGATCTTTACATTTTGTACATATTCGAAGTTTTTTTAATTTATTTCAAACTTTTGAAACAAAATATTTCATGACGGCTTTAATGCCTGAGGAACTTTTACTAGTCAACCATAAGTTGGTGCAGAAATGTCATGAAATTCTGGGCGAATATAACAAGTGTGGAATATTTTTTGTTCATTGTTTATTTTTTGAAGATCTGTGATTGAAATTGATTCATTAAAGTTATACTGCTTAATTTACCAATTAATCAAAAAAAAAAAAAAAAAAAAAACATGGATTACTACGGAGAATATTACGTAAAAGACTTTAGTTATATAAGCCGCGAAGGGGCGAGCAGAACAAACCATCGCAGCGAAGGCGAGAAGGGTCACGTACTAAACATGTGGTGCAGAGAAATTATGGCTGGCTTGAAACAGTTCTTCTACGGAGGAACGCTGCACGGAGTTAAGTGAGTTTTTATAGTGTCTTTTCTATACTAATATTATAAAGAGGAAAGCTTTGTATTTTTGTATGTATGTTTGTAACGAATAAACTCAAAAACTACTGGACCGATTTAAAAAAATCTTTTACCATTAGAATGCTACATTAGCGCTGAGTAACATAGGCTAAATAAAAAAAATGTCCACCTGGGTGAAGCCGTGACGGGCCGCTAGTTATTAATAAGTAGGGTAGCGGCACCAGTTTTCTCCAATGTTCGACAGTTTTCGTCACCAATCACAACCGGTCACAATTTTACGGGTTGACAGTAATTTCTGTCAATAATTGCAACAGCTGTATTCAATTGTTGCTAAAGACTTAACCCTTTGACTGGTACAGCATAATAGATTTATTATTGGTTTTCGATGTTATAACCACATACGGTTCAAATTATGGTGCCAACTATATTGTCACTACCAGTAAAAGGGTTAAAACAGTTGCTGACCCTATTTTTAATGATTAAAGGACAAAAATGTTGATAAGTGATTCCTGTCGACACACACATAACGAGCAGTGCTTGCTATCCATCCAATCTCAAAAGTGGCGATAAGGCTGAAGGTGAACCCAGAATAGTTACATAGAATAGGATACAAGATACAATTAATTTAATTTATTTAAGTAAATCTTTTTTTTAATTATTTGTATGGGGTTGGACTTATGTGTAGTACTATTATTTATTCTGTGCTTATGTGTCTGAAATAGTTGTGTTTGAATTGAATTGAATTGATATTTTTTTTAATAATTGAAATGTGAACATTTTTTTTTTTGAGAGAGATTGCTGATTGCCTCAGACGGCATTTTCAGCGTAACCGGGCTTTTTGGGGGAGGCGAGGTACGTAAAGGGTACTTCAAGCCGTGTTGAAACGAATCACCTTCGGAGGATTTCTAGAGGGAACGGCATCGCACATTTAAAAGTGCTCGTCCCCGTGCCCTACCAGAGTCTCCGAAGGGTTCGGATCGGATCGGGAAATGTGAACAGATTTACCTACTTCTCCGAAATAACAAAAAATATTACATTCATTTCTTTGTTTTTATTGAATATTTTATTCCTTTTGAGTGAGTTCATAGTCGCTACAAATCATGGAGAAACATTAGTCTTACTGCCGCACTCATAGACGTTAATTATCATTAATGATTACTTTGCTCCTAAAATTGTTTATTGTAAAATAATCTCTAACAGTGACGCTATAAGCACATTTTCGACTGAACAATTGTAGGTGCTTCGTAATCATTAATGATATTCAACGTCTATGAGTGCGGCAGTTAATGCCGCACTCGCAATGCTAATAAAGTCACTGTTAGAGATTATTTTAACAATAGACAATTTTGGGTGCTAGGTATTCATTAATGATAATTAACGTCTACGAGTGCTGCATTTAGTATCTTATCTTATTTGTCTGAAGGTACATCTTCGAACCTACATTCAGCAAGAAGGAGCGAGCCACCTGGATCCTGATCGTCGTCATCAGCGTCTGCTTCTGCGCCGCAAACATCATCAAGCTGTTCAGCAAGTGGACTTCCACGCCGTTCGTCAACGTCATCGACTCCTTGCCCACGCCCATCTGGGCGGTGCCCTTCCCAACTGTGGTACTGTGCCCACACTTGCATGTGAAGCTGTCGTATGCTAACGTGTCTAAAGTGGGACGGTAAGTTGACTGTTAATTTTTAATTTCTCAAGAAGAAGAATATACTCATATTAGTTAAAATTGTTGGGCATATAGTTACATAGCGACCTACACCCTGGTGTATTCTATATGCAGACGACATTGTGCTTATTGATGAAGAGCAGATTGTCCTACAAAGGACACTAAAGAGCTGGAGTTCGTCTCTTGAGAGAATGGGACCGGAGTACATGCATTGTAACTTTGCCAACATCACCCCAACATACCATGTACCTCCAAACTACTGCACTCAAATCTGTTTCAAGCTTTACATACCGAAGCAGTGTTAAAGCGAATGTTGGCACCATCGACGCAGATATTGTACACCTTGAAAATACAGCATGGCAAAATGGAAAGAACTCACTGGAGTACTCTGCGATATAAGAATGCTAATACGCATTAAGGGTGAAATCTATAAAACTGCAGTAAGGCTCCCAATCGACTACGGTTCTCCCTATCCATCCATTAAGGAAGGCTCGTACTACAGAAGGGGACATAAAGATGGTGATTAAGCATCTTTCGCAAAGGCCGGTAATCGGTAGGGTGTTCAAAATGTATCATATTGATGTCCTCTGTGCTTTGTAAGTAGCGTTGCCAGGTGTCCCGATTTGCGCGGGACGTCCCGATTTTCAAGGGTCTGGTGACAAGTCTCGATTTATCCTTGATCGGGACGCCAAATGTCCCGATTTTTCACTAACCTCCTTAGTGAGTAATTTCGATAATTTTGACAGCAAAAATGAATTCTCTCTCCCGTGGCGGGAAGAAGAGAGAATTCATGTTGTTATAATACGTAGAAGTTTATCTAGTTTTAGTCTAATTGCTTTCATCCAATCATGACGATTCACAAAAACCTGCATATTTTTATCAATATAGTAGCTGTCCCGATTTGATATCCCAAATCCCAATTATTTTTAGCTTCCGCCCCGAAATTTGACACACGACATAGCAACACTATTTGTAAGGCACGTAAAGCTGCATTGGCAGTCGATATTTAACCACCAATCCGCAGTGGTCTATGACCACTGTTTTATGACCCATTTTCTTTTTGGAGTTCCCATTTATATGGGAGGCTTATGCACCGGCAGTGGGGACATAAGCTGGTGATGTTTGAATACAAGTGTTCGTCCTATTTTGCAGTTTAGAAGAGTTCTTTGCTTCACTGGTCTGCCCACGCATGTTGTATAGAAACAAAATTCGGCAACAGCGCCTGAATGCTCTCGAAATAGGCGAATTACAAAAGTTTATATTGAATGTAAGTTTCAAGAATAATCTCGTACCTAATATATACGATATATCACTTTCCATTTAACAGAATCGTTTAAAGATATAATCGAAATTGAACATTAACTTGGTTAACTTTACTTTATGTTTGTATAAATCGCCCACATTCAATGGATATACGGGGCAGCACATGTTCGATGGATCGTGTACCTAATAAGCTTTTCATTTATAAGATAGGTATCTTATATCTCTAGTAGGTACAAGCAGTCACCCGCCCGCTTCGCTGTGCGAAAATTTGTGAATAAAATTTTAATTTCTTTTTTTATTGTTTATTTTTTTATAGCCTATCATTTGCACAATCTCATGTTCTTACTACTACTAAAATTCAGATGTTCCGTAACAAAACATCAATATTCATTCGACCAAAATGTATTTTTAATATTCTTTGTTGGTCAGGGCGCCTTATCTTGCTCCGACATCATTAAGAGCTGCAACTGGCCGGCGTCGCATGAAACGAGATGGGTGACCGACGAGTGCTGCAGCAAATACTTCAAACCTATTTTCACGGAATACGGACTGTGCTACGCTTTCAACAGTCTGCCAATGAACGGGATGTAAGTTAATAGCCTATATACTGTCCCACTACTGGGCAAAGGCCTCCACCATTGAAATCAAGTTTAGTATCGCTACAATTATGGGTATGAAACACTCCAAATCCTTCCTAGGCGAAAACGCCTTAGAACGGAGTAAGTTTATACGCGGAGGCAGTAGAAGGCAGGCCCGATTAACCATCGGTGCCTTGACAGGGCACTACGCCACAAAACAAATACTTCACAGAATGCATCTATCAACAAATAGCTTGTGTAGGGCATGTGGAGAGGAAATTGGGTCAATGCATCACCTACTGTGTGACTGCCACTCTCTGGCTAGGAAAAGAATGAGACTCCTGGGGTCGGCCTATCCGAAACCAGAGGATTTCAGGCTCTTCGCTCTTAAGGACGTTGCCAAGCTTATGGCATATATCTTTACAGAGGAAGAAGAGTGAAAGGATGGGGTTGCACAAAAGATCCCGATGGGTCGAAGTGTTACTGCGAGAGGGAAACCTCGGCAGGCTCCACTAAGATAAGATAAGATAAGATAAGATAAGATAAGATAAGATAAGATCGCTACAATTGTCTTAATCACCACGCTTGCCAAATGAGAGTTTTTTTTTTTTTTTATGCAGCTACTCCCCGCTATTTTTGCAGGTCTTTTTATTTCTTTTTTATATTTTCTTTTTTTCTTTTCATGGAGTTATTAAACTTGAGCTATAAGAGCTCTACTCAATAAGTATATTTCCTTTATCATTTTTCTTTTCTTTTATCGTTTCTTTTCTTTTTCTTTTACAATATTTATCTTATATCTAATACATTTTTCTTTTCTTTTCTTTTCTTTTACAATATTTCTCTTATGTCTATACATTTTCTTTTCTTTACTTTTACATTTTTACATTTCTTATTATTATACTTCATTTTTCTATTGTCTAAAATTTCTCACATTGATTTCCTTTTTATTCACATCTTTCATTTCTCATCTTATACCTTATTATTTACATTAAATTTTCTTGCCCCAAAAATACATTCCTGCCACACATGTGGTCTTGCTTTACATGACATATATTTTACAATAGTTATTATATCTAGTCGTCCTTATTTCTTTTAATAACAATGTTAGCTATTTTTTTGGCAAATTCCATTAGCAATTTTCTTTCATTTTTAATACTCATAATCTCCTTTAAGGTGTCTTTACTCAATTTCGTGTCGATTTTTTGCTGCAGTGTGTACCTATCTTGTGTGTGTATTGGGCAGTCAAGTAGAATATGGAAAATGTCCTCGTCCGCCGTCGGGTCACAGGCACATGAGGGGCTGTCCCTGCACTTAAACCTGTGCAGGTATGCACAGAAACCCCCATGGCCCGTCAAGACCTGCGACGCGGTTCGGTCGATGGACATCTTCCTCACGGTGTTATATGTGTCCACCCCATTCGGGAAAAAGACCATGGTGGTCGCGGCTGTGGCTTCCGTCCTATACCTGCTGTCCCACTGCTCGATTGTTCCCGCCCGTAAATGACGTTTAACATACGAGATGGGGCAGCAGTCATAGTCCGCTCTGGTCTTCAGTTTGAGGGCGGCTTCCTTCGCCAATTCATCCGCTCTCTCGTTCTCTCCCACTCCGACGTGGGCCCGTATCCAATAAAGAGAGACTAGTTGGTGGTTGTCTCTCAGGAATTCTAGGTTACCCTGTACCGCTTTCGTGATTGGGTGCGAGGAGTCTGGATCCATCAGCGTCTGGAGAGCCGACCTCGAGTCGCTCAGAATAGCCGCTTCTTTGAATTTCTTGCCAATGATAATTTCAGTCGCTTGGAGGATAGCATACAACTCGGCTTGGAAGACCGTACAGTATGGCTCCAGTCTGAATTTTCGGGTACACATCTCGACCTTCCCTTTCCAACAGGTCAGGGCGGCTCCGACTTTCCCCTCCAGCTTGCTACCATCAGTGTAGATCTTTACCAAGTCTTCTGCCAGCTCGCTATCCTCTTCCACGTTTTCCAAAAGGGTAAATTTTGAATTTAGCATCCTACTGGGGTGGGTGTTTTCCGTGAATGGTGCGCGTTGCTCGACCCTCCTGCCACTCAATACTGCCTGGGGTTTCCCGCGCTTTGCCTCAAAAAGCCGGGATGCTTCTTGGATCCGAAGATCCAGCGGAAGCAGCCCCGACAGTATTAGAGCAGCGTTAAGGGAAACTGTCCTATTGCTCCTTATTATTTTTTGCGCAAAGCCTCTTAGGACTACGTCGAGGGCTTTCCGGGAGACTGCCTTCTTAGCTTCCCTGGACCAGACGCTTGCTGCGTACAAAATCACAGGTTCGATTACTGCTTTATAGATTGTTCTAATAATTTCAGGGTGCAGTCCCCATGAAGCCCTCGCAGCCCTGCATACACCTTTGTAAATGCCTATTGCCTTCTGACAGATATACTGATATGCTTGTTAAACAGCAACTTATGGTCAAAAATGACACCTAATATTTTGATATTGTCTACAATCTCAATAACCGTTCCTCCCATTTCCAAGCGGGGCGTGTCGAACTTCAACTTTTTTGTTATAACCATCGCTTTTGTCTTTTGTGGTGCAAAGTTGAGCTTGTTCGACACTCCCCACTTCTGGACGCAGGAGAGAACGGCATTGGCCTTACTGGAGATTTCTCCGGCTGTGCTGCCCTCAATTATAAGCACTATTACCTTCCCTAACTTTAAACTATTCCCATATCAAGTTTCAAGTTTAAGCGTCAAGAGGCAATAGATAGACAGACTTGCTTTTATATTAGCATATATTTATTAAATAACTTTAGCAAGTCAATTAAATAATGATGTTGGGATTTAGATAAATAGTAACCAAGTTTCAGATTTAAGTATTAATTAATGAAATATACATTAACTGTTGATTAAAGAAAGGGAAACGAAAAAACAGGCATAATTAATCAAAATAATAATTGCTTGGTAAGGAAAATTTAAATTTAAATCAATAAATGTTTATATAAAAATAAATAAAAATAAATAATAAATAAAATAAAAAAAATTTCAACAGTTTTGTTTTTTTTGTTTAAATCAATAGTTAAATCAACTGTAATTGCCCCACTTCAATAATGAATGAGTCAAGAATGAAACATTTTTATAATTTGAAATTAAGTTATATTTTTAATCATTATTATCATCTGTTTCATCTTCAGTGTCAGTGCCAATTAGTTTATCTTTAAACAGTTTATTGTGGGGCAATTGTAGATATTCATGGTGGTATGCTTAAGGTATCACTCCGCTATCACAAAGATGTTTCAAATCATTAATATGGCAATTGAAATAGGTAATCAGACATTATATAAATTGCGTAATACAAAATCTTTGTTCTGGGTTCCTTCAACTTTGTCATCCTCTTTTCTAGCCATTTTGTTACTCTATCCCTTCCCTTTTCCTTTTTCCTTACTTTTTTTGGTCGAAATTTTAGTTCGTCTTGTGTAGGTAGTATCTAAAACATTTGCTTCTGGTTTGCTCTGATTGAAAGGGCCAGGTTGCGAAGAAGATTGAATGATTTCACGCAATGGATTAAATTTGACGTTTCGACGGGAAGGTTCAAAGACAAAATTACAGGTGGTGTTAGGTTCAAGGCTTTAGGCGAAGTAAGAGAAATCTTCATGCTAGAGGTGTTGAGGTTAAAAGTTAGTGATTTGGCGGATGGCATAGTGCATGACTCTTCGAGTTGGTCGATGCAAATTTGCGCAGATGAATAATTAAGTTCCAAAGTCGGGGTTTCGGTGCATAGTGCTGAGTAAATATTTTTAGCCGGTGTGGCGGTGAAATCTTGCAAGGAAGTGACTTCTAAAGAAGATAATTCGGTGGGAGACTTTTGTTTCGAGTCTTTTGGTTGAATTTCGCAAAAATTCTTAGATGACGATTCGAGATTCAGCAAAGATAGCGATTCGGCTGGTGCCACAGAGCCAAAAACATCGGGTTGAGCATTGTGATCCAAAGCAAATGGTGAACAATTTAAGGCTGCTGGTTGCACGGTGGAGTCTTTGATAGAAGAATTGAACTCAGTATGTGCGTCAGATTTATTTATTGCGTTTTTTGGTGTAGTAGTAAACTCTGTGTAACTAAGTTCCAAAGAGCATAATTCGGTAGGTGGCTTTTGAGCTTTGCAGAAGTCAGCAGATGATGATTTGAAATTCAACGAAGATGACGATTCCACTGGCACAAAACTAGAAACATCTTGTTAAACATTGTGATCCAAAGAAATAGTTTCGGCGGAGGGTGAAGAATTAAAGGTTGGTTGTATAGTGGAGTCTTCGGTGCACGTATTGATTGCCTGTCTGTCAAGTATTGATATTCATCTTTTTCGCAAATAATTTAAAATATTTCGCTCCAATTCTTACGAAAGAACTCTGATAATATTTATTAGTAATTAATTACACACGCACGACACGACACATTCGTCATCGCACTACGAAAAAATAATAACAAATCGCCATGCGGCACGACCGACGATGCGATTGAGACAGATCGATCCGATCTGAACCCTTTGGAGAATCTAGTAAGGCACGGGGGACATGCACTTTTAAGTGTGTGATGCCGTTCCCTCTAGAAAACCTCTGAAGGTGATTCGTTTCACACGGCTTGAGGTACCCTTTAAGTTCGCCGCCTCCTAAAAAGCCCGGTGAAGCTGAAAATGCCGTTTGATGCAATCAGCAATCACTTTCCAAAAAAAAAAGAAAACAAAAGATTGAGACGGAGTGGCGCTGTGTCTATCTATCTCGCTCACATTATGAGTTCCAGATATGTTTGAGAGAGAGCGCAACAGTGTCTTTATTCACCCAGGTATAGATAAAATAAAACAATTAACAATTACTAACTGTATAGAGTCGAAAATTGTCTCTCAATTGTATTTTTTGAATTTATTTGACTTTTTCATACACTGCGTAATTAAATACTTACTCATACCCTTTAACGCCATTCTACAGAATCCAAGGGTGTAAAATGAATACTTTGCTATTTTCTTAATAAAAAAGGTGTAAATGAAATATTTCATTATTTCTCATAGATCAAAAGGGCGTAAAAGACAAATACTTATTACATTGGCTTTTACACCCAAACATTTTGCATTAATCATAGTGATACACCCAAACCAACTTCACGATCCGATGCAATTGGCATATACACCATTATTTACTCAAAAAACTGGGTTAAGATATGAAAAAATATGGGTCGTATAACACATTTTTTTTTAAATATTGAAATTTGGAAACACAGATCGATAGAGCTTGAAATTCTATACAAAACTGCATCATTAACTCATTTTCGTCAAAAAGGGTGTTTACGACCTTTCTTCCCCGAGGTATCGATATATTAATAGCGAAAGCCGATTTTTGACCCAGTGATTATGGGACGATAACTGCACATAAAAAATCGGTTATGGTCTCATTTTGAAGAGCTCGAGCCGTAGATGTGCAAAAAAAATAAAGAAACCTGTCATAGGTTACGAAATTCCTAAAAAATCTGTTGAATAAACGCGAAGTGTTGCGGGCGACCCACTAGTGTTGTGTTTAATGTCGCTGACTAAATTTTATTTTTATTTCTTTTGCTGTATGGACTTGTGCTTGAAATAAATGTTTTGATTTGAATTATAGGGATGTAAGATTTTTTTTATTACATACGGGTAAGTACTTCTTTTCACACGAAAGAGATCATCGTCATGGTGATGTTGATCATGATGTTAGATGTTAAGGCCGAAGATGGAAGTAGGGCAGTTACACGGAATCCTCAACTTCTGAGGCACTGTATATCTTACCTTTAACTGTCGGAGCACATTGCTACTAGGTTTGCCAACTATTTTTCAGGAAATTAAAGTAAATCTATCACTAACCAGTATAAAAAAAAGGATTTGAACAAAAAATAAAGTATTTTCCAAAATTATTTACTCGTTGCGTTTCATAATTAATGGAATCAGGCGTTATTTTGCGGAAATCCATAGTACAAAAAAATGTAATTTAAATAATATGTAGTGTTAATTCCGCTAACTCACTCGTTTATACAGCTTGGATGCAGTACGCATGCACCGCCCTCCCGCCCGCAAAAAGTATGCACATGCAGGAGAAACAATGCGTGCAAGCGAAAATGCACACCAACACCGATACCCGACACGTGTTTCGCCCCTCCACGGGGCATCCTCAGGAGCTGTTGACTGGTCGAGAGCTGCGCACCGACTATTACGGCTACGCAGCTCCCGGCCGCTTTTATAAAGCGCCATCGTTTGACATTTGTGACGTACTACCCGCGACAATACGTAATAATGGGGATGGAACTAAATTTGTTTGGTCATTCAACAGCGCATGACTGTCATTATTATGTTTCATTATTTCTAATTGCTCCAACACACACAACCGAAAACTTTTATTACAAACATGCAAAATATTATAGCTGTTATTGTCGCACAAAGAATGGCCGGTATCAATTAGATGTTTTGCGAAATGTGATTTATCTGGATGGCCATTCCTATACGCGGCAATATGTTCCTTATATCTAATGTCAAAATTTCGGCCTGTCTGACCTACATAGACCCCATCACAGTCGTTACAAATTAATTTATAAACACCGGATTTTTTTGAGTTTTCTAAACGATCTTTACCGTTACAAAGGTGACGTACATTTTGGTCTGTTCTAAAAGTAACGTAGATCTTGTTTTTTCTAAGGATATTAGCGATTTTATCTGAAATAGGGCCTACATAAGTCAGACAGAAACATCACAAATATGTAGGTAGTCTGACTTATGTACGTCACCTTTGTAACGGTAAAGATCGTTTAGAAAACTCAAAAAAATCCGGTGTTTATAAATTAATTTGTAACGACTGTGATGGGGTCTATGTAGGTCAGACAGGCCGAAATTTTGACATTAGATATAAGGAACATATTGCCGCGTATAGGAATGGCCATCCAGATAAATCACATTTCGCAAAACATCTAATTGATACCGGCCATTCTTTGTGCGACAATAACAGCTATAATATTTTGCATGTTTGTAATAAAAGTTTTCGGTTGTGTGTGTTGGAGCAATTAGAAATAATGAAACATAATAATGACAGTCATGCGCTGTTGAATGACCAAACAAATTTAGTTCCATCCCCATTATTACGTATTGTCGCGGGTAGTACGTCACAAATGTCAAACGATGGCGCTTTATAAAAGCGGCCGGGAGCTGCGTAGCCGTAATAGTCGGTGCGCAGCTCTCGACCAGTCAACAGCTCCTGAGGATGCCCCGTGGAGGGGCGAAACACGTGTCGGGTATCGGTGTTGGTGTGCATTTTCGCTTGCACGCATTGTTTCTCCTGCATGTGCATACTTTTTGCGGGCGGGAGGGCGGTGCATGCGTACTGCATCCAAGCTGTATAAACGAGTGAGTTAGCGGAATTAACACTACATATTATTTAAATTACATTTTTCGTTGCGTTTCGTTTAACTTCACCTGAGTCTGAGTATCATTCAGTAGTTCAGAAATTAGGTCAACAGAAATATTCAATTCAAACGCACGCATTAGTCGGAAATAAAGTATTTTCCATACTTTATTTTTATTAAAAAGAATAAAGTATGGGGATGGAAAATAACGTAGGATACGTTATTTCAAAGTATGGCTGGCAACCCTAATTGCTACTTACATTGATGCTACTAGCTAGGCGAATTAAAAACAAATCCTATTACCAACCAAACCAAGGACAAACATGTTCTCGCCGGGAATCGACCCAGGGGTCTCTGGGTTAGACCGATGACCCTTACCGCTAGATCAAAGAGGCAGTTATAATTTTAATCATGGTATTTACTACGTTATTTGCTACCAGGAACGATACGCTATACTGGCACTGAGGATCAAACCCGGGACCACTGGATTTGAGACAGATAGTCGTAACCACTAGGCCAATGAGGCGGTTATAATGTTAATCATGTAATTATACCTGTCTCCAGGAAGAACGACACGCTATCCTGGCAACGAAGCTTCAACACCCAATCTGCTCCCGCCGCTCTACAGTGGGACTTGGACTGGGGCTACCCCAAAGAGGTCCCACCAGATCCCACCATAAAACCGTTCAGGGTGATGGTGTCTGGCGAAGACTACGGACTAGGAGTAGAACTGTACTTGAATATTAGTGAACATCAACACGCTTGTGATGGGAACAGCCTTGGGTTTACCGTAAGTTTCACATCAGACGTCAAGACAGCATTTTATTTTATACTAGCGGCCGCTCGCAGTTTCACCCGCGTGGTTCCCGTTCCCGTGGAAATATCGGGATAAAAAGTATTCTATATTTTAATCCAGGTTATAAACTATCTGTATGCCGAATTTCATCCAAATCCATCTATCCGTTGCAGCGTGAAGAAGCAACAAACATACGAACATACATACACACAAATTTTCGCATTTATAATATTAGTAGTCGAGGGCAAAAGATCCCGCGGCCGATCGCCAACGAGATGGGCTGACACTATAAAGTCCGTCACTGGGTCTCTTATGACGGAGTGCGTTCGCACTGCGGTCAACAGAGACCGGTGGAGAAGGCTTGCAAGGGCAGCAACTGCTGCGAGCACGAAAGGCGGCCCTTCATTGACCATGACCACTCTGTCAAGAGTGACAGAACTAAGAAGAAGAGAATAATAGTTGGATTCACACTGCTGGAGCACGAGCCTTCGCAACGGATGGAACACCTCAGGGAAAACGGGCCGTAAACCACCACGCGGGCCCAGAGCTGATTGGTGGTTGTTAATGACTGCTAATGCAGCCGGGACCGACGGCTTTACGTGCCTTCCGAAGCACCGAGGAGCTCGAGATGATACATTTTGGTCACCGATCCGATGACTAAAATTTATCATCGGGAGGAGCTCGATGGGGCGCAGTGGTTAACACGCCCGGTCTGCGATTGCTGAGGTTAAGTAACTTTCGCAAAGGCCGGTCACCGGATGGGTGACCAAAAATTTATCATCTCGAGCTCCTCCGTGCTTCGGAAGGCACGTAAAGCGGTTGGTCCCGGCTGCATTAGTAATCGTTAACAACCACCAATCCGCACTGGGCCCGCGTGGTGGTTTATGGCCCGTTCTCCCTATATATCTATAGGGAAGGCTCGTGCCCCAGCAGTGGGGACATAAAATGAGCAGATGATGATGATGATGATGATCCGATGACCGGCCATTGCGAAAGTTGCTTAGCCATCACAGACCGGACGCGTTAACCACTGCTCCATCGATGCGCCAAGATGCCTTTGCCTAAGTAGTTAAGGATTCTAGGTGAAGTGCGCTTCCTCCAACAGCCTTAACATCACTTATCATCAGGTAAGGTTTAAAATGAGGCGATCAGATTAAGGTTAGAACTGTGGGCGAAGTATGAGATTTTTTTAAACTTTTCGAACGATGATGAACCTAGGCTTAGCCAAAGTAACATTAAGAAAACGATAGCGAAGTTCGAAAAGAATAAAATGTATGGGATTGACATAAGCCGCGCTAAATCACGTGGTCAATCTTATGTCAATCCCATACATTTTATTCTTTTCGAACTTCGGTATCGTTTTCTTAATGTTACTTTGGCTACCGCCACTAATACTACTACTGTTTTACCAACTTGTAACTGCTTCGATGCTATAAAAATCTAGCTTACGCTAACTCTATCGGAAGATCAATAAAAAATGCACTCAGCACTTCATAACTTAAACAGCTTTCTCAATTTAAGGTGCTGATCAAATCCCCGACCAACCACGTCTACACATCAACCGTACTCCGCTTGCCAATGGACCGGCTGACCACCATAGAAGTATCCCCCATCACATACAAGACAGATTCAGCGCTGAGATCTTTAGCACCGGACCAGAGGCAGTGCTTCTTCCAGAACGAGAGGCAGCTGGAATACTACCAGTTCTACACAGGTTGCAACTGCAAACACGACTTGTTTGTGACAGAGTCGAAGAGGCTTTGCAATTGTACGCTTTATAACTGGCCTAGTAAGTTTAACATCTTTTTTTATTTTTTTATTAACTAGCGGCCGCTCGCGGTTTCACCCGCGTGGTTCCCGTTCCCGTGGGAATAGTAACAAACATCCATCCATACTTACAAACTTTCGCGTTTATAATATTAGTAGGATTACTTGATGTAGGCCCTGCTATGACAAACGTGAAGAGTCATAATTTTCCCATACAATTTTTTGTTTTAAAAGTCTGTGTACGTGACAAAGTTTGTGTCAAAATTCAATATTCAAAATCATTTATTCAGTTCAGGCTACATGTAGCTCTTGTAAAAGTCACTATGTCATGACCATGTCATGACCCAGAGTAGTCTGGGCGGGAGATCTTGTACTGAGAAGGACCGGCAAGAAACTCAGCAAGTGTCCGGCTCTTTTCTCCCTTACAGTGTCAAAAATATTGGAAAATGCCCCACATAGCAGGACACTTTCCGTTACAAATAAACACAAAAAATATAGAAGACAACCACAACATGTAAAAAAAAACAAAATAAAAAAATCTAAGTTATCAAATTTACATCAGGTAAAAGTTTCAATTTCCACAATGTCATACAGTACCACTACAGTACTCTCTTAGAATAATCTAAGAGTTACTCTAGCGTAAAAGTCACATTCAGGGTGTCTACCCTGAATACACGACTATACGACACGATATATACGACTTTTCTTCAATATTCGAGCGAGTTGAAGTGACAAACTTTCGAAACCAAATTGTCATCAGTAGGTAGCGCAGTTAAATTTAACTTTGAATAGTGATAAAATAGCATAAAGCAATCTTGTGACTTCAGGGGACATTCGTTTACAATACGCACTGTATAATTCATGAAATCAGGCGTTGCTACGCGGAAAGCCATCGCATACAAAATGTAACAAACACTATACATTTCTAATGTATTCTTGATGGTAAATCTTCATAAGATGTCGCCTAACGTAAGAGCAGTTGCCCATTTCATTAAAACGTATAAATTTAGCTTAAACTGACAAAGTAAGACAGCCGCTAACAAATTCTTGACGCCTACGGCAAGTTTTTTTGAATTACTTTTAATTTTTAATAATTATATAATTTTTTGACGCTGATAAGGTGTTGTTAGTTAGGCCCTTGTTGAGTTTCTTGTCAGTTCTTCTCAGTAAAAGGTCTTCCGCCCAGAGTAGACTTACGAACCGACGACGATGGCATTACATTACATTTCATTACATTACATTATATTACATTATATTACATTTCATTACATTACATTACATTTACATTCATAAGAGCTATTTGTAGCCTAAACTGAACAAATGATGTTGCATTTTGAATTTGAGTTTTGAAATTAAACAACTTTTACGGATCTTCTCGCGTTTATTTTACACATTACTTATTTACGTTTCGAACCCTTTGCAGGGTCCGTGGTCACAGGGAGATTAAGGTGTTGGTCGTCTCATAATTAGTTGGTAGCTTGTATGCCCTCATTTAAATTTAATCAGGTGCGTTCCGTCTTACGCAGAGTTTTTGAGTTTTGAATTATTTTTTCAGGAAAAAGCGCTTTGGAACCAATTTGTTCCACAACAATTGACTTTGAGTGCATCGACAATGTGAAAGGTAATGCATAGTTATACATTTTTATTTGAATCTGGTCATTGTAAGGTGTTGCTGCTTGTGTGAAGGCTTCCCAACCCTTATCACCAATCTCGATCCTTGACTAATTCCTATATCTTTTTCTGTCAAGAACCAAGAGGATGGTGTTAGCCCACTTCTCACTAGGCTAAGCGCTTAAGCCTTGCTCTTTTTTTCGGCAATACCACGAGCAAATCAATGCAACTCAGTATAGTATTATGTTTACGAGCAATGCACTTTCGGCATTACATACCTACTATATAAACCTATTAAGTATAGAAAAAGTTTTTATATTTTAATTTAGTAACAAAACATATACCTATATTTTTTATAAATGTTATTAAGTAAGTACTACTATTAAATCTGTGCTACTGCACAAGATACTAAGATACTAAGATACTTCTTAAGATTATATTCTTCTACACAAATAAAAGACAGATAAAAGGATGTTAGGTCGATTTAAAAGCACTTAGTTTAAGATCTTTCTGAATAAAAAAAAATCTATATAGCCCACAGTTGGAGGACATCTTTTATTTATCATCATCATCATCTCAGCCAAAAGACGTCCACTGCTGGACAAAGGCCTCCCCCAAGGATATGAGGGGTATTTGCCGTAATCGCCACGCTTGGCAGGCGGGTTGGCGATCGCAGTAGGTTGAGGGTAACCTCAGAGAGATGCTGCTGCCCATCCTCTGGAATGGTCCCTTAGTCGGCTTTTACGACACCCACGGGAAGAGATGGGTTGGTGCAATTCTTTATCCCCGGCACCACACAGGTAAGGTATTTTATTTATAGGTCTTTAGTTTTTAATTTTCTAATTATTTTTCTGTTTTATTTTCTTTTTTCAAGTTAAATTAAGTAATGTTTAAAATAAACATAGTTAGTATATTATTTTTGAGTATTTTGCGCCATGATCACTGATGAACTCACTAACTAAGAATTCCGGTAATAATTACTGTAATGCAAGTGACCATATATTTTTTTAAATATTTATATATATAAAAGTGCGTCCTACCCGTCATGACCTACGGAACTGAGACGTGGACACTCACGGTAGGGCTGGTCCACCAGTTTAAAGTCGCTCAGCGAGCTATGGAAAGAGCTATCTATGCTCGGAGTTTCTCTGAAGGATAGGATTCGTAACGAATACATTCGACAGAGAACCAAAGTCATCGACATAGCTCTAAGAATTAGCAAGTTGAAGTGGCAGTGGGCCGGCCATATCTGGCGAAGAACCGACAACCGCTGGGGTAAACGTGTTCTTGAGTGGAGACCACGACTCGGTAAACGTAGTGTAGGGCGCCCTCCGGCCAGGTGGGATGATGACCTGCGAAAGACTGCAGGCAGATGCTGGATGCGTCAAGCCGAGGACAGGGCGCTATGGCGCTCATTAGGGGAGGCCTATGTCCAGCAGTGGACTAATATAGGCCGATGATGATGATGATGATGATGATGATGATATATATATAAATCCTCTGTGCGTGTATTTGTAATTGGACTCCCTTCTAAACGGCTGGGCCGATTTTGATGAAATTTTTTGTGTGTTCAAGTGCATTCGAGAATGTTTTAGATTTACAATTGGACCCGGTAGGTGGCGCTGCAATAGGGGTCCATCATGGGATACGGGTGTTCTTAAGCGGACAAAGTCGCGAACGGGCCACTAGCATTTTATTTAACTTTGTAGGCATAGTGGAGGCACAACAGATATCCGCATACTACGCAGAACGGGAGGAGGGCAAGACCTCCGACGAGCCTACGTCATCGTCGTGCCACCCATCCTGCAATGACGTCATCTACGACAGCCAGGTCTTCTACTCCGACCTGATCAAGGAGCCGGGAGATCCTTCACCAGTGTGGGGAAATCCAAGAAAGTAAGTTGAGTTCTTCAAGAACCATATCCTTTTTAGGGTTCCGTACCCAAAGGGTAAAACAGGAACCCGTCCGCCGTCCGTCCGTCTGTCTGTCTCCTGTCTGTCCGTCTGTCACCAGTCTGTATCTCATGAACTGATAGTCAGACAGTTGAAATTTTTACAAATGATGTATTTCTGTTGCCGCTATAACAATAAATACTAAAAAACTAAAAAACAGAATAAAATAAATATTTTAGGGGGCTCCCATACAACAAACATGATTTTTTTTGCCCTTTTTATAGGGACACCCTGCTACACACTACTTTAAAGTTTATACTGACACCCCCCCACCAACCTCACGGTTATAAAGTTAGGTGTCAGACAACCTTACGCAAGCACAAGGGACCATCTACGTCAGGTCATAACGCCAGATCAGAACACGCCGGTACGCATCCTTCATCCGGTACTTTTAAGACTAGTGTCTCGAGTTAGTTGCCCCGTGGACACGTATAGTCCACTACCTAATATCCAGATAGGTTACCAGAGCTGTAAGCTCGCTCACTTCTAGTTGCACTAAGAGCACAACTCGCAGTGTACCACTGCTCGGGCCGTCAACTCTAAAGTCGACTACCAAATGTCCTTTTTGGTGGCGGAGTTGTAAGCACACTCACTTCTCGGCACCCATTCAGGCACCTGATCAATTCCAAAGTCCTACGCGGCTGATTCAACCGGAGGCTTTTGCATCTAGCGGGGCGCCTCTACTTGTTCTCCAGACTAGTGATGGAGATGTTGGAGAACTGCTCAATGAAAACCACCGAGCAGAACAACCAACTAAGGGCAACTCACGTGCCCCGCAGATCTTTTCGCTTCAGGCCCCCTCCGGACCGCTACTAAGACCCGTTCGCTGTGCACGTCTACAGCTAACCACATGCCACCACGAGTCCAACCCATGTCCGGGGCCTGCCGGAGCCGCCCGTGAAGGCAAAGGTTACCCGCTGCGCTATCAAGCTTCTCACTGCGGAATCGAGCTCGTCTTAACACTGAACATGCCTGAGCTCAAAATGGAGTATATTAGTATATAAATATCATGTTAAGGCACATAATAAGTAATAGTATACGTTAAGGCTAAAGAGGCTTGTCTTTTGTATTCCTCAGGGGAGAGCTGACACAAATCAACGTACACTTCTACGAGGACATGTTCTTGGGGCAGCACCGTCATGCCCAGTACGATGACTACTACTTTGCTGGTAACTATGATTTCAGATTTATAATTAAAATAAATACAATCGAAATTCCCTGTGTGGTGCCGGGGATAAAGAATTGCACCACCCCATCTCAACCCGTGGGTGTCGTAAAAGGCGACTAAGGGACCATTCCAGAGGATGGGCAGCAGCATCTCTCTGAGGTTACTTTCAACCTACTGCGATCGCCAACCCGCCTGCCAAGCGTGGCGATTATGGCAAATACCCCCCATCTTGGTGGAGGCCTTTGTCCAGCAATGGACGTCTTTTGGCTGAGATGATGAGATGATGATGATCAATCGAAATTCCAGCGCCAGCCTGCTGGCAGCCATGTTTAATTGTTGCCAAGAAACTTATCTTCACCATCAGCCTATAAACATTTAACTGTGGAGCTCAGGGCTTAAAACTTGACAACAGTACATGGGGAGATAGGACAAATAACCACCATGTTGGACTACTTTAGGTAAGTGGTTTTAACGACTGTCATCTTCCAAAGACAACCGGTACAAACATGCCTTCTGGAACAAGCACGAAAAGTTAAACGTAGTCACCCGTATGGGATTCAGGCACCTATTACGATGTTGCTTGACTTGTATGATAGCTGCCAGAACTCGCTAGTTCCTGCGATAACGAACTCAATCCCCCCCAAATAAGATTTATACGAATATGAGGCTATTTAGTTAATTTCTTACAATAACTTGTTTTTTTTTAAATATTCAGTTTTTTACGTTTGATCAATTGTTAACCCTGAAAAAAGTGCATCAATTTGTTTGCCCTTTGCCATTTCATGTTGCCTTAAACAAGGTTTCTATCGAGGGTCTTAGAACCAGATTTTGGACGTGATATCATCATTATCATCACTGGGCACGATTCGTGGCTACACTCATACAGCTCTAGCCAGCCACCTTACGAAAATCGTCGCTCCACCAGACTAGGTAGTCTGAGGGCCGATGATGTGATAATTCCGGTTTTATTCAGGTGCCATTGGTGGTCTGCTCAGCCTTTTCCTGGGATTCAGCATCATCAGTGTCGCTGAGCTGGTCTACTTCGTGGTGCTGCGCCCTATACACAGAATCGCTAAGGAAACTTACTGCAGATACTACTTGAAATGTTAAAATTTTGTCATGGAGACCTTTGCTTTACAGAGTATTATAACATCCAGCCTTAATTTTGTATTTTCGTTTTCTCATCAAGATCTTTTAATTCTAAGGTTTTTTAACGACTTCTGTTAAGAGTGTTTACGCCGCACACTAGCGCCGCCTATGAAAAATAAAACATATCTAGTAATTAGAGATAGACAATCAAATTATGCTCAACAAACTATTAAAATGAAGTAATTTAGCATTTTTACGTCACCTAATGAACATCTGACATGGTATGGTTTATAAATGTTTATATAATTTTTAACGCAAATTTTGTTGCGAACAAATTACAAAAACGCAAATGTTGAAAAAATTTTTTTTGCATGGGCGCCTTTGGCTTTCAAAGTAAAAAGTAAATAGTGTTGAATAATTTCGGCGGGCTGGTTAGAACTACGATAGCTCAATTGGAAGAGCACCTGACCCGGTATGTCAGAAGGGTGCAGGTTCAAACCTTGCTCGTGGAAATTTTTTCAACATTTGTGTTTTTATGGTATGGTTTAGTTAAATACGGCGTTATAGTTAAAAGGGGCCGTTTTTAGCTGTAACGTCTTATTTAACTAAACCATACCATGTCAGATGTTCATTAGGTGACGTAAAAATGCTAAATTATTTCATTCAAATAGTTTGTTGAGCATAATTTGATTTTCTATCTCTAATTACAAGATATGTTTTTTTTTCATTGGCGACGCTAGTGTGCGGCTTAAACGCTCTTAAGGCGCATACAAGGTGTGTCTCTTCTATAAGGCCTCGCTCGGACTCCATGGAAGTGTTTGGAAAGTTACCCCGCACTCTTACTGTCTTACAAACAAAACAAAGAATATGCTCCGAATAGTTATTCGGGGTTTTGTTCCTGTCATGCAAACGTCATTTCCAATGAGAGTAAAAGAGACAAAACACTAATTAACTATTCGGACCTTAATTCTTTGTTTATTTAATTTTGTAAGGCACTTAGATTATTTAATCTAAGCTCGCACTGTTTGTTTCAGTTATGGTGCAATTCATGAACACTTTAATTGTCATGAATCCACCATATTAATTCACATTATATTCGTTTGTTATCGAACCGCGATCACATTACCTTTCCACCAAAAAGTCCATGTTTATTTTATTCTAAATTGCCACTAAAAAGGCTAACCTTAATAGTGTATATACTATGGATTCAGTCATGTCAAACTTGATAAACAACCTTTTGACATAAACTTGCAAATAACTTAAAATTGCTCTCCCGACCGAACATTGAATTATTTCCCCAAAAAATTGCAACCATGTTCGGTAACGAAGAATTCCTGGGTTGTCCTTATCGGGTCAATGACTTGAGGAGTCTCAACGACAGATTGAACGCCAAAGTAGTAGAACAGGTGAACGAAAGCCAAGAGCTGTTGATGATCAACAATTTCGCTTGGGAGACGAGCGAGTGTCAGTTCAAAGCTTGTCTACAAGAGAGGTGATTATTAAAGTTTATTATGAATAAAATAATTATTATTAATATTTCTTACACTTAAATTAGCCAAATCCGAGCCAACCCAGGTCAATTATTAGATCAATATCAACATCATCAACCTATAAATGCAACGAACAATCGCACATGAGGAGATCGGGCTATAGAATAAATTAGAATACCTTTACTTCAGGCAACTATGTCCCATACGATATATACCTTAAATACTAACATACATATTATATAATACAATGTTTAAGCTATAACCCACCATGCTGGCCTGAGTATTACGACTAGTACCTTACTTGTAAAAGTAGCTTTACTTACGCGCTTAGCGTCTTTCGAGCCCCTATAAGCAGTAGATACACTTAGTACCTACTCTGTGACAAACGGCCATCTTCCAATGTGGACTACTTAGTTTAAGCCTTCCCATGTAGGCTCGAAGGTTCCGGTCCATATAACTTCCTAAAATGAGCCTTCAATAAACAAGTAAAAATCTAAGACATTGAGGATATTTCTATTCAATTGCAGCACAGAAGACTATGCAATGGATATAGGCTAACTATTTAATAATTGAAGCGGTTATTGGGGACTTTCTGCAATTTCTAGAATTTCAGACATAGCATCCTGGCGATGGGTGTTCGAAGATCTATCAAAACGCCTGGACGAAGCCATAGGAGCTCTCCACTACGAGCACAACGCTTTAAGAGTGGTCGTGGAAAGAATCGAGGCTGAGATCGAAGAGCATTCGAGAGACGCGAGCCAACCGGGCGCTCTTAACCCGATGACTGATGCTGTGGAGAGAGCTATTTTGGAGGTTTTAATCATTAGTGATACTATTGAAAACGAATGTACCTATTAAGTACTATACTTATTCTATGACACTTTTTTACCGGTTAACCTTTCTCAAAAAATCCGCAATTAATTAAATTGACGTCTCATATTTGAGGAGTTTAAATAGGTACCTAAATACTAGAACACACGCATTTATTTTAGGAACATAAATTCTTATGCGAAGAACAAAAGAACTTTGAACATATAATATCAGAGTTGGACAAGCAAACAAAAGCCCTGGAGAGGACCAAAAAAAGGATCCAAGACGACATACTGAAGAAGCAGGAGGCTCTGTCGATCGAGAACTCTTGCGCCAATATAGACCTTAGCTCTGTCACCAGAAAGAACTACGATGGAAAGAGAAAAAGGAAACGGTAATATCAAATCACTGTTGCTACGTATTTGAAAAAAATCAATAGCAATTGCTTGTTGCTTTTTATTCGCTTGAATATGCGGTTCGATATCTTCAATACAAAATCTAATTTATAATTATAACTAGTTGGCGGGATAGTTTATTGAAAGGCCGAAAAAATTTGCTGAATTCTTCTTCCATAACGTCACTTACTATCAAGTACGATGACAGCCAAAAGTTTCCATATATCGTCGGTAATCGTAAAAAGCCATGGCTCAATTAACTTATCTTTATATTCACCCATCAAATCATCTGCTCACACATTATTCAGTTTCCTAGTCTTATCTACATGTTTTTTTACTTCCCTTTCCTTTCTTTACATTTTGAAGAGCGACAAGATGATTAACTGACGTAACATAGAATTCTATTAACAGATTCTCATCCCTCACCCGATGGGAGAATCGATGTGTCTCATTAAAAAGGATTGGACTTCAAGCGCTCAGCAACGCAGTCACTACAAGACAGCAGGCAAGCTAAAACAATTAGAACTTTATAAACCTTACCAAATAGTAACTAGGTATGGTAGTTAGGCGCAGTGTGGGCAGGCCTCCAACAAGGTGGACCGACGGCGACGATCTGGTGAAGGTCGCGGGAAGCTGCTGGATGTGAGCAGCACAAAACCGGTCGTTGTGGAGATCCTTGGGGAGGCCTTTGTCCAGCAGTGGACGTCTTTTGGCTGAGACGATGATGATGATGATGATGGTAGGTACGACAGAGAAGACAGATGGAATAGATAAAACTGTAAAGAGTTTACTTCGAAACTCTACCAAATTGTTGCCAAAAAGAAGTAAGGCCAAGCTATCGACCCTTGACATTCAAGACCCAAGAATCAATTGTATAGCCAAAGCAATTTAGTCCAGTTAGCATTAAGCATAGGTCAAATTGGACTAGAGAGGCTACACTAGCCGTACTGGTGATTGCCAAACCGATGGCCCCAGTAGTACAGTAGTTTTTAATGGGTAGTCGCCTCCTTCTTCTGAATCATTATCGAGGTTTTCGCGGTGGGTTCGGCAGGCTACTGTACGTTTTGTTTGGCCAATGTATGTTGGCCTCCTACATTGGCCAAACAAAACGTACATACGTAAACTGTCGCGTATCTGGAATCCAGTGATTAGCCTATGTAAAGACCGCAGAAAAAAGAAAAAAAGTGCCGTTTCGCGATCTGATATGGTCAGTGTAGTGTGTCGAGAACAAGTTCGAGTGAATAGTGACTTAGGAGACAGTGGTACGAGTATCGAGCGCAAAAAACGACTAAGGAGAGGGTAGATCGTTTTGTCTGCTCATAATCACCCACCCGCAATAACTTCAGTACATCCGTGATCATGGCGCATGCAACTGTGCCGAAATATCGGATACTCAAACAAAACAAAAAACATGGTAATAATCCCGTTAATAATGTTTATTCTACGGCTATACTACTATTATTAATATACTATAGTATTGCCTTTTTGTTCAGTTCAAAAAGGCCCACATTATCAAATCTTGGAGACCTAAAAACAGGAGGTGCCTTCGTAATCAGCCACGCATGCTAAAGAAGAGAAAATAAAAAGTATTTACAGAATTGACAGAAATGACATCAACTAAAATTTCTCTTTTAGGTGAGAGGAGCAAGAGTCCACCTGTCCATAGCATCCCAAGCCTGTGCAGCGAAGGTGGATGCAGCGCTGAGGAGGCGACTCCACGTGAACACGTCCAAATTGGAAGAAATGTGCTGGCAAAGAGAGGAGGTTAAAATATACATTGAATGCATGTCAACTCACACTTTTCTCTTAAAGGATAGGCAGTGACCACTTCCACTTTGACCACGGAGTAAAATAAACACTAGAATACAATTTAATAAAAGATTTATCTCTATGGATGGCGCAGTTTATACAGCAATATACACTTTTAAACTTTCGCGTTCCATAATTAAACAAATTTAAACGGGGATTAACGCAAACTAATTAGTAAAAAGGTATCATACCTTCTTTATATCCGACGTTTCGACCGAGTTGCAACGGCCGTGGTCACGGGCGGACTCAACGGAGTCATTGTTATACAGCAATGACGGTTTGCCCAGCAGCGGCCCAAGCTCAGGCCAGCTCAGGTTTGCTTTATGGTAGGATTCTACCTATCAAACTAATACCTATCTTTACCGCCAGTAGCATTATTTGCATTACTGTGTTCCAATTTGAAGAGTTCTAGGTGTAGTGAAATTACAGGGAATTAAGGCATACGAACTGAAGCTTTATGGTACGCAACGCACGCGTTGTACTTTTGCCGCCTTACAAATAAACAAAGAATAAGGTCCGAATAGTTATTCCCTCAGAACAATAACTAAAGCTATAGAAGGATGGCTAAAATAAAAATCGTGCAACTATGTTTAGTTCCGTTCTATCTTATGGCTAGAAAAGGAGGTTGGAGTGCGACAAATGGTTGACACTTAGTTTTTATTTTTTGTATTGTTATGTCAAACGGTCATCAGATATTCTGTGATCAAAAAAAATCTTAGAGTCCTTTATAAAGTCACTCACTACATTACCTCAAATATGACGTCACAAATCTGGTGACACTTTCGAAATAACGAAAGAAAAGGGACAATCGATCTCTTTCCAATACATCACTTAGGTTCATTAGTTAAAATAGTACGAACTGATGAATGAGTGTTGCTATTTTAGTCCGGTTATTCCGTATTTTGTTCCTGTCATGTAAACGTCATTTCAAATTAGAGTAAAAGTGACAAAACACAGAATAACTATTCGGGCCTTATTCTTTGCTTATTTGTAAGGGGGTTCAAGGGACAATTCAAAAATTTCAATTTTAGGTAAACGATCTCCATAGGCGAAAAATCAGGTCGCATTGACACTCAATAATATAATATTCAGCAATGTGGTCCGAATGTACGTTATTTAGGCGTTTAATATATACCTATTAACAAGTTACATAATTCTCTTTCATCAGGCAATTAGAGACCTGAAGGCTTTAGACGAAGAGCTGATAACAGCAGAGAAGAATGTCCTAGAAACGATGGAGCAGGAACGTCTGGTAGTAGCCAGGCTAGCAGACAGGACTCACAGACCTCCGAGCGAGCTCACAAAGGATGAGGTGGACAGGAAGCTCAGAGACGAACTGGGGAGGCTGCGGCATTTCCTGACCCACCTGCGGAGTAACATTGTCAGAATTACGTGGGTGATCCCTTAATATTGCCCCATCTCTATATATTAAAAAAATTGTGTTTCTTTGCTTGAGGAGTGGCGGGAATGGGTTGAGGCCTTTGCCCGACTGTGGGACTGTAATACAGGCTAATTGTAATGTTTCTTTGTTAGTCCCGTAGACTTAACGTCATCCGATTATTGCGATGAATCTTGGTAAGTTTTGTGCGTACGCCTGCAAATGTTTCCGAGTTGGTAAAACCATCACGAAATGCGAGTGTTGACGCGGACTACAGACGTCGTCATGGGAGGGCCGCTAATTATATTATACCTTTATCACTAGTCAACCTCGTTTTCACTGAAAACATGCGCTACGCGTATGCGTTCAAAACTCCCTACTCAGTGTATAATGAGTAGGGAACTGGGGATGAACTGTTTATTTATATCTTTTCTCGGTTAACCCATTAGAGCTCGGCTTGGAAGGAAGGTCAGCCACTACTGTAACCTTCCAGTCATCTGCGTTGCTGCGAGCTGCAATGCGAGCAGCGGCTGTATGTAGCAACCAAACTTTGGAACAAGAAAGACATCATGTCTGATCTCTTCTTCTTAGTTCTGTCACTCTTGACAGAGTGGCCATGGTCAATGAAGGGTCGCCCTTCGTGCTCGCAGCAGTTGCTGCCCTTGCAAGCCTTCTCCACCGGTCTTTGTTGGCCGCATGGCGAACGCTCTCCGTCATAAGAGTCCCAGTGACGGACTTTATAGTGTCAGTCCATTTCGTTGGCGATCGGCCGCGGGATCTTTTGCCCTCGACTCTGCCCTGAATTACAAGCCGCTCTATTGAGTTGGTTTTACGTGTAACGTGTCCAAAGAATTTCAAAATCCGCAATTGCACAAGCGATGACAGTCTCTGCTTTATTTTGATTTCCTTCAATATGGACACGTTGGTGCGATGAGCGGTCCAGCTTATTCTAAGCATGCGTCTCCAGCACCACATTTCCAGTGCATCGGTCCTACGTCGGTCTTGGAGTCGCAGCGTCCATGTTTCTGCCTCATACAGAAAGATTGGAAAAACCAAGCTGTTCATGAGGCGTATTTTGGTATTCCTTGTTATGCGACACAAAACAAGCCTTAGTATCAGTCATGATGTCTTGTTTCACACGTACAACAACCACACCGTCCGTCGCGAAAAAAGGTGGTCAACCTGTATGTGGTTACGTGTGAAAGGTGTCGCTGCAGCTTCTTGCGGTTGCGTTGTGTTACCAATGAGCTTATATAATATCATTGTGTGTTACCAACAAAATGTTATGGCAGGCCGCTAGTTCGCGGTGTCGCTGGTGGTTGCGTTGTGGTTGCGACGTGGCTGCGATGTACTCGGTACTTATCAAACACGCGGTCAATAATGACGGCATAATGTGGCCCGTGTGAATACAACTATTAATTTTCATACAAATTAGGGCCCGCCCACGTTTTGGTTATGCGGTGGTTGTGGTACCTACGTGTGAAACAAACCTTAATAACATTAATGAACCACGAGCTTCTATGAACGAAATCTATGGCCACGAGTCATTCAACTTTAATCATTATAGTAATGACGAACGTTGCAATAAAACCAATAGAATCATGGAACATGTTTGCTTATCGTAATATTTTTTAATTGCACGTATTTTTTTAATTTTTAGGATATTTTTTATTTTTTATTTTTTTATATATTAACGGGTAAGCACAGTGCCTTGATATCACCTGAAGTTAAGTGATGATAAGGCCAATGATGGAAGCGCACTTCACCCGGGAACCTCAACTAGTAAAACACTGGCTATCTTATCTCTAGCTGCCGGAACACAACAATGCTACAAAACATTGATGTTATGGCGACATATTTAGATAAATGGTGGTAGCTAGCCAGGCGGACAAACAAGCCCTACCACCAACCAAACCGAGTACACAAACATGTACTTACCCCCCGCTGGGAATCGAACCCGGGACCTCTGGGTCTAAACCAGTGGTCTTAGCCACTAGACCACAGAGGCGGTTTAAATGTTTCATAACCTTTATGTTTACTTATTTATTTATTTAATTAAAACTTTTGCAACATATATTACATGGCGGACTTAATGCCTGAGGCATTCTCTATCAGTCAACCATAGGGTGGTGCAGAAATAACAAGGTCTTAGTTTAAATGTCAAGGTCAAGGTTTTAGGGCTTGTACACAAAACTGCGATCGCAAGAACTTGCGAATTGATTCGCATCGCGCATTCCTGCGATGTTACGTCACACTTGTTAACGCCATTTTAAGTCCGCTCATGCCTATAAGGTACTTCACGAATGAAAGCATGGTCATGTGCGTATCAGGTAATTTTCGTTTCTGGCAGTATGCGTCGAAACGGCTCATTCTAAAATAATAAAAAAAAATTTTTGGTCGGTTTTCAATGCTTCATACCTACTTTCTTTTTCCTGTATCTTAATGGTGCGCCGTCCATAAGTGACAAGTGTCATATGTTTTATTTGAAATGTCGTTGTCCATATTTATTTGATGCCGCGCGGCCATACTAATTTTGTATGGGGAATTTAAGGTGCTTAATAAAAAATAATTATTTAAATAGCCACTTGATGAATCGAAAATGTAGTCTAGCAATTTGTAGTTTATCCATTGATGATTGTTTAGACAAAATCAGAGGTACAATAATTTAGATAAACTATAAGAAATACTAAACTAACTAAACGCCGCCACTCGTTTTCATGATTTTTGCCCAACTTTAAATGATATTGTAGAAAAAACTATAGCGTGTTATGAATTTATGGTTCTGACAAATTGTAAACACGTTCCCTATGATACTAAATATATATTTTGTTCATTTAATACGATAGTATTTTCAATTATATCTACTTAACCGTAGTTAACTGCATTTTTGGCATTTTTTTGTCGGCGCACCCAGAAATGCGCACTTCTTTTTACGATCAATGTCCCGACCTATTTTTTATATTTTACGTGTAAACACAGTGCCTTGATCTCACCTGATGATAAGTGATGGTGAGGCCAATGATGGAAGTGCACTTCACTCGGGATCCTCAACAAGTGAGTTACCTAGTTTAGCAAAATACGTTCGGTACGATGGACGGTCGTCAAAGGAATGGTCACCCGAATCGTGGAAGTGAGACGCCTTGCCGCACGAAATCGCATCGCAGCAATTCGTGTCGCAGTTTTTTGCGTTGCGAATTCGCATGGCGCAATTCGCAGTTTTGTGTACAAGCACTAAATGTCAACGTCGCAAATCGACATGAATAATTCAGCACACTGTGCAAAGTGAATGTTGGCAACGACGTTGTAAAGTGGGGAATCGTCATGTGTCTTGCAAATAATTAATAAGCTTATAAAAAATTCTATACCACGTCTGAAACGTAGACGGTTGGCCGATAGTATTAGATTAAGCCGTAACATGACGGTTGTTAAAAACACGAACCCGCATTAGACCACCGTGGTGGGTTATGGCCAGATCTCCTTATCCATCCATAATATGGAAGGCCCAGCAATGGGGACATAAAATTAGCTGGGATTTGATGCGATCACTGGTTCTGTCGAATACTGGTGCTTCCACCCTATTATATGACTAAGGTTTTTTCTCTTCAGAACTTTACAGAATCACCTTGACAAATCAATAACCCACATCGACTGCTTCGCCGAAGATATATCCCAGGTCGTGCGGTTGGACCAGGATCGCATGAGTCTGCGACTGGGCGAGGATTGCAAATGCGACTCACAGACTACTACGCAAGACTCTGCGAGGAACCCGCCTTCGCTCCGGTCGAGATCTGACGACACGCTTTCAGCGATCAAGGAGGAAGATGAAGACGATTATCCACCAGACGATTGAAACGTGAACATTGCAAAAAATGGAAGTGTTGACTGTGATTCCTCTTCACTATTCGAATGAGTATTAGAGTGACACTATCCTTTGAAGTGGAGCTGTGCTGAGCGAAGCGGCTTTATCCGCATCTAAACTAGGATAGTGGTACCGCCACTTTAAGCCCAGTGTTGGACACAATTTTCGTCGCAGAAAACTAAACATACATTTTATATTACACAAGTGGCCCCGCTCGCGACTTCGTCCGCTTGAGAACACCCGTATCCCATGATGGACCCCTATTACAGCGCCACCTACCGGGTCCAATTGTAAATCTACACCATTCTCGAATCCACTTGAACACACACAAAAAAATTCATCAAAATCGGTCTAGCCAGGTAGCCTGTATTAAATTGTTGTTAAAGAATGAAAGCAGTTGCTGTAACAGTGCTGCTACCCTATATTAAAGCGGAGCAGAGCAGGGCGTTGCAGAAGATAGCGGTGCGGAGCTGTAGCTGAGCTGTGTGGAAATCCAATCCAGTCCTTTTATTTTAACCTTTTCACCGCCCAACTATCCTGCACGCGATGTCCCGCTGTACGCCAACGTATAAATGTATTTTAATAAAGTAGGTACAAAGAAGAACTTCTATAGAAGTGCTGGCGTGGACGGCACGAAAATCTCGAAATTCTATAGAAGTTGTTGGCGGTAAAAAGGTTAATGGCTCTGCTCTGCTTCGCTTTGCTCCGTTTCTTTGCCGCCGTCGCCGTGCTCTACTCCGCTCCGCCACTCGATTACTTCACCACTCAGTTTAGCTTCTCCCAGCTCCACAAACGCCAAGCAACGTGACGGGTTTTCTTAAAAATACGACGTCACTCATGTCTGCTCCGCTAGGGGGTCCACTTGATTGAGCGACGCGCCGAAGAGCTGTAAAATTAAAGGGGGTTGATTTCCACACAGCTCTGCTTTAATTGAGTGTCACCTTAATTTGTTCATAGAGGGACTCATCGGTTGATTTCCAGGCAGTTCCGCTTTAATGGAGTGTCACCCCTAGTAAGTGATAGATGCAGCGCCATCTAGTAACACACTTGCGAAACAAACTTGTTACTTCTTTAGCGCTTTAATAACTCATACTCATAACAAAAAATCTAAATGCTGATCGTTAGAATGTGCTGACTGCGTCTTTACTTCACTGTTCGACACTAAAATTTGTTTGGGATCGAAACACGCCATCTAGGGTGAACTCGCGAAACCAACTGGTAACTAGATGACGCTGCTCGAAGAAAAAACACGAAGTGCCAGCAATATTTATTCGAGAAACGATTAGAAGAAAATTTAAAAAGAACATTCTGGATTTTTATTATAGTTAGCACTAACAAGCATAATACTAATAATACTACATAATATAGAAATATTTATTGCCTGTTGACGATATAAGTCCGATAATTCTCAACTAACGAACTGAATATTTTAATTGTGGTGGTGGTAGCTAGCCATTCGGACTTCTAACAACCCCTACCAATAATCAACTAAGCAATATGCACCACCGCCACCGCTAGGAAAGGAACCCTGAATCTAAGACCTGCAGCATAACCACAATAAAAAGAAAGTTCCTCAATTTTTTTTTAAATAATTTATTATTATTAAATAATTTATATGAAAATAAATAATAATGACAACATAATGCTTTGAGATATATTTATTTACGAAACAAAATTAAATTAAGTATGCAACAATATCACAAAAATATGTAGGAAAAATACAATTGAAACAGCTGGTGCGTAAGAGTAGCTACGGCAATTTATATTCAAATTAACTTATACATGGTAGGTACTTAATTTTAATAAAGAATATATAGGTTTATAAGAGTATATGAGTATGTTATTATCAAGCATTACATTTATGGCATAGTTTTATATAAATTGTATTTTAATTACATATTTTATATTATTACATATTTTTAAGATGTAGGTATATTATTAAACTGCATTTCAATTAAATATTTGTCTACATTAATTTTTATTACATATATTTATATATAACTATAGAAAGCCAAGCTTGAGATAAAGGTGCTGAACACAAATTGGTGATATAATTATTCAATTTAAATAACATCAATAATATTTTACACAAGATATCATATTGAATTGCAAAAGAGAGAGCTAACAAATAGGCTTATTCAGATACATTAGTCCTTATATCTTCTTATATTTTTATTCTACTCCCTCAACTTTAAGTCTGGATGTAATAGGCTACAATTATATAATTTCAACAAAATTCTTACTTGTTATTACTATTCTTTCATTTCTCTTCTAAAGCAAGCAATATTAATTATAATATCTGAGGTACAGGACAGTTTATAACAGCATAAGGAAAAACTAGTATAAAATTACCATAATATGAGCTATGGGCTGCATTAGATCAATATTATTATATTGTGCATAAATCGATATAAAATGAAATTATACACTTCAAAGTACTATCTAGAAAGTTATTATAATGACAACTATTATTTTAAATTATACTCTTGTAATGTGGAATATAGTTTCCAGTAAATATTTTTTACTGTGCTAAACAATTGAGTAAAAGAAATCCTTGAATGCCTTTTTTTTGATGGTAAGTTTAGTATGAAATTGTTTGCTGTGATAGTATAAAAATGCAAAGGTACATTTTAACAATAGTCGAGTTATCTCAAGATGTTCAACTACAATATACAAGTGAACATCAACTAGTTTTTTTAATGGAATTTAACCATTAAGGTACAATCACAGCAAACATGCATTAATAACAGAAGTTTAACTATAATGGCTGACATGAATGTCACTGTTGATATGATCCTCCAGACTTCTCGTGTTGCAGTTAATTTCCAAATGGCATCGGTTGCAATATGCATTGGTATCAAATTCGTTAGCGAGGAAACTCTCAATGGTAATGTCTTGTTCGTCTATAAGATCCTCTATAGTGGCAAACCATTCCATGTGCTCATCGTCATCATCAATGTGCTCTAGAATACTCCGAGCTGTATTATCAATGTACGCATTGCATATTTTACACCACACCTCATCATTGTTTTCAACAGGGAAAATAGCATTCAGTGGTTTCAAACGTTCTGTGATTTTTGTTCTATGGGCTGTACCGTTGACGTGTGCCTCAATGTTTTGCAGTGTGCAGTGAAAGCTGGTGTTGCAGGCCTCGCAGTATGCGTCGTCCTTATCCGTCGTCAAGTACGGCTCGAGACTGATGAACTCGCCGTCTGTGAGGTCTTCCATAGCCGCAATCCAGTTTGAGTGTCCGTCACTTTCGATGTGTTTGATCACGGAATCCTCCAAGGACAGCTCCTGTCTGCATGGCTTGCAGTAAAGCATGTTGTTGTTGAACGTTATTCCGTTTTCCGTCATCAGCTCGACGTTCTCCGTATGCTTTGCTCCGTTTGTATGCTGCTCGATACATTTGTTAGCTTTCGGTATGTGAACTCCGCAGAAAACGCATCGCACGCGCGTCTTTGAGCTGGCGACTATACCGTACAGCAAGCCTGTTTTCATTATTGCAATGTTATTTTATTATCTAGTTCTTCTGAATCTGTCGTGGTTAAATAGCGGAAAATGGTTTTGGTAGTTGTGGTACTTGTAATTTCTCGAAATTTTGATTGTTGGTTTTTTTGACACTTATGACAGCTGACTGAACGGCTGATCTAATTTGATTGAAGTTTTCCATCCATTTCCACCCTGCCAGAGGCAACAAAGATCCATGCAATATGATTGGTCAAAAATAAATGGCTGGCAAGGGTAGTGCAGTGCCACTGTGCCATGCATGCCATCTAGCTCATTTGCTAAAAACCTGTCTGTGTATTGCTGCGCATGTTACGCATTTTGATTGTTTTTGTTTTTATTGTAATGAATTATTGATCACACCTTATGCACCATGCATTGGAATATATTTGTACATAAAGGAAGGGAGTGGTCCTTTCTATTCTATCGATTAAAACGATTGCCAGTAACTGACTTGTTTTCAATGCCTAAATATCTGCACAAATATCGCTAACAACTCAACTCATGATATGAGTTGCCATGCAGCATGGTACTACTGAAGTGCGATAAAATGTTGGAGCAGAATAAAACCAATCGTCGCACAATACATCGAATGTATGGAGTATAAACGGAAAAAATCATAAGTTCAGTGTCCATTAACGGAATCGATTTTTTTAATTTAATTAAATGATTTTGGATCAAAACGCAAACGCACACGTGATTTTAGAAAATAATACATCCATTTTCATATCTGAGGCAAAGTACTTAGAGCGCGCGGTCCCCCTAGTACAGGTACAGGCAGTCCTCAAAATTTGAACTGGCCACTAGTAAATTAAAAAGTTTGCATATAGAACTGATCTATTTTTTAATACTAATTACGATCTATTTTAAAAAATACATACAAATAAATTATACCTTTAATATAACATAACTTTTAAATATACCTACTTTGAAAGCATGCCTGTACAAGGTTGATATTTTTAATGGAGTTGACCTTTCTGAAAAAAAAGCCATAAAACCGAAAGTCGCAAACAGACATACTCAAACTAGGTTTGAATTTGTAATATAATAAAATGAAAACAAAACCAACGAATAGATATTGTGATTTTTTTTAAACCTTCATCAAAGTTTGTTATTGAAATAAATTACGTATGTATTTACTATGAAAACTTGGTAGCATGAGGAAAAAGAAACAATGCAAATATTGACACGAATATATCAATATTTTAAAATAAATACCTTGTCCATAAATTTAACAATAAAATACGCAGTACTTTTTAAAATATGTTGCGTTTTCAACAGAGATACTCAATGAATAAAAAGTCTCTAAGAAGGTCACATTTAAAAAAAACAAAACTTGACACTCTGTAACCCAGCCCGTGTGCGCCGCCCAAATAATAAATATGATCTCCTTTGTATTGTACTGATGATTTATTGCCTTTGCTTTAAGTAGCTGCTAAGTCGAACATATTTATTATTTATATTATATTATTATTTATATATATTATATTTATATTTTTGGGTTAGTGTCAATGCATTGCGCGTCGTGGAGATCCTTGGGGGAAGCCTTTGTCCAGCATTGGACGTCATTCAGCTAAGATGGTGATGATAATGAAAATTTTAATTTGAAATATCAGTCTCACTCATATTATTATTTTTAAATTATTAAGTATATTTTCTTTGTTTTAAATCAAAAAAACTAGGATTATGAAACGGGGATTACTAATTAAACTAGGAACATTACAAGTGGATTACAATGAATATGAAAAAAAAGTATTTCGTTTTTATCCATATGAATCAAGCAATCCCTTACGATTAACTATTTAGAAAATCAATTTATAATTGAAACTGCACATCACTATATGTCACTGAAATCTCGCGCACCTCTCCGGCTCCCCCCATCCACCGCACCGCAGCCTCCGCCTCCCGCCTCCCGTCCCGCGGCTACACGAATTGATCGAATGTGTCAATACTATATGTACCTACGGGATTTTTATTTAAAACGAAGAGGACTGTTCTTGCAAATAAAAAAGTTAATTGAAATCCAATATAATTGATTTAGATAAAACTAAAATATAAAAGTTTTAATTTAAAAAATGTCGCGTGAATCTGACGAAGAGACAGATGTTTTGGAGAACGTAGCTGAAATCATTGATGGGCTATCGGTATGATTTCTATTGGTTGTTGTCTTATTTTAATAAGTATTCCTGCCTGCTGACCACTACTAAGATCGCATCTGTGGTCTAACTAAAGCCCTATTTTCAGACTTAGGTACCTATTTATTTTCATACATATTGTGCTTGGTTTGGTTGCTTATAAGGCTCGTTCTAAGCCCACCTGTCTAGCTACCAATATGTTATCTCTATCGCCATTTCAATAGAAGCCAAAATACATTCACTGCTTGACAAAGGCCTATAACAATGTTAGCAATACAACAACAATAACATAGCAATACAATAACAATCTTATATTTCAGTACTTTAGAAAATAACTGTTTTCATAATTAGTTACGAAACAATTGGCCTACAATATTAGCAATACAAAAATGAAAATAATCTTATATTTCAGTACTTTAGAAAATAACTGTTTTCATAATTAGTTACGAAACAATTATTTTTCTTTGGAATATACAAACTCACCCTTCGACAAAGACATTTTAACTAACCTACTAAATTAAATCTCTTTGCCCTTCGATGATCTTGAGATTGGGATCCGTTTGTAAATTTAAAGACTTGATTTTACATAGGTAACCAGATTTTATTTCTCTTCCCCAATATACATTATCCATTGTAATAAATCACCCACAAAACTACATAATTCATAGCTATATATAAACTTCAACCAAATCAAAACAGCGATATAACAGTAATAATCCATTTTTCCTTTTGACAATATCATTAAAATATTTTGGAAACGTTCCTGACACACTTAACTAACTCACCCAATACTACACATAACACATCAACTTTTGAATTAATTTACCTAAATACCATAAATAACTAACTTAAAATTTAAATTTCAAATTAATTTTCAAACAACCTTATATCCTAATAAACTTACATAACTTGTCACATCACAAAATGTTCAAAATCACACTCACTAAACACTGTTTAAGTCTCAAAAACTTTATTCTGTCCAATGGTTTAGTAAGAATATTAAAATTAAATTAATGATAATTTTTATCTATCTTCTTCTACTGCAATAACCAACATGAAACGCCAGGTCTAATCTTGTTTTGTTCACCAAATACAATAACAAACCGATTAATTGCCTATATTGATGCACATCATCAACTCCAACTTTCCCTCTTGATGTGTATCAATCAAAATATCTGGATGACTACTACCTATCTTTTAAGTTTTCGCATTTAAATTTGTTTAAAATTTGATTTTTATATAACTTTCCTGATAAATTTTTATAAAAGTTTCCTTTAATAAAACACTAGCGGCACGTCCCGGCTTCGCACAGATGTACTTTTTTTTTTAATATAGCCTATGTTACTCAGCGCTAATGTAGCATTCTATTGGTGAAAGAATTTTTTAAATTGATTTTTAAGTTTATTTGTTGCAAACATACATACATACAAAGCTTTCCTCTTTATAATATTAGTATCTTAGATCAAACCCTATAAACTTTTCAGTTTTATCTTTCCGCATTTCAAATTATTATTTTATTTATATCTGTTTCATTTTTTTACCAATTAAAATGGCATCATCTACGTAAATAGCCAAGTTTATTTCTTTGACTTTATTGAAAAACACACATGGATCTGATTTTGATTGTAAAAAAAAAACAATTTCTTCAAAAACTCAGAAAATACTTGAACGCCCAAGGTAACCACAGTGCCATAGAACAATTGAATTTCTATTGTGTCTGGTTTACAACAACAACTGAGTGGGTAACCACTCAGCTCCTGTTCCACATAAGTGGTGCTTGCTTTACAGATTTCATTTTCTTTATTTTTTATATTGTATCCTAAAGGTATTTCCATGAAAATCTCTTCATTCAATTCTCCATATAAAAATACTGTCTTCACATCGAATTGCTGTATTTTAAAACCTTTTTGAGCTGCAATAGCCAACAACAGTCTTTAGCTTGTAATGTTTATAATATGTTTCTTTATAATCAACATTATATTTTTTTTTTAAATCCTCTTGTCACTTAACTAGCCTTATATCTTCCAGCAGGTTTTATTGTACATATTCATTTACTGGAGATTACTTTTCTATCTCTTGCTTTCTGCCTTCTAACAATTTCCCATTTTTTATTCTTCTCCAAAGACTCCTTTTCTTCATTAATTGCTTTCTGCCATAAATCTTTATCTAAACTATTCAAAACTTCTGCATAAGTTAAAAATTCTCAGTATCTCCAACACCAACTTTAACATCTTCAACACTATCTTCAAAAACTTCTTCATTAATAACTTTATCATTAACATCACCACTAACTACTTCATCACTAGCTTCTCCACTAACATTAACACTAACCTCTTTAAATAAATTACTTAAATCACACAGTCTCACTTTCCTACTACACATTTTCAAAAAATCGCTAACATCACTTTTACTATTATTAAATTTCACATCTCTTGAATAAACAATTTTTAAATTTAAAGGATCCCAAATCTTATAACCGTTATTAGTATAACCTACTAAAAGCCTTTTACTGCTTCTGAAGTCAAGTTTATGCAACTGAAAATTATTTTAAAAACGTTCCTGACAAACTTTACTTTTAAACATACAAAACCGAATACCAGCCAGCAACAAACCATAAATAAAATTCTATATTCTAACACTGTTCTGACTTTCAATAATGAAACTAATTATATTGGCATTGGTGATGCATTATTATGTGTGCCATATATAATATAATAAGTTATAACTTTATGACAAAAGAATATTTAGTTGTAATAATAAATATTATACCTACTGCACTACATATAGTTTTTTTTAACTGTAAACAAGTAACTTTTCTAAGATTTTTTATTCCACTATAGGGAACTAAAAATAGAAATTGAATAAATCTTAATGCTTGGCTTTTATTGACCTGTTGCTGCTGGCAGTACTTTGAATACCTCAAAAAATTTGGTAACAATACTTCTGTTAAACAAAGAGACTGGTAAAGTAATGTTATGCTTGGGATTGTTATGTGGGTTGCATTTTTAACAAAACACTAGGAGGACGCTGTCAGATTATCTTGGCAGGCATAAATTGATTCAGAGTTTAATACGGAAATATAGCTACGCAATTACCCTATTGTGTACTTATGTTTCGGAAGGAAGTGGATGAGGCCCGTACAATACCAGTTGGCTTTTTATACCCAGCAGTAGGTACTCACAATCTTAAATGACGATGATGATGAGTAGTTTTTTTTTTAAATAAGGCTGGGTTCCTTAAAGTGGGGTCCGTAGAAATGGTATCAGGGGTCCGCAGTAAGTCTCATTATATTAGTAGTAAGGGCATCGATTTAGAATACCTAGATACACCAACAACGCCTCACACGCGGCTTGAATCAATTGTGCTAAAAACGCGTATTAGCACAATTGCACTCGTAGACGCGCGCCGATCACCGTCAAGTCAACATGCCTGAGTGCTCCGTGAAAAAGTGCAAAAATAATACTTCAAATAGATAAAAAAAGAAGAAAGAAAGAAGAAAAAAAGAAGAAGAAAAGAAAAAAGGATGGGGTTTAATATATTTATTAAGTATTCATTCAAGGTATCATAATGTAATGAATTTGTGGCTAAATTTACCTTCTACCTAAGTAAAAACATTATTTTTCTAAAATAGTTTGAATAAATCGCTTACGCGGTTGTCCCTTTCCCTCGCGTGACGCTATTCACGTGTTAAAAGGGACGATTCATAAAAGTAGAACATAGTTAAATACTAAATATATAGAGCCGCCTGTTTAGTTTTTTAAAGTTAGTTTTGTATTCCACATCTTTTGGCGGTATGTTGGTATGTTTCTATGGAATTAAAATTAATAAATGTTTTAATAATAATAAATACTCAGATCAAAGCGAAAATAATAATTATTTATGACCGATAAGTACTGTACCTACTGTACTTCTACTGATATTTGTCAAACATTATTTTTACACGCTTTGTATTAAATTGCAATACATGTATGTATGTAAGTATGTTTGTATGTATGAATGTATGTTTGTTCGGGTCAAATCTTGCAAATTAATTTTAATGCAGTTATTCTCCTCAACCGATTGAGCTTTTTTTGCAAACATATAAAGTCCGTTGAAAATGTAATATGATGGTACCATCTAGCTGGTCTGATGATGGAGACAGAAGGTGGCCATAGGTAATGACGTAGGTTGCAGTAGGCGGACAGATTATTGTGAAAACAACGATCGTTGGCCTAAGTAGTAGTAAACAAGTTCGGTGACCGCATTAGGTGAACGAAATAATGTAATTGCCATTTTGGCCATGTTGGCGGTTTGTGTTATTTTTTTATTTTTATTTTGTTATGCGTCTAATGATTTATACCTAATTTGAAATGAATCTGAAAAGATCATCAGGCACTATATTAAAATAAGTGGCGGAAGTACATTGTTAAGGCGGTATAATGGTAATTTTTTTAACGATGCAAATACTGCGATGTATAATGCACATGAAGCTATTTAAAAATACAGATGCAAGTGATCAATTTCACCATATTTATAAACTGACAAAATCAGCAGTTCAGAAATATGTGTATTTGCGTCTGCATTATATTTGTAAAAAAGAAAACATTAAAAAAAATTACTTCGAAACCAACACAAGACAAGACAAGTTAACAATATATTAAATTTTGTGTCAGGGTACATAAACATATATGTTTTAATAATAAGTTATTTGTTTTATTTTTACTATAATTTATAAAAAAAATAGTGCAACTAGCATTACACCAATTTTATAAATTGTACAATACGTACTTGAAAATAATTTTGTTAAACACGACTCCACTTACTCTGTTCCTACAAGAGGCGGAGATCGTTAAATTTTACGACTTTCGCGATGATCGTATTTTGTAATGTCACAACCGCCTAACGCGTGCAATACAAATAAAACCTTATCTGTGGGGAATACAGTTGTATTTAATTTTTATAAATATGGTCTTAGCACATTATACGTTTTTAAATTGGCTACTATACACGTATACTTACAACTAAGCGAGTCGGGACACTTTTTCGACGTGAATTTGTAGGTGACGGTGTATCTAGGTATTCTAAATCGATGAGTAAGGGTAATGAAAGTACCAATAAAAGTGGTTTTTAATATAAATAAGTCTAATATTTTGGCAGGATTGTTTAAATTGGGAAAGTGGTCCGTGGTTGCACAAAGTTTAAGAAACCCTGAAATAAGGCATTGACTACATACCTACCTACTAAACTAAATATACAAATTGGAAAGGACATCATTCATTTTGGACCAAAAACTGAAAAAGCCGGCCAAAAAAAAAGTATAATATTCGGATAGAACACATAATTCCTGAATTTTTTTCCTATGACGTCAACCCTGTGCGCCCCATGGTTATACCTACCTCTGTGCGCCTGCGCCGTTATCTTATTTTTAAAAACAGGTTTAAACTTGTGAATTGTAACGTTCTATGTGTGCGGGGGCTTAGTATTAGTAATGACAATTCTTCGTTATCGCAAAATAATTCAATAAACAAGATCAAATGCTTTAAACAACACTATGATAATAACAATTTTATTGTATTTTGATAGCTTGTAACAACATAACCATGGGGCGCACAAGTTTGGTGTAATAGTAAAAAAATATAAGAATTGTGTGTTCTATCCGAAAATTACATTTTTTTTTTCTGGCCGGCGCTTTCACACTTTGGTCCAAGAATGTATGGAACGTGAATGATGTCCTTTAAACGAACTTGTTTTGACAAGTGACATCGTTTACCTGTCAAATTATGTTTTTATAGTCTATGGATTCTGTACTGCAAATTCGGATACATGCATTTTACTATAAAAGTTCGGATACAGATTAAAAATAATGAAAATTGTTTGTTCAGGCTGTGGTCCAAAGTTACCCAGAATGACTGTATCCTCTTCTTAACTAATTATGACAGTTATAAGCACTATATGCTTATTATATGCTTTACTTTACATTTTTATTTTTCAAACACATTCTGGGCCTCTAGTCTGCTTGTTGGATAGCATTTCAATAGTGTGTCGGTGGCCTGATTTTGACAGAAATACTATATAGAAAACTGTCAAAATCAGGCCACTAACACATAATCAAGTATTATGCCTGATAATAGCAATCATCAGCCTACATTAGCTCCACATAGTCTGAAGGCATTAAGATACCAGCATATGGCATAAAAATTGAGTAGATACATTAAGACAGTTTTCAGTGAATAATTTACTTAACATTAATGTTACATTTTTAATTGATTTCAGAAAGAACTACAGGAATTATTCTCGTTTCGAGATATGTTCTTTGAGAATCATCCGATTGAAATGGCAACGGAAAAGAATAGATTGGTGCAGGAGAAGAAGGATGTGCTTGTTGAAAAATTTGACAAGATCGATGGTGAGTACTTTTAAAACCACTATGCGAAGTACTACTCGTATTACTAAATCTGTGGCAAAGTGCCATGACTGTCTATTCTATAGTTTTTACTGTGTGCCTTTTGCGAGTTCTTTTGCTATTTGATTATACATACAGGGTATGAAAAGAAGCTTAACGAAAACGAAAAATACAGATTGTTCCCATCATTACTATTACTTTCTTGTATGGAGCCATACCTGGGAACCTGATAGTTAAGGAGTTATTGAGGAACATAGTCAAAACTTTTTTTTTTACGGTTTTTGCGGAATCTGTTTAAAAAGGTTATTAGTAAATTTTCTTCAAAAGGAACATTAGTATTTTTCTTCCATTTTCAATCAAAAAGAGACGTTTTAAGTTACAAACCGCAATGAATGTCGAATGCACAATGATGCGGCGGCTCGCGGCCGGCCGGCCGACTCGTATCGTACGCTATATGCACACTAAGTTGCACGCGTTCCATTGCGTGTCATAAATAACACCTGTTTTTGATACCCAAAAATAAAAGTCGTTTCCCAGCATTTATTTTTACTTAATGTTTCTTAGTTTGATGTACACTATGCGTATATTACGGCTTCGGTAAGGGTCTTTTAATACCCTGTATAGAGTTAACTAGCGACCCGTCCCGGCTTCGCACGGGTGGACATTTTTTTTTAATATAGCATATGTTACTTAGCGCTAATGTAGCATTCTAAAGGTGATTTTTTTTTTCGTTGCAAACATACATACAAAAATACAAAGCTTTCCTCTTTTTAGGGTTTCGTAGTCAACAAGAAACCCTTATAGTTTCGCCATGTCCGTCTGTCTGCCGACCCCAGCCTAGCTCATAGACTCTGAGTACTAGAAAGCTGTAATTTGGCATGGATATACTAAGTCATCGTCGTCCTGTCCCCCCACACATAAACACGACCCGACGTCGCGTCGTACCACGATGCGGCGTCTTGTCTAGTATTTGACAGGCAATAAGGTTTATACTAGACTGGTGCAACGCTTATTTTTGCGGTGCGACGTCCATCCGTCGTATCGTGTTTGTGTTTCGGCCCACTCGGTTAGCCAGCAATGAGGGCCAAAACACATAAACACGACACGACGTCACGTCGTACCACGATGCGGCGTTTTGTCTAGTATTTGACATGGAGGATCATGCGTTGCGCAACGTAGATACTTTTGTGTCTTGTGTGGGATACAAGCTACCAGTGAATATGAAATCAGTATGAAATCAGCCCTCACTGCGCAGACGTAGACACTTGTGTCCAGTTACTTCCACCTGACACTGATACAGTAACTTGGTTTCCTTGTATTGTGTGCCGTGTCGGTAACAAAAAGTGTCTACGTTTGCGCAGCGCCTTAGTGTTGATGGACTTCCATCAACACTAAGGCGCACGCAAACTGGATACAAAAAGTGTCTACGTCTGCGCAAGGAGGACTGATTTCATATTCACTGGTAGCTTGTATCCCACACAAGACATAAAAGTGTCTACGTTTGCGCAGCGCCTTACCTTCACCACTCTCCTTGTGTCAGTGAGAAATTGGTTTTACATGTTGGCCCTTAGGTGGCGCTACTACGATCTGATATTTGTCTTATAATTAGTAGAGATAGTAATCTGAAGCTAATAATGTTAGCGATGTACCTAAAGCAGAACCCCTGTTGATCGCTACTCACCCATTCTCGTATCTGCTGCTTAGTTGCAGTTTAACCTTTTCACCGCCCAACTATCCTGCACGCGATGTCCCGCTGTACGCCAACGTATAAATGTATTTTAATAAAGTAGGTACAAAGAAGAACTTCTATAGAAGTGCTGGCGTGGCGTGGACGGCACGAAAATCTCGAACTTCTATAGAAGTTGTTGGCGGTAAAAAGGTTAATTTGTATTGCTGTGGTTTGGTAAATGGGTATCAAGTAACAATTAATGGACATAGGCATAAAAACTAAGGGACTTACTAATAAACAGACTATGATTTTGGAATTGTTATTCCGTGTGTTGTGGTTTATCTCATAATAGAGTAAACTAGACCAATAACCATTCAAAGCTTAAACTAAACAGAGTACCTGTATACTCAGTTTCTTGGTAGGTTTACTTTAGGGTCAAAAACGCGAGTGTTATACTCACGCATAGTTTTCCAAACTTATGGTGACCGTTGTTTATCAGGCCCGATTCGAATCAACCCGATCCCCACCGCTCCTATCCGGAATCCCTCGGAGAATCTAGTAGGGAAAGCGGACACCCTTCTGTGATTCCATTCCCCCTAGACACCCTCTAACGGTGTTTCGATCACAGGGCTTAAGGAACCCTATAAGTTTCTCGCTGCCCCCAAAAAAGTCCATCAGACTCTCTAAAAATAAAAGCTTTTCATCAAAGTGCTAAATACGCCCTTGTGTTGCTAAGTAGCTAACCGATGGAGTTGAAAAAAAAATTCTTTTACAGTTGACAAGCAAGTACCGCTTGCGCAACGGGCACTGTTCCTGTATTTAAAAGGTAGATGCTACAACATACACCCTAAGTACGACTCCCGTGCGACGCAGTGCTTAAGTAGAGCTGTGAAACTCGACCCTCATATGGTGGATGCGTGGAACGAGCTGGGAGAATGCTACTGGAAGAACATGAACGTTAAAGAAGCGAAGGCCAGTTTCGAGGGTGCATTGAAGCATGTTGGTATTCTACAGAATTATTATTTTGCAGTCTAATTTATAAATATTATACAATATACGAGTATAGTACGTGACTAAACCTCTAGGAATCCATTTGTAGGTGAAGTGTTTTAAATTTGTAAAACAATGCTAGCTTATTTATTTGAATTTGCATTAGTAAAAAATAAATGTAGTTTATAGAAAAAAAATTATAAATAAATAAAATGTTGTTTACCTCAGACAAAAGTTTGTGTGAATCGATGCATAAGTATTATTGGTTTTTAAAAAAAATTGTTATATGACATACTTATAGTTTACTTTTTGCAGTGCCAATCAATTACTTTGTTTCAGTATAAGATATTTTTTTAAATATTTTTTGAGGTGTTTTACTACTTTAAATTTAGGTTTTAAACTGATCTCTCAAGACTTTAATTACATAAAATAAAAATCGATTATCGATAAGATTACATAGTAAGCTAAATTCTCCTAGATCCTATTGTAAACTAAATTATTTTAATTCATCGAACTCTTTACTTTAATTTAAACATATAAATAAAAACGAATTACTAAAAATTTCTACAAACAAGTATCTAAGGCGCTTCGCAGATATAGCAACTTAAGTTGCGTAAAATATCGACTTAGTTAAAGAAAATATCAAGTTTTTAAAAGTGTAATAGTTGCAGCAACTGCTAACGGTTGGCGCAATGCTAAATAAACTTTACAAATACATAGTCAACAGTCAGTGATTGCCAGTTGGGAAAACCAGCAACCTGACACAATTTGTAAAAAATTGATAGTTGCTAGTTGCGGTGATTCAGAACTGATACAATCATCGATTGCAGCAACTGAATGTTGTTGTCGGTCATCAAAAATGCAACTAGAGTTGCCATGTCTGCGCAGTTTCTTTAGGTTATATGGCAACAGCTAGTAGCTAGTTGCCTGTCCTCTAGTTAACAAGGAATTTAAATAGGGATTAACGCAAATTAATTAGTAAAAGGTTTTATACCTTCTTTATACCTGACGTTAGGTTTACAAATTTCCTCTGCCTGCGGAGCGCCTAAAATGTTAAATTGTTTGATTTCAGGACCGTAACCGTCTTTCCCTACGCTGCCTATCAATAATACTGCGTCAACAAAGTGATACCAAGCCCAACGAGGCCACAGCAGCTATTCAGAAAAGCGTAGAGCTAGCAAAGGAGGCCGTATCAAAGGACATCAAAGATGGTGTCTCATGGACGGTCCTGGGCAACGCTTACCTGTGCCAGTTCTTCATGGTCTCCCAGGATCCGGCGGTGCTCAAGTCCTGCATGAGCGCGTACAAGCAAGCTTTTAATGACCCTATCGCTAAGGGTCAGCCAGACCTCTTTTATAATATGGGCGTTGTGAGTATTTTTTATTTTTTTTTGGTAATGCAACATTTTACCTATTTCTGTCGCCAGTAGCATAGTTTGGCATTACTGTGCTGTGATCCAGAAAATTTGTAGGCCATAATAACTGAAGTTTCAGAGATGGCTACGCGCGTATAATACGTCATTGCTGCCTGACCGATAACAAGCGAAGCTCAAGGCGAGCGGCTAAGCTGACTGCGAATGCTCGCATCGAACATTTTACGTTACGATGATACTCTCGCCACCCTCTCCCAAAAGCAAAGGTTAAAGCTAGCCGGGCGAGAAGGATGGGTATATCCTCAGTTTTGAAGAGTGTTTTGAGAACCGTTTGATCGAACTATCGTCAGAGGTAGGAGTGAACAGGTAAAATAAGAAACCTGTTCCGCTTGTTCCAGTTCCAGTATGATAACAGTTCAAACCTGTTCCAAAATAACAGCCTGTTGTGTTGTAACATAGTATGAGTACCTTTACATAAGATTCATTGTAATATGTTACAATGGAACTCAAACGGTTTCAGTGTATGTTCCTGAAATGAAAACCATCCTTCATGCTTAACAGGCTTTGATTAAATTTTAGAAAATTTGCCAAAATACATTAATTAATTTAATTAATTATTTATTTTATTAATAAATTATTTGGCATTGTCTGGCATGCGCATGCGCATTATCTGGCAAAAAATGAGCGCTACGTAATTTGTGCGTATCCGAACGAACGAATGCAACACCTGTCTGTTCTGTGCTTGGAACAGGCCTAACAGCTGCTATCTCTTTCCAACCAAAGGTATAACAGGCTTTGACAAAATTTTTGAAAATTTGCCAAAATACATTAATTAATTTAATTAATTATTTATTTTATTAATAAATTATTTGGCATTGTCTTGCATGCGCATTATCGCGTGCGCATGCGCATTATCGCGTGCGCATGCGCATTATCTGGCAAAAAATGAGCGCCACGTAATTTGTGCGTATCCGAACGAACGAATGCAACACCTGTCTGTTCTGTCCTTGGAACAGGCCTAACAGCTGCTATCTCTTTCCAACAAAGGTATGCTGCGTAAGCTAGAATAGAGAAGAGCATGTTCTGAAGCGTTATCTCTTTCTAACAAAGGTAACCTACATAAGCTAGAATAGAGAAAAGCATATTTTGGCCTAGATTCGGGCTGTTGTGGAACTGGAACATTTTCTAAACAACAGTTCCATATTGTTATTTAATGAAACCTGTTATTTTTATCTGTTCCGATATATACCCCTCACTCCTAGTCAGAGGGTTTCTAGAGGAGATGGCATCTCGCAAACATGTCTCCGCCCATTACTAGATTCTCTGAGGAGTTCGGATCGGATCGAGAGCGAAACAACCCGAGGGTGCCTCTAAAGGCTAACATCACCTCGGCTCGAGTTGTTCGGGTCGTAAGGGAAACTAAACCCTGAGGAAATCTCATCCAATCAAACGGAATTTACGTGGAGTCCAGGGACTCAAAGCAGTAGGAAGTCTTTATTTAATGTTCCTTAGGTAAGATAGGTAAGATGTTAGGTGATGATAAGGCCAAAGGAAGGAGCGCACTTCACCCGGAATCCTCAACTGGAGAGGAACTGGGTTATCTTATCACTAGCTGCCGGAACGCAACAATGCTACCAACAGTGATGTTATGGCGATATATTTAGATAAGATGGTGGTAGCTAGCCAGGCGGACAATCAAGTCCTACCACCAACCAAACCGAGTACACAAACCATCTTCTTAAACTTCTCTTTAAAAGTTTTGTTGTCTTGTGTAAAATTTAATTATTTGGTTTGTTCTTGCTTTGGTTTTTTTTGTGTATGGTTGCGCTCCCTCCCACACTAAGGTGTTTGCGGAAGACCAGCGTCAGGTTTTGCTATAATCAACGAGGCCTGACATCATGCTGAGCGGGCATTTTTTATGCCACTTTTATCTAAAAATTTTATGTCACCATAATCAGCTCACATCAGTCCACTGCTGCTGGCCTCTCCCGATGCATGCCACTGAGCCCGATCTTCGGCTATTCTCATTCAACCGCTGCCAGCCACTTTGCGTATATCGTCGCTCCCCCGCGCCAGGGGGCGTCCTTCAATTTTCTTACACACAATATTGTATGTAGTAATGTAATTTGTGTTGTGTCACTAATAAATGATTTCTATTCTATTCAACATCCTCACTCCGCTCATACCAGGCCCAGAAGTACGAAGAGCAGTACTCTGAGGCTATCGAGAACTTCGAGTACGGGTGCCGCCTGGACCCGTCGTGGGAGCCGCCCCGCCAGGAGCTAACCCGCCTGAAGGTCTACCTCACCAACACCAGCGAGCTGGTGCGCACAAAGGGCAAGATCAAGGTCAAGAAGCTGGCGCAAATGGTGCAGGTAAGCTACGCCAAGGACGTTTTTTATTGAAAGCTGCAGGTGGAGTGGAGTCATTTGCCAAGCTAAATATTTAAAAATATAATTGACCTAAAACACATCATTTCAAAAAGCTCGACCATAAATTATTTAAATAAACTTGGTTTTTGTTGATAATTAACGTATATGTAGACTTTAAATTAAAATTAACATAAGAAAGTTAAAATAACAAAATAATGTAAACAAATTTTATACATTTTTAATTAAAACTAATTGTGCATATCTTTAGAGGGCTATAATTGGGGTTTCTGTACGGGCACAGTATTCATATTTTACTTACCAGTAATCGGACTCCTTTGTTGTTGAATGCATGCCGCCACTGCGTATACCTACGCACAGAAACTCAGTCAAGGGACAGGGTTGTCATAACAAAAACTACTTAAATATTCTACATAAAAGTTTTAATTTGAATTAACTACCGGTCGTCCCGTGGAAATCGGTGGAATTTCAAATCTTTATTAAACCTTGATGAAGATTTACTGTTTAAAACAGAACAAATCGTGTAGCCCATTGTAATTATGGACGTGCAATATATGTATAGGCAGGTATTAAATTTCGTTACACTTAACATGTACACCCCTTCATTAGAACAGGCAAACTAAGCGAGATTGCCTGCGCCGACTCTGCCGCTCGCTTCCCCTCATCCCCCCCATCGTTGCCCCACGCTAGTACATCAGTCAGCCGACTGCAAGTAATAAGACTGTGGTACGGGATCGAATGCATAAAAAGGAGATCCGCAATAGAAATAAAGTTACCGACATAGCCCGAAGAATTGCTTAGCCCAAAGTGGTGGTTCCCTGTGTGGTGCCGGGGATAAAGAATTGCACCACCCCATCTCTTCCCGTGGGTGTCGTAAGAGCCGACTAAGGGACCATTCCAGAGGATGGGCAGCAGCATCTCTCTGAGGTAACCCTCAACCAACTGCGATCGCCAACCCGCCTGCCAAGCGTGGCGATTACGGCAAATACCCCCTCATACCCTTGGGGGAGGCCTTTGTCCAGCAGTGGACGTCTTTTGGCTGACATGATGATGATGATGATGAAGTGGTAGTAGACAGGGCACATCGCTCGTAGAACTGATGGCAGCTGGGGCAGAACAATAGGGTATTTGACTACAATGAAAATATTGATCAAACTTTTATTAACTTAATAGTAAACATGTTTTGAAACTAATTTAGCCAGCACATAATTTTAAAATAAGTATGATTTTTATAAAAAATCATTAATAACATAATATAACATATGCGAATACCTGTTAATAGCTAAGTAGATTTATAGAAATGTATCCATATATTGTATAAGTGCTGTTGGTGTTCTGAACAAAATAAAATAAAATAAATAAATAAAAATGTTATGATTGACCACGTGATCAAAAACGCACGGGATGACGCTGAATCTGGAGTGACGTCACCAGCTTGTTTACAGTAAATGTGAATCAAAGTTTTGTACGTTTAATTTGACAGCTAAAAGTTTGCTTACAAGCAGGTGACGTCACGACATCACGTGACCTGCATGCATGGCGTCTTCAGCGTTTTGGCGACTATTTTATTAATTTGAATTTTAATGGCAATTTTCATAAAAAATAAAGAAATTCATAACGAATTAATCGAATTGCAAATATATTATGCTATAATTGAACCATTAGACATATTTTTCTAAAACCTGTCAAATACCCCATTCTCAGTGACGGGTAGCCGCTAGATGCGAGCAGAACAAAACAGGTCGTTGTAAAGATCCTTGAGGAGGCCTTACTCCAGCAGTGGACGTCCTTCAATTGAGATAATGATGGTGACAAATTATGATTGTAAATGTTTTATTTGCAGAGCATCGACAACAAAATGCTAGGAGTCTACGGCCCGGGCACCTTCCACACGTTCGGTATCCGAAACGAGGTCACCCTCGAGCTGGTGACCTTGGACCAGCTGCAGGAGGGCACCAACGAGGGCAAGGTGGTGCTGGCGAAGGTCGTCGGATCCATACACAGCGAGAACGCTGTGCCTTTGTGAGTTAAACCTCACCATTTATTATCATTCTCAACTTTAGGTCTACTGCTGAATATAGGGCTCTCCAGTAGATCGTTGCCATACTCGGTCCTCAGTCTTCCGCTTTCATCAACAACCCGCCGCTTTCTTAAGGTTAGATTCACACTTAAACACTCTAGCCTGCCTAGTTTCAAAACATAGAACTCTTAGATTAAGACTACGAAGACACACACACGCGCGCGCTATACCAGGGACGCCACGACACGGTCAACTTGGTGAGGTCCTTACGTTCTAGAAGTTTAGATGTACGGTGGTGCTGGTGAGGGTCGTCAGTTCCATACACACGGCGAGAACGTTGTGCCTTTGAGAGTTAAACCGTAACCTTCATCATCATTTCAGCCTACATAGGTCAACATTGGCTTCTCCCATCCTTGAGCATCCAACCAATTCCCGCTGCTCTTTTAAAGTCGTCGATTTAGTGAGCTCGGCTTTACGACACGACTCTCGAGCTGGTGACCTTAGACCAGCTACAGGAGGCACCAACGAGGGCAAGGTGGTGCTGGTGAAGGTCGTCAGGCTCCATACACAGCGAGAACGCCATGCCTTAAACCTTAACCCTCATCAGTCTACATAGGTTCTCTACTGAGCATAGCTATCTGTCTTCTGCATCCATCCACTTGCCGCCGCTTTTTTAACCCTTTCCACATGAGATGATACGATCGTTCGTTTCGATCACGATCAAATTTTACCCTTAACGCCAATTGTTGCGCCTGTTTCAGGCGATCGTGTTAGGCCGGATATTTTTAATGGAAGAAATAAAAAGAAAAAAAAAAGCTGGAAGTCGAAAAGCGTTCCGAAGAAATAACGAAATAAATATCGACGATGATCATAATATTAGTCGACGACTCGTTATAAACTATAGCCCGGCGATTTTAAGTCGAAATTCCGTCCGAAGGACGTCGCGATCTGGATCTGAAAGGGAGGCAGATTAGGAGTACGAACACCCGGTTCAAATGCGCGCTATACCAGGGGCCCGACCGCCTAACCGATCGCTTTGACTTCGTGTGTGGTTTATGACGTTATCTTGTCTTTTCGTGCCGCCTATGAAAGCAATATCGAAAGCTATAGCCTTTAGCTTTTGATATTGCTTTCATAGGCGATGCGAGGTGGCAACATGACGTCACAAACTATACGCGTAGTCAAAGCGATCGGTTAGGCGGTCGGGGGGCATGTACAAAAATGTGCCTGGGCGCTTTCCCCGTTCCCGAAACGATCTACCTGAGGTGAGATCCAAGCCTCGTAAGCCTCTCTCAAGTTATGAAATTTACTAATTCGGTTCAGTGTAGGGGCTCTTAGTAAATGCATCCCTCACTCCTGTGTCCGTTGGCCATGTAACTTTACCAGGGGGACGATTTTTAAATTAGTGACTACTTTTGACGCTATGATTATTTATATTATCAATTACCGTGTGCTTCTTTCTCTAATTCAAAGTTACTGGTAGTCAAAAAATCTAAGTTCGTAGCTTATTTTTGCATAGATTTTTTTAATGTATCTTAAAAATCAAATTGTTAATAGTGCTAAAACTATATTTTATAGTGTAGTTGATATCACTCTTCATTTCGAAATCACTGGTGAGATTAAAAAATGTTATAAAATGTAAATATTCAGTGCAGTGAAAGGCCACAGTGAATAAGCGTGTTCGTTCGCAGCACGTTCGCGACGGTGGACGCGAGCATGGTGTACGTGTGCGTGTCGGTGTACAACTGGACGACGGAAGCGGCGCCATCATCGGCCCGTATCAGTCCACTATAATATGCCTCTCCTAATGCATGCCACTAAAGGGCTAGTGAACACATCCCTTACTAGTGTATCCGTTGCCCGTGTAACTTTACCAGATTGTTAAAAAATGCAATTATTCGGTTTAACGTAGGGGCTCTTCGTGATCGTTCCCTCATCAGTGTTTCCTTAGCCCGTGGAACCTTAGATTGTAATTAAATGCAAATATTCGGTTCAATTCTTTTTAGTTTTAACTTAGTGGCTTTTAGTGGCAAACTTTTGGTCACCCGTCGAATGACCGGCATTCGCAAAAGTTGCGTAACTTCAATCGCAGACCGAGCGCCGGGAACTGCACCTTCGAGCTCCTCCCAGATTGTTAAAAAATATACATATTCGGTTCAGTCTTCACTGAACGTCACTGCCCTTTGGTCATAGTGAACGCATTCCTTACAAGCGTGTTCGTTCGCAGCACGTTCGCGGCGGTGGACGCGAGCATGGTGTGCGTGTGCGTGTCGGTGTACAACTGGGCCGACGGGCGCGGTGCCATCATCGGCGACTGCGTCTGCATACCCGAGCCCAAGCTGGCGATACAAAAGATGGATTCTGACTCCGCGGTAAGATTTACAACTATCATTAGCTAACCAATGTAACTTTTTAATGGGGTTGTCAAACATGCTTGAAAATGAGGTCATTATTTTTTGTTTATTTGCCGTTCTCAAAATGTCCCGTCCTCATTGGTGACATTTTCTTAATTTATGTACGTACGCACGTGCGTGCGTGCGTGCGTACGTGCGTACGTAAACGCAAATACGTGTTTTAATAGAAGTGTTATTTTTGTTATTGGCATAACAACGAGCTACAGAAACAGATAAACCCCTAGCCAGCCCGTATGTAATTAGAAACCACATTACCTTATTTCGCTCTGGATAAGGTTAAAAAACAATAGAAAGTAAAACCTGCCCTGCCTAACTATGGGTGGGATAATAAAAACCAGCAGTGCTATTCTCTAAGCAAAACAGCGTCGACCTCGATATTGAACTCGCTCATAACTTGCAAACGAATGTAGACTTTATTAGTATTTTAAAGTAGGTTGAAATTAGCGTAGCGGGTTATTTTTTAATTTCATCTTTTAATCCTCAATTTGCACTGCATCCTTATTCAAACATACTTTGACATTAAGTATATTAAACGTATAAATGAAATCACGTAGGAGTTCTTTTTATTTTATTTTATTTTATGGGTAAGCACAGTGCCTTGATCTCACCTGATGTTAAGTGATGATAAGGCCAATGATGGAAGCGCACTTCACCCGGGAACCTCAACTAGTAAGGCACTGGCTATCTTATCTCTAGCTGCCGGAACACAACAATGCTACAAACATTGATGTTATGGCGACATATTTAGATAGGACGGTGTGGTAGCTAGCCAGGCGGACAAACAAGTCCTACCACCAACCAAACCAAGCATACAAAGATATACCTCCCGCTGGGAATCGAACCTGGGACCTCTGGGTCTAAACCGGTGGTCTTAACCACTAGACCACTGAGGCGGCACTTTAAACCATTAACGATTTTTTCCACAATTGGAATGCCCCTCTGAATTCATAATTTTTCAATATTTAAATCCGGAATTCATAACGCTCGTCAGTATCATTCTGAGAGATCGATCTGAAAATTTTATAATAACTAGTGGTCGCCCAGTGGTCGAAATTCGACCTTAATTTTATTAAGGCTGCACGGATTGTATCCTAATAAGCAATGAAAAATTAAAAAAGATAGAATGTGAGTTTGGGTTGGCATTGACACATTTCGGCCGCTCCTCTTCCATTTTTGTTTTTTTTTAAAAGAGTACATAATATGCGTGTGTGGTGTGTCAAATACATATGCGTGTGTGTCAAAAACATGGTAGTGTGTGTAATTTTTGTTTTAATGATTTAATATATTTTTATGCTTAATTAAAAAAAAATATTAACATTCTGCATTCCTTCTTTCTCTAAATAAGTGTGCGAAATTTCATACTCCTCCGTCCGTGCAATTTTCATAAAAAGGGGTACAAAGTTGCTTCACGTATTAATATATAGGTGAAAAAATCAGTATGCCGGTGGAGAATAGTTACATTGTATGCGATTTCGTGCTTTCTATATGGTACGGGTTCAGATTATGAATTCAGCAAGGCATTCCAACTGTGTGAGGCCAGCCTTAAGCATGAATTACTGTTACCTAAAAAGTTGTTAATAAACACACGATTGACGGAACAAAATAGTGACGTCATAGTTTCCATTTTTTTAAAACGTTTTAGCAAATGCTACAAAAATAAAATTTTGTTATATAAAAAAATCAACCAGCCTCGAGTAGGATTCAAACTTTGGGAGTCGACCCTTGAATGTACCACCCGAGCTTCTTGAGACTGATGGTTGATTTTTTCTAGTAAAATTTTATCTTGTAACTACGTAATATCAACAAATTCTCTGGATATCTACCATTAGGAATCTTAAGAAAGAAATGAATTTCTATTTAAGAGCGTTTACGCCGCACACTAGCGCCGCCAATGAAAAAAAAACATATCTAGTAATTAGAGATAGAAAATCAAATTATGCTCAACAAACTATTTAAATGAAGTAATTTAGCATTTTTACGTCACCTAATGAACATCTGACATGTTATGGTTTAGTTAAATACGGCTTTATAGTTAAAAGTTGCCGTTTTTAGCTGTAACGTCTTAAAATTTGTCGATCGTACACATAGCACTGTGCATGCAAAAATAAAAATAGTATATATAATACCAGTCGACTGTCCAATTTCGCAGAAGTACGAGTTCAAAGCGATCCGTGTGAACAACCCGATGCTGCTACTGCTCAACGGCAAACGCGTCGCTCGCCACCAGTGCGCCCACACCCGCTTCACCAGCACCTACGAGGTTCACTGACAGACGCGCGTCCGGGGCTGCTTACAGATCACCTTCACTACGGCCCCGGAGTAGAGCGAGCCGGCGAGCTTACCTACCGCAAGTTTTGTTCCTTTTTTGTTTATTGATTTGTGACAAGTAAGACTTACTATATAACGAACTCCGGAATAGAGCCTTTAAGGTGGGTATCTATTTTGTTCGCGCACCTACTGCAACTGCTACTGTTGGTACGTTTGCAAATATCGGTTTTCTGTGTAGGCAGTACGTAGCGTCTTTATCGGAACAGTTGCAGTTAGATAACCTTACCTAAACATAGTGCTAGTGTTATTAACCATTTTATCAAGTTTTTGATGTGTAACATCTTTCCGCTCGCCTTCTAATACAATTTGTGGGAGTGATTTCGTGAAATGTGACGGAAGTAGGTGTAACAGTGTGACAGGAAGTCGAGGAAGCGCGCAAGCGCTCGCCATTTTGTAAGTTTAAAATCGATATTATGAACATGACATATTATTATTTTGTGTCATTTGACTATCAAAGGTCATTTTGATATGTCAAATGTCTTCTAATGAATGCATTTAATGAATGCATTTATTTTATAGTTATAAAATGATGTAATACCTGACCCATTTTTTTTCAGAATATAATGTTAAAATTGCTTATTGCTAAGGTTTGATGTCAAATGTTACACATCATATGCGACTACTGTAGGGCTCGCTGGTTTTTTTTTATTTATTTATTGATTTAAATAAAACAATCAGCAAGTCATACTTCAAAAACAAGTAAGCAGTTACATTTTATTGATTAATTTGAATAGGAGAACTGACTTGCGTTGGCCACCATGTTTATTCTCGTTTATGCTCGTGCCCGCTTCACTAGCACGTATGAGGTTCACTGACGGAGGACGCGCGCCCGGGGCTGCGTACAGATCACCTTCCATATGACCCCGGAGTAGAGACAGCCGGCGAGCTTACCTACCGCAAGTTTTGTCCACCATTCAATCACGCTTTGTTTATTTATTGATTTAAATAGGACAACCAACAACTAAGTACATTAGAAACCACATCTGGGATTGACATAAACCAACGATACTTATCAATCCCGTACGTTGGTCAATCTAATACATTTTCATTTCTGTTTCCATTTGAATTCCATTTCTCTAGCGTGATTCCACTTTTCAGCATTCTTTTTTAGCTTTCAACATTTAACTTTTACTGTAAAAGTTTTTTGTTCAACCTTAAAATCTTTGTTTCGTAACGTATAGTAATTTCGCTTCGTAAGAGACTACTGGCCTCATGATTGTGACATTAAGTATATTTCGGATAGACAAGTCAAGACTGACCCAACTGGTGCGGTAGAAAATGAACTCTATAGCTATGATCATAAAGATGGTTTCACAGCGAAAGTTGTGAAAGTAAAAAACAAGCGTGATTAAGAAAAGTAATGCTTTATATTATTATTAATGGCTAAAAGTCGAAATAAACGCTACAAAAAGAAGCGGAATAGTGTTAATTTGCCAGGAGCTAGGTGCCAATTAGGCTTATGTGGTTGAACCGGACCCGTACAAGTTAAGTATTACATTAAGGTCTTAACCCATTACATCGTACCATACTGTGATACATCGACTATTAGAACACCCACTAAACCGTTTTGTCACTGGCCAACATGTAACGTTCAATTACTGGAGATGTCGTTGTATATACGACCTTATAATCGATAGAAGAAGGATGTTTATCAGTTCCTGTGAGGACAGTAGTGTGTGAAACTTTCCATCCTGACACGTTCCTATTTATTTATCGTAGTTGTGCTACGTTATAATAGGCAGAGGCCTTAAAGTTAATTTTGGAGCTAGTCAACCTATATGACTTAACCATAATTTAAGTTTGTACGTATTATGTTAAATTATAAATTGTTTTATTCACAATGTGATGTTATTGTTTATTATATTAATGAATTTATGTGCATCCGTTGTCAAGTACCGTAAAACGGGGTTATTTTAGAATTAAAGAAATATTGATAGCATCTCCAAGATTCCCAGTGTCTCCAGATTAGACTTGTTAGTTTAAAGGGAGGCTCCAGCCACTACCTAACTGTGTACTGCTTTAAATAAATAAAACACTTGTCATTTTTTATTTTTCATTAGCTCCTTTAAAGGGCTCTGGCAAATCAATGGACACCATAATTTTAACTTTATCCCCTTGACACAAGGTCGAAAAACAATGAAAAAATTCATAATTTTTTGTGCCCGTAATTAGCCCGTTTAGCTCACGATCTTGCCATAGATTTGCATGTGAAAGTCAAATGAAAATAACAAAAGCTATTATAAACTACATTCAAAAGTTACCCCGGTTTGCTGTATTATTCTACAAGCTATGTTTAATTTGGGTTACCTAATTAATATATGAGTGGGATATTTATTGTCAACTTTTGAATGCATGATATTCGGTCTATTAATATAGTATTTAGTGCCCCCGGGAACATTGTATTTAACCGGGATTCAAATATTCATATAAGTATATTGTATGGCTTTCTTGGGCCCTTAAACTATAATTATGTGCTAAAAAACACAACAATCCTTTGCTACGATACAACGTGAAAAAAGGACATAAGCACTTACGCATTTATAATATTAATATAATTAGTTATAATAAACATGTAATCTCATAGTATAATGAGTAATAATGACTATATCACAAATAGTATAACGTTTAATAATTTATTTATAATATTTTCAGGCGCCTTGTCAATATTACACTTACGTTGATATATTATGCTTTTTATATTTTTGTAACAAAATAAAGAAATGCATTGATTAAACATATTTCGGTTGAAATTGTGTTGTGAAATTGTGTGGATTAAATTGTCGTTTAAGTATTTTTTATATGTAAGATTTACGTAATAAAAAATATTTTTACTCTTATAATGTTTGTTTAATAAATCGAAGAAAACGTTATTGATAAACATTTTCATAAGGAATTGAGTACCTAATTTATTTTTTATTGAGGAATTGATTTCTTATTAAAACTACAAAACTTTTTCAAAATTGTTTATCATTAATTTATTATAGTTAATCTAGATATAAACTTACAATTTAATGAAACTTATACTTATCAATAAAAAAATTGTTAGAAATAATGTTACAAGAAATGATAAATTGCATATGGTCGAAATAACGGTCACTTGCTAAACGTTAGAAATACCTATGGATCTACCCTGGACCATTGCCCCCTCTTTATTTAAATCTGGTTCATAATTCTCATTATTTAATTCATTCTCTTTTCTCTGTTCCACGTTTTCATAACTGGTAATGGTAGCGAAATTTTTCTCCAATCAATTCACCAGTTAATTAAGACCTCTGTTAAGAACTTTCTCCAAAAAAAATTTTCTAATGTTGAGACTGATAAACTTATGGAGATGATCAAACCTCGTTTCCCTTCTACAATAAACCTTATGTCACCATAGTGATTCACGGTAAACCCCAAATTGGTACCTAAGGAGGTTTTGAACTTTCGTTGAGACTAGATTGGTCTCTACAAGACTGTTACTCGTGTGATCGGAGTCAATTGAAAGGTGATCCTGCTGAGAGGATCTTTCTTGGACGGTTTTCCTCTTTAGCGTTAATTTATCGAGTGTAAATCTCGCTGGTGCTTTACAATAAATCCCCACATATAATTTTAAGCAAACTTTATGTAGGTAATTTATTTAAATATATTAATACAATAAAAGGCGTCCTAAGTTCGGTGGTGCTTACGTGCAACTGACTTCCTAGCAAATGGCGGTTGGGGCTGTCATCACAATGACATTTGACTCGGATAGATACCTCAGAATAATAACTAAAGCTATAGAAACCGGACTAAAATAGCAAAGGTGTCACCAGATTTGTGACGTCATATTTGAGGTAATGTAGTGAGTGACTTTATAAAGGACTCAAGATTTTTTTTGATCACCGATTATCTGATGACCGTTTGACATAACAATACAAAAAATAAAAACTAAGTGTCAACCATTTGTTGCACTCCAACCTCCTTTTCATTTTAGCCATCCTTCTATAGCTTTAGTTAATGTTCTGAGATAGATACAATTGAGGGATTGGAGTGTTTTCTGTGCTTATAAGATTTTAAAGGGGGGGTCATGGTTATTTCGTTGGGTTTCATAAAGTATGAAAAGATAAAGGTTTTAACTTATTCTTGCCAGGTGATTATACTTGATAATGATTGTAATATGGCAGTAATTATTGACACCGATATAAATGTAGGTATATTTTTTCCAATAGTTGTATTGAAACAGTATTAAATAAATAGGTACTTTGTGTTGTGTAATCTTTGCTGTAATGTAATGTAAAACATACAGTTTTTGGAGTTATGTTATTTAGTTTCAAAAAACGTTATAAAGTAGTTTTAATTGTAAGGTACTAGTAAAAGTAAAATTTAATGAATAGTTATACAGTGTACTCGTATTAACAAAACAAGATACTTACTCAATTATGGAATTAAAATGCACTTACAAAATCATTACAATATTTTTTATTTAACATAACAAATAGCTCGATGACGCTCGATGGCGCAGTGGTTAACGCGCCCGGTCTGCGGTATAGGTGACCAAGAATTTATCATCTCCAGTTTCTTCGTGCTTCGGAAGGCACGTAAGGCCGTTGGTCCCGCTACATTAGCAGTCGTTAATAACTATCAATCCGCACTGGGCCCGCGTGGTGGTATACGGCCCGTTCTCCCTATCCATCCATAGGGAAGGCTCGTGCCCCATCAGTGGGAACATAAATGAACTGGTAATGATAATGGTGGTTGCAAACTGATATATAAAGATATTTTATTTGACGGCTGCATTAGCAGTCGTTAACAACCACCAATCGGCACTGGGCACGCGTGGTACTTTATAGCCTTACATTTTTGGTCACCCATCCGATGACCGGCCTTTGCAAAAGTTGCTTAACGTCAGCAATTGCAGACGCTGTGTTAACCACTGCGCCTTCGAGTTCCTAAAACTAGTGTATAAATTACAATTATTATTAAGTATTTTAATTCAGGCGTAAAATACCTACCCTGTATTCATTATCTACACTTGATCAAATTTTCACTTTTGTATATTCTTCATAATGTACTACGCATTGACCTCCCATAATTGTAAATCGTTTTCCACAATTTCAGCAAACATATCCGCCTTACTCCGGTCTTTGAAGAGCGGCCTTAATGTTTTAAGGTTGAGGCCTAATAAGGCCCCGTTGTCCAACAGCTCGTTTAGCTTGAAGGCCAAACTGGGACTGTAGTAGAGCTTGAGGAGGCTCGGCCTTGAATAGAGGTATTGACTCTCGCGTAGATTCTTCCGCGCCCAAGTCTCAACTGTTTTGTTTCCACTGGCCACCTGTAAGTTAATAAGTAGGTTTTAGCTATGCTATTTTATATACTATAACGCATGATAATTGGAACAGTCGGATGTTTGCGAAAATCCTAGGACGATAGCACAAATCCGTGCTATCGTCCTCAAATCAAATCATTGGAATGTAACAATAAATTTAGAAAATAGAAATAGAAAAGTTTATTAGTGCCATGTGTCCACTCAACATAAAGTCATGCAAGTCCTTAGAATAATAATTACGTATAGAAAGTAAGTCCGCGCGCCCATTTTGAAGCACCTTTTTTGGAGCCAGATATGGCTTCAGACGCCGAGTTTTCAATGTACACTACGGAGTTACAAGTACGTGTGCGTGCGTGTCCCCGAGCGCAATAGAAATCGTCGAAAGTGTGAATTGGTTTAGTGCTTCACTTTTGACAGTGCGCTTGTATGAAGACTATCTTCTATAACGTTATTAATAATATTAATAATATTAATTATTATTATTAATTATTCTAAGGTCAAGTCACCTAAAAGGGTAACCTGACGCTGACGCTAATTTCGTTATCATCCGAGCTATGTTCAGGATCTTTGCAAAAAAACGATGTGGTTTAAGCTAATATCGGCTCATGATTCGCATGTCTTGAGCACTGATTGGCTGATATAAACGTTACGCACTGCATGATTTTTCCAATTATCCTACGACATATTGGAACTATCGGATGTTTGCGAAAATCCTAGGACGATTGCAAAAATCCGTATGGTTGGAATATGACAATAAATTTCTAATCATCTGAGCTATAATTTTCCAATTACCCTACGACACAATACACTTTTATAAACTTAATTTCGCTCTCATGTATAGTGTTATTTTTTAGTTATCACAAATCTAGTTTTCTTTATCTCATCGGTGTCACCCGTAAGTGAGGGAAGATAAGGTCGAAAACCACTGGGAAACCGGCTATCTAAACCTTTTAACTGACATTTTTGACACAACAATGGAAAAGTAGTTGTCCTTCATCCTAACCTGATAGACTTTTTTCATTTTGTATGTTTTAAAAATATATATATTATATTTTAATTGTGTGCATGTTTGTTGTCAAATAAATTATTTCTCTATCTACCTATCTGATGGTAAGTGAAGGCTAAATTCATTCCCAAGGCACGGCAAGACCGAAGATATGAACGCACTAAGCCCGTTATCGTAAATCACTGAGTAGCTGTATTGTTACTAACGTGACACGATGTTGGTAATTTTGTTGCTAACAAAAGAACTTAGATGGTGATTTCTAGCCACGCTTAAACTTAGACATAAAACAAGCCCAACCCCACCACTAAATGAACAACCCAAAATATACCCCGGCAGGGTTATCCAACCCGGGACTTCTAGTTCTGAGACCGTCCTTCTACAACAAGGCAGTTCATTGGATTTGTTAGATGAATTTCGCGAACGCATTATTCAGTTGCAACGAATTTCAGCGTCGCATTTTTTAGCGAATCAATATTTTATGTTGGACATATTTTGCGAACGCCTTATTTAGTTGCAGCGCTCCCCCCTTCCGTGATTGGCCCTCGCTACGCTGCACTTAAGAGCGTTTACGCCGCACACTAGCGCCACTAATGAAAAAAAAAACATATCTAGTAATTAGATATAGAAAATCAAATTATGCTCAACAAACTATTTGAATGAAGTAATTTAGCAATTTTACGGCACCTAATGAACACCTCACATGTTATGGTTTAGTTAAATAAGACGTTACGGCCACTTTTAACTATAACGCCATATTTAATTAAACCATAACATGTCAGGTGTTCATTAGGTGACGTAAAAATGCTAAATTACTTCATTCAGATAGTTTGTTGAGCATAATTTGATTTTCTATCTCTAATTACTAGATATGTTTTTTTTTCATTGGCGGCGCTAGTGTGCGGCGTAAACGCTCTTAACTCGGGAAAAAAAGTAACTTAACCTAACCAACAGTAAGGATTTCTTATGCTGACCGATTAAAGTGCAGTAAATGGCGTTACTCTGAAAACTGCAACTAAAAAAAGAGATCACGAAATTCATCTAATAATAAATTATGGGAACATAAAAAATGCGACCCTAAAATTAACTGCTACTGAATAATGCGTTCGCGAAATTCATCTAACAAAACGTTAATTGCTATGCCCATTTACCCTGATGTCACCGACTTGCTTCAGGAAATAAGAAGCGAAGTAGAATCTCAGGTTGTCGGAGCTGTTCTGCTGGCTGCTCCGTACTTTGATGTACGCGCGCAGCAGGTTGTAGCCTGACCGCTTGTACTTGAACACCTGTAAGTAAATAGCAATGTAAAGTAAAAGTAAATAGCCTATGACTGTCACACTGCTGGGCAAAAATCTCCGTCATTGAAATCAAGTCTTAACTACAATTGAAGGGTAATGGCTTAATCACCACGCTTGCCAAATGCGGGTTGGTGTTCACAAACCCGGTCTATGGCCCGTGTTTGTGAACACTGCTGGGCAAAGGTCTCCATTGTTGAAATCAAGTCTTAACTATAATTGAAGGGTAGGTAATGGTTTAATCATCACGCTTGCCAAATGCGGGTTGGTGATGTTGTGACATCGAAAAATCCGAAACACTTTGCTCGACCTGGGAAGTAGCCCGGGCATCGGGCCAACTTGGGCACCGAGACGTTGAACAAATAGCTAGGTACATCTATACTATTAATAAAGAGGTAAAGTTTGTGACTTTGTTTGTTTGAGCAGGGTAATCTCTGGAACTACAGGTACAATTCCAAAAATTCTTTCACAGATAGAAAGCTACATTCCTTGCGGATAACATAGGCTACATTGTACGTGGACGAAGTCGCGGGACAACTGCTAGTAGACTATAAAAAGATAGGAAAATTATCACAACTGTCACATCTTAGGACTAAAGAGTATTTTAAGCGTCGCTTTTTCGGTAGCTGGACGTATAGAATCGGGTAATAGCTCGGGTTAAATATGAAAATTCGTGGTTCAAATTTGATACTTGCTGGGTCGTTTAACAGGACTATTAGTGTCTACTTGACCCGACCGGGAATCGAATTCGGGACCTCAGAGATGGCGACACCATAAAACCGGTGTACAAACCACTCGACCAAGGAGGTCCTATCAGTACTACGTAATCCTGTCAGTACCTACGTAATCGACATTTTTTTTTTATTAGAAGGATGCAAACGAGCAGGTGGGTCACCTGATGGGAAGCAATCACCGCCGCCCATGGACACCCACAAAACCAGAGGAATCGCAGATGCATTGCCGGCCAATGCGTTTTATTCCTCTTATCATTAAAAACGGGGGGCATTACTGATTGTGTCTTTAGCAGAAATTAAATACAGACCAGACCACCTGGATTCTAGCCGTCATCCGGCAAAATCCGGCAATTAAAACCTATGTTGATTTCTGGCGAATAAACTTTTGAAAACTGGACTTTTGAAAAGACATTTGCGGCTGGCAGCAGCAGAATCCCACCAAAAAAATCGCATTGGTATAGGTAGTTATCGTTTCCACGTATCTAGGTTATAAACAAATTTATTTATTTATTTTTCTAGACAAGTCGGTATGGTACATCCTAGGCAGCATCATCACTTAACATCAGGTGAGATCGCGGTCGAATACTAAAACAGCAATGTGTCTGCAATGTTTGTAACTATAGTCACCTGATAAATAAAATTCCCTGTAACATAGGAGTCTATGTAATGCGTGCCATAACTCTTCATGAACCGCCTCACTTCTGACGCGTCGCTCATGTTTAAGGCTTCTATCGCTCTGCCAACATGCTCTTTAACAGCCACATCGGTCAAATCGTCCAGCTGAGCCGACGTGTGGGTCTTGGTCCACTTCACCAGCACGTAGCAGCAGTTGTCCAGCTTCCCGTCGTACATGATCCCCATGGTGCGGAGAACTTCATCAATTACCCAGTCACCCATGAACGCTTTCCATGTCTTGTCTGTTCTGGAAGAAATGTTTCGTTAGCAAGTTAGATAGATAGATAAGATAATTCTTTAATTGCCACAAAATAAAATTAACATTGTACTTATAAATAATTATATATATATATATATATATATATATATAAATATTGTCCACAAAAACCTTGTTAATTAACGTGGAGATCTGTTATTGGCCATCTGTTACCTATATCTGAATGTATGTATGTTTCGCGTGCTGTTGGTCTTCCGAAGACAAAAAAATAATTTTAATAGTTACAATTTGGCGATCTTATCGCTTTGGAGCGATTTCTTCCAGACAACCAGTCGGATGGAGAGGTTAGGTTGTTGTTTTTCTAAGTCTACGAGTGAAATAAACATTCAAGTGGTAGATTTATCAAATCAAACATCTTTATTGGCGAGAATACAGGTTACAGGTACACACGGCGGCAGATCAACCTACCCAAACCTGTCAAATTTCAAATATACAAAAAAATGCGTAACCAACTCACCCCTCAATCTTGAAGTTCCCGAAGTAAGTATTGAGCAGGTCATCGAACGTGTCACACATGTGGATCTTCATGTGGGAGTTGGTGCCACCGACCACGCTTCGACTGCTGGAGTTAGCGAACACCCGCAGGTTCTTCTCGCTGAAGGGGACGATCGGCTCCTGGCTTTCATCCTCGTAGTCAGCTGACACCACTTGAGTGACTTGGGAGAGGTCGCCATAGCTGAATGATATAATTAATATAATGGTTGAAGCGTCGGTAACGGTACCTCTGGCTTCAACCGAAAGAGACACCTTCGGCCAAGCCGGCATAGACAACTAAACCAGATGTTACGAACGAATGCGCGAGATTCATTAATTCATCATCATTATCAGCCTATATAAATCCACTGCTGGACATAGGAGACCTCCCCAAGTGCACGCCACAGCCCGATCCGTGGCTATGCTCATCCAGCTCTTGCCAGCCACCTTGCGGAGATCGAATATTAATTAATTTTTAACTATTGTAGTAAGTACATATTGTACCTAGTTAACACATAAAGTTTTATAAAAATCTTTTTTTTTGTCAATCTTTATCTTAAATGTTAAGGTTATTAAACATTCGGCTTCGGCCGAAGGTTGTAGCGTTAACCGATCAATCTGCTTTCATCAGGTTCGGCCAGAAATATACCTTCGGTAAGACACTAGATTGTCGTGTGATAGCAGTCGTTATATAGGTACTTATTCCAGCGATGGTGGGCTACGGCCAGATCTTCCCATGTGTGCTGTTCCTGTGGGCAGGCCTTAGCCCAGCAGTGGGGCGTTTATATGGTTATGATAATGAAATAATTATATTGTTATTTAGTAAATGATTCTTACCTATCTTCATACTTCATATTTTAGTACTTGTTTAACTCGTTTGTAACTGTCGCCAGATAAACTAAATGAAACCAATAAACACCTACAAACATGCTGACGCATAACAGGAGTATTTTGATACCTTCTATTCGTATTACAGAAACTCTGCTAAAATAAAATAAAATTATCGATGAAACTCGAGGTTTCTACCTAAAGTTTTTTTTATTCGTTGCGTATAATCACTTGGTCCTCATCTCACCTGGTGTTAAGTGCCTCATCATCCGGAAGATGAGAGATGTGAGAACCTCAGTAGCACTGTATTGTGTCAGTAGTGAAGGATTCAGATTCACCCGAACCCTACTGAGGAACTAGATATTAACCCTATTTATGGCATATTAGATTATTTGAGACACTTAATTTGAAAAAATATCGAGAAGTGAAAAAAGAACACATTTTATACAAAAAAATATATAAAATTCCACAAAAAAATCTCTGCCAATATATTTTTTATTTTATTTAATATTATACTTCCGTATTAATAAACAAAGTGTAAGCTTAGAGTAGTTACTCCGTGTTTTGTTCCAGTCATGTAAACTTTATTTCATACTAGCGGCCGCTCGCGGTTTCACCCGCGTGGTTCCCGTTCCCGTGGGAATATCTGGATAAAAAGTATCCTATGTGTTAATCCAGGTTATAAACTATCTGTATGCCGAATTTCATCCAACTCCATCCATCCGTTGCAGCGTGAAGAAGTAACAAATATACGAACATACATACACACAAACATTCACATTTATAATACGATATTAGTAGGATTAGAGTAAAATAGATAAAACACGGAGTAACTACTCCAAGCTTACGCTTTGTTTATTAATAAGCCCCTTAAAGTACACAAAACAGATTTACAGTAATAGCCGTTAAATTTTTTGTTTTAGTAATATAGGTTGACTGCAACTCCACAGATATGTGTAAACAACGTGCTTAAACAATTAATCAAATCATTAAATAAAACACGTTAAATAAAGCTTAATTGTTAAAATAATACAACATTACATTATAGAAATCAATTGAACTAGTAATGATGAAAAACAAATACAAACAAAAGGCTACAAAAAAAATAAAACATAAAAATATAGGGTTAAGATAGCTAGTTCCTCAGAGATCTCTGAGATCTTTGATAATGAATAGGTACTAATGCAGCCGGGACCAACGGCTTTACGTGCCTTTCGAAGTACGGAGCAGCTGGAGATGATAAATTTTTGATCTCCCATCCGATGACCGGCCTATGAGAAAGTTGCTTAACTTAAACAATCGCGGACCGGGTACGTTAACTACTATGCCACGAGCTCCTTGAAAAGGCATACCCTCTTAGAACTCCTGTACGTCCACATCCCCCCCCATGCCACTAGTCGAAATAAATATTCAAAATACTCACTTAGCGAAAACATCAATAGTGTTTCCTATATTCAAATCGTATCCCACATCGCCCTGTTCACTATCAAACACACTGCAACACAACAACAGCACAACACAAAACAACATGTTGATACAACATACAAATCACAGCATAACCCATCCAAAAGCCAAACACATACTGAGATTTTTTAAAACATTTTGCTAATGCTCGTATACTTGTAATCATTATGAACTTGACCTCAGTGATTAGTCGGTAGGTATATAACGAAATACGTATATATTTTATAATAGATATATAATACAACAAATTACATGCCACGGAATAGTCTGCACTATTGAACAAATTAAGGGATTTATACAAAGAAGTTGAATAATTAATAATTAATTTTAAAAGTCATGGTCATTCTTTTACTTTCTAAGCTAGAAGTTTGGCGTGTTATGTCACAGATAGTTAGTTATTATGTAAAATAATATTGCAAATGTTTGAATAATTAATAAACAGCGAGCGGTTTGCATCTGGTATTGCGTGTTTGCGATTGTGGTGTTAACGATGGGCACATCATTGTAACAATGTTGTGATAAATTTATGATTAGGTCCTATACCTCATCGCTGCTTTTTTTTCAAGTTATAGTAATAGCCTATATAAAGATTTCGGTCCCACAGCTGGGCAGACCTCTGTCATTGAAATCAAGTCATCACTTCATTTGATGGGTTAATCACTACGCTTAGCAACTGTAGGTGATCATATCGGGCTTATACATCGAAAAACCCGAAACACAATTTGCCCAACCTGGGAATTGAACCCTAAACCTTGGATATATATGCCGCGCGCTTTATTATTCGCTGCAATCGGGACCATTTGTTTTGTAGTCTACTGTAAATATTTTTGGGATTCTAGGGAAGCACGCTGGTTCTGTGGTGATTCTCTCTCCAGCTCCTGCCTCCCTCCGATGGCCTCGATAGGAATTCGTAAGGGACCCACCCACGTACCCACTAAACCCATACCCTCTAAAACTCCTTGTACAGTCAACAGCAAAAGTAGATGATGTTTACTAGATTTCAAAATTAAGTTTCGATAGTGTAATTCGGTATTTTCTATATAACACAGTCAAAGTCTGCAGGTACTAGTAGACACTCGAAGGTTTTTCGATAAACGTTTAAAAAGCTTTGATTTTCATACTGATTTCATATTTTTAAACTTGACCAATCATCAGTTACCTTTGCTGTTGACTGTACCATCCCATCACATGGATAGTTTAAGCGTTATCCAGAACCCCGTGACGTTCGTGCAATGCGGCTATGGGTTGCCCCACACCAATCACGCAAACGTCACTGCGGTGGAAGATGGGCAGACTGCCGGCTTCTCCTACCGACTCGCCTGTGACGGATAGGATCCGCATGGGAATCTTCCATGCTTCGGACGCTACGTAAACCCGTTGGTCCCGGCTGCATTAGCTGTCGTTAACAACCACCAACCCGCACTGGGCCCGCGTGGGAGCTAAAATAAAAAAAATCCTAGCAGACCCTCGCCGTGGCCTACTTCAGCGAAATGACTGCTTTACTGAACGAAGCTATGGACATCCATAAAGGAAGGTGTTGCTTGCTCTGTGTTTACTGAGTTTCGGTCTTCACTCCAGGGGCTCTACCGCCTAACTCGATCGCTCTCGTTCTCGCTCTCGTTTGTGAGGTCATCTTGTCATTTCGTACCGCCTATGAAGCCGATATCGAAAATATTAGCTCTATCCAGCGATGGCGATAGAACGTATGGCATATCATGTCTGGATGGATCCTCCAGCTTATGTGACTAGCCCACTGACACTTTGGTTTTCTAATTCTTTGGCGAAGTACTTCATGTACAGGCGCCTGCCCATAAACCTATCCAAAACTGACAAATTTCTTCAATACATTTTCAACAATATGGCAATAATACATAAAGATTAAAGTCTACTGAAAAAAATTGTCAGTTTGGTAGTATGTGCAGGGGTGTGTACAATGTATATCTGTGTTGATAGATAGAAATGTAGTCACATACGAGTATAAGGAGAAACAGTTCTTAATTTTAAGACATATTTTTGAAAAAAGACAAAGTGTTGAATAAATTCCACGAGCGGGATGTGAACCCGCACCCCATGACATGCCGGGTCAGGTGCACTGCCAACTATGCTATAGTGGACGATTTTTTCAAATTGTTATTTGTTTGCAACAATAATTTGCGTAAAATTTTATGTAAAGAGTATGAAACATAGTGCTTTAGTAAGTAAGTAAACAGCCTATAACTGTCCCACTGCTGGGCAAAGGCCTACATCATTGAAATCAAGCCATCACTACAATTGATGGGTAATGGCTTACGCTCGTTCCCTATATTCTATCTGTCTGTTGTTTTGCTTACTGGAGTTAGAAATTTGACATAATTGGTATGGAGCTTATGTCAAATTTGTATCTATAGTAGGCAAAACAACAGATAGATAGGTTATTGGGAACGGGCGATAATCACCACGCTTGCCAAATGCGGGTTGGTGATCACAAACCCGGGCTATGCACCGAAAATTCCGAAACACACTTTACCCGATCCTGGAATTGAACCCGGGACCTTCAGGTATCGGGCCGAGCGCTTTGCCACTCGGCCACCGAGGCGTTAGTGCTTAAATTTTTTTATAATCTAGGGTTTTGCTTGAAAAAAGGGTTTTCCGTGTGATAATTGATAAATTCGGAGGTATTTTCCATTTCACAATGACGCAAACAACTATCTAGATTTTATAAACATCATTTTCCTATTAAGCAGACATTAGAACGTTTCTTTTATATGCATAGACGTTATATATAATAATCACAACTAATTCTTTAAAAATGAGTCTAATGGGTCACAGATCTGGGTGATAAAAGGCTTTAATTAGTTTTGATCGATATAGGAATTTTAATAGACTTTATAAAGTGTTTACTTATGTCTAAATTAGATGAACTAATTAATGAAATATTTTGCCATTTGTCTGTTTTTGTCAACTTCTTTCTAAAAGTAATCTGGGGACCAGTGACCTTTGAATAAGAGAAAATAGAGCACCAGCATGGGACTCTCCCAAACCTCAATATTTAGCGAGTTTTTGTGTCAAATCCCTTAGCCGTGGTATTGGGTAGCGATCGGGCTTCATGACTGTCCTAAAAAAGATGTCCTAAATGAGTAGTAAGTAGGTTAAAAAAATGTTTGTACGATTCAAAAGCAATTTTCCAAAGTTTATTTGAATAAAAAAAAATACTTTGACTGTGACTTATTGAGGCGTCTGTAGTCTCCGCACACACGCAGGTCACCGTTTTTTACCGGGTACGATGTGGAGTGCGCTTGCCCAAGGCCGTACTCATTCACATGATTCCCTAAACGCACATTCGCTTAGGCCCAAGACACACTCGTAAGACAAGGGTAAAAGGACCCAGTTCACACGCGCTGACAATAATACTTAATACTGACACCCCCCACCAAGCTTACGGTTATAAAGTTAGGTGTCAGACATCCTTACACAAGCACAAGGGACCATCTACGTCAGGTCATAACGCCAGATCAGAACACGCCGGTACGCATCCTTCATCCGGTACTTTTAAGACTATTGTTTCGAGCTAGTTGCCCCGTGGACACGTATAGTCCACTACCTAATATCCAGATAGGTTACCGCAGCTGTAAGCTCGCTCACTTCTCGTTGCACTAACGCCCGTTAGGGAACGGTAGAACGATAGAATATAGGGATATTCTATCTGTTATTTTGCTTACTGGAGTTAGAAATTTGACATAATTTGTATGGAGCTTATGTCAAATTTTTATCTATAGTAGGCAAAACAACAGATAGATAGGTTATTGGGAACGGGCGTGAGAGTACAACTCGCAGATACCACTGCTCGGGTCGTCAACTCTAAAGTCGACACCAAATACCAAATGTCAATTTAGAAATTATTGTTTTTCTAAATTGTCTCGGGTCTGGGTGTTTTCTATGTATAATAAGTATGTATTTAAGAATTTTAAGTATGTTTATCCGTTGTCTAGTAACCATATAAAGAGTTTCATAACGAAGCTTCTCTTGGGTGATAATTGGTGTGAGTGTAGGAAAATTATTTATTATTTATTTATTAATTAAATGTCCTCTTTGGTGGCGGAGTTGTAAGCCCACTCACTTCTCGGTACCCCTAGCCATTAGAGGCACCCTCGGGTTGTTCCGCTTCTGATCCGATCCAAACCCCTCGGAGAATCTAGTAGGAAACGGGGGCACCTTGCGTGATACCTACCATTCCCTCTAGAAAACCTCTGACGGTGTTTTAATCACCTAGGCTTGAGGAACGTTCGCCGCCCCCCAAAAGTCCGCTGACGCTGAAAATGCGTCTGAGATTTTCAGCGCATTTTCTCACAAAAAAATTGCGTGTAAATTAGTCACCGGCACCAGTGCTGCAAATATGCCATTTTAAACCGCTCACATCGTGTAAGCACGATTAAGACGTACTACGTATCACAAACTATTGAGACGTTATGATAAGAAGATGTATTGTGTGATATTATTGATTATAATAGGTACTTTTAATATTTTTTGTTTTATTTTGTACACTTACCTAATCATAACTGTCTGGTATTAAACATTTAAGGATTATAACTTTTTCCAAACCTTTTTGTAATTGACTACACTCGCACAACAGTTAAAATCTGAGTTGACGACACAAATAATAGGTAAAATCAGAGGTGCCATCTCACACACCTGTGCGAATTAAAGTGTGCGAGTTGACGAATAACTCATTGAATCGGACTTGAGATTTCCGCTCCGATCCGAACCCCTCGGAGAATCTAGTAGGGCATGGGGACACGCACTAGTGCGTGATGCCGTTCCCTTTAGGAAACCTCCGAAGGTGCTTCGTTTCACACGGCTTGAGGAACCCTTTAAGTTTCTCGCCGCCCCCTTAAAAAGGCCGGTGAAGCTGAAAATGCAGTCTGAGGCACTCAGTAAACTATCTCCAAAAAAAGGACATGAGACTCTGTTGTTTCAAGTTAAGAGCGTTTACGCCGCACACTAGCGCCACTAATGAAAAAAAAAATCATCTAGTAATTAGAGATAGAAAATCAAATTATGCTCAACAAACTATTTGAATGAAGTAATTTAGCATTTTTACGTCACTTAATGAACACCTCACATGTTATGGTTTAGTTAAATAAGACGTTACGGCCACTTTTAACTATAACGCCATATTTAACTAAACCATAACATGTGAGGTGTTCATTAGGTGAGGTAATTGTTTTAATCTAAGCGTAAAAATGCTAAATTACTTCATTCAAATAGTTTGTTGAGCATAATTTGATTTTCTATCTCTAATTACTAGATATGTTTTTTTTTTCGTTGGCGGCGCTAGTGTGCGGCGTAAACGCTCTTAATTAAAAACTTTAATGTTTTTTTAAAATCGCGCTACACATAAAATATTTTGCCATTCTGTTTTCTGTTGTAGTTGCATAACAAATAGTTACTTATTCATCAGCTTAAGTCAGTAGGTATGACAACAAGTTTAATAACCTTCGGTGAACACGCATCAAAATTATATTAACTTCATACAATTTTATCTAGGCAATCCGTATTCGAATTTGTAGTCGGACTTAGTACTTATGTGTAACGCAGTAAGGTTTAATTTACAGCGGCCACTGTATGGACTAAGTCAAATGAAAGGTTTGTAAAAAATACTGAGCTATTTTTGTACACAAATTGGTCCATCTATTGGAGTAAAAATCAAGGTCCGTGTGTGGATGCTAATCGTCACGATAACCCTAGGACCTGCGTGTGAATCAACGCTTATCGCCTTTAGATGACGTACTAACGGCGGGCGTTATGTTTGATGGTACACAATACTCACGCCGAACAGGCGTCAGATTACCACGTACTGTCAAATGTCCTCAATAGTCTTTGAACTTTATATAAATGGCATACAGTCGAACGTTTATTAAAGAAATTTGACAGTTGTGGATAGGTTGATGGGCAGGCGTCTGTACCATAGACTATGTATAATATTGGGTATACTGTGCCTCTCATAGAAAAAAAGATGGGAAACTAGGTCCCCTGTACAAAAGATGGCGGTAGTAGACGTTTGCGTGCGCGTTTACGCTTCTTCCCGATAGATGGCGCTAAAAATATATATAATATTTACAAAAAACTTAGTTACATTTTTTGTGTATAATATTAATTGTAAGATTGATATAAACATATTAAAAACTTGTAAAAATCAAAAAAATATTTAATTATTTTCGAAGGATCGATCCTTGGATTTCTCTATCACTACTTCAGCATGATGCGTCGTCGCAGCCGCTCGGGGAATGAGCTCTTTGTGAAGATAACGAAAGTTGTGGTTATAAGAAAGTTACTAGAAAATAACTAAACGTAACTTATTACTTTAAAATGCTATCTATACTACCGCCATCTAGTGACATTATATGGATAACCAGTTAGTAACTTGAGGTACCGCTTACGGAAGATGGCGCTGCCGTATATGAAATTTTCGTAATTATTCAATGTATGTAAGATTCACCCCTCTGGTCTGTACTGTTATATGTAGCACCAGTGTTCAACAGGAAACAGTCAACAGCTCCAGAGGATGCACCGTGGATTTTTTTTGAGAGTTTACTTTCACACGGCATTTTCAGCTTCACCACGCTTTTTTGGGGGCAGCGAGAAACTTAGAGGGTTTCTCAAGCCGTGTGAAACGAATCACCTTCGGAGGTTTTCTAGAGGGAACGGCATCACGCACCAGTGCGTGTCCCCGTGCCCTACTAGATTCTCCGAGGGGTTCGGAACGGATCGGGGAGCGGATCAACCCGAGGGCGCCTTTAAAGGCTCGGTCCTCGGCTCGGGTTGACCGGGCCGTGGTGGTGGGGAGAACCGCTCAGGTACGTATCTGTACCTGGTATAGAGCGCGTGTGAACCGGCTCGTCGTACTCTTGTTCTTTATACGAGTACAGTGTCTTGGGCCTAAACTAGTGTGCATATTTAGTGTATTCTGTAAATGTGTGGTGGCATTTGGAGGGGCGAAACACGTATCGGTGTGGTGTGCATCCATTGATTCTTCTGCATGTGCAAATTTTTGCAGGCAGGAGGAGGGCGATGCTGGCCTACTGCATTCAAGCTTGATGAAAGAGTGATTTTGCGGAATTAATACTGCATAAAATTTCAATTGCATTTTTGTTGAATATAATTATAAATGAGTACACAATTGTTAATTTGGTTGAAAAGGTGGAGAAAAAGAAATAAGCTTTCTGAGTTTCTTGCCGGCTCCTCTGGGTCAGGCCTTCAGTAGTTAGGTCTAAGCAAATATTTTAGTTTTTAATCAAGTTTTAACAAAGTGGACAAAGATAGATGACCTAAGGGCTTCTAACTGATAATGTATTAAAACAATATTAATTTGCAAAACATTTAATCTTCCATACTTACAAAATCGTATCTCAAAAATATTTACATCATTTATCAGTTTATCAGTTACGTTATACTATGTATTATTCGTATAATTAATGTAAATGCATTCTCTAATTTGATCCCGCATTGAGTTGTACACAGATAATATTGAATAACTAATATTGCACATATATACATTAAGTTTTAGTTACCTACAGCAGTATTTGAAAAACAAGCATTCAATAAGAAAACAATAACAATGGTGTTTTTTATACTTTCTAACAAAGTTTTAGAATAGTCAGCGTGGAAAGACGCTGACCACTTTAGTACCATAGCATCATAGCATTACTAGGAGATAACAAGGTAATGTTTTATTATGTAGAAAGATTGGACGAAGTGATAAATAGTTCAGTGAATTTTGCTACTGACTGTATGGTCAGCAAGAAAAGTCGTTAAGAACTTTAGCACCATAGTAACATAACACCATGAAGCCCGTCACAGACTTAGCTATAATATATATTAATATGATGTGCTATATATTGTATTATAGCAATCCACCACACACGGTAGCTATACTATAATATATATTTTTGCCCTCATTAAATCCGCGATCGTATATACCATAATATAATATTAATATTTCTTGCTATATCTGTCCACATATTTTGGTGACGTAATAGAAATATATATTATAGCTACGTCTGTGGTTGCTCGTAGATTACTATGGATATATATATCGTAATATGTCTCGCTATAATATATATAATAGCTGCGTCTGTGACGGGCTTTAGAGGTTGACAAGCGCCTAGCCTGTTCGATTCATTACATGATTTGACAAAGTAGGTAGGTACACTAAAGTGTTCAGTGACTTTTGTTGCTGATTATACTAGTCACAAGTATAAAATATTTATGTTATTTTCCACTATTTTTTAGCACTAGTAACTAGTAAAGTATATGTATTTGATTGTATCAAGTAGGTTGATTTTAAATTAGGATGGGTTCAAGTACAAAGTGTCACGTTTCATGCGCTGCTGTCTGTACAAAATTGAACTATAGTACTACTAATATATTTATGAAACGTAATAGCTAACGGGTTGCCTAGTGCGAGTTTTAATCTCCAATAGATCAATAATTTCGAATTTCACCGGTGATCTCGAAATTAAAAGTGACATAATATACACTATGATAGTTAACAGACCTTTAACAGGTTGATCGCCGCGGGTCCCGGACACAATAGAAATTCAATTGTTTGTCGGACATAATTATGGCCTTTAACCCTTTTACAGTCTGAGGGATGTAAGTTCCCACCACATTTTGGACTTTATGTGATTGAGATAAGATTAAAAACAATGAAATATTCAAACATGTTCTGTCTGTTAAAGGGTTAAGGTGTTAAATGAAATATCATAAAAATTGCATTTTTTCCTTTTGGTTATTAAATTTTGATTCCGATTATGAAATTTCGGTGTCAAAAATAGGTTACCAGTAGCTTTGTATAAGAAAAAAATGGACCACTGGAGTGTTTGTGCGTATCAGATATATAATAGCGTGAGAATTAGTCACTTGTTTAAAAATCCCTGTTAACATAAAAGTGGATTTGGCAGCGGCTCCTCAGACTCACAAACAAGGAGATTTGAAATTTTGTCATACATTACACACATACAAATTCAAGTTTTCGTCGATGGGGTTTTTTGAGGGGTTTGATGTTGGCCTTAAACGCCCTTTACAGCATCACCGGACCAGATGACCGAAAAGCGAATAGAACTCGCACTAGGCACTCTGGTAAGATTTGCTTTTGGCACGTTGGACTTATCTAGTTTCGAATTGGAATGAATATGCATTTGATTGAATAGAAAATTCAGACTGAAGAATTTCGTCCACATAACAACTTCAACACAAGAGTTCCATACAAACTTTAAAGCCCCATACAATATCAAACCAATAAGTCGATTGTAATGCATATAAATCACATTATCACCAGCTCATATTATGTCCCCACTGCTGGGGCACGAGTCTTCCCTATAATTGGATAGGAATTTGCAGATTCATGGTATAACATAGACTATAATATTGGGTAGTTGTTAACGACTTGTAATGCAGCCGGGACCAACTGCTTTACGTGCCTTCCGAAGCACGGAGAAGCTCGATAGATGATATATTTTTGGTCACCCATCCGATGACCGGCCATTGCGAAAGTTGCTTAACTTTGGCGATCGCAGGCTGTATGCTTAAGGGAAAACTGAGATGATGGCAGTAAATAGAAAACATAAAAATTAAAACGTTTGTGTAAATATATTTATGCGATTTAAAGTTCATTAATAGTTTCAAATATCATATTTTTTATTTAATATTTTCTATTTACTGTGTATTTTCTTCCTTAAGTAAAGAAATTTTAATTAAAATTGGCCTTTTGGTTAGGTGACCTACTAACCCACTTCCACTAGACATCAAAAATATAAACATTATTTTATTAAAAATACTTTTTTCTAAAAATATAGGTACCTAATTCGTTGATGATGTTTTTAAGTAGAACTTTTACACTGTATTCCTAAATAATCACTCTATCTATAATCACATTTCGTTTTTATGGTCTAACATCAATTCCATATGTTTCCTTATTTAAATATTAGGTCTAAAAAGGCCACATCGGCATTTATTAGCAATTCCTCTAATTTTCGTAAAATGCGCATTCTTATTCATTATTGTGTATGCTTACTTCGTATTGTAAACAATATATAATATAAATATTATAATATACACACGACAATAATTTGAACTATTATAGGAAAATGATATTTATTGTCTAAATTGGTATTTTCAGATATTTTCCTTGCCTGTTTGAGGCAAGGAAAATGCTTAAAATACTCCACTTAGGTGAAGTATTTTAAGCATTTTAAAATAGGAAGACTTTCGCTGCTGACCTTACTGGAATAATACAGATACAGACTTGCTTCGTTTGCCGAAGTTCTAGACAAACTGCTTTAACTTGTACTTTACAAAAATCATTTTACTTTTTAATACATTTAAAAAGACTTATGATATACACATAATATTTTTTGGCATTTTCTATTTAAGATGGGAATGTAGCACCCAGTACCTAGTGTCGCGCCATTTTGCAATACATTTTAAAAATATCAATTAACACGTTTCATAACTGTTTCATTCATCATCTAATTAAATTCTAAGTAAACTATCACAATACATAATAATGTCTAAATAAATTTAAATTAAATTAAAATAATTCTACAATTCCATGCATCACATATTACTCTCCCAGAGTTTTAAATAATTGTCTATGACTTCTTCAAACCACTTTTTTTTTTTCACGTCTTTGAACGCAGGCGATAATGTCTTTAATTCTAATTGCAGTAAGGCTTCATTTCCTAGAAGCGAGTCGAGGTTCCGCAGTAAAGCTGGTTCCCCATGCAACTTTAGGAGACTGGGATAGGAGAATATGTAGTAGTGCACTCGTAATCTCTTCATCGCCCAGCTCTCCACTGTTTTATTGCCACTGGCAACCTGCAGAAAAATAGGTATTAAAAACTAGAAATATGACCATTACACAGAATATTTTTATCATCCCTCTAACCTCTATTGTGAACATAGACAATTTGATTTTACATTAACTTTTCCTACTGAGACATTGGCTAAATGTGAATTTAAAGAAAAACAGCGACTTCTTGGCCGGAAAGAAAAGTGTATTGATTGCATTTTATTTATAAAAAATACAAATGTACTTTTATCAAAAAAAATTACAAAATAGCCGTTAAGAGCGTTTACGCCGCACACTAGTAATGCCAATGAAAAAATAAACATATCTAGTAATTAGAGATAGAAAATCAAATAATGCTCAACAAACTATTTGAATGAAGTAATTAAGCATTTTTAGGTCACCTAATGAACATCTGACATGTTATGGTTTAGTTAAATAAGACGTTACAGCTGAAAACGGCCACTTTTAATTATAACGCCGTATTTAATTAATATGTTACTGTATGATTTTTTTTCATTGGCGGCGCTAGTGTGCGTCGTAAACGCCTCAGAATAATAACTAAAGCTATAGAAACCAGACTAAAATAGCAACACTCATTCATCAGTTCGTACTATTTTAACTAATGAACCTAAGTGATGTATTGGAAAGAGATCGATTGTCCCTTTTCTTTCGTTATTTCGAAAGTGTCACCAGATTTGTGACGTCATATTTGAGGTAATGTAGTGAGTGACTATGTAAAGGACTCAAAGATTTTTTTTGATCACCGATTATCTGATGACCGTTTGACATAACAATACAAAAAATAAAAACTAAGTGTCAACCATTTGTCGCACTCCAACCTCCTTTTCTAGCCATAAGATAGAACGGAACTAAACATAGTTGCACGATTTTTATTTTAGCCATCCTTCTATAGCTTTAGTTATTGTTCTGAGGTAAACGCTCTTAAGTATTCGTGAACGCACACGACTGAAACACAACAGTAGTGCCACGTCATTTTAAAAATAATCTTTTACATCTTTACTGAATAAGAGATTGGCCGAATATATGAACCATTCAAGATGTTTCATCGCCCATTCATACCATCATCTATTATTAATCCTATTTCTGAAAGTGGTTACTAATAAAAAATAAACTGCACTTTTAATAATATTTAAATAAGGCATATAAAATGCATATTTTGTTCACAAGATTTACTATCAACAGTTATAGCCACAGAGTAGCCATATAGCCAAGATAGTCTTATATGGGCGTACCATAATCCATAAAAAAAGATTATGCTCTGATATGAAAAATAAAGCGTAGTTAGTTGACATTGAATGAATGAACGTTAATAGATGACATGGAGATGTGACATTAGCAAGATAGGTTAAGTAAAGAATTAAAAAAAAAATAGATTTGAAACATTTTAATTTATGTAAATGAAGATAAGTACAGAAGCTTATCTATTGTATTAACAGATATACTGCACCAGTATGTCTGTGACTGTTTTCCAAGGTTTACGCGATACCACATATTATTTTAATGAATACACTATTATACGGATATCTACTCGCATTTTATTCATGTTGGCATATAATAAATAAATGTATTAATTATACAAAATCTATATTACCTTGATTTGGCCTATATGTTTCGCATGCCATGGCGAGAAATACCCCTCCAATTCTTTGGCTGTTATATCAGCCACACCTTTGCTCTTAAGTCTCTCTTTGATCATACTGTATGCAGTTCTAGAGAATACAAATACCTGTAGTGAGAGCAAACACCAGATTCACTTACAGAGTACATTGTTATGCATTTATGATGATAGATATTAGTTTTGCGCGTGTACTCCAATATTTTGTTCTGTGGTCAAAATTTGGACTGTTTAAAAACTTCTTTTAATAACAATACCATTAAAAACTGTGGTTTATTTTTAAATTATATTGGCGTATTTTTATATGTCGCCAAATGTATTTCAAATTCAAAAACACAATAACCGAACATCGATTGTTAGGTTGTTTTATTAAAAGTAGCGAGAATCAATTATTAAGTATGTAAAATTCTTAAAATTACTTACTAGCTACTACTAACCTTATATTAAAAAAATATCTTTACTTTAGTTTTTGCATAACATTTGTGAACAGGTTTTATTGCTCTTTATCTAGATTCCATGACAAGTCAAATATTATGGGTTCTATGTGACGAATGAACGATGAACGAATGAAGAATCCAGATTGTTAATTGATGATGATGCTGTTAAAAAAGAAGTTTTTACGTTAATGAATAATGATACCCATTTCTATGTATTGCCTTTAAACAGTAAATGCCATGATTAAACTCTTAAAAGTAAAAATATGAACTGAGTGATTTACGATAATGAACGAAACAATTGAACAGTCAGTAAAAAATGCGGTCATAGTAAAATCAATATACATCAATAAAATATGAGTTAGAATAAGTAGAACAAAAATCACGCATTAGTTCTTTAACCTTTTCACCGCCCAACTATCCTGCACGCGATGTCCCGCTGTACGCCAACGTATAAATGTATTTTAATAAAGTAGGTACAAAGAAGAACTTCTATAGAAATACGCCAGCACGGACGGCACTAAAATCTCGAACTTCTATAGAAGTTGTTAGCGGTAAAAAGGTTAAATAATATTGATTCAAACTATTTTTTATATATTTACTAGCTGACCCGGCGGACTTTGTACCTCTTTGACAGTTTTATGACAACAACACAACAAAAGACATTAAATGTTTCACAGCTAGGAACTTTTTGTATTGGAAAATTAAATTGTCGTTTTTAGTATTTTCCGTTACTTATTATTTATGTTTCTCACCGTTTGAACCTTCAATAAACTTCCACAAATATTTCAAAATCAAAATTAGCCAAATCGGTCCAGCCATTCTCGAGTTTTAGCGAGACAAACGAACAGCAATTGATTTTTACATAATATAAAATTCAAAAAATTCAAAATTCAAAATCATTTATTCAGTTTAGGCTACAAATAGCTCTTATGAACGTCATTTTATGCCATCGATATCTTATATCTTATAAAGATTGTTAGCCATAAAAATAAGTTAAATTACTTTAATTTACTCTGTTGCCATTAACATCAAATAAAAAAAAAACTTTTTTACGTCACATTTTTTCACAAACTGACTGTATCAACATCTATGCCAAGTTGTATAGCAATGAGTAGAACCAAGCTCAAGTCAGTCCAAACCTTGACCGCGCCGACGTGCTCCGCGAAAAATGGCGAGAAATAATTGTTCATTTCGCCGGAAGGTATGTCCGAGACACCCTTGGCCTTCACACGCTCTTTAATCCTGGAGTACACGCCACGGGAATAAACAAAAACCTGGAAACATATATTTAATAACATTATAAAGGTTAAGTGCGCTTCCATCATTGGCCTTATCATCACTTAACATCAGGTGAGATCAAGGCACTGTTCTTACCCGAAATATATTTATATAGATATATGCAGGGTGACTTTTTTTATCACCACCCAAACCTTCTGAGATGATTCCCGCAATACAAACGAACAACTCTTACTATTGGACCAACTCCCTAACAAAACATCAATATTCATTTGACCAAAATGTATGAAATAGCTGAATTTTATTATCAGTTAGGGAGTTGGTCCAATAGTAAGAGTTGTTTGTTTGTATCGCAGGAGTCATCTCAGAAGGTTTGAACGGTGATAAAAAAAGTCATCCTGTATATATAATTATTTAAGTAAAATAGGTAATTAGCCTATGTAAGGTACTGGCACCTGTGCTCAACAGGACAGTTTTTTCCTATAATCATCATTAAATTGCAAAATAACTATTGTTACACGAAATACCGGTATCAAATTCGGTGGTGTTAACAGCTCCTTCTGCGATTGCTGATGTTAAGTAACTTTCGTGAAGGTCGGTCATCGGATGGGTGACCGAATGTATTATAGTGTGCACTTAAAGCCATGTGCTTACCCATATGAAAACACAAGAAATCATATCAACACCACGTGATTATTGAAACGATAGCTAATCACAATCATAGCCATGAAGCATGACCCCTATCAATTTCACTCTCGTTATGTTTTCAAAACTAATAAATGTTTTGAAAACATTAATAACACGTTTTTACTAGCCGTAGTGCGCACACGTGAATTCGCACGTTTGATTAACGGCAAATAAATTCAAACAAGAATAACAAAATAAACACAACAAAAACGTTTACTTTACACTTGATTTGATTTTTGTGGTTATAACGCCATCTATCGGTTAACTATGTGGACTAACATATTCGATTGCTGAAAACATAATAATACAATACTAATTATTGTATTATTAAGTTTTGGCAATCGAATATGTTAACTATAATAATTATGGTTGGCGGTTTTTAAAAGAACTTTTTGACATTCCATTCAAACTTCATTACTTGCCAAATTAGAAACCCAATTTTAATAAAACTTCCTAGGTGTGCTTAAGGAAAATACAGAGATCTAAATAGTTTGTTAGATATAGAAAAAAAACGTGTCTTTCACAGAATTTAGAAGATTAAGAAGCTTTCATAGTAGACTTTAAATCGCATGAATTTAGTTGATTAGGCTTTGATTTTAAATGTTTTTTATAAATAATTAGATCTTTGTGTTTTGCTTATAAGCTTTGAAGTTTGTTTGGAATTTCGAAAAGTAATTATAAAGGCATTTAAGCACTATTAACACATATTTTTAAAAACTACAAATCAACAATTAATTTATCTGCAATTAAAAATGTTAGTGCATATAATCTACTGATAGATGGCGTTGTAAGCCCAAAAATCAAATCGTATGTAAACTTTTTTGTTGTTTAGTTTTATCCTTGTTTGAATAATCTTTTTGTTAATTTTACATCTTGCTAACTATCGAAATGTATGATTTTAAATAAGGTTCTTACCTGATATAGTGAGTTACCAGTGACATAGGACGCTATGTAGTGCGACCCGTATTTCCTTATGAAATCGGCTATGGTGACGGTGTCCCCGATAGTGGAGTCCTGTATCGCTTCCAGGACCACATCCTCTATCGCTATGTTCGAAGGTAGGTCGCTCAGCTTGGCTGTTTCCCGGAATCTGCAAGGATATATGCACGCATTCTTGTAATTGTATTTTTTCGAGTTACTGACTAGTTTCGGAGTAGCTCGATGGCGCAGTCGCATAGTGGCAAAGCTAAGCAATTTTTGCAAAGGCCGGTCATCAGATGGGTGACCAAAGATTTATAAGAACGGAGGCGCTCCAGACAGCTCCTCTGTTCTTCGGAAGGCTCGTAAAGCCGTTGGTCCCGGCTGCATTACCATAAGCAGTCATCAACGACCACCACGACCTAAAAATACTGACAACCTTACCAACCGTTAGGTTACAAAAAGGCGTAAGACGACCTGACGCAAGCAAACTAACGTGCACAAGGGGTCATCAACGTCAGCAGCGCTATTCTCTAAACAAAACAGCGTCGAACTCGCTCATAACTCGCAAACGAATTTTAACCTACTTTTTGATGGTACTAAAGTCTACATTCGTTTGCATGTTATGAGTGAGTTCAACATCGAGTTCGACGCTATTTTGCTTAGAGAATAGCACTGCTGGTCATAACGCCAGATCAAGACGCGCCAAAGCGCATTCGTCAACCGGAAGTCTTAAAACTATCTTTAGGCTGTCTCAGCGAGTTGTTCCGTGGACACTATAGTCCTAATATACAGAATCGTTAACGGAGCTGTAACTTCGCTCACATCTCGTTGCACTAAGAGCACAACTCGCAGTTTCCACTGCTTGGGTCAGAACCTGCAAGTCGACTACCAAATGTCCTCTTTGGTGGCGGAGTTGTAAGCCCACTCGCTTCTCAGTACCCATTCCTCGCCAGTCCCACAATCCTACGCAGCTGGTTTAGCCGGGGACATTACATTTGGCGTGCGTCTTTACTAGTTCTCTAGAATAGCGCCGGAGATGTTGGAAGCCTACTTAATGTAAACCACCGAGCAGAATGACCACTCACGTGCCCCGCAAATCCTTTCGGTTCCCCCACCGAGACCGCTACTTGGACCCGCTCGTTGCGCACGAGATGGAAGCCTGGCCAGACTTTAACCAGACAAACGAACATTCCCACTTCTACAGCTAACCACATAGCCACCACGAGTCCAAGTCTGCCACCAAGAGTCTTTGGTGGAGGACAGTAGGTACATAGGCTAATTAATATTAAATTTTTACTTTTTATTTTCAAGTGCTAATTCCAACGGCTATTGCAACCGATGGCTATGCAGATTCATCTTTGCAGATGAAATACCACAAATTTGGTAACACAACGCTATAGTCAATTTTTACTTTTAATTTTCAAGTGCTAATTGCTGCACTGAAGCTAAATTAAATATTTATAAAATTTATAAAATACAGTAGGCGTTTAATTTTTTCACTGTATTTTATAAAATTTATAAATATCTAATTAATATTATCGGTGACCTGGGTAAGCATTGGTCTAAGTCCTCACCTAGACACCCTGACGAGCACGTAGCAGTGGTCGCCGTTGATGAAAGAGGAGTTGATGCCCAGGTTACGCGCCATGATGTCCGTGGGCCAGCCCGCTGTGAACGCGCGCCACGGACGCTCCAGTCTGCAATGGCAGAAAACACACTTACTGATTATATGGTTAAGAGTTGCTGACCGGGCAAACGATGGTAAGCCTGTCAGGATTGCGGTCATCTAAAAAAACATAATCGAAGCTATCAAGTGCGATAATTAAGTAGTGCAGAAAATGCAAAAGTAATCAGGTGGTGTTTATTAAACAATGTTTCTTTATGTGTAGTTATATAATTATTAAATATATTCAGTATTATTTCTCACTCAAAAAGCAGCGTTCAATGACTCACTCACGCTCATTGCAAGGCTAAATTCTTAGGTAATGGGTTTTGAATTAAGTTCTAGGTTAGGAAAATTTGTTAAAAGTTGGTTAGTGTTCCGTTTATTCCGTTTTATTTTTGTTTTTCTATTTTGTGACCTTCTCATTACAAAGGATAAAAAAATGTAAATGCAGAAACCTGTAATTGGCTTTACTTATTGTAATTATAAGCTGTTGGTTTCTATAAATAAATAAATAAATCAATAAATAAATAAATAAATAAATAAATCTCTAGGGTATCAGGTGTGCTTCTTTCTATTTTACCACAAAACGATGGCTAAAGTTGCATTAATTATTAGTTATCTATCTATACTACCGCCATCTAGTGACATTATATGGATAACCAGTTAGTAACTTGAGGTTCCTCTTACGGAAGATGGCGCTGCCGTATATTAAATTTTTGTAATTATTCAATGTATAGAAGATTCACCCCTCTGATTATTCTCTTCTATTCTCTTTTATTCTCATTTATTGCTTATTAAAAAGTACTAAAGCCTCCAGCGAGTTTCATTGCTGACTGATTACCTTTCAAAGATGAGTTCGATGGCGGAGTGCTTAACGCGCTTGGCCTGCGATCGCTGAGTCGGAAACACTTCGGAAAACCCTGACCGTGGACTCGCAAAATACTTAAGTGCCCAGCGAGTTAAGTTGCTGGCTGTTTAAAGTGCCCAGCGAGTTACGTTGCAAACTACCTTTCAAAAGTGAAATCCCTGAAGTAAGCCTGCAGCAGCTGCTTCAGGTTATCGCAGAACTCCATGTGGAAGTCTCCGTCGAACAGCGTCTTCGGCTGCCGGGGCTTAGGCGCCACGGAATACCGTTCCACTTCTCGGAACACACTGACGGTGGGCTCGCGGAACACCCAGCTCTCTGTGTCGTTGCGGGGCACCACGCGCATGCATATGCTGAGGTAGCCATATCTGGAAATACAGGGAGAATAGAGAATATTTATTGTCTCAAGAAATCACTTATTTCCTTTCTTCTAGACATCTAAAGGTTGTCTGGAAAACATCACTCTTAGTGATAAGACCGCCCTTTGTACGTCTACTTTTAATGTAATTCTTGTTAGAATGCCTTTGGTGTACAATAAAGTGTATTTATCGTATCATATCTTACCTTATTACTTATTTCACTTAAAAGACAATACGAGTATATTATGAGATTTGTATGTAACTAACTTCGAAATTAAACGGTATTTAGGCCCCGCTTGCTGCGTATACTGAGCTGTGCACAGTGTTGTCATCACATAACAGGGCACAATGTTAATTGTTATTATTTTCTTCTATTCTTGTTGTTACATGTAGTATGTTTAATTGCGTGTCTTGTTATGTGATTCCAATAAATGTCTTCTATTGTTATTCTTATTCTATAAAATCAGTTGAACGTTTACCCTTGTCTACAAAACATTGTTTAAAGTTAAGCAATGGCTAAATAGGTGTTTAAAAAATTGTGTCTCTGTCGAAATATATAAGCTAAAAAGAGACAGCATCTGTTTTAAGCATTTTCTAACGTTATTCAACGTTTTGTGGTAAAGCAGTTAATGTTTTCTTATATAACTAATACAGCAAGTAGATATTGTAATTATACATGACTGTTAAAGACGTATATAAACAAGTGTAACAAAACGGTGTAGTCAAAATGAAAAGATGCAAAGTGTAACCCATCTAGAACTTGTATGTGTTGTTATTAAGAGCGTTTACGCCGCACACTAGCGCCGCCAATGAAAAAAAAATATATCTAGTAATTAGAGATAGAAAATCAAATTATGCTCAACAAACTATTTGAATGAAGTAATTTAGCATTTTTACGTCACCTAATGAACACCTGACATGTTATGGTTTAGTTGAATATGGCGTTATAGTATAAGTGGCCGTAACGTCTTATTTAACTAAACCATAACATGTGAGGTGTTCATTAGGTGACGTAAAAATGCTAAATTACTTCATTCAAATAGTTTGTTGAGCATAATTTGATTTTCTATCTCTAATTACTAGATATGTTTTTTTTTTTCATTGGCGGCGCTAGTGTGCGGCGTAAACGCTCTTAAGACATAATTATTAACTTTAATTTGTCATGCAACGGTTAATGAAATATTTATATTTGTGAAGTGATGCGCGTCAGGCGCGCATAAGCAGCAGTCATCATAAATGTTAGTACACAGAGGTTACTAAAACACTAAAACTGAGACTTGTTTATTTTGATGTGACGTCACAATAAAAATATTAAATTTAAAAAATTCATAACACATTAAAGTTAATAATCATGACTTAGTAACTCTGCATGCAAGATCTAGATCGGATATACTTTGGATCTCTTCATTTTGACCACACCTTTCTGTTAAATGTTGTATATACAAGGTGGCCGGAAGATTGACGTCCAAAAGAAAAAATTAGGTCTCTCGTGTCGTGGGGTATCCCAATCACCCCCATGTATGTTCCGCGATTTTTCACGGTTTTTGAGTTATGAATTTTTTTCTAAATTTTTGAGAATTTTCAAGCGATCAACTTAAAAAATTTCTAGAAAAAAAAGTAGAAGACTTTTTTGTATTTTTTTTTGCAACGAAATCTTCATAAGTTGTACTTTTATGCATAAAACAATTAGCTTCGTAACTTTGATGAAAATTTGGAAATGCAGGTCTCAAGAATAAAAAATACGATTATTGAATTATGACTAGAACATTAAGATTAAAATTAAAAATCTAAACAGATGACTGCATGGTTTTTTAGTGATCCTAAAACATGCGACATACTCTCAGCTTTCATAATCATTAAAAAAAAGTAGTACTTAATGAGCTACTTTTCCTAGAATCGGCCTTCAAAGACAGCCACGTGGTATTTTTTTTAAATAATCCATGTGATTAAAACAAAAAGTCTTGCAATAGCATTAGGAACCATAAAATATTATGGTTCCTAATGTTAAATTGGTTTGTTAACTAACCCAAAAATGCCTTAAAAAATTGACATTTTGTTTAATTTTAGTTTTAAATTTTATCAATTCTGCGCGTTGCATTCTTGCGAATCATGGGTTGTAAAAGTGAACGCGATTATTTTACCTGCAATAACAATAGGTCGACCGCGAGGATAGAGACGGAATAATTGCCATCTCTCTCACTCTCAGTAGCGCGGGCGACAACCCAAGCCAACGCCAAAATGTTATCTCAGTCGTACTCACTTTGTGTTTACTGCTACTCGTGTCGCCATCGCTCACCCCAAATTTGCTTGCCCTACTTTTTTGACTACTTTGCTCGTTTACTGGACTGTTTTGCCTTCTGATTTGGACTTTGTTTACTTGGAAGTGAAAGAGATGAGTTACACATTAAGTGAATATGCAGAAATGCATTATTTTTATGGAGTTGCACAAGGCAACGGCCGTGAAGCAGCGCGATTGTATCGCGAACAACTTCAACGACGTGGTGGGCCGCAACCTGCACATTATCCCGACCATCGTGTTTTTATTAACACGCACAACACGTTGATGGCAGGCCACATTCCTGGTCAACGCGGTGGTCGTGAAGGAATCCCTCGAGTCGATCCAGATCGCAGAGAAAGAGTGCTCGAAGAAGTTCAGCGAAATCCGTCCACGAGTACGAGAAGAATGGCTCGTGCTCTGGGCATCCCAAGAACGTCTATTCAAGCCATACTTCACGATGAAGGATATCACCCTTTCCATATCCGACGAGTTCAAGCTTTGCTACCTGCAGACTACCCATTGCGCGTTGAATTTTGCCAAACCATGTTACGAAAACAGCAAGAAGATCCTGGATATTTCGATAAAGTTTTGTGGACCGATGAGTCACGATTTGAGCGATTTGGAATATTCAATATTCATAATTACCACTCGTGGGCAATCGAGAATCCACACGAAACGAGAGATTCATCTTTTCAACACCGGTTTAGTGTTAACATGTGGTCGGGTATCCTCAACGGCGAACTTATTGGCCCGTTTGAATTGCCATCCAGACTTAATGGAGAAATTTACAAAAACTTTTTAGAAAATGAACTACCATTGCTGCTGCTAGATGTGAATCTTCAGCTTCGACGCACCATGGTTTTTCAAAATGATGGCGCCCCGTGTCACTACGCAACGCAAGTCCGAAACCACTTAAATGAAACTTACCCCAACAGATGGATCGGACGCAGCGGACCAATCAGATGGCCTCCACGCTCACCTGACCTTAACCCAATCGACTTCTTTGTGTGGGGCTATTACAAGGAAATCGCTTACGCCCGAGAATGTTCGAGTGAACAAGAACTTAGAGAAAAGATTACAGAAGCCGAACGTGTTGTGAGAGAGAATAGGGAAGCTTTTAGACGATTAAAAGGCAATTTTTTACGAAGGTGTAGAATGTGCATTGCTGCTGGAGGTGGCCACTTTGAAAACCTTTTGTGAATTTAAAAAATAAATTTTCTTTCTGATTACCATCTCTGATTTATTGACAAAACCACCTCTTACTTAAAACGTTTGTTAACTAATCTCTTAAGAATTTTTAGTTATCAGCAAATTGACAACCTTAAAATTAAAAACTCAAAATGTTATCTAATCTTAGCTTTTTTGCGGCAATTTTTGGTTAGTCAACAAACCAATTTAACATTAGGAACCATAAAATAGCAAGACTTTTTGTTTTAATCACATGGATTTTTTTTTAAATGCCACGTGGCTGTCTTTGAAGGCCGATTCTAGGAAAAGTAGCTCATTAAGTACTACTTTTTTTTAATGATTATGAAAGCTGAGAGTATGTCGCATGTTTTAGGATCACTAAAAAACCATGCAGTCATCTGTTTAGATTTTTAATTTTAATCTTAATGTTCTAGTCATAATTCAATAATCGTATTTTTTATTCTTGAGACCTGCATTTCCAAATTTTCATCAAAGTTACGAAGCTAATTGTTTTATGCATAAAAGTACAACTTATGAAGATTTCGTTGCAAAAAAAAATACAAAAAAGTCTTCTACTTTTTTTTCTAGAAATTTTTTAAGTTGATCGCTCGAAAATTCTCAAAAATTTAGAAAAAAATTCATAACTCGAAAACCGTGAAAAATCGCGGAACATACATGGGGGTGATTCGGATACCCCACGACACGAGAGACCTAATTTTTTCTTTTGGACGTCAATCTTCCGGCCACCTTGTATAATAAGATTAGTTCTTATAGTTCTTACTAGATGGCGCAGTTCGTATTCTGACTGAATCGCGCTATCGAAATGTTTTGGCAAATAGTAATGCATGTAATTTGTCAATAAAGTTGTTACCTACAAGAACAAAGAAGCTACTAGCGGTTTCTTTTTCAACCCTAATAGTATTCCCTTCAGTATAAAGGTATACGTACCATTTTACAATGACAAATATGTTTAATATCGACTGGTGATATCAAGATCTCATCGATGTAAGACCGTCCCCATAATAACTTAAACTTATAATAATAACATTGATAACAGTTCTTATAGTACTTTGTAGGTCAGTGAATTTCACAAATTTCAGCATTTCATCAACAAAATGTAAGGAAGGAAGCAAAAATTAATAAAGTGTACTTACTGTCACTGTACCTATTTAGGAAAGAGATGGCAAAGTAATGCGTATAACTATAATATAATGTTAAGTACCTAATTTAATTTACTTGTTATTGTCTTTGTTTGTAAATAATAAATATGTTTATAGACAATAAATGAAAAACATAAAAAAGCATACCAATATTTAACATCATCTAATATTTGCAAAGTGGTTATATATTTGACCAAGCACCGAACTGTGACCGAGGCGAATGGCAATTTATCATTTCTCATACAAGCATCGTCTTTAAAGTCAAATAGCTAAAAGTTAAAATCGCATAACGTATTGTTTTCTAAAGTTTACGCAAACAATACACATTGATGTGGAACTACTTATACAGATCTACTCGTGTTTATTTTACACATTAATTTGATTGAATGTTTATCCTGACGACAAAAAAACGGACCCTGCAAAGGGTTAGACCCTTTGCATTGCAGGGTCCGTTTTTATTTGGAGAGAGTTGCCTTAGACGACATTTTCAGCTTCACCGGGCTTTTCAGGGGGCGCACAATGTCGCGAGTCCATACTACAACCTTTGATTAAATAGACATGTATATAGTCAAAGACCAACTTATCAGAATTCTAAATTTTAAGAATTTTTTTTTTTATAATAAATTAATACAAAACAGGTACATACATATACATATGCATGTTTTATTCACAATACATTATTCTATGTCTAAAAATTGCCTTAGAATAGGGTCTAAAATAGCTTTTTTATTTTTGTTTCCCGATCTGATTGTTGAGATTGACAGATCTGAAGTTAAATAACATAACTGTAATGAGGTCGTGATTAGTGTGTGGTCAAGAGGTCTTTCGTGTATGTTTTTCTCTAAAATTTCTTGCATCTTTGTGTCTTCCTTCTAAAGCATCTTCAGACAGTTGTCCAATTGGTAATATAAATGACTGTATCAATTCAGGTGAATGAACTAATATTTTATGAATGGATGTTGGTATACTGTATGGTACCACGAGTATAAGCTTAAATATAGATCATTTGTTTCCTTTAGTATTTCTTGAAATTTATCTGTATTTATTTTAAATCCACTTGATATTATTCTGTTGATAAGATAAAATTTTTCAATTAGACTCTGCTCAATTCCAGTTATTTCACTAGAAAGCGTACAGTTTTTTAAAAATGTTCTAGCTGTGAAGCCGTAATTTGTTGAACCATCAGGTTTATCGACTATAAGACCCATCTTTTCCTGGAACTCCTTTTGAATTCTTTGTTTATTTTCGTTTAAATATTTTCTTTTGTGCCTCACCTCGAACTTGTCAACACTTCAGAGGTAATCTATAGGAAACATGTAGCCATATTTCGAAACACTTAACATTTTTAATATGTTGTGAGTTGTTGAACCTAAAAATTAATATCTCATAAATCGCAAGTAAGCACAAATTGAGAGTTTCTTAGCTTAAAGTATACACATTAAACTACAAAAAAAAAAAAAAACTGAAGATGTATTTTGATGTGTTTTTTTTAAACTAATTGAACTTTATATCTGCTTCAATATTCATAGTCATATACAATTATCAATACTCACCAATTTCAGACATATTGGATGATTTAAAATAACAATTTATAAAGAATACTAGTCCCTTTATACTAATAAAATAACTTCAAAGTGATAAAAGATAAACTTATTACGTAATTGTAGCAAGCGTAAGTAACCCGCACAAATGATTTTAATGTAACATCAAAGTTATAAGTTTACTTACCCACACAAGCCATAATATTAATGCGAAAAAATTTAAACTACCTTTATTGGTTGGACAATTTATTCAAGATTATGTTGCCATATGATAAAGTCAGCTGCAAAAATCTTCGAAAAATGCATATATGATAAAGACTCGCGACACTGTAAGGCGGCGAAAAACTTAAAGGGTTCCTCAAGCCGTTTGAAACGAATCAGCTTCGGGGGTTGTCTAGAGGGAACGGCATCACGCACTAGTGCGTGTCCCCGTGCCCTACTAGATTCTCCGAGGGGTTCCGATCGGATCGGGGTGCAGGGTCCGTGGTCACAGGGAGACTGAGGTGTTGCTCGTTGCAATAATGCAACTAATAATAGTTGGTAGTTTGCATACCCTCTTTTTATTTCAATCACGTGCGTTCCGTGCGTTTGAGACCCTGAAAAGGGTTCGTTCAACACCTCAGTAGTCGAAGATTCCTGTGAAGTGCGCTTCCACCTTCGGCCTTATCATCACTTAACACCAGGTAAGATGATGAAGGCCAAGTGGAAAAAAAAATGTATGTTTCATTTCCACATCGCATAACGTACCTCATAAATATATTGATAGCTTTGCCAACGCCCAGTTCTGAGTCGAGGGCGGTGGCGGCGCGGCACAGGGCTACCACCAGCAGCGCCGTGAGGATCCGCACCATCACACCGGTGCTGGTGACCTGCAAACAAAAGAAAACATTTTAGTATACTTTAAAAATTACTGTAGTGCAGGACACGCCCAGAGGAGCTTGATGGCACAAATTATTATTTTTTCAAGTGGGTAGTTTGTATGAACTATTTAAAAATATTTTTGTATAGAGCTACATTTCTGTTGGCTAAACAAAAAAGCTAGTGAAAATCTGCCATCTTAAAGCCATCTTATCTATTGGGAATTCGGACATATAATAATTATACTAAATGATTTTTATGCATTGAACATATTCGTTTAAAGAAAATTATGCCAAGTGTGTTAAGCCAAATAAAATTCGGAACAACAAAATTCTGCCAAATAGAGGGGAACCCAGTTCGTTTGTATGAAGTTTACCTCCATTTGTATGAAGGTAACCTTCTGCAGTCTACTTATTTTGTGGCTCAAAGGAGCGTTTTTTTAACAAGTGACAATAAATTTTTCAAATAATAAATATGTGCACTTTATAAATGTTTATATAATTTTTAACGCAAATTTTGTTGCGAACAAATTACAAAAACACAAATGTTGAAAAAATTTCCACGAGCAGGGTTTGAACCTGCACCCTTCTGACATACCGGGTCAGGTGCTCTTCCAATTGAGCTATCGTGGTTCTAATCAGCCCGCCGAAATTATTCAACACTATTTACTTTTTACTTTGAAAGCCAAAGGCGCCCATTCAATGTTAACAACTACCGTCATTAACATCCGATCATAATATTTTTACAAATACTAAAGATCAGTTAAGAAGTAGGCAAGCTATTTATAAATGTTTATATAATTTTTAACGCAAATTTTGTTGCGAACAAATTACAAAAACACAAATGTTGAAAAAATTTCCACGAGCAGGGTTTGAACCTGCACCCTTCTGACATACCGGGTCAGGTGTTCTTCCAATTGCACTTTATTAAAATAAATTAAATACAGTGACAAAAATGCAGACGCAACTATAGGTATGGTAATGTATGGTGTAATTTTCTGCCACTTTTTATTTTGGGTTCATCGGAACAGATTAGATTGTACGTTGAGGATTGTACAGTCAACAGCAAAGGTAACTGATGATTAGTCAAGTTTCAAAATATGAAATCAGTATGAAAATCAAAACTTTTTAAACGCATATCGAAAAATATTCGAGTGTCTAACTAGTACCTACAGACTTTGACTGTAGTTTTAGAGAAAATACCGACATGCACTATCGAAACTTAATTTTGAAATCTAGTAAACATCATCTACTTTTGCTGTTGACTGTACTACGACTCACTATGACTGCCACGTGCGAGTATTATTTTACCATACAATTTTTTGCGTACCAAAAGGCACGGCAAAGCGGCTTTTATCAAGCCCTATTTTCTGGTTCTACAAAAGTTGTATGTATCCATAGTTATGCAAATTAACAGTTTAAAAAAATAAAATATCTTGAGCTCCTCTGTGCTCCGTTTTAAGTATATTTCAATTTGTTCACTTATCCGGGACTTGGCATTGTGATCGTCGCCATACTATCGCGATCGCAACGTAAAACACTTGCCACCAAGAAAAGGATGTAAGAAAAGAAATACAAAATTATCAAACAATAATCAGAAAAAAAGTATAAAAATTAGTTCTCCCCGGCGGGGAATCGAACCCCGGTCTCCCGCGTGACAGGCGGGGATACTAACCACTATACTACCGAGGATGATAGTTGGAGGGTTGAAATTAAGTACTTGGTCCTTAATGAGGTAAATGAGACAAATTAACTACAAAAATGCATTTAAATTAAACATAAAAAATACCGGTCTACTTTTATACATTTTATAAAAACTTTAAAAGCTTTTTTATACTTAACATAAACATGAAACCACCCCTCCAGTACTAATGCTACTTTTAAAAGCATGCTAATCATATGTTGTTTGTTCGACTCGCTAGATGGCGCTACAAGGCAACAAACGTCAAAGTTGAGTGTAGTTAAATAAAACAATCAAATAGTTCATTGGCAAAATGAGGCTTGTTAAGTTAAATTATTCTTCTCTAGTGATGTATTAATTTTTAACCGACATAAAAAAGGAGATATATCAAATGTCAATACATTTTTCAATTCGCTAAGTTTGACTTACCTAGTTTAGATAGGTATGTAGGTACCGACTCATTGAAATCATTCTGTTAATTACAGGTAACTAAGTATAAATAGAAAACTAGAAACTAACTAAACCTCTTATTGTCATAGATACCTTTCAACTACAATTAAAATCGACACTAGTCGAACAACGAATGTGTGCAGCTACCAACCATACTACCTTATTACGTTGGAATAAGACTCTTGATGCAATGTAAGTGTTATAGGCGTAATGATGTCCCCAGTACCGTAAGTTACGTGACAGAGGCTATTCGACCATGAAAACGGTTACTGTGGGTCAAACTATTACGTGGAAACTGGTATTCTATTAGAAAAAATCAGGCTAGCAAATCGACGCTTAATTAATTTTGCTTCAATTGGCTTCGTACAGAGAGATTGTAAAACTGCCTATCTAGCGGCTAACAAAAGAGAACGAATGTTTTGCAGATGCCGCATTTATTCAATTAAATTATATCATCTAAGAAAGTCCCGGAACGTGTATGTTTGTCTGTTAGGACGGGGCGGGCTAATCTCACGAACCAATGGACGGGTTTTGATGCGGTTTTTTCTAATATGTAGATAGAGCGTCTTTCGAATATGGTTTTCGTACGTTTACGTACAAAACAACAAGGACGAAGCCGAGCTAGGTCGCTAGTTAGTTTATATATGTCCCACAATTGGGTTCAGGCCCTTTCATGTGAGAGAAGAGAAAGCGAGAGAGCGGGAATAGTAGAATTACATTGACCACAGACCAAATAATAGGTCTGTGATATTGACCATATACAAATTTCAAATAAAGATACAAAATCAGTAAAAAGAAAAAAAGAAAAATTATAGACAACGTAATAGGTCAATTAAATTAGGACGCCTTAGCTTGTTCTCGCATAATCGCAAAACTCTTTATAGCTAAGTCATAGCACATAATCAATTAATAGGTACATTTCCATTCGCGCTTCGTCGTTACTACGGCACGTATCCTTCGCTCGCTACGCTCACTCGGCTTGCGCGGGACCATGTATACACTAAGGCTTGTCGCTTCACTCTTCGCTAGTCGCAACCTCCCATTGGACATCTCCCAAGCTTGCAAATCATGTAGCAAAGATTTCATATAAATTTCATAATGCGCAAGATTCAATAAGGGTCCTTTCTGTGGGGAGATTGCGAAAAGAAAAAGCAAAGCGACGCGACGACGAGCGATAGGTAAGTATACATGAACAATCCACGCGTAAATAAAAAAAAAAAATAAAAACTTGGAAATTAAATAGCGAATTAAATAGTTAAAGTAAAACGTAAATAACATCACATACCTAAATATGTTTATGCGCTTGATCACAGATTAATCGAACACAAATCAACAATTATTTTACAAAAGCCAAACGTCGCGATGAATGCCAGCGATCGGCGGCGTAACCTTTGCGCGATTGGTAATGATGCGGGCAACCTTCGGGCTGGATAAGGTTGCGGCTTGCGCGGGCGCATCTGATCTTTAGGCAGCAGACGGCGCGCTAGTAAAACCACGTACAACCCCTAAGAAAACGTCTAAATCTTCATTAATTACTAGCATTTTACTTGCGTTGCGACTGCGTCCGCGCGGGCTTGAGATTTATAAAGAAACTCTTTTTTATCATTATTTAATATTTTTATTTTTATTTTATTCATTTTAAGGAAAACTTACAGCTTAATAAAAGTATAACATGTAACTATATTACTGAGGGCCATTTACAAGTTTCCACAGAAAGTAATTAATTATTTTAAGGACGGACATTGTTGTCAAAAAGAACTGTAACTAAATGCTTGTAGAGGTATAAGTAGAATAAGAATATAAAGTTTAATTATTGAAAAAGTTGTTTGCAAGTGAACGCTTAAAATGATCAACTGTCGTTCCGAATAACTCGACGTGATTACATTTTACTATTTCATTGAAACACCCAATCGCCCTCGCAATGTATGAATTTTGCCTGTAATTAGTCTTCGCCGCGGGGATGTACCTATAGCGAATAAGATCTTCTGGCTCCAGCGCTCGGAACCCGAAAACCAATACGCTCTAATTATATAGCCTATGTTACTTGGTAGTAATATAGCATTCTATCAGTAAAATATTTTTTGGAATTGGAAGAGCAGTTCTAGAGTGTACCCTCAACAAACAAACAAACAAAGTCACAAACTTGACTTCTTTATTAATAGTATAAATATAGACATCGCAAGTAGGGTTGCCGACCATACTTTAAAATAACGTATCCTACGTTATTTTCCATCCCCATACTTTATTCTTTTTATAAAAAATAAAGTATGGAAAATACTTAATTTCCGACTAATGCGTGCGTTTGAACGGAATATTCCTGTTGACTTAATTTCTGAACTACTGAATGATAGGTACTCAGACTCAGTTAAAGTGAAACGAAACGCCACGCTTAAATAAATAAATTTGGAAAATACTTTATTTTCTCTTCAAATCCTTTTTTTTATACTAGTTAGTGATAGATTTACTTTAATTTCCTAAAAAATAGTTGACAATCCTAATCGCAAGTGACTAGATTATGACAACCTACAACAAGTACCTACTTACAACTGGGTTGCCAGGTACCGTTTTTTTTGTATTAACGGGTAAGCACAGTGCCTTGATCTCACCTGATGTTAAGTGATGATAAGGCCAAGATGGAAGCGGACTTCACCCGGGATCCTCACTAGTGAGGCACTGGCTATCTTATCTGTAGCTGCCGGAACACAACAATGCTACAAACATTGATGTTATGGCGACATTAGATAAGATGGTGGTAACTAGCCAGGCCGACAAACAAGCAATTCCACCAACCAAACCGAGTACACAAACAACCCCGCTGGGAACCGAACCCGGGATCTCTGGGTCTTAACCGGTGGTCTTAGCTACTAGACCACAAAGGCGGTTATCCGCCACTTTTAACCCACAGAACTCAAAACATCAATATCTCAACACGAGGTAAGTGTGATACGATAAGTGGTGTGATGAAATTATAAGTAAAATAAGACAATAAGCAAGACCGCTTAAATGAGTCCTCGCCTGTGGTAGGTACGCGGGGCGGGAAGTACGTATTAGTGGCAGACCCACGAACACGAGCGACTTGCGACGCGGCGAACGGATTTCTAGTTCATTGCGTTTTTTCTATCACTGCTGTCTGTATGTCTGCCGTAGTATAACGCGCAATGAACTAGAAATCCGTTCGCCGCGTCGCAAAACGCTCGTACTCGTGGCAGAGGCTCCACGTACCTCCCGCCCCGCGGACATACCGTAGGCGAGGACTCAGTAAAGCGGTCTACCTATAGTAAGCAAGCACAAAACAATAATCGATTTATCAAACAGTTGTACTTGATAGAACGAACTCATTAAAGAAAAACAGAAAAAAGCATTTATCTCCCATGACAATGCCAAGACCTCGTCTACTCTTCGTGCTTTGCCTGCAAACCAACACGTAAGTAGAAGCAGTCAAGAAAAAAGTTAGAAAATCTGTATCCCCATCGCAGTCACAAAATAAAGAAAGCCCAGAAAGTAAGCTTGATACACACCGCGCTTGAGTAACGCACACATAGACTCGGACGGACCCGGATCTTGGAACAGAGGGCCTAGTTTTTTTTTTAATTTATTCATGACCACGGACGGACCCGGATCTTGGAACAGAGGGCCTAGTTTTTTTTTAAATTTATTCATGACCATGGATACTAGTTTTTAAGCCGAAAACTTAATTTATACGTTTCTCAAAATGATGATGAGTGAAAATAGAAATGAAAAGTGAGAAATGATATACCCCCCAACCCATCGAATATCTCAGTGAAGATGTGGGGCTTTACTAAGTCCTCACGCAGAATTCTTGAGAGAATTTGAAAAAGTGACGTTGCACTGTTTTGTTTTATGTGCCAACACTCATGCACACTCACGAGCACTTAACGGTTAATAATCCTCCATTATTCACATTCATATTCGAAATAACACAAATTTTAGAAAATAAAACAAAACTGCAGACATGACTCTTCACTTTCCCGCCAAGAAAAACTTATATTACTTAAGGGTGCGCCGACAAAAAAATGCCAAAAATGCAGTTACGGTTAAGTAGATATAATTGAAAATACTATCGTATTAAATGAACAAAATATATATTTAGTATCATAGGGAACGTGTTTACATTTTGTCAGAACCATAAATTCATAACACGCTATAGTTTTTTCTACAATATCATTTAAAGTTGGGCAAAAATCATGAAAACGAGTGGCGGCGTTTAGTAGATTTCTTATAGTCTATCTAAATTATTGTACCTCTGATTTTGTCTAAACAATCATCAATGGATAAACTACAAATTGCTAGACTACATTTTCGATTCATCAAGTGGTTATTTAAATAATTATTTTTAATTAAGCACCTTAAATTCCCCATACAAAATTAGTATGGCCGCGCGGCATCAAATAAATATGGACGACGACATTTCAAATAAAACATATGACACTTGTCACTTATGGACGGCGCACCCTTAATAGTTACTACGTAACCAGAGTGCCTAGCGTGAGTTTAGTTTACTATCCGTATTCATTCGATAAACAGCGCCTCCTGTTGGATGGATGGATGTTTGTTACTCTTTCACGTAAAAACTGCTGAATGGATTTGGATGAAATTCAGCATACAGATAGTTTATAACCTGGATTAACACATAGGATACTTTTTATCCCGATATTCCCACGGGAACGGGAACCACGAGGGGGAAACCGCGAGCGGCCGCTAGTACAAAATAAATATGACAGTAAACTATTACCATTTTGGTATTAGTTTCGTGGTATTGGATTGGAATTAGATCGCTGTTGCAAGATTCTGTGTCCGTTTTAGGTAGGGTTGCCGTCTGGGTTTCCCCGGATTTGTCCTAGTTTACAGGGCGTCCGGGAAGCGTCCGGACGGGGTTTCATTTGTAGCCCGGGTTTTAAAAATTTAAAGTCTTGGGCCGTCGGCGCGGTGGACAACCGACGAACCGACACTGGCACTGCACTAGTGATGGAACTCGAATCGAAAATTAAAACTCGAATATTTTAACAGTGATTCGAATTGATTCGACTTGACCCTAGATTCGTATTTATTGTTGATTCGAATCAATTCGGATTTATATTCAGAATTGTTGAAAATTGCACAGTATTTTTTTGTATTCCGGCTCATAATGCCAATGTTGAGAGAATATTCTCATTAATTACATAACAATGGACGAAAGAAAGAAATTTACTAAGCTTAGAAACAATCTCGTCAGTAATCAAAATTAAATTCAATATTCAAGATTACAGCTGCATTGACTTTTAAAGGAAAGATACTTTAAAAGCTACCGGAAAGAGTGAAATAGCTATAAAGTAGGTAATTAAAAATGTATGAGTGCAATAATTTATTTTACATTTTTGTTGTTAAAGTTATGATTGTTATTAATACGCAAAAGAAATTTAAAATATGGCTGTTGATTAAAACTTTAAGGTGAAATTATTATTATAGGCCTTTTTCGTTGATGAAAAATTTCAGAAGATAATTATATTTAAGTTAAAGAGTTACCTCGAGAATTGTAAGACTGAATATCAAAATGGTCTCAGTACTTTAAGATTTTAAAAAAAATATTTAAGTTTGTTGAAAGTGGGTTAATATTTTTTTAAAGTTTTGTTTGCATAATAAAGTATAGTAATTTATGTTATATTTTAGGAATAAAAAAATAAAAACAATTTGTAACAAACTGTAAAAAGATTTTATTCATTACATTTGAAATGATAATAAAATATGCCTAAATTTAACTTTAATATCATTCAAAATAAAATAAAAATTACTTATGACATTTTAAACTGCTTTTTTTTAATTATAAGTACTAAGTTTCGTAAAACACCTATTGACACGTCCGGGTTATGGGCTCCAAAATCCGGGGGTTTCACGCGTCTTGTCCTGGTTGCCAAATTTTAGAGATGGCAACCCTAGTGAGAGATTGTCTATGTGTGCGTTGCTTATTAGCTTATTATTCGTTAGCTTATTTTCTGCAGTCACCTTATTTTGTGTCGCAGTTCTGACCTCGTTCTGCGACCCAGCACGCTACGGACCGTCTGCAGAACAATTGGCTTAATGCGAAGACGACGGTCATTTGGGTCAAGGGATAATCGGATTAAAGTGCATTTGCCAATTGGAATTGATGAATTATGGTTTATCATGAGAACGTGGGTAGGGTTGCCAACTATTTTTCAGGAAATTAAAGTAATCACTAACTAGTATAAAAAAAGGATTTGAAGAAAAAATGAAGTATTTTCCAAATTTATTTATTTAAGCGTTTCGTTTCGTTTCACTTCACCTGAGTCTGATTATCATTCAGTAGTTCAGAAATTAAGTCAACGCGAATATTCCGTTTAAACGCACGCATTAGTCGGAAATAAAGTATTTTCCATACTTTATTTTGATTAAAAAGAATAAAGTATAGGGATGGAAAATAACGTAGGATACGTTATTTTAAAGTATGGTTGGCAACCCTAACTGTGGATGACAGTGTGTTTATTCTGATATGACAATTTCTCGCCTTCGGTATCGTGTTCAAGTAGTAAAAAAACTCGTACCCTAGTGCGAAGAAATGTATTTTTCTAAAGGAAGTGCTTTACTTTGCCTTATAAAGGAGATTCGCCTCTGTGGTCAAGTGGTTAATACCTGTGTTGTATGTGTACTCGGTTTGGTTAGTGGTAGGGCTTGTTTGTCCGCCTGGCTAGCTACTACCATCTTATCTAAATATGTCGTCAACAACAAAGTTAGTAGCATTGTTGCCATGCCTCAGTAGATGAGGATCCCGGGTGAAGTGCGTAACACCATTGGCCTTATCATCGCTTAACATCAGGTAAGATTAAGGCACTGTGCTTACCCGTAAAATATTTATTTAAATGACAGATAATAATATATTGGTAGTGTAATGGATATAATATGACATTAACTTTAAGTTTTTTTTTTCATGATTACTTAAACCATAAAAACATAACATTATTAAAAAAAACACAAATGTTGAAAAAATTTCCACGAGCAGGGTTTGAACCTGCACCCTTCTGACATACCGGGTCAGGTGCTCTTCCAATTGAGCTATCGTGGTTCTAACCAGTGGTTAGAACCACGATAGCTCAATTGGAAGAGCACCTGACCCGTTAAAAAAACACAAATGTTGAAAAAATTTCCACGAGCAGGGTTTGAACCTGCACCCTTCTGACATACCGGGTCAGGTGCTCTTCCAATTGAGCTATCGTGGTTCTAACCAGTGGTTAGAACCACGATAGCTCAATTGGAAGAGCACCTGACCAGTGGTTAGAACCACGATAGCTCAATTGGAAGAGCACCTGACCCGGTATGTCAGAAGGGTGCAGGTTCAAACCCTGCTCGTGGAAATTTTGCCAACATTTGTGTTTTTGTAATTTGTTCGCAACAAAATTTGCGTTAAAAATTATATAAACATTTATAAATAGTTTGCCTACTTCTTAACTGATCTTTAGTATTTGTAAAAATATTATGATCGGATGTTAATGACGGTAGTTGTTAACATTGAATGGGCGCCTTTGGCTTTCAAAGTAAAAAGTAAATAGTGTTGAATAATTTCGGCGGGCTGGTTAGAACCACGATAGCTCAATTGGAAGAGCACCTGACCCGGTATGTCAGAAGGGTGCAGGTTCAAACCCTGCTCGTGGAAATTTTTTCAACATTTGTGTTTTTGTAATTTGTTCGCAACAAAATTTGCGTTAAAAATTATATAAACATTTATAAATAGTTTGCCTACTTCTTAACTGATCTTTAGTATTTGTAAAAATATTATGATCGGATGTTAATGACGGTAGTTGTTAACATTGAATGGGCGCCTTTGGCTTTCAAAGTAAAAAGTAAATAGTGTTGAATAATTTCGGCGGGCTGGTTAGAACCACGATAGCTCAATTGGAAGAGCACCTGACCCGGTATGTCAGAAGGGTGCAGGTTCAAACCCTGCTCGTGGAAATTTTTTCAACATTTGTGTTTTTGTAATTTGTTCGCAACAAAATTTGCGTTAAAAATTATATAAACATTTATAAATAGTTTGCCTACTTCTTAACTGATCTTTAGTATTTGTAAAAATATTATGATCGGATGTTAATGACGGTAGTTGTTAACATTGAATGGGCGCCTTTGGCTTTCAAAGTAAAAAGTAAATAGTGTTGAATAATTTCGGCGGGCTGGTTAGAACCACGATAGCTCAATTGGAAGAGCACCTGACCCGGTATGTCAGAAGGGTGCAGGTTCAAACCCTGCTCGTGGAAATTTTTTCAACATTTGTGTTTTTGTAATTTGTTCGCAACAAAATTTGCGTTAAAAATTATATAAACATTTATAAATAGTTTGCCTACTTCTTAACTGATCTTTAGTATTTGTAAAAATATTATGATCGGATGTTAATGACGGTAGTTGTTAACATTGAATGGGCGCCTTTGGCTTTCAAAGTAAAAAGTAAATAGTGTTGAATAATTTCGGCGGGCTGGTTAGAACCACGATAGCTCAATTGGAAGAGCACCTGACCCGGTATGTCAGAAGGGTGCAGGTTCAAACCCTGCTCGTGGAAATTTTTTCAACATTTGTGTTTTTGTAATTTGTTCGCAACAAAATTTGCGTTAAAAATTATATAAACATTTATAACATTATTACTTACTATCTAGTGTTTCTGAATGAACTTTGATTACTTAGTAATATTTTAATTATTTATTATATACCTGGCTTGACTGAATAGTGCTAATGGAAGGTTGCTGGTGCTTATAGCACGGGTTTTCCCAGTTTTAGTACCAGCTGCAAAATCTGATGTTGGTACCTAGAATATAAGTAGGAAAACTATGCATGTTACAAACTGTGTTTATGTATTGAAAGAAATAAAGATTTATTAATTTATTTAAAAAAAAATCATCTCTCTTCTCGACCTGTCTCCGCTTTGGTGAAGTCCGAGCCTTATAGGCAGATTCTGATGACAAAAACATTAATCATATTAAAAACATTTTGTTTTTTATCAAAACGTATAGGTTAGGTACGCCCTTGTGCGCGATTGGCCTCCGACCTCAAAGAATGAGTGTCAATGTGAAACAAATTAGTTTCTAACTATAAGTAGATAAGTATGAAATTCTCCTTTCTTAGTTAAATGGTTAAAACGGTAAACTATTTAAAAGTACTTTTTAATGTCTTAGTCGATAAGTTAAAGAATTTATTTTGTCAACATACAGAATTGAAATTATGCGCTGGGTCAGTAATAGATATATTAATAGCGTAAGCCGATTTTTGTCCCAGTGATTATGGGACGATAGCAAGCCGATTTTTGTCCCAATAATTATGGGACGATGGCTGCACATAAAAAATCGGTTATGGTCTCATTTTGATACGCTCCAGCCGTAGATGTGCAAAAAAGAAACCTGTCATAGGTTTCGAAATTCTTAAAAAATCTGTTGAATAAAAGCGAAGTTTTGCGGGCGACCCACTAGTGGTAGCAGTCAAAGACTGATTAAAGTGTTTTACTGAAGATAGTGTCTCGGTGATATCACGGATCTCGGAACAGTTTGGAACATTCCGAGCGCAGTTCTTTGCGAGATTCCGTCTCCGTGAGGGGTTGTCTACGTGTGCGTCGCTCGAGTGCATTTGTATGGAGTTTACCTTCTGCAGTCTCCTTACTTTGTGTGACGTTAAATGGGTAAATCAACTTTTTAGGCACTCCCTTTACGTCCTCACTGATAATATTGAAAAAGAAGACCATAAAAAACTTTGAACTGAAAAGAACTTAGGTTTAAAAAGTTAGAGCTATTCCAATACTGTTCTCAATATCTTATAAGTTTTTTTTTTATTATTATTTGTCAGTTTCGTAGTAACACAATTGAGGAAAAATACTCCACATAGTAATAAACCTTGTCCCTGATTGTACCCTTGATGATACTTCTTTACATAATAATAATAACTGTAATAAGTTACTTAAGAAGCTTTTACATTTAATTTTTACATTGTATTTAGAAAAAAAAATATCACACTCTTATTTAAACCGTACAAACACACAATTTTTTTAATAAATACATTTTTAACAAATTTTTATTTGTTCGTCTTTAACACTACCTAAATAAAAAATCACATCCACTGCGTTACCACTATAATTCACAAATGATTCAAAATTCAAAAAATATATATTTTGTTTTTATATTTATTGTATACCCACCAATCAATTTTCTTTTTGAGCTTGTGGTGCCCTCCTTTAAGTAATGGGACACTTAGTTAATAAGAATCTCCCGTAACAGAATAAGATTGAATAGTGTATGTACTCTGTTGTGAGAGTCTAATAAAAAAATAAAAAAAAATATTTCATTTCAATGGTACATTTATAGGATACCTAGATGATGATTGGACCGCTAGTGGTTGGTTCTACTCGTAGGTCCTAGACCAGTGTTTCAATCACTAGACCACAGAGGCGGTTGAAAACAAAAACAGATTCACTTTACAATAATAATCGTTACAAACAGCAACGATAGAAGCATTGAAATGTTAATGCATTAATTAACCTTAATGCAATTATGAGTAGCACTTAGCTCTCGAAGGCATTTCAAGCAGAGTCTGGATGATGCAATCTTGACGAGAAACATGAGGATCACAAATCAGAATAATTGATGAATGAATGCATTTGCAATTTCGTACAAAGGAATTTTACATTAAAGATAATGTAGTGTAGGTACAGACGCCTCAGACTATCTCTTCGATCAATTAAAAAACAAGGTTCCCTATATCAAAAACATAAACAATATTAAAAAGTATCCATCAGGTACATGGTCCCCTTTTACACAGGCAGTCATATGATCTTTCTAATAGGCCTGCGTAGTACATCAGCCGAAATTGTAACATCTACGACTTGAGTCACGCCGTCTTTACCCGGATATAATGCCGTCACTAGACCTCATGGCCAGGAACCTCTCGGCAGATTTCCGTCAGCCACCAAAACCGAGTCTCCTACGGACCACGATGAGTGTTCCCCTCTTATGCGACTTGGGGATAGGGTTGCCCGGTTGGCAGGTATTCTTTTACCTAGCGCTGCCAAAAGAAATCCGATAGTCGTAAGGCTTTTCGCCATCCAGCCCTGCTGCATAGGTCTCTATCTTCTACAATAGCTGGAAAAGGTTGGCCTGAGGAATAACCACCCATGTACCTGATGTTACATACTTTTTAATATTGTTTATGTTTTTGATATTTATGTTTTTTATAGAGATTGACATATTTTTATTCTTTCTAATTGTTCTTCTGACTTATACGTCAGCTGGCATGTGTGAAAGTGGCGTCGTGATCTTGGATTACACAGTGTCAACTACCTAATAGCGACCTTTATTTTAACTATAATATCATACAGTCCATTTTTACCCCCCTTTCATTCCCATTATATAGGTAGGTATACCATAGCAAACTTAAGGTTCAAAGACTATTAAGGAAAGACAATATGCGATAGTCATAAGTGCAGGCGTGTGTTTTCTGTACATAGGTAACTCTCTTAAGAGCGTTTACGCCGCACACTAGCGCCGCCAATGAAAAAAAAAACATATCTAGTAATTAGAGATAGAAAATCAAATTATGCTCAACAAACTATCTAAATGAAGTAATTTAGCATTTTTACGTCACCTAATGAACACCTGACATGTTATGGTTTAGTTAAATATGGCGTTATAGTTAAAAGTGGCCGTAACGTCTTATTTAACTAAACCATAACATATATAAGATATGTTTATTATTTTTCATTAGTGGCGCTAGTGTGCGGCGTAAACGCTCTTAATGTCTTGAAGATTTCTGTTGCCAGTTTAGAGTAAGTACTTTGTCATTTTACGGTTATCATCATCATCAGATGATGATGACAAAGTACTTACGATGATGATGATTCATCAGCCTATATTAGTCCACTGCTGGACATAAGCCTCTCCAAGTGCACGCCACTGATAGGGTTGCCAACTTTTTTTAGACCAAATATAAGTAGTATTTTTGGATTTAGTACCCATAAAAATATAGTAATAGAGAATTAATTATTTATTAAAAAAAATATAATAATATATTTAAAAAAAAAATTTAATGAATATTTTTTGCTGCTTTGAGCTTTTATTAACGCTTCGTACGTAACTATTATTACAATCTAATTTTAAGTTACAAAACACCATTAACTCTGCTTTTATCAGACCGATACTGGCTCTGTTGCGCTCATCTTTCCACTTTGTGTTCGTCACAGAAAACTATAGTAAAAATATAGTAGTTTCGCCTACTATAATATATTTTTAAAATAATAGTAGTTAGACACCTAAAATAGTAGGATAACATTACATAGTAGGGTTGGCAACCCTAGCCACTGAGCACGATCTGAGGCTACTCTCATCTAACTCTTGCTAGTCATCTTCAATTCAACAATTTATTTTAATAACTTTTTTCTTGTTTAATATAATAAATAAATAACTAAGTATAGTTCTTTATTTGAAACTTACTTATTGTACCTGCTGACAATTTTTACAATGCTATCTATCTATCACTAAAGTTTATTTACAACGTAATTGTATATATAATAGGTAGGTAATTACCTAGACAATACTGCTAACTCCAATATCTTTCTCGGAACGCTTAAGTTCTGAGAAATGTATGCTAGCTAGCAAATAATGGCAGGTTGGAGTTGGATACTTCTATACACCGTTGCTTGAACTTGAGTGTTCGCGTTTGCATTCAAGCATCGAACGGTTTATTTATACCTATCTGGAAGCAGTCCATCCGGGTAGCTAGGTACCTATGTAGGTGCCTGGATTTTTTTCTTTTAGTAGATTGCTTCGTACGGTTATTAGCACATTTAGCCAGTGTCAAAGGAATATTCTTACAATTTATAGCAATAAATAGACAACATTTAGCGGTAGCATAGCGGCCAGTGCAGCCGCCCGGATTGAGGAAAATCCAGGTTCGATTCCTGGCTGGGTCGGGTCGTCTTAAATATTTATAAAATTTATAGAATACAGTGAAAAAATTAAACGCCTATTAATTTTTTCACTGTATTCTATAAATTTTATAAATATTTAAGATAACATTTCTTTTGTTAATATATCGCACTACCAATACAATACTGGTGCAAGTCAAAACATACTGACATTGGAAATTTTGTCGTATTGAAGAACATTGAGTTCAATTTCAAATATCAGTATATTTTGACTTGCACCACTATTGTATTGGTAGTGCGATGATGATGTGATGATGACTGATAATTGTAATGAGAAGTGAGAAATGATATACTCCCTAACCGCTTGAGTATCTTAGTACAAATGTGCAGCTTTACTAAGACCTCACGCGGACTTCTTGAGGAAATGTGCCTGGGTTTATAGCTAGAGTAGTGCGCTATTGTATATAACCAAAACACTGTAATTTAAGATACAGTATTCAATGTGATAAACGTATTTAAGTAGATGCTTTGTAACTTTTATTGTGTGCAATAAAAATTATTAAACAAAACACTGTAGAAGCCCTTTTAAAGGCTAAAGGCAAACCCCAGGGGTTTTTACTGGGTCAGTCTTACTCCTTCTTAGAGAAGGACAAGGCCAGCCCCGGATCTACGGAATCTGCGTGCAGATTTTCCCCTGGGTCAAAAAAAAACTCAAATTACATTGTTTTGGATTGCTACGACGCAAGTGCGTTGTTGCTAAAATTGTGATGGTGATAGATAATATACCTGTAGAGTTTCCTAGTGATAACAGGTGCCAATGCCAATTAATACCGAATGGAGACCCATCAGTGATCCTTTGAAGGATGCAATAATGATTGCGATCGGAACGCACGTGCGTGCGCGCCTCTATAATTGCTATTTGGTGGCCTGTGCGCACGAGTGGCTCACGCCTGCATTCCTGCAACGGTCATGGTATTAATAGCCCGACGTGGGACAACAAACGGAAGTCAGCCGTGCCCACTGGCCAGGGTATTGCAAGTAGGGATAGCAAAAGGGTACCATTATAATGACACTATAAAAATAAATTTTAACACTTGCATTGTATCTTTATGTTAAATGTATTAAAACAAGTAAAATAAGTCATTATTAGACTTACGACTTTTTAGGCACCTATCATACCAAGACACACAAGATCTAAAAAAAAGATAAATTTTGACAGATTTATGATAAATTTTTTGGGACTTTTCTTAAAGAATCAGAGCTGTGCTAAAGAATCCTAAAGTGTTGGCAGTGCTTATCAAATATATTGTAGACTTATACGCTTATTTATATATATTATACTAGCGGCCGCTCGCGGTTTCACCCGCGTGGTTGTACGGAAAGATCCCATTGGAATATCGGGATAAAGAGTAACCTATGTTTTAATCCAGGTTATTATATAAACTATCTGTATGCCGAATTTCATCCAAATCCATCCATCCGTTGCAGCGTGAAGAAGCAACAAATATACAAACAAACAAACTTTCGCATTTATAGTAGGATTTAATGAAAACATAATTATACTAGGTACTTGTGTTGCTATGCTGACTATAACAAGAACGATTATAGAGACTACTGATATGCCTAATCTACTGTCCCACCCAATCCTGGGCAAAGACCTATATTACCTATTGAAATTGCTACAATTGAAGGGTATTGGTTTTAACCCATTTAGACCGACCAGGCGTTTGTGTGTTGTTGTAAAAAAACCTTTAAAAGTATCTTAATAGGGTTCATCTATTTTATACTTTTAGAGGTGTTATAACACCCTGTAGGACTAAATGGGTTTCTTCACCCTTGCCAAAATTCTGACGCACAATTATGAACGCAGTAAGTACAACTTACTGTGCTTGTGATTGTGATATTTGAGGTGCTGACATTACGATCTATTTTCTCGTAACCGTTCACATGTTCTTTAAGTACTGCGTTCATAAATTGCGCGGCAGAAATGCGGGTTGGTATTTTGGCAAGCATAAATTCGAGCATATGCTTCGAAAAATCCAAAACTCACTTTGCGCGACTCGGGAAATGACCCCAGGACCGGCGGATATCGAACCCAGTGCTTTACACCAGCACTCAGCCAACGCGGTGACTGAATTTAGTTATAATTAAATAGTCATATTAAAATGAGTCATTTATTATACAGTATTTTTTTTGCTAACTGATGCTAGATTTAATATTTTAGCGTGTACTTGTGGATTTCTCCTAATGATCCCATGTAAACAAGCATGGGCTCGAAGAGATATAAAAATATCTTCTGTGCTAAACGCTAAGTAGGTAAATTATTATTTGTATTCGCCTCTATAGTTTAGTGGTTCCAGCACCGGTGTTGGTTCCCAAAAGGGGGTATACTATGTTTACATACAGCTTTTATCAGGTGTAGGTCACTGTCAGGTAAGATAAAGTCTATGTTTTAACAATTGTTTTTATGAGGTACTGAAACATTTTAATTTAAGAAAAAGTATTTTGGCGCCATATACACAGATAGATACAGATACATTCATGAAGTAGGAAGTATTCTTCTGTTTTAATTTCTCTCGGTAGCAAGGAATTCTTCCATCTTAATTTCTCTCTCATATATTTCAAAACTGTTTTCTTTCTGTACGATTATGATACAGTCATTGTCTGTTAACACCAATAATTTACGTGCTTCTGTGATACCTACTACATGAATCATAGTTAATCATCGTATAGTATTTCCACCACGTGTGGGATTCCAATGTTTCCAACGTAAGAAAGTAAAGTAAATAACCTATAACTGTTCCACTGCTGGGCAAAGGCCTCCATCATTGAAATCAAGTCATCACTACAAGTGATGGTTAATGCCTTAATCACCACGCTTGCCAAATGCGAGTTGGTGATCACAAACCCGGGCTATGCACTGAATAAATCTGGAACACACTTTGCCCGACCTGGGAATTGAACCCGGGACCTTCGGGTATCCGGCCGAGCGCTTTGCCACTCGACCACCGTGGCGTTCACAGATTTCATCCGCGTTAATAAGATCTCAAAAAAAATATTTTTCCGTTTTTGCAACATTTTTCATTGCTGCTCCACTCCTATTAGTCATAGTGGATAATATAATATAAGCCTATAGCCTTCCTCAATAAAATGGACTAAATACAGTGAAAAAAATTAAACACCTACCCCGACCCAGCTAGGAATCGAACCTGGGTCTTCCGCAATCCGCAATCCTGACCGCTATGCTACCGGGAAGGCTGACGTAAGCGCTGAATTTTGTCACTGCTTTTTTAATTCTTTGAGTGCTAATAGCGGCACAGTGCGCCATGCAAATACCACCAATTTGATAACACAACGCTTTAATAAATTTATACTTTTATTTTCATGTGCTAATTGCTGCACTGAAGCTAAATATTTACTAAGACATAATTATAAACTTTAATTTGTTAAGATGACAAAAATTATTACAATACATTTGAAACAAGATAATAATAAAACTACTTAAAATTAAACTTACAAACAACCATAAACTATATCTACTATTAACTATAAATAAAAAATTTGCCCCAAATCATCCCCATCAGGCAGAGTGCCCAGTAAGCTAGCAGCATTGCCACGTTGGATAGCTATGCTTATACGCTGCTTAAGCTAAATTAAATATTTATAAAATTTATGAAATGTATTTTATAAACTTTATAAATATTTAATTTAGCTTCAGTGCAGCAATTAGCACTTGAAAATAAAAGTAAAAAAAAATAAAATGGACTATTCAACACAAAAATATTTTTTCAATTGGAACCAGTAATTCCTGAGATTAGCGCGTTTAACCAAACAAATAAACAAACTCATCAGCTTTATAATATTAAGTATAGATATAATAAGTAAAATCGAACTATTTAACATCAACGATACTTGCATATAGTGCTAAATTTGATTTTACTTAACTTACTTACCATGTTTTTTGGCAAATAAATGATTATCTTATCTTATCTTACTTATTTAATGTTAATTTGTAAAAAGTTTTTCAATATTACAACGTCTTCACATTTAATTTGCTCGCATATTTTTTAGAAAACAATAAACCTATGAGCTCTTTCGAATTAAGGCGTTTTGTTTCAGACCGCTGCCGTGCCGTGCGTTTGCACTGCGTTCATATTAAAACAGTCCGTGATCGTGTCAAGCGAAAACACTGTAGTTTGCGTTACAGTGCCTTTGCTATGTAAAATTGTTACTTAAAAGGTTAAATAAAAAAATACTGCAACTTAAATTACAGTGTTTAAGCTTGACACTACAGTGCGGCTGTCGTCTACACCTAAGGCTTCCAACTATTTTTCAGGAAAATAAAGTAATTCTATCACTAACTAGTAATAAAAAAAGGATTTGAAGAAAAAATTTAGTATTTTCCAAATTTATTTATTTAAGCGTTGCGTTTCGTTTCTCTTCACCTGAGTCTGAGTATCATTCAGTAGTTCAGAGGTTAAGTCAACAGGAATATTCCGTTCAAACGCACGCATTAGTCGGAAACAAAGTATTTTCCATACTTTATTTTTATTAAAAAGAATAAAGTATGGGGATGGAAAATAACGTAGGATACGTTATTTTAAAGTATGGTTGGCAACCCTATCTACACCTGCAGTTGCATGTAATTGTAACGTTATCGCGATTTCGTCTTATTATACTTTTTTGCAGCCACAAAGCCTTTTGTCATAAGCTTTTTATTTGACTATGCGATATTGCGATCACTGTGTAGCCTTTTAACGATAATAATGTACTTAGCACTTTAACAATAGTAATACCAGAAAGCTTATAGTGCTTATTTTTCTTTTCGATAACGAAAACTCGTGTCGGAGGCCAAGATCCACTTCGGGTCCCTGAGCCAGCGAGTAAGTAAGTAAGTATACATATAATAAAGCTAAAGAGGGTCGAAAGTCTGTACATGGAAGATATTGGAAAAAAAGTTGGCTGGGTATACTTGGAATATCGAACAGAACACGTTCCAAGAGTTTTTAGATTTTTTGTCTGTTTGTCTGTTTATTTAACTGCGCATCACGTGAAAGTGGCTGAATGGATTTAGATGAAATCTTGCACATAGACAGACCATGACCCGGACTAGGATATAGGATACTTTTTTATCCCGGTAAGGTTCCTGTGGGATAGTGTAGTATTCGCGAACGAAGTCGCGGGCGACAACTAGTATTAAATAAAATATGTTAGCAACTACTTGCCTGTGACATAACGTGTGCATGGAGTCAATAAGGCACGTAGTATTTATTAATCCCATGCAAGGGTGTTTGCTAATGAGAAAAAATAGAATTGCGTACCTATAGGAATAAATACTCTTTTTTTAACGGGTAAGCACTGTGCCTTGATCGCACCTGATGTTAGGTGATAATCTTATCTTATCGCATCGAATGGAAAGAGCAGCCGGGTATGAAAAACTCCAAATCCTTCCTAGGCGAAAACGCCTTAGGACGGAGTAAGTTCATATGCGGAGGCAGCAGAAGGCAGGCCCGATTAACCATCGGTGCCTCGACAGGGCATTATGCCACAAAACAAATGCTTCACAGAATGCACCTTTCAACAAATAGTTTGTGTAGGGCATGTGGAGAGCATACCGAGTCAATGCAGCACCTACTGTGTGACTGCGACTCTCTGGCTAGGAAAAGAATGGGACTCCTGGGGTCGGCCTATCCAAAATTGGAGGACTTCAGGCTCTTCGCTCTTAAGGACGTTGCCAGACTTATGGCATCTATCTTTACAGAGGAGGAAGAGTGAAAGGATGGGGTTGCACAAAAGATCCCAATGGGTCGAAGTGTTACTGGGAGGTGGAAACCTCGGCAGGCCCCACTAAGATAAGATAAGATAAGATAGGTGATGATAAGGCCAATTGATAGAAGCGCACTTCCGCCGGAATCCTCAACTAGTGAGGCACTGGCTATCTTATTTTTAGCTGCCGGAACACAACAATGCTACAAACATTGATATTATGGCGACATATTTAGATAAGATGGTAGTAGCTACAGCTAGCCTGGCAGACAAACATGCCCTACCACCAACCAAACCGAGTACACAAACATGTACCCCCCGCTGGGAATCGAACCCGGGACCTCTGGGTCTAAACCGGTGGTCTTAACCATTAGACCACAGAGGCGGTTAAACTCTTTGGTAGTACTGTTTAGTGGCCTTACCCTATGTATGAATGAGCAAACAAAGACAGAACTAACGAAATAATTTGACCAAACCTGAGTCAGAGCCGCGTATCGCATGGCTGAACCTGTTGTTATCATTTAAGGAGCATTGTAATGCTATGATCAGCGCTCGCAGGTGGTAATTCATGAGGAGTGACTCTTATTCCTAAAATGTCTTAATTATCTTAAGAGCGTTTACGCCGCTCACTAGCGCCGCCAATGAAAAAAGAACATATCTAGTAATTAGAGATAGAAAATCAAATTACGCTCAACAAACTATAATAATTTAGCATTTTTACGTCACCTAATGAACACCTGACATGTTATGGTTTAGTTAAATACGGCGTTATAGTTAAAAGTGGCCGTAACGTCTTATTTAACTAAACCATAACATGTGAGGTGTTCATTAGGTGACGTAAAAATGCTAAATTACTTCATTCAAATAGTTTGTTGAGCATAATTTGATTTTCTATCTCTAATTACTAGATATGTTTTTTTTTTCATTAGTGGCGCTAGTGTGCGGCGTAAACGCTCTTAAGCAATACAGCAACAAGTATTGAAATAAACTTGGGTTTTTACAATTTGAAAAACAAGTGTCGAAAAAATTTCCACTAGCGGGATTCGAACCTGCGTTGGGTTTTTACTTCAAACGTATTTTGATATACCGTGAAAATATTTATAATTGTAATGAAATTTTCTATAGAGATACAGGATACAATTTTAACGAAAATATAGAGAACTAGTAAGTTAGTAAGCGACCTTTAAAAAGAACGCTTTATCAACTGAATTCATGTGATTTATTGAATTCCACTATGGAGAGTTTCATGAGAGACAAATTCAAGTTCGCGTTAACGCGGTAAATAAAACTTGACTAGGCACTCGGCGCCCAGTTCTTACAAAAGTAATTTTTGTATAGTTTTTGTATAATCATGTCAGAAATTAATTATTTTATTTTATTCGTTTTTTTGTCGTTTTCGTTAAATAAATTAGAGGTTAGAGAGTTCCTTTCCTTGAAATAATATTTGACAGTTGACTGTACAATTATACATCAATAGGTATTGCGTACCTGTGTCTCTAAACAAATTTATAATATAATATTTAAATTGCCAAAACGCCAAATGATCGCTCCTACTAATGACCGATGTTAACGCGGTAAATAAAACTTGACTAGGCACTCGGCGCCCAGTTCTTACAAAAGTAATTTTTGTATAGTTTTTGTATAATCATGTCAGAAATTAATTATTTTATTTTATTCGTTTTTTTGTCGTTTTCGTTAAATAAATTAGAGGTTAGAGAGTTCCTTTCCTTGAAATAATATTTGACAGTTGACTGTACAATTATACATCAATAGGTATTGCGTACCTGTGTCTCTAAACAAATTTATAATATAATATTTAAATTGCCAAAACGCCAAATGATCGCTCCTACTAATGACCGATGTAGAAGGTTAATGACCAAAAAATTAATGACAAATAAACTACACTGAGTCACTGTTGCAAATTAAGAAAAAATATAATGATCATGAATATACAAGCGCAGTTCATAATTGGTATAACTATGCATGTAGGTACTGAGCTATATGCGTCATATACGTTAAGGTCAACAAATAACTGCAAATTAGTTTTGCAATACAATAATTTCATACTTCTGATGTATAGGATATATGATACGGTAGCACGGTAGGTCTAGATTCCTAAAGTGGTCGATATCGACCCTTTGGGGTCAAAATCAATTTCCCAGGGGTCGACATAAACGAAAACTGATTTTAGGGGTCGACAAGGTCTAAAAATCGACCCCTATTATTAATAAAAGTACTTATTTGAAACGTTCAATATATTGTATAAGTTGTGTTACGTGTACCAACTTGTTATAAGAATAACTAATATTTTAGTAGAAAGTATAAGTTTATTTAACCAACCGCAAAGTTTTTAAATTGGTAAGTATTTTGTATCACTAGGAAAAACCTAGAGATAGAATTTAAGTAATTTGGCTATGGGGGTCTGAGGTATCAGTTCATAAATGAATTGAATTGAATTGAATCGAATTCATTTTGAAAAAGGGGTCTCTTGCCCAAAATAGTTTGGGAATCCCTGGTCTAAATGGTCTAAAAACTGATAATACCATCCTTAATTTGTTAAACTTTACTGACTTTAGTCACAGACATTAACGGCTAGTTTTATTTTTCGTTCGATTACGTCACAAAAAGTAGTTCGTTAATCGAGCCACCGACGTGAACGGATCAATTCGAATAGTAATTAATACTCTCATAAGGGCATTTCTTTTGCAGAGAGTTTACTTATTGCCTCAGGCGGAATTTTCAGCGTCACCGGACTTTTTGGGGGCGACGAGAAAGTTAAACGGTTCCTCAAGCCGTGTGATCCCAACACCGTCACAGGTTTTTTAGAGGGAGTGGCATCACGAGCTAGTGCGTATACCCGTTCCTACTAAACTCTCAGAACAACCCGAGGGCGCCTCTAAAGGCTTGGACCTCGGCTCAGGTTGACCGTGTCGTGGGAGTCATACAAACTATAGTTGTCGTTAAGGTCATCAAATTAAACTCGTACTCGGCTAGGCAGTTAGGCACCCTGCTTGTGTTGTTTTGTTGTACATGTTTTTAGGGTTCCATAGCCAAATGGCAAAAAACGGAACCCTTATGGATTCGTCATGTCTGTCTGTCTATCTGTCTGTCCGTCCGTCCGTATGTCACAGCCACTTTTTTCCGAAACTATAAGAACTATACTGTTGAAACTTGGTAAGTAGATGTATTCTGTGAACCGCATTAAGATTTTCACACAAAAATAGAAAAAAAAAACAATAAATTTTGGGGGTTCTCAAATATTTTTTTTATCAAACCCATACGTGTGGGGTATCTATGGATAGGTCTTCAAAAATGATATTGAGGTTTCTAATATCATTTTTTTCGTAAATGAATAGTTTGCGCGAGAGACACTTCCAAAGTGGTAAAATGTGTCCCCCCCCTGTAACTTCTAAAATAAGAGAATGATAAAACTAAAAAAAAGTATATGATGTACATTACCATGCAAACTTCTACTGAAAATTGGTTTGAACGAGATCTAGTAAGTAGTTTTTTTAATGCGTCGTAAATCGTAAACTGAAATTTAACTTTCATTCAATCAACTCAAATATAAAAAAAAAACATTTAATTTCATAAACATAAACGAACTACAAGAACTTTTATATTATGATACTTGCTGCTACGGAACCCTTCATGGGCGTGTCCGACTCGCACTTGGCCGCTTTTTATTATTTTAGCCCTTTGTACCCTTTACATTACAGAATTTGTGGTCACAGGGGGTTAGTACTATTATTTATTCTGTGACAAGGTGACTGAAACAAAACAATAACATATTCTTATCTACGTAGTAAGTATTATCGTTGCACTTACATTAACGATTTGAATTAGACAATTTTTTTTTAAATTGCAACTGTTGTTTCAAATATAATTACACATTATCAATTAAGTATCATCCGCACAATTTGTATACAGTATTGGCAATAAATGAGATTCTTGACGACCTCCGTAGCCGAGTGGCTTGCACGCGGGACTTTGGGCGGCGCTAACTCTGAGGTCTCGGTTTCGATTCCCGGTCGGGTCAATATCAAAAACGAACTTTTCGATATTGTTTCGGGTTTGGGTGGTTGTAATATTGTCGTTGATTCTGATTTCCATAACACGAGTGCTATAGCTACTTACTTGGGATTAGAACAATGTATGTGATGTTGTCTAATAATATTTTTTATATCTATTCTCTTCTATCCTCTGATTAGGTCATAGATTAAAACTCACAAGCGTCTTACAAAGAATCTTGGTTCCCGTGGGAAAATCCAGCTAAGATTCAGCGTATCATTGCACGATATGTTTATAAAACAAGGTTCGTAGGTAACGGGGAAAGCAGAAAATGATCAGTTCCAACTAAACTCGGAAACGTGACGCGACTGTTACACATAATATGCGTTGTTATGAGTCGGACGATCTAAAACATCAATAATGACACAGAAGAGATTAAGTACTTAGTTAAGGGAAACATTTGATAATACCGACACTTGCAAGGGAAAACCTTGTAACTCAGCTTACGTATTAGTTTAACACAAAATAATTCGTCGGCCCGCGATCGTTACGCGATCCTCTTCGCCCTCTTGGATTTCAAATCGCAACGACCGTTAGCGGCGATTTGTAAATCCTCTCGTCCTCTTTCCAACATCGTTGTCGGAAGACGCTGTTTGGACCCCTTCAATTCACTATATCGCGTCGCGAACCGATCTTTTGCGGCACTGGGCACTTCGTCGCTTAGCTAAGTCAGCAGACATAGGCAGCATCACTGCGGATTGAGCGTGCCCCGCTAGAGGGCATGCCGTATTCGTCACGGCGTACACTACTTATGAGAAGCCAACTTCGTCTCGCACCCAAGTCAGCAGACATAGGCAGCTTCACTGCAGTGTAAGCGCGCCCCACTAGTGGGCGCGCCGTATCCCTTTATGACGGCGACTCCATCTGAGTAACGCCAACCGCGCCTTTAGGCCACCCGAGAGGCGCGCGTTCCGGTAGCCTTCACAGCCCTTATAAAGGCTAAAGGCAAACCCCAGGGGTTTTTACCGGGTCGGTCTTAATCCTTCTTAGAGAAGTACAAGGCCAGCCCCGGATCTACGGAATCTGCGAGCAGATTTTCTTCTGGGTTAAAAAAAAAGTCTCCAATCTCGGGAGGCGACTGCTTGTTAGCTTTCGCAGCCCTTCAGGCTAAAGGCATTCCCAGGGGTTTTACCGGGCGATCCACGGCGAGAGGTCCTAGGACCAACCCGTTAAATCGAATCAGGTTTGGGAAAACAAAAAAAAAAGAAGTTAAACTTCATACGAACGCGCTCAGGCAACACATAGACACCAATCCGATCCGAACCCTTCGGAGAATCTAGTAGGGCACGGGGACACGCACTTTTAAGTGTGTGATGCCGTTCCCTCTAGAAAACCTCCGAAGGTGATTCGTTTCACAAGGCTTGAGGTACCCTTTAAGTACCATGCCGAGCCCAAAAAAGCCCGGTGACTCTGAAAATGCCGTTTGAGACAATCAGCAAATCTCTCAAAAAAAAAAACATAGACAACCTCTCATGGTCACGTCAACTCGCAACAGGTGTTCCGAGATACGTGTCCGTGCAAGGGGCCTACCTATACCCACAGAACATAAAAACCAGTAGAAGTCGCAAGTGGGAGGTACCCGCGTAGTAAGCATATGAGCGTATTACGCGCATGTCGATCTCCGCGCACTTCAGTCGCCTGTCGTTACTCTCACTATGTTTGCGTTGTTCATTGGGTCTTCCTTGTTTTGTGCCCTCACTGACGGGAACAAAACACGAAATAACTTTAACAAGCTTACACTCTGTTTATCATTAAGGGGCTGAGTAGGTATTATTCAGTAAATAAAAACAATTACAACTTCTTAATTAACATCATTGTTAATATTAGTGTTATCAGTATTTTGTTGCAATTCAATTAACCGTTTTGCAATAAAAACAAAACACCATAAAACATTGCTGTACTTAAATGAAAATTATTAATACATCTACGTCCATAGAAAAATTGGCCATATCCTTGTAAATTCCGTAGACGTTGTAGTTCGTTTAAAAAATTTTGATCGTGTGGTCGATCTAACAGTTTTTGGGGTCAAGACTGCTAATAGCTAACCCGGCCATGTTTTTTTAATTTTTTTTATTGCCTATGTCACTCCCACAGTCTAAACAAATCGAACGACATTTCATATGTTAAAATCCACCATGTCGTTTGGGTTGTAGGGCGTGCCAAAAAACTGACATACATACATACATACATACACTCGAAAAACATAACCTGACGCAGTCGGGTAAAAATGGGTGACTGGATAAGTGACAGTGACATTGTGACAGCTGACTGCCTCGCTTTCAAACCAACACGTTCAGAAATAATTAACTTATTAAATTACATATTTATTCCCAGGTTCTAAAAATATTGTAAATGCTTAAAAATATCGTTAAGTACCACAAGAAACTTAGAAAATTCGAAATGAACATACAAATTGATCATTTGGTATCAATTTGTAAGTTCATTTCGAACTCTCTAAGTTTCTTGTTCAAATCCTGCCATGCTCCTTTGTGCCTCAGCTTACAGAACAAAAGGCTTTTAGCACTAATTACAAAACAAACCACAGTTTACACTCGCGCCGAAGCCCTAAGGGCAACGATCTCATATTCCCAACAATGGCTTGATCGCCGATATCCTGCTGCTTGCGTGGGTACTAATGGTACTACTTCCGTTCCAAAGTACATTTCAAACTGGTTTTAGGAACAAACAACTGATGACAGAGTAACGCAGACTATAAACATTGCTCGTTGAACTCAAGATCAAGGCTGTCTGTTGTACCTGTGGCTGTTTTCACTCTTCAATTGTTTTATGGCTAAGCTTTCATGTCTCAAGTTTATGAGCAGCCCTTTGGAATTCGGATGGCGTGCTAGTGATTTGTTTGTTCTTTTTTTCTTACTTAATAGATTCGTGTGGTTAACGTATTTACCTAGTGACAAAGTTAAATTACATCACACACAATTTGAAAAAAGTGGTAATTTTTTTTCACGGTTTTTGAACCAGGACTTCGTTCATACCGGGTCATGTCTGCGGTTTTGTTTATAATAATAATAATAATAATCATTTATTGCAAAAATATGGTACAAAAGATGTTACATAAGAAGTATCCGCATATTTTACCATTGGAGGCATGCAATTTTTAAAAAGTACAGAAAAAATTAAATATATAAATTAACACTAAAAAACCCAACAAGTGCATTGACATTACAAAAACAATATGTACAGTCGGCGGCAGATCAACCTACCCAAATCTGTCAAATTTCTCCAATGAATATTGATCCTTATAGCCAAACAATAAAGTTCAAAATTGATTGTAGAAATTTGACAGTTTTGGGTAGGTTGATCTGCCGCCGTGTGTACCTACGACATTTAAAATTGATATAAAAAAAGACAAAACAAAAACATTAAATAAAATGGAATGTCAAACAATAAAATTCATTATACAATAAAATTAATAAAAACTAATAATTCATTTCATAAACATGTCACTAACTCTATAAAAATTCTTGTCCTTAAGCCATGCCAATAATTTTGTTTTGAATAATTTACTGGGTAGTTCTTTTAAAGCATTAGGTAAAGCATTATATATTTTTACAGTCATACAATTACACTGCTTTCGGTACAACTCTAATTTTGGCATACTATTATATATTAACCTATTAGGGTTACGTACATTTCTATTGTTATAATTATTACGGGTTTTGAAAAGGTCTAAATTATTTTTTACGAAACTTGCCACTTCAAAAATATATAAGCATGGAAGAGGCAGTATTCCCAGTGATTTAAATAAAGGCCTACAGGACTCACGAGGTGATAAGCCACAAATTGCCCTTACACATTTCTTTTGTGTTCTAAACAGTTTATCTATGTCTGTCGAATTTCCCCAGATTAAAATCGCGTATCTCAGCAAGGACGAGACATAGCCATGATATGCTGCGAGAGTTGTCGAAATTGCACAAGTCTCTCTAAGCCTATTTAACACAAACACGTAGCGGCTTAGTTTATTTCTGATTAGTTCTATATGCTGTTTCCAACCACAATTGTCATCGAGTTTTTGCGTTCAAAAAGTGTTATGTCGAATATTAATGTGAAATAATGATGGATTATTAAGAGTTCGTGAAGGTTCATGAGTGAAAACTGAAAATGCCGTTTAAGGCAATCAGCAATCTCTCCAAAAAAAAAATTTTAAAACCCTTAGTCTGATATTGAACACCGGCCCTTACGACGATGGTCTTTTTATTTCTCTTAATTAATAGATTCGCTCGGTCAGGACATTTATCCAGTGTCAAGTTTTATTACAATATCAAATACTAGATTCTCCGAAGGGTTCGGATCGGATACGGTTTTAAATTGCCCGACTTGAAATATGCATATTGTTTCTCAGAAGGCTGTCGTGTTGTTTGTTATCGCGTGACGTGGCGAACTTGAAATCCATGTTGCTGTTTAGTTATGTACATTTGAGAATACTAAGCTTTGAATAACACATTTTGTGATTCAAAATAAATTCACTCGTAGGGCCACTGGTGCCCCTTGGACGTACGGAATGCTGACCTGCATCGTGATTTGGAGCTTCCAACCGTGCAACAGCACCTCCGTACGGTCGCGGAGCGATTTTACGAAGCCTCGAAAATCACTCAAATCCGCTCATTGAAAAGGCAGCGGACTATAGTCCCGACCCTCCTAGAATCTCTCATTTCCGTAGGCCGAAACATGCCTTCGGACCCTCCTAACCAGTTGTCATGTGACCTGGGGCGATAGCCAAAGTAACATTAAGAAAATGATAGCGAAGTTCGAAAAGAATAAAATGTATGGGATTGATATAAGATTGACCACGTGATTTAGCGCGGCTTAAGTCAATCCCATACATTTTATTCTTTTCGAACTTCGCTATCGTTTTCTTAAGTTACTTTGGCTAAGCCTACTGGATCGCCTAACCGCGGATCGGGAAGCGGCGTCACTTAGTTAAATCAGATCCCATAGTAAAAGTTTTGCAAAATCAAGAATAGAGATTTTTTTCTCCATATTATTTTTGGATACTGTGTCCAACACTGTAACAACGATAGTCTAAAACAATATATTTATCAACAAAACATTAAGTACATTTGTTTGAAAAAGATAAAGTGTTGAAAAAATTCCACGAGCGGGATTCGAACCCGCACCCCATGACATGCCGGGTCAGGTGCACTGCCAACTATGATATCGTAAATATAGCTTGCGTAATTCTTAACTGACCTTTCAATATTTGTAAAAAAATTAACATCGGGTGTTGATGACGTAGTTGTCGACATTGAATAGGGCTCCTTTGGCTTATAGTAAAAAGTAGATAGTGTTGATTAATTTCGGCGAGTTGGATTGAACCACGATAGCATAGTTGGCAGTGCGAAGTGCGTGGTTCGACTCCCGCACGTGGAGTTTTTCAATACTTTGTCTTTTTTCAAATTGTAATTTGTTCGCAACAATATATGCGTAAAATTATACGTAAATAATCATTACATTTGTTTACAAAAACTACAGTACAAAATAATAAACAACTAATAATAAATTATACATTACGTACGATGAAAGCATGACGTAAACAGCGCTAGAAGTACCCGATAGGCCAGTCGTTCCGGTTGATCTAGATGTCCTAAATACCTAATTAGCATTATCTTCACGGCTCGCGAGTCAAATGTCGTTTAGCCACCGCTCCGCAACTGTTCAGATAAGCTGTTAGGGTCCCGCATCTGGCACTAGCACTGATTTTTATTTATTTTTAACTTTTTCTTTTTTTTTCTTATGGCTTTGTGCGGTTAGCACATTTAGCCAGTGTCAAGGTAATTTCCTTGCAAGTTATAATAAGTAAATAGCCTATAGTCTGTCCTACTGCTGGGCAAAGGTCTCCATCATTATACCATGTCATGGCTACAATATTGCTTTCATAAGCGGTGCGAGGTGGCAAGATGACGTCATAAACTATAAGCGTAGTCAAAGCGATCGGTTAGGCGGTCGGGGGGCCGGGCTATGCATCGAAAAATCAAAAACACAACTTACCCGACCTGGGAATTAATCTTTTGGGTACAGAGGAGCTCGATGGCGCAGTGGTTAACGCGCCCGGTCTGCGAGTGCTGAGGTTAAGCAACTTTCGCAAGGGCCGGTCATCGGATGGGTGACCAAAAGTTTATCATCTCGAGCTTCTCCGTGCTTCGGAAAGCAGGTTGGTTGATCCCGGCTGCATTAGCAGTCGCTAACAACCAACCTGCGCCTGCGTGGTGGTTTATGGCCCGTTCCCTTATCCATTCATAGGGAAAGCTCGTGCTCCAGCAGTGGGGACATAAAATGAACTGATGATGTACAGAGGCGTATACAAGTCATATGAACAATCAATATTTATTTAGTTATTATATGATAAAACTCTTAGTAATTATTATTTTTAGAGAATTTGCTGATTGCCTCTGGGCATTTTCAGCTTCACCGGGCTTTTGGCGTAGTATTGTGTAGTGATAAATGATAAACCCTCCCAACCCCTTGAGTATCTCAGACTTTACAGTGCTTTACAGAGACCACACGCGAACTTCTTGAGAAAATTTGAAGTGACGTTGCACTGTTTTGTTTCATTTGATTGGTAAGTGGTGGTAAATGGATATACTTTTTAACAACTATAAGGGAATGAAAAACTATGACGTCACTCGAGTGTTTTTAATAACTTTTTAGGTATGTAACAGAAATTCATTAAAATTTACGAAGTACAGTCAACAGCAAAAGTAGATGATGTTTACTAGATTTCAAAATTAAGTTTCGATAGTGTAAGTCGGTATTTTTTATTTAACTACAGTCAAAGTCTGCAGGTACTAGTAGACACTCGAAGGTTTTTCGATTTGCGTTTAAAAAGTTTTGATTTTCATACTGATTTCATATTTTGAAAGTTGACCAATCATCAGTTACCTCTGCTGTTGACTGTACATGGTAGTTTGTTGTGCTCCGAACTGCCATACATATTCATGTGCGGTTATACAATTCAGGCATTCCATTGGTCAATGACAAGGCCATTAATAACACATAATGGGGGCCATCCGTCAACGTATTGACTGACGATGGTCATTTGGTCGTATAGCGTACGTAGCGACGTTAATGTACTATCTCGATCTCGACTTTTAGTTACTGGTTCATTTTAAAATAATGTTTATATAATAATATAAAAGAAGATAAGATTAATTCTTGAAAACATAATTCTTGTTACACCAAAACGTGGACTGAAAATAAATCGAGTTTAAAACTATTTTTACCTCATTACATGTTTTTTTATTTGGTTCACCTTGAAACATACACATGTAAAGGTAATGGAAAAGCAAAGAATTTATATTAGTGTATTAGTTAACACAACATGTATATATAAAGAGCAAGAGAGTGACTGACTGAAGAGAGGTCAATGTACCACAGCCTAGACCTAGTAGAACGTTGAAGATTTGCAAGTAGTTAGTTTCCTTTAGTGAATTTTTCAAGATTTTTTGAATAATTCGGTCATGATGAGATATGGCGCCTGCGCGGATGAAGTCGCGGGCGCTTGTTAGTTGGTAATAAAAACACAGATATTAGAGAAAGCATCAGCATTAAACTTGAATACAAAAATTTCGGAAATCACAGTATAAAGTTCATATACGTACTAAGCGCTTAAAAAAATATAATTTTGTAACATTTAAGTTGGATTAAGTTGTTTAAATAAATGAATAATTATAACATAAAAATATTTAAATGCTGCCCAAAGTATTAGGGCCATGTTCAATATTGACTTTATGGGCAACGGGTTTAGTTCATAATCTCTATAAATAAAAATGAAAGTTGCTAAGCGCAAAACTCGAAAACACCTGAACGGATTTTGATGAAACTTTGCACATAGATAGCCCATGACCCGGACTAGGGCATAGGATACTTTTTATCCCGATAATAGGTTCCTGTGGGATAGTGTAGTCTTCGCGAACGAGGTCGCGGGCGACAACTAGTTGACAATAAAAGTCGGGTCAAGTTCATCCATACCACAAAAGAAAGAGACTACAGAAAGTAAGATCCGTACAAACGCGCTAGAGCAGGGATGGGCAAACTAAGTTATAGTAACTCGTGTTCTAAGTAACCCCTGCCAACTTTTTTTTCGAATATCTTCCATTTACAAACTTTTAACCCTATTTAGCTTTTTTATATGTATAGATCACTTTAGCCTGTGGTCACGTTAGAACAGGATGGATGGATAGGCAAACTTTTTCATTCGCGTGACAATTTTTACTAACAACCCAAGTAGCATTGGGGGTTCTATAGCGGTTGACTTACGGTACACATTTATTCTTTAAGCTGTCTATGTGAGCTGCACAAGAGCTGTATAGCATGCTATACAGCCCTTGTACCACCCATTTGGGCACAAATTTTTCAGCTTTGAGTGTACAAAAGGTTCACGGTAGCAGTATAGTAGATCTTTAATGGTAGTTTAAAGAGAGAACTGTGGTTTTAAAGCTGATTAACGGCACTATATTAGATTCCGTGTGGTTATTCATACAGACAAGTGAGTTATAATAAGTAACAAGTGAACAATTATACAGCCGATTATCCAAAACCCAAACCACAAGTGTACCTAAAACCAACTATTAGGCCGCTTTTTCCTCAAATAATCACTTTGGTACCACATTTTTTAATTTAATATTAATTTGTGATAGCTTACGGCCATGGCCATCGTCGAATCGTGTCTAACAGCCATTTTGATGTGATTTATTGTTACTGGTAAGTACACTGTGTTTATATATGATATTGTGTTAATATTACGGGGTAATGTAAATTTATTGTAAAGTACATACATATTTATAGTTAAAATTTTCACGCGCCTCGGCTATATGCCTTTTTATCAAATAAATATATCGAAATAAGCAGATACAAACAAAGCAATATTTCATATTTTTGTTTTATTGGCATTTAAATCGTTGTATGGTTTTGTATTTAAACATCAACCATAAAATTAATAACGAAAACTCCGTGTTAAGTGACAAAATCATAAATTTATATAGAAATATTATAGGTTATTAAAAGTGAAAATGGTGGTCATTGTCTCCATCTACAGTGAACCATTATAACTCAAAATTAGTGTTGTGACCTCTTTAAAGTTTCACGCGTGTACCATTATAATGACGTCAGCTCTAGAAAGGTTCACATGTGTACCAATAGAGGATAACAGTGTGGTCCTCGTGAACAAATAAACTGCTATCAGTGCTACTAGATATCAATAGTGGTGCGTGTAAATACCTTTCATGTACATGTGAACTCATTAAACGCTTCTTTTACAGAATAATTTATTAGCTGATTAATATATCACAAACTAGACCTGCTAGAACTAACAACTGAATAGCGCTTCATAAAAGGTTATGTATAACAGCTTTGGGCTGCAATAATGTTCACATGTGTTATATTATAATGCCAGCAATCTAACACCGTATATGTGAACCTCTGAACAGCCTATGCCGAATTTTACTTCTCTTAAACCGCTCTTGTTCAGCTTTGAAAATGAAAGCTGGCTAGAAGAGTAATGTTGTCCTGACAAAACGCCAATAGTTACATAATAGGCCACATTTACACCCCTATACATGCCTTATACAGGTATAGGTGGACATGTTCACTTTATTGCAGCCGATGAACCAAGTGTGACCACTGTAAATGCTAAGAGACCACCAGTGAAATAAATGTGGCCTTTTAAAGAGAATAAAATGCTACTTGGGAAAATATATGGCGGGCCAGGTTAATGATTTTTTTGCTGTATTTTTTCATTAAAGAAATATTTTTTTTGTCTAATAAAAATATTTATACAGAAAATGCATACCATTTTTTGAAACAAACACGCACTTGAATTTTTGTTTGATGGTCACGGGCCGGACTTCGATCATTCACGGGCCGGAGATGACCCGCGGGCCGTAATAGTTTACCCATCCCTGCGCTTAGAGCAACGCACAAATAGAACCCTTGCACGGACACGGATCACGGAACTGCTCATGCGCTGCCATAGAATCACACTAGAACAGTCCATGAGCTATCCCACAGAATCACACTAATATTATAAATGCGAAAGTTTGTGTGTATATGTGTATATTTGTTGCTTCTTCACGCTGAAACGGATAGATGGATTTGGATGAAATTCGGCATACAGATAGTTTATAACCTGGATTAAAACATAGGATACTTTTTATCCCGATATTCTCACGGGAACGGGAACCACGCGGGTGAAACCGCGAGCGGCCGCTAATAAATAATAGTACTACGGCGATTCTGTGGCGAGATTCCGTGTCTATAAATGAATACATTCACAAAAAAATGAATTACCCAGGAAAATGGACTATCATCGCTAAGTACAATACAAGAAATAAAGAAAAATATATATACCCAAAACTAGATTAAATAAGACACGTTAGCAAGGGATCATTTTTAAGATAGAAATAAATAATAAATTACATCCAGACATTACCAAATTGCCGTTAAAGGAATTTAAAATGAGATTAAAATTATTTTTTTAAAGCCATCCGTTCTATAACATCACCGAATTTATGACTAAAATTTGGAATCCGGTCAATTATGTTCACCTTCTGATTTGTAATGTAATAAATAGTATAAATTAAATTTGTAATTAATTAATTATTCTATCAGCTATTATTATTTTTAATTACCTGTGTGGTGCCGGGGATAAAGAATTGCACCACCCCATCGATTCCCGTAAAAGCCGACTAAGGGACCATTCCAGAGGATGGGCAGCAACATCTCTCTGAGGTTAGCTCTCAACTTACTGCGATCGCCAACCCGCCTGCCAAGCGTGGCGATTACGGCAAATACCCCTCATACCCTTGGGGGAGGCCTTTGTCCAGCAGTGGACGTCTTTTGGCTGAGATGATTTTTAATTAATTATGTTATTTATGCATAAACTTCAAAAGTATATTATTATGTATCACTATGAGATGCCAAATGTATCGTTCTATGTTATAATATGGTCAATAAATGATCTGTATTTGTTTTTGTCCGTGAGAGGTTGTCTATGCGTGCGTTGCTCGTGCGCAGTTGTATGGAGCTTGCCTACTGCTATCACCTTATTTGGTATCCATACTGCAAGGTCGGATGAAATTATGTCGATCTTAAATCATAATCAACCAATAAAAAACACGGTCAAGGGCCTAGCTATTGTTACAGATTTGGTAAGTTAATCTACTAAGCAAAATGTAGACCTATTCATGAGACCTAGATAACAAGTAGATTAAAAAACTTAACAAGTGCGAGTCGGACTCGCGCACGAAGGGTTCTACAAAAACGATTTAAAAAAGATCACGGTTGTGGTATGGGAGCCCCCTTAAATATTTATTTTATTCTGTTTTTTAGTATTTGTTGTTATAGCGGCAACAGAAATACATCATCTGTGAAAATTTCAACTGTCTAACTATCACGGTTCATGAGATACAGCCTGGTGACAGACGGACAGACAGACAGACGGACGGACAGCGGAGTCTTAGTAATAGGGTCCCGTTTTACCCTTTGGGTACGGAACCCTAAAAATAGCTTTACAAATACACTTTTAACTTTCGCGTTCCATTTTTAATCGAAGTTTTTATAACGGGAATTATTGCAAACTACAACCTGGTCCTACCCCCAGCGCACCTTGCGCTATATAAAAATGGATCATATTATATGGCCATTAAAGTATACAACCATTTACCAAATAGCATCAAATCTCCAGGGTAGTAAATTTGAAAGGGAGCTCAAAAATATTCTTATGTCTCATTCTGTTTACAACATGAAAGAATATTTTGAAAATAAATTCTAAGTTAATTTAATTTTAATTATGTACCTAGTTAGTTTAATATTTCACAGTGCCTTAAAAAGGTAAATTTGTAACAAACATAACATCATGTACCCACTTTTATTGTACTTATTGATATAAATTTATGGTAAATAAATTATAGGTATCATGGACACGTCAGGTTATAGAGATGTCTATGATAACCTCAGAATAATAACTAAAGCTATAGAAACCGGACTAAAATAGCAAAGGTGTCACCAGATTTGTGACGTCATATTTGAGGTAATGTAGTGAGTGACTTTATAAAGGACTCAAGATTTTTTTTGATCACCGATTATCTGATGACCGTTTGACATAACAATACAAAAAATAAAAACTAAGTGTCAACCATTTGTTGCACTCCAACCTCCTTTTCTAGCCATAAGATAGAACGGAACTAAACATAGTTGCACGATTTTTATTTTAGCCATCCTTCTATAGCTTTAGTTATTGTTCTGAGATGATAACAGCCAGTAACGTAAGCTTTTGCACACTGTCAAGCAGAGAAAAGCTGCATATCAAAGCTGCATGTCATGTACTTAGGCACGACAGATACGACCTCTTGCAACTTATTATGATGGGAAAAGTGGCTGGAAAGTGGAGACCAGCCTGGTCACAGAAGAAAGTCGTGGTTGCGGAATATTTGTAAGTGGACGAGAATAGCGAGTGCCACTGAATTTTAGGACTGTATGCAGAGCTGACTGCCAACCTTCACTAGTTGGAGAGGCACCCTAAGAAGAAGAAGAATGATAACTAAACATTAGTTGCGTTATAATAAAAACTTTGATTAGAACATGGTATTCAGTTAGAGGGATGGGCAAACTACGGCCCGCGGGCCATCTCCGGCCCGTGAATGATCGAAGTCCGGCCCGCGACCATCAAACAAAAATTCAAGTGCGTGTGTGTTTCAGAAAATATATACTTATCAATATTTTTATTTCACAAAAAAAAAATTATTTATTTAAAAAATAAAGCAAAAAATTCAATAGCCTACCCGCCATAGATTTTGTTAATAAATATTGTCACGCGAATGAAAAAGTTTGCCCATCCCTGCCCCCCGACCGCCTAACCGATCGCTTTGACTACGCGTATAATTTATGACGCCATCTTGCCACCTCGCACCGCCTATAAAAGCAATATCAAAAGCTAAAGGCTTATAGCTTTCGATATTGCTTTCATAGGCGGCACGAAACGACAAGATGACGTCATAAACCACACACGAAGTCAAAGCGATCGGTTAGGCGGTTGGGCCCCAGGTTAGCCTGTGACCTCAACCACCACCTCGACCACGGTTGGTGCAAGTTAAAATCGAAACATCGAATATAAAAAAATAGGTAAGTATGTCTAATAAGATCTATCTATACCAATAGGACTTTGTCCAGCAGTGGACGTTTTTTGACTGAGATAAATAAATAAATGTTTCCCACACTCACACCAATTATCTAGCCCCAAGAAAAGCTTCCTTAAAAAATTATGGTTAACTAGACAATGGATAAACATACTTAATATACTTAAATACATAATTATTATACATAGGAAACACCCAGACCCGAAACAATTTAGAAAAACAGGTAGTTACTTCTAAATTGATTCGACCGGGGATCGAACCCGGGACCTCAGAGATGGCGACACCATGAAAACCCGTGTGCAAGCCACTCGACCAAGGAGGTCGTCAATGATGAGATGATGATTATGATACCCTTAGTTAACGTTAAACCCATCGAATCCGCGAAGTCAAAAACATACTTGGGTAGTTTGTACCGTGGTGCGAATCGCTGAAGTACGAAAAAGGCATTCGCTGATTCACACCATGGTTCGAAACAGGCAATTCAAAAAGCGTCCTTCTGCGATTTACACCGTGGTGCGAACCAGTCGTGGTGTGAATCGATGAAGTACCCAAATTATTTGTTTATTTATAGAACGCGAAGAATTAAAAGTTAAGATTATAATACACTAGCACAGCCCGCGACCTTGTCCGCGTTGATTTCGAAGTTTTCCGTACAAAAAATAATACTTCGTTTTTTTAAATCAAAATAAAATATAGCCTATGTTACCCGTGGACAGTATCATTCTAACAGAGAAAGAATTTTAGGAATTGGTCATGTGTTTTTTTAAACATTATTTTAAAACGACAAAATAGTAATGTAAAACGACTAAGAATGTAAACGACGACGAAACGAAAGAAAAGAGGACTATTTTAGTCGTTTAAATAGTGGACGAGTTAAGAAGTGGACGAGTTAGGAATATGGACGGGTTAAGAAGTTGACGAGTTAGGAATATGGACGACTTGGGAATTGGACAAGATAGGAATTGTAGGAGGACGAGTTAGAAAAGTGGACGAGTTGGGAATATGGACGACTTGGGAAAGTGGACGAAGTCGTCCTGAAGGGTTCAAGAAATTAAATTACCCTTCTCAAACAAACAACGTCACAAACTTTAACTCTTTATTAATAGTATTTATGACACAACTTAAAAACTAAAAAATAATACCAGAAAGCCGATTATAGGTCCTCACTAATAAAAACAAAATTTATGCACAACAATGTGATGCACTTAAGAGCGTTTAAGCCGCACACTAGCGCCGTCAATGAAAAAAAAACATATCTAGTAATTAGAGATAGAAAATCAAATTATGCTCAACAAACTATCTGAATGAAGTAATTTAGCAAATGCAAATTTTTATTTGCTAAATTTAGCAAATTTAGCAAATAAAAATTTACGTCACCTAATGAACACCTGACATGTTATAGTTTAGTTAAATATGGCGTTATAGTTAAAAGTGGCCGTAACGTCTTATTCAACTAAACCAATTGACGTACAAATGCTAAATTACTTCATTCAAATAGTTTGTTGAGCATAATTTGATTTTCTATCTCTAATTACTAGATATGTTTTTTTTTCATTAGTGGCGCTAGCTAGTGTGCGGCGTAAACGCTCTTAACAAGAAAAACACTCAACAATTACTGGCTCGTGAGCCGTTTTGCCAATGCATCGCTTGTTAAAAAGGTCAAAATCTAGTTTTTTAGATAAGTTATTGAAGTTGTTACTCGCACGCCAAATGATCTATAGATATAACTAGATATAGGTAGTATGTGATCATTTAACTAAGCGATGATACTATAATAGTTCCCATAATATTGCATTATTCATTATACCATCGTTGTTATAGATACTTATGAATAACTTTTAATATTTACAGTAACTGAGAATCTAAATTAATACTATTTAACTAAACAAAGGTAAACACTGTCAAGGGCTAGATCATCTACAATGCTAAATACAGACTATCAAGTATGGAATAAGTTTAGAAGTCTTGTGAGAAGTCTAGACAGATTGAAGTACACAACGGCAACATACAACCTGCAAGGTTTAATTTTTCTAAACATTTCATTCACATCACGACACTACAATCGTGAAAGCTAAGCAGCTTCCGTTATGATATTGGTCCAGATGGGTGACCGAATTCACTTATGTCGAGCTGGTCTGCGCATTGGAAGAAAATTGGGGAGCAAAGCGGTAGACAGTACATCAATATCACTGATTTTGAATAAACTCGTGGTTAGTGACTTTGACGAACATTAAGCCAAAGCTTAATCAGAGGTTTTTTTTTTTTTTTGGAGAGAGACTGCTGGTTGCCGAGGGGCATTTCCAGCTTCACCGGGCTTGTTTTAGGGGCAGCGAGGTACGTAAAGGGTACCTCAAGCCGTGTTGAAACGAATCACCTTTGGAGGATTTCTAGAGGGGTACGGCATCGCACACTTAAAAGTGCGCGTCCCCGTGCCCTTCCAGAGTCTCCGAAGGGTTCGGATCGGATCGGGGAGCGGAACCACCCGAGGGCGCCTCTAAAGGCACGGACCTCGGCTCGGGTAGACCGGGCCGTGGAGGAGGAGAGGAGCTCCCAGGCACATGACTGTGCCTGGCATAGAGCGCGTGTGAACCGGTTCTTCGTACCCTTGTTCTACGAGTACGGTGTCTTGGGCCTAAAACAGTGTGCATGTTTAGTGTATTCTGTAAATGTGTGCTGTCATTTGGAGGATCGGGCGGGGGGGCGTTCGCAACTGTGATTGGGTCGTCGGGCTCGGTCAGGACGTGCTTAGGACGCCTAGACGTGTACCGTCTTGATGGTGGAAGGCCTTCAACATTATAGTTGGCGGCCGCCACAACAAGCGGGTTGGGGTGGTGGGGGGCGTTATCAAAGTAACGTCGGGAGACGTCCTTGATAAAATCTTTGATTGTGGGGAGATCGAGGTCGCGATGGAGGTCAACATTACGAACGTAATGCGGACAACCCGTCGCGCCACGCATGAATCGGTTTTGGAGGGTCTGTAGGGGGTACAAATAAGAGGGCGCGGAGTGCGCGAAAACTACGCTAGCGTAGGTCATGACTGGGCGGATGCAGGCTTTGTAAATTGTCGTCTTACTTCTAAGAGACATTTTACTCTTCCTGCCTATAAGGTGGTATAACCGACCTAATATGAACGCGGCCCTGTTACGGACGATCTTGAGATGCGGTGCAAACGACAATCTCCTATCGAGGGTGACACCGAGATATTTCACCTGCCTAGCCCATGGGATAGGGCGGTCAAATAGACGAATCGGACGGCTTAATCAGAGTTGGGTTCCGGGTTGGAAAATATAACATCAGTGATAGGTTGCTAGCCGATCGCCTGGTGTGCGAGCATCTTGGAACCCACAAGGGTTCGACTAAGGGACAACCGGGACAACCCTTAGGCGGCTCTTAACGACATGCACGGGGTAATCTACGGTTCAAATCACCCCCCTGATAACTAATCAAGTGATAACTAATCAGTCATCACGCTATGATATCAATTACAAATGCTCCTTATTCTCTTATTTAAGGACACTGGTCCGGGTGTAGAAAAGGGGGCCCCAAAAAATATCACAATTTTTTTTTCACGAAATTCCAAAATCATAACTAACGAAAAGAGATTTAAAATTGGTTTTTAATTTTTATTTTTTTGTATGGAGCTACATTTCTGTTGTCTAATAAAAAAAAAATAACCTCGAATTTCTAACCTATCACGTGACCTACAGCAAAAAGTGAAAAATTTTACAAGTCTTAGCCTAGCTCCATACAAAACATGATCGTAAAATCGGCTGTCTCGGACCCTCTTTGCTACACCCTAACCCACTGGTAACTTATTTGTGACAGCAAATTCTTGAACGATAATGAAATTGTAAATTAAGTAAAAATTATTATATTTCTAAGTGTATTTCATGTTACTTTTATTTTGACCTCACCGGTGATATTCAAAATTCCCTGACCAGACTTATCTAATGTGCCAATTGCTTTTCTTTTCTAATATTTAGAAGTTCTATATAAACGTCATATACTCAAGAAAAATAAATAAAGGCAACAAATTCATTAATAAAGCTACCTATAAAGAAAAATGAGAAGTTAAATTAATCGATTGGTAATTTTAATTGAATATCAATTGAACTTCACATGGTTTACTATCCCAACACTAGTATTTATTTGTAATGAAATGACCTTGAAATGAAAAGGAGTTCGTTTATTTACCCGAGTGCGTCAGAAGGAGGGTTATTTTATTGTAATGTTTTAAAATTGTGATAAATGTGTGTTATGCGAGATTTTACTGGGATAAATAAACCTAATCTAACGTATAAAAAAGAATCACAAAGTAATTGTCGTATACCTATTAGGTGATGGATTATGAAAAAAATATGTTATTTTAATGCAGTGAAATAAATTCATACGACGAGGTACTTAAAGGGTACCTCAAGCCGTGCGAAACGAATCACCTTAGGAGATTTTCTAGAGGGAACGGCATCATACACTTAAAAGTGCGCGACCCCGTGCCCTACTAGATTCTCCGAAGGGATCGGATCGGAGGGGTCTATGTGTGTGAAGCGCGGTATTTATGAAGCTTACCGTCTACAGTCTGCTTACCCCGCCCGATCTTCTACATGCCACTACACAGTTACAGAATACACTAAACATGCACACTAGTTTAGGCCCAAGACAAGCGGGGACAATCACCAACCAACCAAAGAGAGTGCGGATTTAATTGATCTAGCCACGGCGGCGGCGGGCGGCCGCTTGGTTGATGATTGTCCCCGTCTGCGACAACTAGGTATCGGACAAGGAAATATTTCACGTTGCATTCAACATTGCTCAAATTCAATTCTGGGATCGTAGAGCTTGTTTTTTTTCTTTTCAGTTTTTTTCTTTGCAGTTATTTTTTATGTTAGTCCGGTTTTTACGAGTATATAATTGTTTTTTATATACTAGTGGTTTTAGCAGTCGGGTTTTTTGTTTTATTTTAATAATTTGTTTTATTATAACTTTTTACTTTTTTTTATTAAGTATACTCCGGATTTTTTTGTAGCCTATGTCACTCCCACTGTCAAAACAAATCTAACGACACCTCATATGTTAAAATCCTCCATGCCGTTTGGGCTGTAGGGCGTGCCAAAGAAATAAACATACATACATATATACAGATACATACATACATACATACATACACTCGAAAAACATAACCCTCCTTCTGACGCAGTCGGGTAAAAAGCCACAACATGCAATATATGCTTATTTTGTGACCATCTTGTATATGTTTATAGAATACTCGATCTTTTTTATTCATCATTCATAACGTACGTCAGTAACTATGTTACGGCTGACCTTACATTTTTTGCCTCCATTAACTGTGAAGAAACGAATGATAATGAAGACCTTATTTTTGGATTGCGCAGTCGCACTTAATACAAGCACTTTATTTCTATTTTATTATATATTGTGTATTTTAGTTATTAAAGCTACACGAAGCACTATTAATTATTCTGTGTTTTATAATAATTATAGGTTTGTGTGTTATAACTTCCTGTTATCTGTTTGGAGTTATTTTAATTTAACAGGTTCGCTGTCCAATAATTATAGTAAAAGAACATTGATTGTCATTAATCTCATATTATCTATATAATTATATTGACTTGTCCTGACTGACTGATTCATCATCGCCGAGCCGAAATCGCTGAAGCTAATAAGATGAAATTTGGAATGTAGGTTAATTGAGTGACGTAACTAGCCACTAAGAAAGGATTTTAAGGAACTCATCCCTCGGGGGTCAAATAGGGAGTAAAAGTTTGTATGAAAATCTGTCAGTTTTTAAGTAAAATACATGAAAATTGGTATTTGGCTTTTTGTAAAGAAATTAAAAAGGACGTGTCTCAGGAATTTTGTTTATTTTTCTTTAAATTATTAAAAAAGGAAAGAAGGCTTTTTTGGGGAAATCTTTATTTTTAAAGTTAGAACTATAAAATTAATGATTTTAATCGACAATTAGATTTTCCAATAAAAATAAAGAATGACATGTTTTAGCATTTTTCGAATAACGTTCCCTAGAGAGGTGTAATAGGAGAGGAAAGTTTGTACGGAAAACTGACATTTTTAAAGAAATTATGAAGTGTTTCAGGACTATCCCTATAGATGTTGACGGGTTTTGACTTTTATTACAAACAATTACTATTCCACGTGAGCAAAGCCGCGAGCAATAGCTAGTAATACATAAAACCGTGTCCTTGTTTAATTTATAAATTAAACTCGCAGCACATTTTTATTTAACTTGGTTGAATATTGCTTAAACTAATATTAAAATTAATATTATGTGTAGGTACTTAGATGAAATAGTGAGCGTTATTTAGGGGAACTAATACGGAGTGCTTACAAAAGAGTATTAATGTGTCCTACTGAGAATTAAACCTGGGTCTAACAACGGTAACGCTAAATAAACTACTAGACCACATAGGCGGCTAATTTGTCCGACTACAACATTTACGAAATAAAATAAAACAAATAAATAAACTTTCCTACACTCACACCAATTATCTAGCCCAAGAGAAATTTCGTTATGAAACTCGTTAAATGGTTACTAGACAACGGATAAACATACTTAAAATACTTAAATACATACTTATTTTATACATAGAAAACTCCCAGACCCGAGACAATTTAGAAAAACAATAATTTCTAAATTGACCCGACCGGGGATCGAACCCGGGACCTCAGAGATGGCGACACCATGAAAACCGGTGTAAAAACCAAGGAGGTCGTCAATAAAAAACTATTAGTTACACATATTTAAGATAACAATAAAACTATTATTATTTATTTATTTATTTATTTTATTTATTTATTATTAAAATACCTAATCGACAAAACCACGACACATCTGAATTTTTTTTACTCAATTTTCGAGTACCTTTCCCATATTTTGGCACTGTTGCATGCCCACAGATAGTATGATCACGGAAATAATATTGACATATAAAAACAACCATTTATTACTATAGTAACAATCCCGTTTCTGATAAATAAATAATTTATTTCAACTTTTATGACTGTGATAGTTAAAAAAAAGTTATATTAAGAGTTCTGCTACACAAAATATTTTGTGTCTACTACTTGTATAGGAAACCATGATCGTCTATTACTTCACTTGTTCAAAGCAAACACGACCTTGTAGCAGAACTGCAAACGAACAATGTCCATATACATCTAAAAGCACTCAATTAGTAGTGGTGACACATGACGCTTTAGTGTCATTTTTGCAACACCGTGTACTTGAACACTTCCTTATTCTTTTATGACTTATATTTGAATATGTGACGTAATGTTTTTGCAAGTTCCTGAGTATACTGAGTATACTATGAAGTACATGATATGACAACAGTCGTCAAACTATAAATAACAAGTAGAAAAAAGAAGAAACAGTAAAATAAAAGCAATTCCTTACTTATTAAAGAGGAACACTTTCCCTTCATCTTGCTTACCCTACGGTACCAAACGATATAGGCAAAATTTTCAGACAAAAAGGTAAAATGTAGAAGCGACATTTTCCTCGGAAACCTCAACTGTATTGTGCCTCAACTACTGAAAAATTGGTTATCTCATCTCATGGCTGTAGTCTGTAACACAGCAATGCTAACCATACCTACATCCAGGTTGACTCCCCGTTGGGAATCTAATGGCCCGATCTACTAATTTGCTTCTCTTCATGATAATGATGATGATGATTGGTCCGACCGATTTCAGTCATGGCGACCACTTCGACTCCTAGTCGGTACAGCGCTGGTGCGCCTGAAGAGCAGCTAGCATAGCCCGAGAGCCTGTGATTTATGTTGAGATGAATGAATGAAAGTCTATTTGATTTTTTTTAAATATATTTTACGGGTAAGCACAGTGCCTGATCTCACCTGATGTAAAGTGATGATAAGGCCAATGGTGGAAGCGCACTTCACCCGGGATCCTCAACTAGTGAGGCACTGGCTATCTTATCTCTAGCTGCCGTAACACAACAATGCTACAAACATTGATGTTATGGCGACATATTTAAATAAGATGGAGGTAGCTAGCCAAGCGGACTAACAATCCCTACCACCAACCAAACCAAGTACACAAACATGTACCCCCATTGGGAATCGAACCCGGGACCACTGAGTCTAAACCGGTGGTCTTAGTCACTAGACCACAGAGGCGGTTGAAGATCCCAACACACAAGACAAAATTTAAAACAACAACAACATTACAACTTATACAAAGTGAAATTAGAGAAAGTACCTATCACGCTTTGAAAAAAATTGCACATTGACAGTTAGCCAGAGCAGTTCAATCGTTTTCTTTAAAGTGTTTTCATTTTCGATGTTTTTCGACTTCAACAAATCATTGTGAACGCAATAACAACAGTTTGAAATGATAGTGCAGTGCACATTAAGAAATTATCGAAACCACCGATTATGTCATACGCACTATTGAATTGGGCTATGTAACTTTTTGTATAATAATTATGTCTAAATAAAGTTACAGTGACTCGAAAAAAGATCAGGTTTTCGATCAGCGTTTCACAATATATATTTTGTAAGAAATCCAATAATGTGACGACATATAGGGTAGACAACTAGTCTAGTCAGAGATGGTTGAGGGAAAACATGGAAATATATAAACAATTGTTACCTACCATAACAATTTTAAAGTACCTATTAGTTAATGAACATAAACTTTCATATTTTTTAAAGATTTTAAGCCCTGTTTTCCAAAACATGAAAATGTATAAACAATTGTTACCATAACAATATAATTTTAAAGTACACACGGCGGCAGATCAACCTACCCAAAACTGTCAAATTTCTACAATCAATTTCGAACTTCATGGTTTGGTTATAAGGATCAATATTCATTGGAGAAATTTGACAGATTTGGGTAGGTTGATCTGCTGCCGAGTGTACATACTAGTTAATGTACATAAAACGTTCGTATTTTTTTTAAGATTACGTGCCCTGTTTTTTCTTCTTGTTTTGTGTCACAAGATGGTAAACCACCAAGCCATGTACGCACTCCCGATTCGATACAAACCCCTTGGAGAATCTAGTAGAGAACGGGGACACAATTCGTGCGTGATGCAATTCCCTCTAAAAAACCTGTGACGGTGTATCGATCACACGGCTTAAGGAACCCTTTATGTTCCTTTCCGCCTCCAAAAAGTCCGGAATATTTGAAGCCAACTGAACACTCTCCAAAATAAAATGTATGCACTACTGAGAAACACAGCACAGATTTATATGCTGACTTAAGGAATCATTGTGTTTATCTCGATTCGATCTTGACTTGCAAATAATATATTCAGTAGCGTTGAAAAGGATGTAGCTGACATCAACCAAAGTGGTCCTTCGAGCCGGATACAAATTTTTTTTAGATATTATTTGCAAAAACGCCTCGGTCTCAGAGTGGCTAAATGCTCGACCTTTAACCGCCTCCGTGGTCTAGTGGTTAAGACCACCGGTTTAGACCCAGAGGTCCCGGGTTCGATTCCCAGCGGGGCACATGTTTGTGTACTCGGTTTGGTTGGTGGTAGGACTTGTTTGTCCGCCTGGATAGCTACCATCATCTTATCTAAATATGTCGCCATAACATCAGTGTGTTCCGGTATCTAGAGATATAAGATAGCCAGTGCCTCACTAGTTGAGGATCCCGGGTGAAGTGCGCTTCCATCAATGACCTTATCATCACTTAACATCAGGTGAGATCAAGGCACTGTACTTATCCGTAAATATAAAAAAATATGATACCCAGAGGTCCTCGGTTCAATTCCCAGGTCGGATCGGGAGCCAGCTCTATTGAGCGGCGTTGTTGTAATTTACATAAAGATTTTTGCTGGGATAAAAAAAAAAAAATGTCGGATCAGGAAAAGCCCGGGATTGTACCGCAAGTTGGCAAGCATGATGATAAAGCTAATACCTATCAATTGAAACGATGACTTGTTTTCAAATTTCAATGGCGGAGGCCATTGCACAGTAGAGGGACTAATTACTGTATAGTTCACAAAATGCACTGTTGTTATTATTGTAACAGATTACTATAATGAATGCGTGCCAGCCCTCGGAACTGGAGCTGGTCACTTGGGCAACCACTTGGTTGTAGTGAAAGGACACGAAATCGATCTTGTTGCTTGGCCCAATTTGGCGGGTGTAGCGGACGACTTTTTATTATATATTGAATGCGTGCCATCCCTCGGAACTGGAGCTGGTCACTTGGGCAACCACTTGGTTGTAGTGAAAGGACACGAAATCGATCTTGTTGTTTGGCCCAATTTGTCGGCTGTATCGGACGACTTTATACAATTCTCTTGCTTAATGTTTCACGCTTTTAATGTAACATTCAAGAATATTTAGTTAACCGACGCCGACGGTGTATTATAAAGTGAAAATATATTAACCGTGAGAGCACTGACCGGCTATGTACTGGCTTCAAGGAGGTTTTTGGCCGTAAGGTTTACAAAAACCGCTAATGGAAATCTAGCGATTTACTTGTCGCTATCCGAACATGATTAGTATTTTTATTAACCAAACCTTTAGGCTTATATTATTTTATGTGCCCGTTTAAATTAAGTATTTTAATTATGTACCATTCTTATCTGAATTGAATAAATTAAAGACCGAATGGCAGTGATAGCAACGCATGACAGAGATAAGCTGAGTTAAATCTATTTACAAAAGCTTGAAAGATTTAAAAACTTTTCTACCGCGGTTTGAGATGAAGAAAAATATTTAGGTCTTTGTAGTTTTAAACTCGTATATGAACAATCGAAAGACCCTAAAATACATTTCGTTTTCTGTAAATAATTTTAAAAAAAAACTAAGTAAAATGTTTTTGTTTTGTTTATATAATTTTTTTTAACGCAAATTTTGTTGACAACAAATTACAAAAACACAAATGTTGAAAAAATTTCCACGAGCAGGATTGGAACCTGCACCCTTCTGACATACCGGGTCAGGTGCTCTCCCAATTGAGCTATTGTGGTTCTAACCAGCCCGCCGAAATTATTCAACACTATTTACTTTTTTACTTTGAAAGCCAAAGGCGCCCACTCAGAAGGGTCAGAAGCGTGCAGGTTCAAATCCTGCTCGTGATTTTTTTTTCAAAATACTAAGTTTTAAATAGTCAGCAGTCAATACTGTCCATGCTGTCCAACAGCTGGACAAATACAGCCATCATTGAAATCAATTCGTTGCTATTGGTGAGTACTGTAAACTACTATCAAGACGCTTGCTTAATGCGGGATAATGATTACATACTTGGGCTGCGTCTAAGCCAGAACACACTTTATCCAACCCAACTCGACCTCCGGAGAACCGCAGACCACTGAGGCAATATATTTTGTTATAATATTTATATTTTTATGATGACACACGCTTCATCTTATAAATTGGGCCACCGGTGTTGCAACGTTGCAACTCGGTAGCTCGTGGGTACAGGCCCATTAACGCCGTCTAATTAATAAAAACAATGCTCCAGTTTTTTTTCTATAATAATTGCGAGCTGACATTGCTAATCGCAAACAATGGTGCCTTCGTATGGGAAACTTCATTTGCTCAGGCTGTGTTGACAGTGATGAGCGTCAGCGGAATGGATCAAGATCTTTTTCAATATTTTACTTTAAAATCTTTTTACGTCCACTTTTGAGTTCAATTCTTAATTTATAGTCAGCTACTTGGATATTGTATTATCATTTCTGATTGCTTTTTATTACTGGTGACCTTTTTATTTCATTAGAGTGATAGATATACAACTTTGTTGCTTACATACAGATGTAAAAACCTTTTACACACAATCTTAAATCTAGAAAAAGTAAAGGACACCTTCTAGACAACCATTAGTTAAAGAATCCAAGGAGATAAAAAAATTGCTCAAGTACTGAAGAATATATTTAGAATAAAGACCAGAATATAAATAAGTTTAATATTATAATTTATTTTATACACATACATTTATATTACATATAAAACATCATCATCATCATCATCATCATCATCATCATCATCATCATCATCATCATCATCATCAGCCTACACACGTCCACTGCTGGACATAGGCCTCTCCAAGTGCACGCCACCGAGCACGATCCGCGGCTACTCTCATCCAGCTCTTCTCTCTTCAGTCTCATATAAAACATAAGGTTATGCTTATCAAAATATGGCAGTTTTAACCACAAAACAATAAAAAAGTTTTAACTTTCAACCGGTAACAGGAAAATCTGTATTTGTAGGAAAAAAAATGCCTTGGGCTTCTTCCTCATTTCTCAAAGTCTAAATGTAACTAGGCCACCGAGAAACGATTGTGGACGTTTCACAATACGAGAAGCTCAGAAGTGAGGATCAGGTTCTGTAATTTCTCCTTTTCATTTGCTTTGTTATTATTAAAAGCGTTTACGCTGCACACTAGCGCCACTAATGAAAAAAAAAACATATCTAGTAATTAGAGATAGAAAATCAAATAAATAAAATAGTGTTCATTAGGTGACGTAAAAATGCTAAATTACTTCATTCAAATAGTTTGTTGAGCATAAGTTGATTTTCTATCTCTAATTACTAGATATGTTTTTTTTTTCATTGGCGGCGCTAGTGTGCGGCGTAAACGCTTTTAACAAGTCAATATTAGTAACTTATCTCAAATGGCTCATAAAATTATATTAGCTACTTTTATTGAAGTGCGTTATATTTGTTTATCTATACGATTTCGTGTACAATTGTGTTTCATTTCACGTAGTTGCATCTCGTTATATTTAAACCATTCATAAATTGTCGAGTTTGCAACAAAACCGCTTTCGCTTAGGCTTTGAAATAAGTGGCTTCAGTTCATTTAAATGATGTAACATGAATACGACACATGAGAAATAGAATATACCGGTATTGTTTGTAAAAGAAATTAATAGAACAAAGTGTTAAGCGGCAAAAGTTAAAGTACTTAATATATGACTTAAGCATAAACAATAACAAAGTTTCAAGTGTAATATAACATTTTTTGCGAACGATGATGATATTGCTTTCGATAGTTGACTCTACCTGCGTTTCTCCCTAAACTCCTGTAATCACGGACCCTGAAAAGGGTTCCAAACGTCATAATAAAGTGATATATGTAAAATATATACAAGTACCATAAAAACGTAACGAACGCTCATGCTTCACCGGCACCGTCACCCACGCTCAGACGCCAGAGACGTGCCAAGCAAAAGGTAGATTATAGGGAGTATTTTTAAGAGTTATTTTTAATGTTTAGTCTCATCAAGTGCATGTCATTCCATTGCACAGAACTGCAATCATTGCAATGGAACAAGCAAGACACAAGGACACAGGAATACTACCTATCTAATTAGTTTAAAAGTGCTCGTTTAATTTAACATTAAGTACTAACAGATCATATTTAGTGAATAGTACACAGCATTATAACTAATGGGTTGTCGAAATAACACTCATTTCATTAAGCCTCCAACAATGCCCGTCACTGTCAGCGTGTTATGTAACGTTTAAGACTTTTGCAATAATGTCTAGAACGCGTTGTTATTTAAATTATTTGTATTCTTCTCAGATTCTGGCACTGGCACGTCATCTGCAATTCTGCCTTGAAAACGATGTATCGGATCATTGCGCCTATCACCGTTTGGGGGTTTACAGCGTTTGAAATAGAGGTCATTGTCGGACAGAAGCAACTTTTTCACATTTAAAATAAACATTATACCTACTATCATAGTATGTATTCGGTACGGTTTGTGGTAGGTGGGTTTCAGCCTGGGTAGCTAACGCTACTTCCTACCTGAAACTCTTTATATGTACGTAATATATCTACCTAAGTTTATATTACATACTTATGTATGAAAAATTGATAAACATGTCTATGTATATAGACTTGTTTATCAATTTTTATAATAGTTATATAATTACTTTTATAAAAATATGTTACCCTTGTCATTATTTTAGCATTTTAAATAATTTGCAACTCCGATTTTTAGAGTGTATTGGTTCTCTTCATCCGACTGGTTGCTGGAAGAGATCGCTGTAAAGCAAAATGACCGCCAATTTGTAACTGTTTTAATTATTATGTTCAATATTCATGTTATAGAGTTGCAATAAAAGTATATCTATTTACCTTACATAGCGCATTATTGTGATTCGAGTTTCGACAGTTAGAGATAAGATAGCCAGTTCCCTAATGGAAGAGAACATGTCCGAAATGCCCTCGCGATCCGGGATCCGTTTGTTCATCCGTGTGACACCTTCAATATTAGCAAAACTGAACAAAGTTTATTCATTGCACCACAAAGTACAGTAAATGGTATAGCATAACTACGCTTCAATCAAATGGTACTGAAATGACACGTCTTAAGCTAGACCACAGATTAAAGTAGTGCTAGACACCGGATTGGCACAACAAAACAATACGTAACGTAATAAATACCTAGCGTTTCGTTGCATCCATAGATGCGGTAATTTCGTCAATTGTAAAACTTGATCGATTCCACGGTCGTCTCGTCGGCAAATTGGCACCAATTAATATTGAACAACATTACCAAAGTTTAAACAAAACTGGTCCGGTAGAACCCGTTCTTCCAATTAGGGATGATTAGTTTCACGATCGGTATAAGTACTTACCGAGGTATTTTTTGTGTTGTTAATAGCAACGATGCAGGAAGTCGACCGTGGAATCTGAATAGACTGTATTTGGTTGGAAGAATTTCAACTTAGGTATACTTTTTACGAGAGAGGAGCTTGGGGCGCAGTGGTTAAAGCGATAAGGTCTGCGATATCTGTTGTTAGGCAACTTTTGCAAAGGCCGGTCATCGTATGGGTCTCTCGAGCTCCTCCGTGCTTCGAAAGGCACGTTAAGCCGTTGTTCCCGGCTGCATTAGCAGTCGTTAACAACCACCAAACTGCACTGGGCCCGCGTTGTGGTTTTGATGCCTATTCTCCTATCCATTCATAGAGAAGGCTCGTGCCCAGCAGTGGGAACATATAAAATGAGCTGGTGATAATATTTTTACGTAGGTACGCGAATTGCATGCCTTAAGTACACGTACAGGACACGTTGGACACGATGGACCAAGGCGGTGACAGAGTGGTTGCCCAGATATGGCAGGCAGCTTCGAGGTATATCACCAGCCAGGTCAGACGATATCGTCGGGGTGGCCGGAAGATAGTAGATGTGAATCGCACGGGATCGGCTAAGTTGGCGTGTGAAATGGGAGGATGCCCAGCAGTGGGTGCCTACGGGCTGAAATAATGATGATGAATGATTTCAACTTAATTCGACTGTTTAATACACATCATAGCATAATCTTAGCACCAAACTGCAATACCAAAAGATGCTGCGGGCTCATTTGCGCAAAACGGAACGCACCTGACTATTAAACCATCGGTGCCTTGACAGGGCACTATGCCACAAAACAAATGCTTCACAGAATGCACCTTTCAACAAATAGTTTGTGTAGGGCATGCGGAGAGCAAACGGAGTCAATGCAGCACCTACTGTGTGATTGCGACTCTCTGGCTAGGAAAAGAATGGGACTCCTAGGGTCGGCCTATCCGAAACCGGAGGACTTCAGGCTCTTCGCTCTTAAGGACGTTGCCAGACTTATGGCATCTATCTTTACAGAGGAGGAAGAGTGAAAGGATGGGGTTGTACAAAAGATTCCAATGGGTCGGACTGTTACTGGGAGGTGGAAACCTCGGCAGGCCTCACTAAGATAAGATAAGATAAGATTAAACAATTGACGGTAGCATGCATGTTCGAAGTAAATGTTACTATATAATGAGTTTTGAATGAAACGACAAACTGTACCAGTGACCACGACAAAGCCAGCGCTCAGGATAAAACAATAATTACCTATGTAAAATAAACGCGAGAAGGGTGCCTATACTGCCTATGCTACTGCCTACTGCCTACTGCTTATGCCTACTGCCTATGCCTCTATGGGTATGCCTTGCCTATGCCTAATGCCAATGCCTACAGCTACTGCTCATGCCTATGCCTACTGCTTATGCCTATTGCTTATGCCTACTGCCCATGCCTATGCGTACTCTCAATAAATAAAAAATAAAAATAAAAATCATTTATTATCAGACCACGTAGTCCATAGATTGTTAGTACACATTAATTAACCTTAAAAACTATGTTATTAAACTATAAAAAAGGCAAAGGCGAAGGCGCTAAACAACAAAAACAGACCCATTGGGACAGGGCCAACCCACAGGCAGCTCACCAGCCAACACAACGAATGTGCAAGCCCGTGAACCGCCCGAATAATGCCGCGTCCATTCTGTCTGCTATCATCTTCAGGATCTCAATGCCTGGTGCGAATTTTATTGGCATTAAAGAAGCGCAGCGCCTCCTTGTGATGAGGTAAGCTAAAATTTTGCAATACAAATTCGCATTTTCGTTAACGTGTTTCCTTTCACATGACACCCAGTTGTGTATTAAGGTTTTTACATCAATGTGAAGTCACAAAATTCTCTTTAAAAAACAATTAAACTGTAGCAATAATTATAATGTAAGATTACATAATACTATTCCTATTGTGAATATTGTTATATTCAATTTTTAATTACCATAAACAATTGCCTTGTGTATCGCATTTGAAATGGTATATACAATTTAAAGATAAAGAGATTTCACGCTCTCAAGCTATTGATATTCATGTTATTATTTCTATTAGGTACCAATATTATTAAATCCTGGCTACATTAACAATATTTTTGGAGAGTTTGCTTTTGGCCTTAAACAGCCTTTACATAAATATAATAAAATAAATACAAGTAGTATAATGTGAATATCGTAAAAATCTATGCTTAGGTATAAGTGAAATATCACTGTACAAAAACCTACTGTAAACTGTAAATTCACTAATTCATTCATTATGTATCGCAATTTAATAATTTTTCTATTTTAAACTAAAATTAACGTTGTCTCCACAGCTGGTTAACTGAACACTATCGTTTATGTAATTGTGATTTGTTAATTGATTTGTTAATAGCACATGTCTATTTATTAACCTCAACTATAGATGTTATTTGTCTGTAAATCGTCATAGAAATAAATAAGTAATAAATAAATAAATATTCATCTAAAGTTGTAGGTCACACACATTTGATTTCCTTAACGTTTCGCTGTGTTCGTCCGATCACAAAAAAAAAAGACTCCAAAATGTAAACTTAACATGTACCGCGCTCGAGGAAAGGAACGCACGCATCATCGACCCCCTCACGGGCCATCTCAGAATAGTCGCAGCTGTTGCTAGATTCCGTGTCCGTGAGACTCTGTCCGTGTTATAGACGGCTTATTTGGCTTATTATCATTTCTAGCGATAACTAGCGGCTGGAAACGGCTGCTTACATTTTTTTGATATATTCACATGATTAGTTTTTGTTTTTGTTGTTTCTCTTCTGGTTTATTTACTAAAGGATACATAGGATACATAGACATAAACAATGCCATTTGCGTCTGTGTTCAAACTCAAAATTCTCATACAAAATGTGACACAACAGTGGAATAGGACTATTTTAATAATTTATTTGTCAGAGATGTTTTGGAAATAGGTATTTTTCATGAAATAAGTGTGGACAGATACCTAGTATCTGTCCACACTTATTTATGTATTATTATTTATATTTATTTTATTTCATTTAGTTGTATTTCTTTGTTTGGTTTATAATAATGAAAATCCAAAGTACTCTAATTTAGCTACCTTTATTCTTATAATTTTTATACACCACCACCTAAACACAAACGTCGTTTCATAGTTTCATGTTCGTCTCTGAATTAAGTAAATTAGTAGGTATATAAACGGTGTCTTCGGTGATTATAAAAAAAATATAGCAGAACATAATAAGTACGGTATAACAAAATAAGAGTTTAACAATAAAAAATGTATTAAAATTAGTTTTTTTTTTCGATTCTCAAGTTGGTTATCTACCCGGTATCAAGCGGCTGGTTATTCGTTTCTAGCCTCTGGTTTCGGTAACTACCGGCTTACAAGCCCCTGGTTTACAACTATAGTCCGTGTACGCTCCTCTAGCGCGTTTGTATGGCTCTTACTTTCTGCAGTTACATTGTCTTGTGGTCCGATTGGAGCTAATCCGTGGATGACAAGACGACCTCGCGTTTAATTTGGATTGCATTAGTATAGTAATTGGAGAGGAGTTGGTGATTTCGCAGCGTCATGGTCGAACGATGTTCTCAGTAAAGTTTAAAAACTGACTTAAATTGTTATTGCATTTTACTATGCTCTATTTTTTAAATGAATCACAATAGGTATGCGTAAGTGCTGCTCTGATTCTGATTATGATCTTTATCATCATCATCAGCTTATTTCATGTCCCCACTGCTGGGGCACGAGCCTTCCCTATGGATGGATAGGGAGAACGGGCCATGAACCACCACGCGGCCCCAGTGCGGATTGGTGGTTGTTAACGATAGTAATTTTGTACGACTAAAATTGAATTTAAGCGTATGTTATCTCTATCTGCATTTATTAAGTCTTTAAACAATTCTATTGTGTGTGGTTTTGAGGCAGCCAACGTGTCTAAAAAAAGGGAATAAATTTTAGTCAAGGTTACAGAACCAGAGGGACTAAATTTCCCGTTACTTTCCCTATAGGATGGTGATCCCACATGACAAGGTGATCGGGCCATAAACCACCACGCGGGCCTAGTGCGAGGCAGTGGTTGGTGGTGGTTTCACAAGCCACTAGATGGCGCTACTTCATTTACATACAAATTGACGTTAACTTTAACTCGATCGAGTAGCGAATAAAACTAACATTAGGCACGTTGTAGCTACTCGATGCCTTGTGTGAGTTTTATATGCCAAAAAATGGATCATATTAACAAAACCAATTTTTATGACATAGGTAACTTTAATTCTCCCATTTCATGGTGGCTGTTTTAATGACCAATGCTATACAAATTCTCGTTTTAAAAAACTCGTACTAGGCACCAAGAGTGTTGTGAGCGATTGGCCGCATTCTCGTTAGCTTATGGGCGCAAAATAAGGAGTGCAGAATGTAAGCTTCAGTACAAATGCTTTTTTTTATTTTGAGAGATAGTTTGGCGATTGTCTCAAACGGCATTTTCAGCCGGGCTTGTTTGGGGGTGGCGAGAAACTTAAAGGGTTCCTCAAGCCGTGTGAAACGAATCACCATCGCAAGTTTTCTAGAGGGAACGGCATCACGCACTAGTACGTGTCCCCGTGCCCTACTAGATTCTCCGAAGGGTTCGGATCGGATAGAGGAGCGGAACAACCCGAGGGCGCCTCTAAAGGCTCGGACCTCGGCTCGGGTTGACCGGGCCGTGGTGGAGGTGAGAAGCGCCCAGGTACATGTCTGTACCTGGTATAGAGCGCGTTTGAACCGGTTCTTCGTAACCTTGTTCTACGAGTACGGTGTCTTGGGCCTAAACTAATGTGCATGTTTAGTAAATGTGTAGTGGCATTTAGAGGATCGGGCGGGGGGAACGCACACATGGACACGGAATCTGCAACAGCTGGGCTCGGACTGTTTCGAGCTGTTCCGTGTTTCGTGATCGTTAGAGGTAGATGGTGCTCGATGGCGCAGTGGTTAACGCACCCGGTCTGCGAGTGCTGAGGTTTAGCTACTTTCGCAAAGGCCGGTCATCGGATGGGTGACCACAAACTTATCATCTCGAGCTCCTCCGTGCTTCGGAAGGCACGTAAAGCCGTTGGTCCCGGCTGCATTAGCAGTCGTTAACTACCACCAATCCGCACTGGGCCCGCGTGGTGGTATATGGCCCGTTCTCCCTATCCATCCATAGGGATGGCTCGTGCCCCAGCAGTGATGATGATGAGAGGGTCGATGTGTGCGTTGCTCGAGCGTGGTTGTATTAGTCTTACCTTCTGGGTCCTTATTTTGCATGGGTCTTGAATAAGTCAGCTTAATCGCTACCTATGGTTCAGGGTCGGATGGCTTGCATGAGGGCTTAGCGAGAAGTAAACCAGGTCTGTTTACCTTGGATTTAAACACGTCACGAGTTTGTAAAACAGCTTAACCGGCTTATTAAAGGATTAGTATTTGGGACTTAGACATTTTAAAGGTATTTTAATAGCAGTGTTTATGTAAACACTAAACAAAAATTAAAGAAGTTTAATTAAACACAAAGTATTAATACTCGTTTTATAAGTTCGTTGATCATTCTATTTTTTATATCACCAAATATAACTACACAGACACACACACTCGCAAGTCAACACTTTTGATTTTGCCACTTGGAAACACGGACTGTATCCGCTTCCTTTTCTTTAAAGAATAAAAAAACGCCTTATTCTTTAATCCGTCGTCTGCCCGTGAATACAACCACAATAGAATTTCAATTGTTTGGCGGCTCTGATCAGCGCTCGCGCATAATAAAGGTTAATCATGTTATGTGATGTACGTACAGTGATATATTAGTCTGATCTTAAGATACTCACAATAACTCAAAGTCAAAGTCAAATCGTTTATTCAATATAAGCCCTTACAGCCACTTATTCACTAGAACTAGAATTGTAGGAAGGATATTAATTAACAATAGGTACTTACCGAAGTTTTTAGAATGAAACGGTTACTTATTTAAGATCCGATTTCATATAAATGGGCTGTATTATATCCCTTAACAACTGCTGATGTAGCTATATTTGTAACTTCTAGAGTTCTAGCACATGCTTTTATTTTTAGAGTACCTAATCTACTGTTACCAATTTGTAGGTTTACCGAGATAGATTCTATGACCTTATTTTTTTTTAGTTAGCGACCAAGCTAAACTATTGTAACTATGTTTTATTTATACAATGTCCTGTCTATTCTCGACAAACATGCAAAGTTAAGATCTTAAGTAGGTACCTATCCGGCAATGACAAAAAGCACGCACCGTGACGTAAGGTTTTATCAACTCATTTTAATATGACCATGAGACCAATAATTTGTATCGGACATCTTGATCTGAGACACGTTTTAGGATAAAAACTCTTTACTTATTTTAATTGCTTTGTTAATTATAACTCAGACTTCCCTGTCCGATCCTCTAAATGCCACTACACATTTACAGAATACACTAAACATCACACTAGTTTAGGCCCAAGACACCGTACTCGTAGAACAAGGGTACGACGAACCGGTTCACACGCGCTCTATACCAGGTACAGACATGTACCTGGGCGCTTCTCTCCACCACCACGTCCCGGTCAACCCGAGCCGAGGTCCGAGCCTTTAGAGGCGCCCTCGGGTTGTTCCGCTCCCCGATCCGATCCGAACCCTTCGGAGAATCTAGTAGAGCACGGGGACACGCACTAGTACGTGATGCCGTTCCCTCTAGAAAACCTCCGAAGGTGATTCGTTTCACACGGCTTGAGGAACCCTTTAAGTTTCTCGCCGCCCCCAAACAAGCCCGGTGAAGCTGAAAAGGCCGTTTGAATCAGCAAACTGTTTCCAAAAAAAACTCAGACTTGAAGGATTGACGATCTTCGAAAGGTGGGCTCGCAAGAGCTGGATGAGAGTAGCCGCGGATCGAGCTCAGTGGCGTTCAGTTGGAGAGGCCTATAACTTGGCCTATGACTAATATAGACTCATGATGATGATAATGACGACGATGATGATGATAATGATAAAATAAAAATGAATACATAATTATGATAGCAACGTGAAAACAAATATTTTTTTCAATTCAATTCAATTCAATTATTTATTGCATTCCACAATGTAAACAAGAGATGGTGAACATAAATAATAATAATAATATATTTTGCATAACTTACGCTAAGATAAAAATAGTCTTATAATGGAGATCAACGTAAACTAATCTAATCTTTTTTAGGGTTCCGTAGTCAACAAGGGACCCTTATAGTTTCGCCATGTCTGTCTGTCTGTCCGCCCCCAGCCTAGCTCATAGACTCTTAGTACTAGAAAGCTGTAATTTGGCATGGTTATACATATTAATCACGCCGATAAAGTGGTGAAGTAAAATTTTAAAAACAGTCCGGCCAGAGTCCGCATTATTGAGATGGGCTACACTGCGCGTGGCCCGACACGCACTTGGCCGGTTTTTTAAAGCTCAATTTGTTCATCCATTATAGCATTTTTAATGTTTTTTTAAGTTAAGTTATGTTTTTTTTTGTTTTGTATAATAGTCAAGTTATGTATGTATGATAAATTATAAACAATCGGTTACCTAAAGAAAACATTAGCATAGTAATGTGTCGACTTACAAAATAAAAGCATCGACATAATATGTTATTATCATAGTCTATTAGATATAGTATAGTAGGTAGGTACTCGTATATTAGTTAGGAAGTCAAGGGTACCCATTAAACCCATTACATATTCAAATTCAATAATATCTCGGTTTAATGTATGCTATGTTACATAGTTCCATTAGTTGTTAACCCGGAACAGTTAGGACTGACTCAAGTCAAGGATTTTGCATAAATAAATATCCGCTTTACAAAATGCTCGGTTATATTGTCAATTTCTGATGACTATCACCAAATAACTACTTAGAAAATTCGCAACGATGAAAAAAACAAAGCCAACACCTTCGAAGGCATTGAAGAAAATAGAAAAACCAATTTTGGTCACCCATCCCATCACCCTCCGCGCCTAACGTCGCTTAACAATCACGATCGCTCAAAGTACGCATGACAACGCCGTTACTAACCCGCAATGGAATTGTTTAATCCACCTGTTCTATAGACAATGGTTAGGTTAATCAACTTGACACACCGCGACACAGACGGACAGACACAATGAGTGCGGACGTAATACCGAACTATGTTATAGAGTCAAGGTTTCCCTTTCACCGAGGCCCGATGGACGGACAGACAAAATTTGAGGCGACAGTAACTATTGGGTAAGCAAGCATTAATGGGTTGTATGTAAAAGGCAATTAGGTTAGGTTATACTGTCCCACTGCTGGGCAAAAGTCTAAAATTCCCTAAAATATGGTTGAGTGAAGCGATGGCTGATTCATATGTCATACTCGTGAACGGGTGCCGCCTGTGGAGGCTGGTCTGCTTTAGCGTACTTATTTTTATTATTATTAACTATAGTTTAACTTTGTTTTTTTTCTAAGACAGGTTTTTGACTTTTACTAGTACTGTATGACATTGTAAAAAATTATACTGGTAAATGATGTTTTTGCAAACTTAAATATTTAATTTATTTCTTTCTTTCTTTTTTTGTGTTTTTTTACATGTTGTGACTGTCCTTTATATTTTGTGTTTTTATTTGTGATGGAAAGTGTCCTTTTATGATAGGGCATTTTCCAATATTTATGACGCTGTAAGGGAGAAAAGAGCTGGACACTTGCTGAGTTTCTTGCCGGTTCTTCTCAGTACAAGATCTCCCGCCCAGAGTAGATAGACTTACGAACCGATGGCATAAATGACGTTCATAAGAGCTATTTGTAGCCTAAACTGAATAAATGATTTTGAATTTTGAATTGAATTAGGTATGTATGAAGCTTATCAAGACTATAATATGACTTACGAATCTGAAATGTTCATATAGGTAAATTCATGTCTTTAACTTAAATTTGTTAGCTCAAATACACGATTGTATAATTTTGACTCGATCATAATTATTTTAGAAAACACCACAAAAAAATCACTATTGTTGTAATTACAACAAAATTACTTAATTTTTATGCTTGGAAACCATTCAAATATATTGATAACATCAATATTCGTAATTTAGTTGCTGCATATTTTATTAACTAAAACCAATATTTTTTTAAAATATTTTTAGGTTAACTGTTAATTGGCGGTCTATGTTGTCGCAGGCGCTACGAATTATCGACCGTAAGCTAGCGTCATTAAGGATCAGCCTTCAAATCGAGGTGTCGATGTCGTCCGGTCTGCGATTGCTAAGGGATTGGATTTGTGACCAAAAATGTATCATCTCGAGCGAGAAGGCACGTAAAGCCGTTGGTCCCTACTACCATAGCAGTCGTTTACAACCACCAATCCGCAGTGGGCCCTCATGGTGGTTTATGACCCGTTCTCCCATCCATCCATATGGAAGGCTCGTGCCCCAGCAGTGGGGACATAAAGTCAACTGATGATGACGATGATGGATGATGATTGAAGTTAAGACGTCGCCGAAATGATGAGTATTGGCTTAATCATCGCGCTTTCCAAATGGGGGTTTGTGATCTATCACAAACCCAGACTACCTAACCTATGTTAAAAAAATTAAGATTTAAATTTAAAAATTTAAAAAATTAAAAGAAAAAAAAACTTTTAAACACAAGCTTTTACTTGTTAAAAAAAAAGAACTAAAAAGTAAAAAAATCCGAAACACACTGTGCGCGACCTGTGTTTGAACCGAGGACCTTCGGATACTGGCACTTAGGCGTTGGAGATGGTCAGATGGTTATGATTGTTACAGTTTCAACAACAAACAAAAACAACATAAGCATAAACAGCATCCTAATTTTTATGCCTAATTCGAAAGCTCATCCAAAATCCGAACTAGCATTATTTTATTATTATTTGCTTCATATTTTTTTTGGCGTCAATAAGTGACTGTGAAGGCTTTTAATAGACTTTTTTTTTACTATTAAAACTTATGGGATATATTTTATTTATTTAACTTGAAAAAAAAAAACAAAAATAATTAGAAAATTAAAAACTAAAGACCTATAAAGGAACTATGTCCTTCAACTGTGGGCTCATGGGAACGGTCCCAAGAATGCTGGCAACATTGTGAATTTTGGATTTGGATTGCCAAACTAATATGCTGGCACAGGTATAGTTGCCAGCCTTCTTGTCACCGGAGGCCTCGATAAGGCGAGAAGTTTACTCTTTAACAAGCTGCTTTGCCCTCGGCCCTCGTGGACCCATTGTTTCCACCGCAAACGGAACAAATAAATAATATCGACCTAGGTTTGCGTATTTGTGACGTTTGCGATTTTCAGCGTTTACCGCAGCAGCCCCCACATACTAGCATCTGCCTTGCCCGACCGACAACTCTACGGAACCCAAAGATGGGTTGATAATCTTCCTGTAAATATTGTACGTGCTATGGGCAAAAGACAAAAACGCTCGCTGGCAGGGCCACACTGGATACATTTCTAATTCCTAGGCCTCCGAAGCGTACATAGTAAGCGAAGCCTGTAACCAAACGCGGTCGTTTAGACTTTTGACTTTTCATTGCGGAACTTTACAATAATACAAAGTGCGCAATAGTTACAGTTAGCCTGTATCATCCCATTGTTGGGCAAAGCAGTAGAATCGCATTACATTATATGTACCTATTATTTATTAAATTATATAGATTTTAAGTTTTATTGTGTGTACTTATATTATTTTTTAGTACCTATATATTTTTTTATGTAACTACTTGACATTCATAAGTGCAATTTATATGCCTAAATTGTCATTTCAAAAGGCCTCGCACAATTCCCAACATTCCTCATAATAAAAAATTATTACCTGTTTGGCTTTATTTTTTAAGTGGTTTATTTTCTACTATGTTGATATTTGTATATTTGTGCCAACAATTAATTACTTAATTAAAATGTAGACTATGTAGGTAGTTGATTTTCAAGTTTAAATGCTGTGTAGGTATAATTAAAAGTATTGACACGAAACACCCCGAAAAGTAAGCCTGGTATATTCTAAAGCTGCTATAGTATTTATGTATTGATTTATTGGCAATAAAGTTATTAATCTTAAATAATTGTAGGTAGGTATCAGCGTTTGTAACCTATTTGATTTTTGATATTCATAAGTGGACGAGCTATTGAAGAAAAAAATACAAAAGGTCAAGATAGAAAAAGGCGGCACTCAATCGTTGTCTAATGTAATTTGCAAAAAACCAATGTCATAATCATAAGGTCATGACCGAAACGAACTTGAGACTTGAGCCTTAAGGAAGTCTAATCCACGTTAATTGCACCGGTAATTATTGATTGACCGATTAATCGACATAACATCTGTTTATTATTTATCTTTTTTCATTCACAATGCTTTAATGGAGTTAAAATTTATCTTGTAACCACATAACATCATTCAAATTGAAAGGCATGCTAGTGATGCAATTTTATATTCGGTAATATCATTGTAAACAATTATATTATAAAGGTAGGTAGTTATATGCATACAAAACAACCGCAAAAATGCTTCGAAATACTTCGTTCGGATTTAGAAAGCACGGGTACACATACATTTTTTATTTCGACTAATAATTATTTCATTATATTGTCATAGCGTAATTAAATCAATAACAACGAAAAATACATTAATAGTGTTTGTTATTTGACATTTTTCTAACGAAAACTGATATTAAATATGGGATTTTGTAAACGGAACTGTCAACTGACTCAGTACTGTTGTCTGTCTCCTTCATTGAGAGCAACTGGAGGCCAAAGGACTCCGCTACCTTCTTTTGTTCGGAGCGACTTCTGGGCGCCAGTAACGTTTCCACTACAGTTTTTTACATAAATGTTATCATTGATTGTAAAGATAATAATGGACTGTGTTACTGAGACGAAAGAAAAGGGAAAAACAAAAGAAAAACTAATAATTTTGAAAGGTCAATAGCTGTAAAACAATGACATGAAGACAAAAGACAGTTGAAAGCTTGCTTGACAGCAGCTATGTAGTAACTCTGTAAGCTCTGTAGTAAAAAACTAATAATTTTGAAAGGTCAATAGCTGAAGAACAACGACATGAAGACAAAAGACAGTTGACAGCAGCTCTGTAGAGAAGCATGAAGCTGTAGAAGAAGTGGGGTGAGAGTCGTCGCAAAATTATTTTCTAATATAAATACAAGTAGATTCATATATAATTCATTTCAAATAGGTATTGTGAATTTAGTTAAACATGTATCGGTTTTGGTAGAGTAAGTGAGTAGAGAGAGTAGAGGGTAAGTCTCCTATCTAAAATTACTACTACAACTAAAGGATAAGAATAAAGGAAATCGAACAAAGAAAACATTTAGTAAGTTTTAAAACTTGTTAATACATTACTAAGCATAAGTACATTTCTTATATTTAGGTATGTAGCAATAATTTAATTTATATTTGATATATTACCCATACCCAATGACACAGTATACCTATGAAATTGACGTTTTGTATGAATTTTTTTTATAAAATTTTATTTTTCATACTAACGTTTTTTATGTTCTTAGCATCTATTTATATTAACACTATAAAAATTGTTGAGTTGTGTGTTTGTTTCACTAGCTAAATATAACAGACATTAAAAAGAAAAAATCAAGTATCTTCAAAGCTACAATTAAACAAGAAGACATTTCCGCGAACATAAAAAGTACCTTGTCAATTAAAAAATATATATTGGGCGATAAAGACACAAAATTAATAATCATTGTTATACTGAAGCCTAAGTAACATAGTCCTAAAAGGTGTATAAAATTATTAATAACCGGTATTGACTTTTAGACCTTTTAATAAGTGAGAAAAAAACGTCAATTTCATATATACTGTGCCAATGACCCTAAATTATTGAAATCATTTCATCTTTGAGCTCTAGTGCCGTTCTACAAGTACACTTAATGTAAGTAGCGTTTTATGACACTGATGCTAAATATACGTAGTACGTATAATATGTTATTCGCGGTGTAACAAACAACCGGTTATGTAATAATTTTGCAAAAACAACTTCTACACAGCTTACCAAACATGGTGGCTGTGTGGAAAATACGTATAGCCAGACATATTATGAATTTTAAGAAGCTTTGTGTAATATAATTCTTAATGTAGACAGCGTTTACTGTAAATAAAACAATGCTTCGAAAACTATGACACTTATGCATTCGGCTTTTCGATCATGATAAATCCTCTCCATATTGAAACAGAATGTTATTCAATGCTAAGTGGTCAATGACTGATCCTCGCGGACTCTCTTGAAATCGATTTAAATAAACAAGAAAAAATCAAAATTCAAAAAGCGAATATGGTACCCCTATTTTCCTTGTGATATTCCTACACAGATTTAAAGGAATTGCCATTTAGAATAAAACTAAATGTATGTAGGTACCTAAAGTTTAAAAAAAAAGCATCAACATAATAAAAATAATACAACAAAGTATCATAGAGATATAGATAGAGTATCATTATCATTTAAATTCAAAATTTAAAATTCAAAATCATTTATTCAGTTTAGGCTACAAATAGCTCTTATGAACGTCATTTTATGCCATCGGTTCGTAAGTCTATCTACTCTGGTCGGGAGATCTTGTACCTTACAGCATCATAAATATTGGAAAATGCCCTATCATAAAAGGACACTTTCCATCACAAATAAAAACACAAAATGTAAAGGACAATCACAACATGTAAAAAAAACACAAAAAATAAAAAATAACTAAATAAAATATTTAAGTATGCAAAAACATAATCATAATAATAACATAATTTTTCTATATATTAATACGTGAAGCAAAGTAGTAAGCGATGATGCGGCCCAGGATGTAGCATACATGCCTAGATAATGCCTGTTCACCCTTACCTTGAAAATGTCCTGGTTGTACGTTTCAGGAAACAGATCCGCAGGAAGGGAGTTCCACTCCTTAGCTGTCCGCATCAAAAATTATGACGTAAAGCGCTTTGTGCGTATAGGCGGCCATCATTTTATAACTATAAAATAAATGCAGTAAATACTCATTAGAAGACATTTGACATATCAAAATGACCTTTGATAGTCAAATGACACAATATGTCACATATAGTAATAATATGTCATGTTCGTAATAAAGATTTTAAATTTATAAAATGACGCGCGCTTGCGCGCTTCCCCGACTTCCTGTTACACTGTTACACATACTTCCGTCCCATTTCACGAAATCACTCCCACAAATTGTTTATATAGAAAGCGAGCGGAAAGATGTTACACATCAAAAAAAAATGTGTGAGTTAGGTCTCACACACATACGCACGGACACAGGAACAGTCCGAGGCGCACAGCTGTTTCGAGATTCCGTGTCCGTGAGAGGTTGTGTATGTGTGCGTTGTTCGAGCGCGTTCGTTTGAAGCTTACCTTCTACAGTCTCATTATTTTGTGACCACACTAAATATAAGGAGGTTCCAATTTCCTTGGTTTGCTAGACGCGATTAGTATTCAAATCGCGTGTCTGGGCCGACTGCGACCATCCAAGTCCTTCCATTTTGTGTTTAAAATAGCTATTTGGTTGTATGCTGCGCTCGAAGGCGTTTAGTAGTTTATCTATATGATACCTTTTATCCTTACCCTATGCGAAAGTATGTTTGTTTGTCCTTTCAACGGATGGACGTGAGTTTTTAATGACCTTTTATTCCGGTATCCTTCAATGTTGCCAGAAATCACAAGAAAGTAAACGAAACATACTCCTGTGTAACTATTGCGAGTTTTATTTAAAATTAGATTACGTTAACGTGAACGATTAAGAGAATAACCCAGTTTTAGAAATTGTTAAAAAAGTAAGTACAATTTTAACAACAACTTTATTTTTTATTGCAAAACTGATGACAACGATTTCTTCGAAGTAGTAGTCAAAATATAAAAAAAAATATAATATATATGTATTTTATATAAAATCATCAAATTGTTTTTCTTTGAACTGACAACCAAATGCCGACTTTGTTCCAAAAACTGAATAAAACGGTTGTCAAGTTTTGTGTATTCATAAAATAACGTCGACGTTGTACCTAATAAACAACATTATTATTAGATCAACATTAAATTTTGGGCTCAATGAACGAGCGTTACAATCATCAATCAGGCAGCAAAAATACAATCGCGAACCAATTGCAACTAGATTCCTACTAGCCTCTCTTTGTAGAATGATTGGATATTCATGACAAATGACAATTCAATCGAATCTTCCAATTGAATTCAGCAATGGTCAGCAAACGTTTTTTTATATAGATTCGTAAAATTGGGCCTTTTTGTCACAAAAGAGACGGACCTACATACATTAGTTAGACAACATCACATACATTGTTCTGATCTCAAGGTAAGTAGCTAAAGCTTTCCTTTTATGGAAATCAGAAGCAACGACAGTATCACAACCACCCAGACCCGCCCGACAACGGCTACGGTGGTCGTCTAACTATCATATACATACATATATATATATATGTAAGTGTGGAAATAAATAAATAAATAAATAAATATATATTTACATAGATAGGTAGCATAACCTCAGCCTTCCCGGTAGCATAATGGTCAGTGCAGTATCCCGGATTGCGGAACACCCAGTAGGCTTAGCCAAAGTAACATTAAGAAAACGATAGCGAAGTTCGAAAAGAATAAAATGTATGGGATTTACATAAGCCGCGCTAAATCACGTGGTCAATCTTATGTCAATCCCATACATTTAATTATTTTCGAACTTCGCTATCGTTTTCTTAATGTTACTTTGGCTACCGCCACAGGTTCGATTCCTAGCTGAGTCGCTATACATACCTACTCTCATGTTCATCTCAAAAAAGAGGTAGACAAGACAGAGCAGCAGAATTATAAATTTTGAGTAAACTCGCCGTTAGTGATATTGAGACGCCACATTTAGCATAATCAAAGTATGAGTAGTATCAGTAATAGGTTGCGAGCCGATCGCCTGTTGTTATGCGACCATCTTGGAACGCTTGTCCCTTAGTCGGCTGTTACGACATGCACTGTAGTTAGGCAGCTGACACATTATTTTTACGTCCAAGACCAGCGCGGGACATAGCTACAAATGTTCCTTAAAATTATAATTACCCATATCTACTATGATCCTTTTTTACCCGACTGCGTCAGAAGGAGGGTTATGTTTTTCGAGTGTATGTATGTATGTATGTATGTATGTATGTATGTATGTATGTATGTATGTATGTATGTATGTATGTATGTATGTATGTATGTATGTATGTATGTATGTATGTATGTATGTATGTATGTATGTATGTATGTATGTATGTATGTATGTATGTATGTATGTATGTGTCTGTTTCTTTGTTTCTTTGGCACGCCCTACAGCCCAAACGGCATGGTGGATTTTAACATATTTTAACATATAACCTCATATATGAGGTGTCGTTAGGTTTGTTTTGACCGGGAAGTGACAGGCTATATTGGCAGATTTTATTAGAAATGTTTAGAAAACTCAAAGAACTTGTCAGTCAAAAATACTAGACGTCAAGAGTTTCTTTTTTACGCCTTAATTAGATTATTGTAATTCATTTTAAGTTTCACTTCAAAGTCTCATATCAAAAATTTCTTCGATTGATAGACAAACTGAATACCACCATGCAGCTCAACAGTGATTATTTGACAGCGCCATTTATTATGATCACCGACAAGACAAGTGCAAGAACATTTATTTTTTACACAGGAGTTGGCTCTGTTCTACGAACAGCAGGCACCAAAGACTACCCTGCGGTGAATCAGCATATGAACCAATGCAAGTCTCATAAACCAGTATCTTCAATTTTCTTTGTGTCGCCAATGGTCTACCATAGTACGAGTATGCAATGATTGAACCAAAGTCGACTGCCAGTAAATTGGTATTTCCCGTCTGAGCTGCAAGAGAATTGGCTGTTGATCTTTTAACCTATATGCGAGTGAATTATTGACAATGGCAAATGGAAGTTAAGACTCTATTGGCACTAGATTTTGAAACTATTTTAAAGATTAGTTACGTGATGTAAGGCCGAGGAAAGGCGAGGCTGTAAGATCCGATGCGAACTCCTCGAAGAATCTAGTAGGGAACGGGGGCAGGGCATACACTAGCTAGTGCGTAATGCCTTTCCTTTTAAAAAAAACCTTTGACGTTTTGAGGAACCCTTTAAGTATCTCGCCGCTCCCAAAAAGGCGATGACTCTGAAAATGCCGTCAGACGCAATCAGCAAAATCTCCCTCTTTCTAAAAAACCCGTTTTCTTAAACTACAGGGGATCTGCCGATTTTGACTGATATTTTTTGAAGTGCTGTTGAGTGCTAAACCAATAACGTCTCAATAGTTTAGATTTAGGCGAGCTTTGGGAAAATTTTGACAATTTTCCAAAGACAACTGACCACTGACGACTAAGGAGTTCGATGAAGCAGTGGTTAATGTGCTTTCTCTGCAATTGCTGACGTTAAGCAACTTTTGCAAAGGCCGGTCATCGGATGGGTGCCAAAATAATATGACCTCGAGTTCCTCCTTGCTACAGAAGGCACGTAAAGCCGTTAGTCCCGACTGCAATAGAAGTCGTTATTAACCATTGGGCCATCGTGGTGGTTTATGGCCCGTTCTCCCTATCCATCCATAGGGTAGGCTCCTGCACCTGTGATGATGTTATGTGACAATGATGGCAAAATCCTGAAAAGCCGTCACTCTAATTGAGGCGTCATTGAATCAGCAGACATGAGTTGTAGTAAAGTGTGATAATTACCATATTTTATAGTACTATTTTCAAATTAATTTCAATGTTTTTTTATGTATTATTGTATTGTAATGATGTATCATGGACTTGCCTTGTATAACGTTCCGAGTTATATGGTTAATAAATCATTCTATTCTATTCTGTTCTTGTCAACACCAGATTACCAACACACGACTAAGACGTTGTAACACAGCAGAATCGGGGCCTTCTACAGTTTCAATCATTAACATGTAAACAATGGGGTCGGGTTATCACTCGTCAGTTTCCCTAATTAGCCAGTTTCATGAACTCGTCAGTTTACCTGATTCGTCAGTATCGCAAATTCGTCAATAAGTCAGTTTCCTTTTCTGTCAATTTCTATAACTCGTCACTTTACTTAACTGGTCAAAAACACAAATGTTGAAAAAATTTCCACGAGCAGGATTTGAACCTGCACCCTTCTGACATACCGGGTCAGGTGCTCTCCCAATTGAGCTATCGTAGTTCTAACCAGCTCGCCGAAATTATTCAACACTATTTACTTTTTTATATTTAATTTGTTCGCAACAAAATTTGCGTTAAAAATGATATAAACAAAACAAAAAAACATTTTAACTGGTCAGTTTATGAAATTCGTCAGTCTAATACAGTCATGTTAATATTGTCATAGTTAAAACACACAAGATATAGGTCCCCGATCCGATCCGAACCCTTCGGAGACTCTGGAAGGGCACGGGGACGCGCACTTTTAAGTGTGCGATGCCGTACCCCTCTAGAAATCCTCTGAAGGTGTTTCGTTTCAACACGGCTTGAGGTACCCTTTACGTACCTCGCCGCCCCTAAAACAAGCCCGGTGAAGCTGGAAATGCCCCTCGGCAACCAGCAGTCTCTCTCAAAAAAAAAAAAAAAGATATAGGTACATTCATTATTAAAAGTAGGTTAAAATTTAGAAAACCAATATCTACCTGGTTTAATTAAAAAACAAATAACTCTTATTACAATAGAATAAGAGTCAAAACTAGTTAAAAAAATTTATACATGTTAATACTCGCGGCCGAGTGGCAAAGCGCTTGGCCCGATACCCGAAGGTCCCGGGTTCAATTCCCAGGTCGGGCGAAGTGTGTTTCGGATTTTTCGACGCATAGCCCGGGTTTGTGATCACCAACCCGCATTTGGCAAGCGTGGTGATTAAGCCAATACCCATCAATTGTAGTGATGACTTGATATCAATGACCTTGACGACCTCCTTGGTCGAGTGGTTTGTACACCGGTTTTCATGGTGTCGCCATCTCTGAGGTCCCGGGTTCGATCCCGGTCGGGTCAATTTAGAAATTATTGTTTTTTTAAATTGTCTCGGGTCTGGGTGTTTTCTATGTATAATAAGTATGTATTTAAGTATTTTAAGTATGTTTATCCGTTGTCTAGTAACCATTTAACGAGTTTCATAACGAAGCTTCTCTTGGGCTAGATAATTGGTGTGAGTGTAGGAAAGTTTATTTATATATTTTATGATGGAAACCTTTGCCCAACAGTGGGACAGTATAGACTATTTACACTATTAATACTCGTTACTGTATAGTTAAATAGATAAATTGCTTTTATTGTTGCGCTTGCGCTACTAAAGCTACCTACTAACAAAGGAGTCGAGGTGTTCGTTCATTCACATTTCGTGATGGTGTTTATCCGTTTAACGTCGACAAATGTCGTGGGTCGAGGGCACGACTCCCTTTCGATTTGCCTTTACAAATACAGGTACAGTCAGCAGCTAAAATGGCTGAGCACTTTGAAAAACAAATAAAGAGAATCTAACAGGAGCTTGTCTAGTTCTAGTAAGCTATTACATATTCTGTTGCTATTATGACATGGTACTAAAGTGCTTAATTGATTTGCTACTTTAGCTGCTGACTGTAGGTACCTACTCCGTTATTAGGATTTTTTACCCCTGAAGTTTGATGTTGATGAAGTTAGGGTAAATGAAAATTTGTAATAGGTACTCATCAAAAATTATATGTTGAAGTTCACGCCTTGGATGGGGCACGAACCCAGGACCTTTTACAATTAAGATAACTGCTTTACGAATCGAGCCACGTTATTATAAACTTCGAAACAGCTAAGAAATAGATAGAATAAATAGATTGCTCTTAATGGATGGCGTTCTTGGCGGAATTCAATAATATATTTCTATTAAATTTAATATTTATAAAATTTATAAAATAAAGTGAAAAAATTAAACGCCTAACTGACCCTGACAGCAATCGAACCTGGGTCTTCCGCAATCCGGGTGGCTGCACTGACCGCTATGCTATCGGGAAGGCTGACATAAGCGCTGAATTTTGTCACTGCTTTTAAATTTTTTTGAGTGCTAATAGCGGCACAGTCCGCCATCTATCCAACGGTCATTGCAACCGATGGCTATGCAGATTCATCTTTGCAGATGAAATATCACAAAGATAACACAACGCTATAGTAAATTCTTACTTTTTTTATTTATTTTTGAAGTGAAAACTTCTTTAGCGGCGTTGTACACTTTTTTTGTAATGGGTAAAAAATGTTAAATTCGCGTCAGACAGAACACGTGACCGTCAGGACACGTGGCCAGACGCGAATTAGGCGTTTAGGCGTTTAGGCGTTTAGGCGTTTAGGCGGCGCAGGGCGCTTGCGCGAATGTTCGAGTGCTTTTTAATGTAGGTAATATAAATTGTCATGTTTGTGTACGATAGCGCAATAAATAAATATTGTATTCTACCACATAAATTATAGTACTTTTATACTGATAATTGAAGCAATTCGTGCAAAATTATTCCCTAACCATTCCAAAATATCAAAAATGCACAACGTTAATATTCTAGTTTTCACTTCTGCCGGCACTCCCGGAGTGCAACCTGTCGTTTTTTTTTATTTTCAAGTGCTAATTGCTGCACTGAAGCTAAATTAAATATTTATAAAATTTATAAAATACAGTGAAAAAATTAAACGCCTACCCGACCCAGCCAGGAATCGAACCTGGGTCTTCCGCAATCCGAGCGGCTGCACTGACCGCTATACGCTAGCACTTGAAAATAAAAAATAAAAAAGTAAAATTTTTAATATATTTCAATTTTAATTTAATAATCTTATTAAATTCAAACCGTATGCAAACCGGAATATTAGCAAATCGAAAAACGATCACATAATATATTTTACAAGATAAAATTTTACTAGAAAAAAATCAACTAGCTTCAGGCAGGAAGGTCGAGTGGGTTAACCGGTCCAATGCCCTGACTGCTGAGCTATCGAGGCCCCGGTAGCTCAGCGGTCCAACTCCAAATGTCGTGGGTTCGATTCGCACTCGAGCTACCTAAGCCTGGTTGAGGTTTTCTAGTAAAATTTTGTCTTGTGACCCTATAAAAAAATTGTGAATCCAAAAATTTAAAAAAATATGATCACATATTTTTATTAAAAGTAGTGGTTGCCTAGTGGTCGAAATTAGACCGTAATTTTATTAAGGCTGCACGGACTGTATCCTAAGCAATGAAAAATTAAAAAAGATAGAATGTGAGTTTAGATTGGCATTGATCGATTTCGGCCGCTCCTCATCCATTTTTGAATTTTTTGAAAAAGTATACTTATGTGCGTGTGTGTCAAATACATGGTAGTGTGTGTAATGTTTGTTTTATTGATTTAATGTATTTTAATGCATAATTTCAAAAAAAAAATTAACATTCTGTACATATAAACTATAAGTGTGCGAAAAATCATACTCCTCCGTCCGCGCAATTTTCGTAAAAAGGGGTACAAAGTTTTTGCTTCACGTATTAATATATAGATTTAGACAGGACAATGTCTGTCGATTCAGCTAGTTAGGTACAGAAACCTTTCCTCCATACTGTCCTATTATCAATACTCACTTCCTTTTCCAAAAAACCGTTAAGAAAAAAGGAAGGAGGTTTATCTTCTCCCATTTACTAATTAATTAAATAATAGTTATTTTACCCTGACCCCTGCAATACTCTTTTCTTAAAGCCGGTATTTTAGAACCTCGAGAGTCGAACAAAGACCAAATTCAATAGTCTGATAATGTTCAACGCAAACAAAAGCCGATTTCTTTATCATTGTTTTTTAAGAAACAATAAATTGTGCCATTGTGACATTATTTTGTGACCCGCCAAAATTATATTTCGCGACGAACGTGATCTTTTCTGGCGATCGATCACGTAATTCCAATGAGCAGTATCTTATTGAACTCTCGTTTCTCGACATTGCGACTTTGTCGATGAGAAAGTGGGGGTCTTAACTTGACACAAAAGTTCTTGACTTATATGATTATAACTTTACGCAAATTTTGTTGCGAAAACAATACAATTTGAAAAAAGGCAAAGTGTCGAAAAAATCCGGGATACCTGACCTGACCTGGCATGTCATAGGGCCGAATCCCGTTCGTGGATTTTTGGTCTTTTTTCTTGACATAATATAGTATGAAATATCGGCTTTAAGTAAGTAGGTGGACTACAGGATTCATTTCAATTATCTTAATATTCATCTACTTTAGGAATGAAACATTGAGTCTTTTAGGAGTTTACTCTTTTTAACATTTAGTATCTAACTAATTATCTTCATGAGACTACAGAACTCGTAAAGGGTTCAAAATGTCAGAATACAACCATAACGTTTAAGGCGACGCATTGGAAATTTACGTGGCGGGGTTCTTGATTTTTCCCAACAATTACAAAACATATGAAAGTGATATTTACTGACATGATTTTTCATTTAATTGACTTCATTTTGCTAGTTGCAGAACCACGATTTATTAACTTTTATAACAGAGAAAAAAATATCAAAGTAACCTCTTTTAAAACATAGATTTGCATTTTACAGGCAAACCAAACCAATTTAAGCATCTAAATTTAGATTAGTCGATTAGTCTTAACACATAGGTACTTCAATATGCTAGTTCATTTTTTTAAACTTATTTGTAGTTTTAATTGGAAATAAAAAAAAAAACAGTTTTTCTTATGGTACGGGGCGCAAACGCTCCGTATTAGATTAATTGTTTAGCGGTGCGTCGCCTTAACGCGACTAAATTCGTAAGCGTATATTCATATCAATGTGTACCTAGTGTTCGAAGTTTCTAACGTTAAAAAAAACATCTATTTGGCGTTATCTTCACTGAACTGTTTTGTTTCTACCTTTAGCAATTGTGCATCACACAATCATATTAAAGCAAATCATCATCATCATCTCAGCCGAAAGATGTCCACAGCTGGATAAAGGCCTCCCGTAAGGATCATTACAATTTTTTTTGTCATTTCTAATTTTAAAAGTTAACTAACTAACTAATCTTACTAATATTATAAATGCAAAAGTTTGTGTATGTATGTTCGTATATTTGTTACTTCTTCACGCTGCAACGGATGGATGGATTTGAATGAAATTCAACATACAGGTAGTTTATAACCTGGAATAACACAGGATACTTTTTATCCAGATATTCCCACGGGAACGGGAACCACGCGGGCGTCCGCTAGTGGTGAATAAAATGGTCGCTCTGCTTGGACTAAGTATTTCATTTGTAAACGTACTATGAATGCAAATGTGTGTAGTTTTAAGCGTAAATGGCTGTAATGATTGTGTCAGTGTACACACGTTCCAATTTCAACATCTAAAGTTCGTGTCATCATCAGCTCATTTTATGTCTCCACTGCTGGGGCACGAGCCTTCCCTATGGATGGATAGGGAGAACGGGCTATAAACAACCACGCGGGCCCAGTGCGGATTGGTGGTTGTTAACGACTGCTGATGCAGCTGGGACCAACGGCTTTACGTGCCTTCCGAAGCACGGAGGAGCTCGAGATGATACATTTTTGGTCACCCATCCGATGACTGGCCTTTGTGAAAGTTGCTTAACCTCAGCACTCGCAGACCAAGCGCGTTAACCGCTGCGCCATCGAGCTCCTCCACAGTTCACGTCGCTATAAAATAAATGATAGTTTTATTAATTAGTTAAAAGCCTTAGGGGCAAAGCGCTTCAGAGTCCTGGGTTCAGTTATCAGATCGGGCGTGTGTTTTAGATGTTCGATGCATAGCCCTGGTTTTTGACTACCAACTAGGGTTGCCAACTATTTTTCAGGAAATTAAAGTAAATCTATCACTAAATAGTATAAAAAAGGATTTGAACAAAAAATAAAGTATTATTCAGTAGTTCAGAAATTAAGTCAACAGGAATATTCCGGTCAAACGCATGCATTAGTCGGAAATAAAGTATTTTCCATACTTTATTTTTATTAAAAAGAATAAAGTATGGGGATGGAAAATAACGTAGGATACGTTATTTTAAAGTATGATTGACAACCCTACTACCATCCGCATTACGCAACCAATACGTCCATCATTTGTGGCGTTGACTTGATGTTGATGATGAGACCTTTGCAGTAGTATCATTATGACAGAATAAAATTATTCTCTCTGGAATTCGCTTCCAGTTGCGATCAGGCCTGCGAAATCCATTAACACATATAAAGAGCTCTCGTGAAAAAAAATCTACCTTTCCGATTAACCCTGTCCTGCTGCAAAACTGCCATATCCGCTACTTTCCTACCTGAGACTACTATTATGTTTAAGTAGGTTTATTTATTTATAGTATTTAAAATACATATTTATCATTATTATCATTATCATATATTTATCATGATATTATTATTTTGCTTCATTTATAAAGTACACATAATTCTAGTATGTTTTAATAGTTTCACTTCTGATCTTACAGTTTATTAGCTCTTTCCATCCGACTGGCTGTCTGGAAGAAATCGCTTGAAAGCGATAAGACCGCAAAATTGTAACTTTGTAAATTAATTTCTTTTTGTTCATGTGTTGTTTTAAAGTCTTGCAATAAAAGTATTATCTATCTGTCTATCTATATCTATCTGGGTTATTCCTTGAGGATTTCATCCCCGAGGATCCTGTCCCGGAGAATCTCGATTTGTTTTTATCTTCATGAACTTAATCAATACTACGTTTAGCTTAAAAGAACCGTCAGCAGAAAAAGTAGTCAATAAAATTTTAATACTTATTGTAATACTGAAAAAAACTAGTCTGATAAAGTAATCACAGGTTGATTTATTATCACAATATTTCTTTTTGCGATACAAAAAATACAATTGTAACTTTTCAATCAGTCTATTCAGAACATGTAAAATAAACATTAATAAACAAACATAACAAAAAATGACGTTTATTAATACAGAGATAATTGACTTAAAAAGTTTATTTAAATTATGCATTAAGACACGCAGTCATTTTCAAATGTAAATTATAACATATAATATTTATTTTAAATATTACTATAAATTAAACAATATCAACATTTTTAATGTAGTCTTTCAAAACATAAAAAATATCAGTTATTAAAAAATACGTATTAAAATTATGTCATAAATCATAAAATGTAATTTGTTAAGAATTAGTTGGTCATATTGTAGTTTTTTTTAATTTTTCATAAGTAAATTGGGTTTTAAAACTATAATCTAACATTTATTTTAAATACTAATTACAAAGATATAAATTAATATATTTTTTGTTAACGGTACAAGTTAAACACAATTAAAAAAAATAACAAAAGTAAATGTATCACATTTATCGCATTCGAGATCCTCCGGGACAGGATCCTCGGGGAATGAGATCCTCAGGGAATACCCATCTATCTAAATAAGACTAATAATAATAATAAACTATTTATTTATTCTGCTCCCTCGCCCAACTTTTAAATTTAATAAATAATAAATCATCATCGCCACCATCATCAGCTCATTTTATGTCCCCACTGCTGGGGCACGAGCCTTCCCTATGGATAGGGAGAACTAACCATAAACTACCACGTGGGCCCAGTGCGCCGCCCCGTCTGGATAGGTGGTTGTTAACAACTGCTAATGCAGCCGAGACCTACAGCTTTACATGCCGAAGCCCGGAGGAGCTCGAGCTGATAAGTTTGTGGTCACCCACCCATCCGATGACCAGCCTCTACGAAAGTGGCTTAACTTTAGCAAACGCAGACCGGGCGTGTAACCACTGCGCCATCGAGCTCCTCGATTAATTAATACCGAGTTCATTTAATAATGCAATGCAATGTTAAAATATGGCAACGGCGAAGATTAAATCGTAAATGGGTTTGACGTAAGAGGTGTCGCCATCGCCATCGCGAACGACGCACGGAAACGACCGACTGTTGGTTCTTTTTCTCGCGCTCCAGACAGAGACGCGTATTTTTACAAGTTTTAAAATAGATGCGATCAGGGTGTCTATAGTGTGAGTATTGTTTCCTATCCGTATTCATTCGATTACGTTTACGAAAACGAAAATTAGTATGGCATCGAAGCAGCGCCTCCTGGCGGCATACGACAAGAGTTAAAATTTTGCCATACAAAAACTCGCGTTAGGCACCCTGAAAATAAGTACCTATGTTTTTCTTTTTTTGTTAGAACGCAAACTTGAACATTATTTAATCTGTGCTTAACGCCGCTACGTAACTTTGGTGCACTTAAGGTGAACGCACACCTGGCCGCATGCGCACGCGCCGGCGGGCGCCGCAGTCGCCGCATTCGAATTCTATAAATGAAGTTCTGTGCAACCTCGGACCTCGCACACCCACACGCGCCGCAGGTGCACACTTGCACAGATTATGAATATAGTTTTAAGGTAATAAAATACATATCTATTAATAACATAATTTCTCATATTTTTTTAAATGAATGCGACAATGAGGTACATTTTAGACCAGTTGCGTTTTAGACGACATGTATTTTAGACTAACTCTGTTTTAGACCAGTTGCGTTTCAGACGATTTGTAATTTTAGACTAGTTGATATTTAGACCTTGATATTTAGCTGCGTTTTAGACAAGACGCGTTTTAAACCAGTGACCAGCTGCGTTTTAGACCAGATGCTACTTCTACCAGTTGCGTTAAAGACAAGATGATAGTAACCCAAAATTTCATATAAGAATTCGAATGCGGCGACTGCGGCGCGTGCGGTGCGGCCAGGTGTGCGTTCACCTTTAATAACAAACGAAACAAAAACGACATACAAAAAGTAACAAAAAGTTTTTTATATTACCTTAAACCTTCATACTTGTAGCTGTTGTCTTATAATAACATCAAAAGGTTTTTTCAGTTAGGCTACAATAAGTTAAGCTCTGATGAATGTCACTGCGTCATCTGTTTGTAAGTCTACAGGGCTGGACACCTTACCTTGTTCTTTCGAGAACAGGCAAGAAACTCCCCAAGGGCATTAATTTTCCTCTTTTTGTTTATTATAATTGCCTTCCCTATATATCATAGGACAGGACTTTAACAAGGACACTTCTCCCATTATTTTATAGCGTCTAATATAATTAATAAAAACCAATCCGCACTGGACCCGCATGGTGGTTTATGGCCCGTTCTCCCTATCCATCTCTAAAGAAGGCTCGTGCCTAGGGTTGTCAACTTTTTCTTAGACTAAATATAGTATTTTTGTATCCAGTACCCGTAAAAACATAGTAGATAGGGAATTTAAAAAAATATAGTATAATAAAAAATATTTATTTTATTTCTTAAACGAATATTTTTTGCTGCTTTGAGGCTTTATTATTAGGTTTTTATTTTGAACCATTAACTCTGCTTTTATCAGACCGATACTGGCTCTGTTGCGCTCATCTTTCTACTTTGTGTTCGTCACAGAAAACTATAGTAAAAATATAGTAGTTTCGCTTACTGTAATATATTTTTAAAATAATAGTAGTTAGACGCCTGAAATAGTAGGATACTATATTATAGTAGGGTTGGCAACGCTACTCGTGCCGTACTCGTCCCCAGCTGGACATAAAATATGCTGAGATGATAATGAGGAGGTTCTAAATGGTTCATTCAGTCTGATGATAAGAGTAAATACCTTTGCAAGTTGCATAAACCATTCGTCGCCTTGAATACTATCACTTTTCGTTACATCTCTCTCGCTATGACTTTGAAACCAGCAAGACCGGTTGTGGTTTGCGAATCACCTATAATATAACCTTGACGATACACGTGAGCCAGCGAGCCGATATTTGTTGTTATAGCATTTGTTTATTTATATATTTATTACTTGAATTAGGTAGGTACTACTTTAATTAAACATTATAACAAAATCGTTTAAACCTTACTAACTTACATACCTAGTAAAATTTAATCGCGTTAAAATTGTGTTTTATGGCTTTGCACAATGATATTATAATAATATTATTATAATAATATTGTAATATCATTGGCTTTGCACAAGCAATAGCCAATGAAATAATTTTTCTTACAAGTAATACATAAATAAACAATATTTCCTTCCTGTATGATGAGGATGAATGATAATAGAAATGGGAAGTGAGAAATGATATACCCCCAACCCCTCGAGTATCTCAGGCTTTAAGTCCTCACGCGGACTTCTTGAGAGAATTTGAAAAGTGACGTTGCACTGTTTTCTTTCGTTTGCCAACACTCATGCACACTCACGAACACTTAACGGTTAATAATCCACTATTATTTCACGTCACAAATTTTTGAAAATAAAACAAAACCGCAGACATTACTCTTCACTTATTATTTTCAAGTGCTAATTGCTGAACTGAAGCTAAATTAAATTAATAAAATTTATAAAATATAGTGAAAAAATTAAACGCCCACCCGACCCAGCCAGGAATTGAACCTGGGTCTTCCGCAATCCGGGCTGCTGCACTGACCGCTATGCTACCGGGAAGGCTGACGCAAGTGCTGAATTTGTCACTGCTTTTTTAATTTTTGAGTGCTAATAGCGGCACAGTGGGTCGGGTGGGCGTTTAATTTTTTCACTGTATTTTATAAATTTTATAAATCTGATTCTTCACTTTCTCGCCAAGAAGTCATTGAGAGGTTAAAGGGTCTGTGTGTGCGTTGGTCGAGCGCGGTATGTTATTATGCGTTCATACCATACTTTACCATAGACAATGATAATGATATTGATAATGTATAATATTGGTTCATATCGTTGTACGAACAGCTCGTGGTACGAACAGGCTAACGACCCTATACCTTCTTTTTTTTTCATTTATTAGGGTAAACAAACAATTTCACAATAGACTTCTCTGGGTCTACTTATTTTGTGCTTTTAAGTTATAAGCGTGCGTAGGTAATTGCTTTCCTGTATGAAGTTGTGACCAATCTATTTCGACGGACAAGAAAGACCGCGAACAATCGGGACCAACGGCTTGTTAACGTGCCTTTCGAAGCTAGCGAGGACCTGGCAATACCTATATTACCTATATTGGTGAACAATCCGGTATTCGCAACATGTTAGATAGGAACCTAAACGTTTAGATGGTGTTTACGCAAATTCGATATTTGTGTGCTGATAATGATAATGAGCGAATCATTTACGCTATCGGTCGGTTGTAAATTGTAAATAATGCTCTATTTATTATCAATGGCATAGTTGGAAATATCTGCCCACTTCGATGGTACTGTCGACGACACATAGAGATCAACACTTTACGCATGTATTTTTTTAATTATTTTATTCCAGAAAGGAGTTTCGCTTGGGCTTGGATAAGCTGGAAGCTCTCTCCACCCGGCATTCTCAACTACTGAGGAACTGGCTATCTTATCTTTAACTGTCGATATACAAAACATGCCACTAACATTAATGTTATGGCGAAAGACTTAGAAAAAAAATGGTGGTAAATAGCCAGGCGGATCTAAAAAAGGGCCTACCACTTACCAAATCGAGCAGAATGTAGCTCCCTTTAGTAATTAAGCCGGGACCTCTGAACTGAAACCGGTGTTTTAATCACTTGACTTCATACTCAGTCATTTTAAACTTTGAAAATACTGCGTACCTCCAACTAGGAGTTGAACCCGGGACCTCAGAATCTGAGACCGGCGCTTTTACCACTAGACCACAGAAGCGGTAAGATCGAATCGAAACTCCTTGAAAAATATCACGTACCTACTCGTTTAATTCCGAATCCGCCTCTGTCGGATTACGTTACGGAATCACAAATGATTCGCTTATTTCCCACCTCAAGGTCCGTAAAAGGTTGCGAAACTCTACGTTTTATAAAACAAGGAAGGTTTTGCAAGGGTGCGGTGCCGCGCGACAAGGTCGGCCGGCGGCGATGGCTGGCGACTTTCTCAGTTTAATAAATAAACACTGCTAGAAGTAGGTAGGCTGATCTTTATTTTAATTCACTTGTTCGTCCTAGGTATGGTAGTGACACCAGACTTGCACAATAACCCAGAGATCGTCAACAGTTTTCGTCAACAAAAAATAATAGAGAATTTCATTGTAGGCTTAGAATTATTATATTTTAAGATTGTAGGTAATTTCACTGTATGACAGCTAGGAATGGAAGTAGGTGGTTTGTTATTCAATTGTTGAAGAAGCCGAAAATCTGTTGCTGACTCCTATTTTATTTTAAAGGAAAATCATCGATTACTGGTTTCGGTAGAAGTGGTGCCACTGGCTGGCCCATCTTGTTTTCTAAAGTTTTGGTGAACACACTACTCATAAGGTAGAAAGGAAAAACAATGTTACTACCTATACCTACCTACGCCATTTTACAAACGGTTTAGCAGAGCTGTTCGAAAATTGAAAAATTAAGAAAAACGTTACAACCTTTTTATTTTTTAATGTTTTGCTATTATGATTCGCATGACATGACATTACGAGTGTAATATTTATGATTTCTTATATCAATAGAGAAATTTTTTGCTTTGATGATTCGCATGACATGACATTACGAGTGTAATATTTAAGATTTCCTATATCAATAGAGAAAAAAAATCGAACTGTGTATAAATTATAAATATTTAAACTTGCATTCAAGTAATGCAATTAACGTGTATTAAATATAAGATAGGTACTCACAAGAAATAAACATGGTAATAATCCCGTGAATAATTACTCTGATATTTATAGGTACATATATATAAATCTTCTGTGCGTGTGTATGTTATTGAACTCCTTCTAAACGGCTACGGCTGGACCGATTTGGAGGAAATCTTCTGTGTGTGTTCAAGTGGATTCGAGATTGGTTTAGATTTACAATTGGACCCGGTAGGTGGCGCTGCTATAGGGGTCCATGGGATACGGGTGTTCTTAAGCGAACGAATGATTGGTTTGTTTTGTTGTCATGGAAACTGTCAAAGCGGTACGGAGTCCGCCGGTCAGCCAGTAAATTATAAAACTCATTTTCGACCAAAATGCCGCTTTAGTTATTTTTCATTTTCAACAACGACATTAAAATAAAATAAAACACTGTTTAAAAGTCTACTCGAGTTTATTAGGTTTAATACATATTATTTTATACTGATGTTTTTTTTTAACCCTTTACAGGACCCGTTCTGTAGTATAGGTAGGTAGTACACCTTTCGGTTAGGACACAGAATAAGCACGGAATTGTCTTTCTTGCTGAGTTTCCTGTCGCTTCTTCTTGGTGAAATGTCTCCACCTTGCGGCACCCAAACATTCTGTGCCTAAACGTAAATGCTTAGGTAGAAAAACCGAACTGAAACCTAAAACTTATAATTTTCTGGGTATCTTCATAAATTGTTTTTGAATTAGGTATAAAATCAGTACCAATTATTACCATTACTTAATCTAGGTTTTTTCATAGCCAGAAGTTGCTTTTGATCTTCTATAATTCCTTATGGCCGAGATATTAGGGGTGTTTGTTATAAATTTAAATTGCAAAGTGACAACCCCAGGATCAGCTGATAGGTACTTCTTGGTCGACAACCTCACGGTCTTCACTACATACCTACCTAGTATAAAACAAATTCGCTTCCCGCTGTCCGTCTGTCCCTATGTATGCTTTGATTTTTAAAACTACGCAACGGATTTTAATGCGGTTTTTTTAATAGATGTGATTCAAGAGGAAGGTTTCTATGTATATTAGCATTGCACCCGTGCGAAGCGGGGTGGGTCGCTAGTAAAAAATAAAACAGAAACTGAGACCGAAGATGAAGAGCGTGCCCTTATCCCGTACTCTCGAGAATTCGGACTGGTTGGTAGGTTAGGTAGCACAGCGCAGATTATTCTGTTAGGTAGGTACCTACTTACCTACCTAGCGAGTTAACTCCTTATTCTACTTACCTAGGTTAGGTAGGTAAGTAGGTACCTACTCTTCGAAAGCTATTTATAGTCGAGGACTAAAGTTTTAAGGATGGCTTGTATTGTAAGGGTAGGTAGTTTATTTATTTTTATTCATTTTTATAAACGTAAAATATCGGTCTATCTAGATCCCTATATTTTTGTTCTTGGGGTAGGTACCTAAAAACCTACTTAACTACCAATTAGTAGTAGCATTCATTGGTATCGTAAGTAGGTACCAAAATACACACCGGTGGACGTCTGATAGGAACCTACAGGCTACCTACCACAGACAAAAACGAAAAATTGTACAAAAATTGTACGTCCGAAATGGATAACTGTTGATACTACACTATTATTTAATATTTTAAGAACTATATTGTACACAGTTATACAATAAAGAATTTCTATTCTATTCTATTCAGATTTCTATTTAATGTAATGAAAATTTATAGTTTGTATAAGCTAGGATAAACTTAAGTTATCAAACTTACCAGTAGTTGAATCCCATCAACTTGCGAAATTGTGTTTTCTTAGGAGCTTGGACGACAATGATAACATCCCATGATTAGTACAACATCGGATTCGTACCACAACTCCACACATAAACAACAGGTCACACCGTGTAGGTAGGTATTCCGCGAAAATACGGTAATTCAAAACTAGACGAAAACTCACTGAAAAGTATTAGAGGTAACACTAGTTCTTGAAGAAACAGTCGCTATTCACAAGAACTGTAGTTTCATAAGTATTCTCATTCAAAACTAGATTTACTCCTGTCGGTTTTTGATACGTCAACCCGGTGTTATTTGTAGAACGGCCACAACAGCCCTGCTACGAGCACGCCAAGTGAACGACTAAAATTTATTTTTGCTTTAACTTGACTTCTCGTGAACCGGTTGAACTTTATCTGCTTGGCGCGACAGTAGAAATACTAAATACAGTTCATAGATGGCGATACTATCCTGACTATCAGCGCCATCTATAATACGTGTACATATACTATACACTACATACAGGTCACTGATTAGCACGAAATTCGTAGTGCTATCTAGCGAGTAAACTAATCGTTTGTGACTTGGCTGCTAGATGGCACTGTCTGCAAATAAATAGTAACACTACTCCACACTTGATGTCACTACCAACTTAATTCAAAATAAAGATAGATATCTAAAAAATATCAATAACTAGCAAGTATTTTTTTGTCCAATGATTATTGTTGAACAATCATTTGGTAAAATGTTAAAGTTTTGCCAATCGTATAGTAGGTATCAAGTTTGTATTTAAGTTGGTAGGTAGTATTTAAATTTTGTTTGCTTCTCCCCCGTACCTACCAAACAAAAAAGGACTTTGTTTTTTGATCCTCGTGTCGTGGGCAGGTCCAGCCTTTTTATCGGCACAAAATAATTATCCGCCACCTCTAGTGACAAGTTAAATTCATAACTTATCACTAGATGGCGCTGCGTCGGCAAATCCATACGAACGTACCTAGTTAGGGCTGCCATCAGCTAAATTACGGACCCAGGACAAAAACTTCAAAACCCAGGACATTTGGGTGAAATAAAGGTATTGCCCCGGACTCCATAAAAAAAATTACAATAAAATAAAAACATAGTTATCATATTTTTATTTATTTATAGAAAATCAACTTAATCGACCAAGGTCACGTTACGTCACGAGACTCACGAGTGCGCGGATATATTTGCCGCACCGAATAACTATGAAATTAATCGGATTTCCCCTGACATAAAAAGTGCCCGGGTTTCACCGGTTTTTAGAAACTCCGCCCGGACGCTCCCCGGACGCCCTCCAAACTAGGACAAATCCGGGGAAACCCGGACGGATGACAGCCCTATACTTATTCACTTGTTTAAAATAAATAGTGTTTTTGGTGAAAACTAAAGTAATTTTCGCAATCATTTCATGACTAATATGACAGTGATTTTGTCATATTTTTGACGTAAATAAATGCTTGTGAATACCAATATTCAAGTAACGATTTAAACTTCATATGATTTTGATATATATTCAATGTAATAGATGTCAAAAACACAAATGTTGAAAAAAATTTTCACGAGCAGGATTTGATGAACCCGCACCCTTCTGACATACCGGGTCAGGTGCTCTCCAATTGAGCTATCGTGGTTCTAACCAGCCCGCCGAGATTATTCAACACTATTTACTTTTTACTTTGAAAGCCAAAGGCGCCCATTCAATGTCAACAACTACCGTCATTAACATCCTGATCATAATATTTTTACAAATACTAAAGATCAGTTAAGAAGTAGGCAAGCTATTTATAAAATGTTTATATAATTTTTAACGCAAATTTTGTTGAGAACAAATTACAAAAACACAAATGTTGAAAAAATTTCCACGAGCAGGATTTGCACCCGCACCCTTCTGACATCAGGGTCAGGTGCTCTTTCTGTTGGATTATTGCCTAATAATTCAATGGCCTATTGTTTGTAGGAAGGCATTAGACTAATAATATTGTATTATAAAAAAACAGGAAATTACAAAAAAAAACTGTCATTTATATAAACACTAGCTGTGCTCGCGACTTCGTCCGCGTGGAATAGTGACTTTCGGCAGCATTTTTAATTTTTTAGGCTCTTGTTTCAACATTTTTCACTGATGCTTGGCTTCTATTGGTCGCAGCGTGATGTTATATAACCTAAAGCCTTCCTCGATAAATGGACTATCCAACACAAAAATAATTTTTCAATTCGAACCAGTAGTTCCTGAGATTAGCGCGTTCAAACAAACAAACTCTTCAGCTTTATAATATTATATACTAACTAGCTGACCCGGCGGACTTCGTACCGCTTTGACAGTTTCCATGACAACAAAAGAAACATTTTTTATTGGAAATTAATTTTTTTTTTACTAATTTCCGTTTCTTATTACAGCAGGGCCTCGATAATCCGTACCACAGCTAGTCCGAACGCCTCTATAATCCGAACGACCCCTGCGCAACCGCCTTTTTCTCACAATTTCTGTCTCGCAGTGCCACGCAGTGCGTTTTAGGAATACCTACGTGTATTAACACGTATCGCTATTTCCTCCGCCGCGTTCCGTTCCGCCATTTTATTGTATGGGCGTCTTAAATTTGCGTATATTTGTACCATGGCTTCAACATTGATGATAGGAAACACGTAACTTTGCCCGAAAATGCCTTTCAAAATGTCTACATTCTACAATCCGAACGCTTCGTGCATTCGAACAGGGTATACATTTTCGGCGTTCGGATTATCGAGGCCCTGCTGTATTTATATTTCTCACCGTTTAAACCTTCCCTAAACTTCCACAAATATTTCAAAATCAAAATTAGCCAAATCGGTCCAGCCATTCTCGAGTTTTAGCCACTCAAACGAACAGCAATTGATTTTGATATATATAGATGATACTAACACTTATTCTAAATAGCTGTTGCCCGCGACTTCGTCCGCGTGAGCTAAAGGCTGTAGTCTGTACAGTTTAATTTTTATGTAGGTATCTATTTAAGCTTATTAGGGTATAATAATTTTTTTTTTTTTTTTATACATAGCTCAGCAAATGACTCCACTCCACCTGATGTTAAGTGGAAATGGAGTCCAGACGTAAGGACAACTGGTGCAGCGAGAAAACAACGCAGCATCAGTCACCCTCACCCTGCCGGCCCACAAGGTGCCTCTTCACGCCTCGTTTGAAGGACCCCATGTCATAGGAAGGAGGGAAAACGTGTGCTGGTAGACTATTCCATCTTTTGGAAGTGCGACAGAAAAACGAGTCACCAAATTTCTTTGTGCGCGATGGAATGTTCGAGACAGTACAGCGGTGACTCCGGAGAGCAGCACGCGTACTCCTATGGATAAAGGGAGAAGGTGGGATGAGGTCAAAAAGCTCTTCAGAGCACTCGCCGTGGTATAAGCGGTAGAAGACGCTGAGTGACGCTATATCTCTACGCAATTGCAGGGGCTCGAGAGCATTAGTGACCTCTGCACTGCCGATAATGCGTATAGCGCGCCGCTGCAATCTGTCCAAGGCATCGAGAAGGTACTTTGCGGAACCGTCCCAGAGGTGCGAGCAATATTCCACGCAAGATCGCACCTGTGTCTTGTACAAAAGGCACAACCGATCCGGCGTGAAGAATCGCCGCACCCTGTTCAGGACACCGAGTTTACGTGACGCAGTTTTTATCACGGTTTCAATATAGTCCCTCTGGTTCAGATCGCAGCGAATCTCCATACCAAGCATGTTTATACTGCTCTGCAGGCCGAGTGATGTGCCTTGAAGAGAGGGAAGGGGTAGGAATGGCGACTTTTTTGCCGTTAACGCGCAGACCTGTGTTTTCTTGGCATTGAACTCAACAAGGTTATTGGAGCCCCATTTAGATATGAGGTCCAATACCCGATTGAGCTCAATGACAAGATTTACTCGCTTCACTTCAGTCTCGACCTGCCCAGCCGCTGGGTGACCGTTATACCCACCGTGCACCGTACTATCATCTGCATAGCAATGAATATTTCCAAGTGGAAGCATATCATTGATATGCAGAAGGAACAGCGTGGGGGATAGAACGGACCCCTGAGGGACACCAGCGTTCACTGACATGAACCGCGAAGCACATCCGTCTGTAAGTACTCGGATTCTACGCTCATGTAGGAAGCCAGCGACCCAGTTGCAGAACTGAGCAGGCAGACCGTATGCCGGGAGCTTGGACAGAAGGGCTTTGTGCCAGACCCGATCAAAAGCCTTGGCTATGTCAAGGCCAACAGCCACCGACTCGCCACACTTATCAATAGCCTCACCCCAGAGATGTGTAACGAACGCTAGAAGATCACCCGTTGACCGTTTCGGCCGAAACCCGTATTGGCGATCGTGAATTAAGGGGTGTTCTTCTAGGTAGCGGATAAGCTGTTTATTTAGAATCCGCTCCATGACTTTACACAAAACTGAAGTAACGGCTATTGGGCGGTAATTAGTCGGATCTGATCGATCTCCTTTTTTCGGAACCGGTTGCACATTAGCATCTCTCCAAGATTCCGGCACACAACCTGAAGAAAGCGAGAGACGGTATAGACGAGTTAAAACGGGGGACAACTCCGCTGCACACATTTTTAAAACTATTGCTGGGATGCCATCAGGGCCATTAGCTTTCCGAACATCGATTGACTGTAGCTCCGCACGTACATCACACTGTCTGATTTTAATATCAGGCATTGTGTGGCCACAGTGAGGAATTGTTGGTGGCTGTGCATTGCAGTCATCGATTCGGGAGTTAGCCGCAAAAAGTCCGGCCAGGAGATCGGCCTTCTCCTGCGGCTTGTGAGCTAAAGATCCGTCAGGACATCTCAGAGGTGGCAGCGAGGGTTGGCAGAAGTTAGATTGCACGGCTTTGGCAAGACGCCAGTAGCTACGGCTGCCCGTAGGATACGTCAGTAATTCTTGGCCAACCCGTGCAACGCGCTGGGCATCCGCTCTTATGTAAGCCTTCTTGCAGGACTTGGTGGCATTGTTATAGGCTGCTTTCAGTGTGCTGGTCTCAGGATCTCCTTGGGCTGAACCTCTGATCCAAGCGCGGTATGCCGTCTGCCTGTTAACAACAGCGTTGGCACACTCGCGATTGAACCATCGGTTGCGCCTGCCTTTGCTGATGACATAGGAGTGCGGAATATAGTACTCCATTCCTAAGACTATCTCATCAGCAACTGCAGTCGCACTAGCTGTCGGGTCCTTCCCGCTGAAGCAGCGCTGCCCCCAAGGAACGGATGCGAAATAGTCCCGCATACAATCCCAATCTGCCGACGAGTAATGCCAAATCTGGCGTTTCGATACCGCTGAAGGCGGTAGCGGGGCCAGAGGCACTTTACTGGATACCAAGCAGTGATCCGAGGATCCTAAAGGAGCTCGAACCTCCACTCGGTAGCCAGCTGGGCGACTCGTCAGCAGAAGGTCCAGCAAAGAGGGCGCGTGACCGACTATATCTGGGATCCTGGTGGGCTGGTTCACCAGTTGAGTCAGGTCGTGCGTGAGAGCGAATGCGTGGGCAGTTCTACCAGCATGGTCAGTTTTGGAGGAACTTAACCACAACTCGTGGTGAGCATTGAAGTCCCCCAAAAACACCAATTCCGCCGATGGAAACCGCTCCTGCGCTTCATCTGCTACCCGACTAAGGTGTTCCATAAGTCGAGTTGTCTCCATGTCGCCATTATGGGATCGGTAGACGCAGACGTAGACACGGCTATGAGAGCCCAAGTCGACGTGTACCGCAAGGAGGGAAAAGGAAGGGTCCTCCAGACAGCGCAGACGGCGACAAGCAAACTCCGGCTTTGGCTTTGAAGGACTCTTCAAGCACAAAGCCCGGATAGTGCAGGTAGCTGGTGTCGGCCGGACAGATTATTTGCGTCTCCGTCAAAAACAACATTGCTGGCCGCGCCGTCTCAAGATGGTGGTGGACGGCATTGAGGTTTACATGGAGTCCGCGGATGTTAGCGAACTCGACCTCAAACGGTAAGGTTGTGGTGGGGGTGTGCACCGCTGTAAGACCAGCTTTAGTGTTTGGCGCTGTCATGATGAAGAAAAGGAGGGAGGCGTGTAACGAGGGAATGCTACCGCGATGCAAATGGTTAAAGTGTGGCGGCCTGTTTCACCAGGGAGCAGCCTACAGATGAGTATCATTAACCCGCCGAACGGAAGGGCCCCCGAACCCCCCCGGGAATGGCCGCCGGGACCCCACCTTCCGGTCACCAACCGGCACGACGGGCCACCCCGAGATCATGCGTGGCATGGTGAGGCAGCCTCACGAGTTAGGTTAGTGAGGTTAGGCTCGCTTGGGCCCCTGTACTGTGCCACGGGCGGCCAGCGGGACAGCCGTTTCTACGGGTCTCCCTGGTCGGCGGGTTAACGAAGTCCTTTTGGCACTGGTTTGACGGAAGCCTCCACAGACCAAATGCATCGCAGCAACATCCATGCATCGGAAATTTAGAAAATTGACATTGTATTTACCGACATACGTACATCTACTCACTCTTAATATCCTTTCAGCTGGGAATGCTGAGATAGACAAAGACAATCGATCTCCATTTAGTTTGGTTCTGGCATACTTCCTGTGCCTCCTTTACGTTCATCATTATTTTCATACATTATCTCTTATTTTTTCGACTATCATCTCTGCCATGTACATACATATATTCAGTTTGAAGCACAGAATCGTCCCGTTCATACAGATTCTCACTCAGTTTCCCGTTTCAATTATCCCTCCACATACATTCAGTATACAACACCGTTTCTCGGTGGGTTGCGCGTATTTGCTACGTCATACAAACCTGAAATGGGTTTACTGACGCTCAATTATATGTAATAAAATTGGTATTTTACAGCTCAGGTACTCGTCCGGAGTCGTCCTAGGCACTGGTGTATCTTAGCTAAAATGTGTCTACTGTTATACTGTCCAACCACGGACTTCAAAATATTTTTTTGCCTTGTCCACCGAAGCTGGATATCGAGTAGCAGGTAGCGGTCCAGGATTATTGGTTGTCGGCCAGAAGGCACAAAAAACTATTTACCAACTATGTTCTTATTCGTAGATACAAAATATCAATAAATTAAGAACTAATAAATTATATTATTGTCTATTAGGTAATACATTATAGTATTTTATGTTACATACATACTTGCGATAAATTTGAACTTCTTCTCGGCATCTTGTTAGGTAGGTAGCTTTTTAGAGGTAGATCACAGGACATAGAAAGAAGTTACCTCTAATAAAAAAAAAATCTGAAGTCCGTGCCTCTAATACAGTTGTACCCTGCAAACTTAAACATTTTTGCAACTCTGATACCAGAGGTAGCCATCGTCTTATGCGATAGAAGAATGGAAAAACCATTTTTCTGTAATCTAGAAGTATGTACAAAATTCATTATTTAAAGGTTTTATGATATTAAAATTGTTATGATACTTACTTGCTTATATTGTATCATTGAACACAGATTTATCCTATAAGTAAACATGTTAAGAAACCAAAGTAAGAAACCGCTTACATGTAAAATAAGTACTGAAATATGTGTTTAACTTACCTGCATCAAATGTTTCATAAAACTTTTACACAATGAATAAATCTTATTTGAAAATTAATAAGATCTGAATAAGTACTGAAATATTTAACGTACCTGCATAAAATGTTTTAAAAAACTTTTACACAATGAATAATTAATATAATTTGAAAATTATTAACAAAATAAAAATAGGTACTTATTGCATTGCAAAACATCAAAATTTCCTTCTGTTCGTTTCAAAATTTGAGCGCCAATTTTTTTTTAAATTTTCCTGTTCTCGCGTTTTTTCACCAAATAGATTTAAAAAAATAACATTAAGTATTTTGGGCAACGACCCAAAGGTTTATACAGCCATGCTATGTAATTCAAGATATCTTCTATGTGCAATATTTTAAAAAATAGAGACATGATTTTGGGCAATGATACAAAGTTTTATACAGCCAAATTTAATGAGTAGGTAACATTTTTATGCATAACTAAAAAAAGAGACATTATGTTGGGCAACGACACAGAGGTTTATACCGCCAAATATAGGTAATGTTTTAACTTTTAACATTTCTGTGTATTAGAAAACTGTAATAAGCGCCGCGCGCAGGCGCGACTAAATAGCCATATTATTATTGGTTATTTTGGAAAAATGAAACAAAAGATGTACCTATGTACAGCCAAGTTTAATGATGTGCGTAATTTCGAGCTTGTTTTTATTTTCCGTTGCTTTACTACTGCGGTGCTAATGTTCGCTTAGGTGCCTCACAGATTTATAAAGGGTAGGTTTTACCTTAGAAAGTAACAAAACTTTTCTAAAATAATAACTCAACGAACGTCAATCTAACAGTTGGACGCGTAAATACGTATAACAAAATTTGTTTAACATTTTTCGATTTGTATGTTATTCTCCGAAATTTTCTAAGCATTTTGGTGATAACCGCATCAAAATCGGTATTCTCATGACAACAACTATCAATGACAGGCTCAAAAGGGCAATGAACCCAGAGCCGTAAAACACGATAGCAATAGAGAGCCAGAGCCTCAAATGCCAGAGCCGTAAAACTCATTAAAAAAAATTCCCCTATGTTACATAATAAACAACAGTTGCCAAGCAACCAAGGATTAAATCCCGGTTTAGACCAAATCAAAATTTAACAATTTTCGAGTATTTATGTAGCCTATGTTATTCTCCGGAATTTTCTTAGCATTTCGGTAAAACCGGATCAAAATCCGTTTAGTAGTTCTCGAGTTTATCGTGTTCAAACAAACAAATAAACAAACAAACAAACAAACAATTTCTTTTTAAACTATTCTATCGTGTTCCGTAAGTGATTTTAAAGTATTTTTTTTATATCTTGCAATTACAGATTTTTTATCCTTACGTTCTTATTATACAGGGTGTCTCATTTAAATCGGTCAGTATGGGAAAGTCTGAAACTATAAGACATACGAAGATCTGTTCTTAGGAACCATGTCATCGATTTTAATAAGAAGAAAAACTGCATTCATACATTTAAAAAAAACCTGTACTCAGCTCGGAAATCGAACCCGGTTGTTTTGAAAAAATAAACTTATACTATTTCTATTTAGATATCGATTGTGTAGGTCAATACAATATTAAACACGTTTAGGTAACGATCTTACAATTACAAAACCAGCAAAGAGGTACAAACAACCATAGAGACAATTTTACATGCCTGAACTTGTTGAATGTAACGGTGGTCACTTCGAACACCTACTAAAATAAATGAAAGTACGTGAAAACAATGCATTTTATTCATTTTAGACATCATGTTTCAAAGAGCCATTTACTGCTTAAGACCTACACAATCGATATCTAAATAGAAATAGTATAAGTTTATTTTTTTCAAAACAACCGGGTTCGATTTCCGAGCTGAGTACAGGTTTTTTTTAAATGTATGAATGCAGTTTTTCTTCTTATTAAAATCGATGACATGGTTCCTAAGGACAGATCTTCGTATGTCTTATAGTTTCAGACTTTCCCATACTGACAGATTTAAATGAGACACCCTGTATTTTTCGAGTATTTATGTAGCCTATATTATTCTCCGGATTTTTTTTAGCATTTTGGTAAAAACCGGATCAAAATCCGTTCAGTAGTTCTCGAGTTTATCCACTTCAAACAAACAAACAAACAAACAAACAAACAAACAAACAAACAAACAAACAAACAAACAAACAATTTTTTTTAAAACTATTCTATCGTGTTCCGTAAGTGATTTTAAGGCAACCTGTGTAATTTTTTTTTTTATATCTTGCAATTACAGATTTTTTTATCCCTACGTTCTTATTATATGTATAGATTATGAATAAATATAGATAAAATATAGATTTGTCCATTTTAGGAGTCATTTTAATATACTTAAATATATTTTTTATTTCATCATCATCATCATCTCAGCCAAAAGACGTCCACTGCTGGACAAAGGCCTCCCCCAAGGATCTCCACCACGACCGGTTTTGTGCAGCTCGCATTTTTATATACTAATAAATTATTATTTTACATTATTGTAGAAATATAGTATATTATTACTACTTTAATATACTATGTTTCTTCTCAAACAGTTTGGTCGAGTTCATACTCATAAAAAAAGATCAATATATAATTTTTCTTCCTTTCTTTGAAATCTTTCTTCCATACCTATTTGCAATGAAAGCTGTTTTCAGTACACTTTAATTTTAAGAAGATATTTGTATAGTTAGGAAGATAGATATTTTCGTAACCCAACTTTTGATCGTCGTCGCTTTATAAAAAACTAGCTGTGCTCGCAACTTCGTCCGCGTGGAATAGTGACTTTCGGCAGCATTTTTAATTTTTTAGGCTCTTGTTCCCATTTTTGCAACATTTTTCACTGATGCTTCGCTCCTATTCATCGCAGCGTGATGTTATATAACCTAAAGCCTTCCTCGATAAATGGACTATCCAACACAAAAAGAATTTTTCAATTCAAACCAGTAGTTCCTGAGATTAGCGCGTTCAAACAAACAAACTCTTCAGCTTATAATATTAATTAATTATAGATGAAAAATAAATCAAACAAAAATGGTGATGCTGCAAAATTTATTATAATAAGATAAATCAGAGATCCATGAGAGCCAGGTCGTCTGTCTGCTTCCTCTTTTACCATTACTAGTATAATTAATGGTCATCTTGTAACTGATTACAAGACAATTAATGAAAAATACTAGACTATGACAACGGAAAGCTACAAATTCGATATTTGTACATAAAATATAGCCTCAGAATATGAAAAAAACAACCACAGACCAAATATATAAGGTCTGTGATCCTAACTGATTTTCCGTCCAAGTTTCTGTAGAGCAATAGAGAATTGTGTCACAAAGTAATTGGTTGTACATTTAAAAAGTCTTATCATTGTTATTCAATTTAGAAATAAACTATTAACTATCAATAAACCAAAATAAATGAATATGAAATGAAGATGAATATAAACTGCAAATTCCAATTCTGCCGATAGAAAGTCTCCATATTTTGCAAATGCCAAATCCAATGCAGTAAGCGATCAACACAAAAATATTCGCAAAAAGTCTGCTGCGTTTATGGCATAGAAGAAGATTATGCAGAACCTTCACGTGATTCACCAGATCTACCTCTACTGCTGACCGGGGTCCCACTGCTAGTAGCTGCATTACCTCCAATGATTCTGAACCATGGTTTTTGACTATCGCTGTCAAAACCATCATTGCCATCACCATCGTTATCCAAATCTCCTCGGAAGTTAGCATCGTAAGTAATTTTGGCGACTTTATCCTTTTTATTATGATGTTTATGTGCCTTCTTTCCTACTTCTGAATTAATGAAACTATCTAGGACTTTTAAAACGTTACTTAATACATCGGCATGTGTACTGGTTTTAACTTTTCTATTTATTTTTCTGTCTCTTCCATGTTTCTCTCTCTCTTCTCTTCTATTTCTACTTTCTGGGTATTTGCTAAATTTTATTGGCTCAGAGAGTGTTCCTTTTAGACGATGATATTTATTACTGTGTGACAAGCCGTTTTTAGTTGAATATGAGTCCCACACATTACATAACCTTGAACTACAATTATTAAATTTTGGTCTTGATTGACGCGTTGGTATGCTATATCCAGACCAGTAATTATATCTCTTTCTGTAAGAGGCTCTAGGAACGTAAGATTTGCCTAGTGGTATAACATCTAATATTTTAGGTGGATATACTAGAGTTACTAGAACTGCTTCTAAATACGGTTGATTTGTTGGTAAGACAAATTTGTTATCTGTAACGTCTAGCAAACTATCATATGTAACAGAGTTCCCAATTAAAATTGGACGAAGTTTTAAGTTACCTACATCTAAAGCTGTACCGTACGAATCGATAAGTACTCCATCTTTTGTAACGTACATATTATTTAAATAAAGGGCTCTTTCTACAAGCAATTTTAAGGATTTTACATTTAAACTCAAACTTGGTGCTTTGCCAGTTCGATTGATTCTGAGCATTTGTTGGTCGAACCATTTATCGAAAGTGACATATTTACCAAACAGTTTCGACAGACTATGGTTTTGGTCATTAAACTCTTGATCTTGGGCACCATTTCCAGATATAATACTTTCAATATTTACATTATCACCGGATTGCTGGTTTACTTCAAAAGCATCGAGGTTAAATCCATGATCATTTAGTAGTGACTCTGGTTCCAAAATCGGTTTATTTGGTTTGTACTGTAAGTTATTTTCATTATTTACTGATACCCATGGGGATTCGTCGTTGGAAATTGGCCGGTCATCATCTTGTAGATAGTCAGTTGGTGATAAAGGTTTATCCAAAGGGTAATCATCATCTGCTTGTTCTGGTTCACTGTCACTATATAATGATACATTATCAGCTGAAGATGGTGCATCACTGCTGTTTTCGCTAATGTACTCAGAGTCTTCGTCAACATATCCATTCTGTGTTGGTAATTTAACTGTTTCTATGTATCCCTCATTAAAGCCGATTGGGTTACCATATGCATTGTTTATATTAGTTGTCATGACTTGCATTTCCGAATTAGCAATTTGATTTTGATTGTCATACAATGATACAAAACTAGGGTTTGGTGTAAGAACTTCGTAAACGGTCTCATTTACTATTGTTGTCAGCTGGTCATCGATATCAACAACTAAATCCGGAAACTTAAGTTGTTTGTTCTTCGCAGGTGTAAACATTAGAATTTCACCTGTCGTCAAATCTTTGTAATAGTATACAACAAGTCTTTCTAGCTGATTTTGATCAATGTCTAGTGCATCCGCAACTGTAGGATAAGTAGAATCATCACAAAGGCAAATTTCTTGATTGATCCTTTTTACAGTTAAGGAAGATTCAGATCTAAAACAATATTAATAGTAGCTGAATATTCAAATATGCAACATTTAACTTCATTATATTTGGGCTACAATGAAATCTCTCATGGAGAACATAATACTAATGTTAAGATCAATTTTGAATTATAATTCTCTCTTTTACTTTAATATTATTGGTAGAACATGCTTCAGGATTTCGTCATCATCGGCTCATTTTGTGTCCCCACTGCTGGGGCACAAGCCTTCCCTATGGATGGATAGAGAACGGGCCATAAACCACCACGCGGGTCCAGTGCGTGTTAACGACTGCTAATGCAGCCGGGACCAACAGCTTTACGTGCCTTCCGAAGCACGGAGGGGCTCGAAATGATAAATTTTTGGTCACCCATCCCATGACCGGCCTTTGCGAATGTCGCTTAACCTCAGCACTCGCAGTCCCTCACTGCGCCATCGAGCCCTCAGGATTTAACTCCGCCATTTTATGTATATTGCAAATCTTTAAAAAAATCAATAAGCATACACGAATCGATTCTTGTGCACTGGTAAAGTTGAAAGCAAGATTTGCGATTGCTGAGGTCAAGTATTATGTCGTCTTACCGTGCACTATGAATGACAAAAGCCAAGGATAGATACAGCAACATCTGAAAGTAGAAAATAGGTTAGAATGGCATCCTAACTAGGAGATGTTTAGCGTTAAATGTGGGAATTCGTGATTCAATTCCCTATTATCGTTAGCCTTATACATACAGCGCCTTACAAATAAACAAAGAATAAGTTCCGAATAGATATTCCGTGTTTTGTTCCTGTCATGTAAACGTAATTTCGAATTCGAGTAAACGAGATATAACACTGAATAACTATTCGGACCTTATTCTTTGTTTATTTGTAACACTCATAGCACATAGGAGAAGAGGCAGTTACCCACTACGTTGGCCCAATGTAGGATGTCGGATTATAAAGATTGCCATCTTTTGTTTTTAGGTTATATAATCACTTTTATTTCAAAAACACAAATGTTGAAAAAAATTTCACGAGCAGGATTTGAACCTGCACCCTTCTGACATACCGGGTCAGGTGCTCTCCCATTTGAGCCGGTATGTTAGAAAGGTGCAGGTTCAAATCCTGCTCGTGGAAATTCAACATTGGTGTTTTTGCAATTTGTTCGCAACAAAATTTGCGTTAAAAATTATATAAACAAAACAAAAACAATATACTTTTATTTCAATTATGTCAAGCAAAAAATTGTGACAAGTGGTGGGAATGATGGAGAGTATTTGTCAAACAATGGGATTATACAGGCTGACTGTAACTGTAGCTGTAAATACTTTGCCTTCACCTCATGTGAAGATTATAAGACTGAAGGTGACAGCGTACTTCACCTGAAATTCTCTAAATCCGAGGAAAAGGCTTTACTAGGTACTTCTACTAAATATTTAGATAAAATGCTACTACCAATAAAACTGAATACAAACCGCTGGTAGAACCGAACCTTTGGCTCTAAGACTTGTGCACTGATTAATTATTTTGTCAACAACCGGGGTCAACAATGTAGAAATATATTATTAAATAAATATCTTAGAACTTTTAGTTGTAAAAAGTAAAAAAAAATAATTAAAAAGTGAGACCTAGAAAATACCTTTTTTATTTCCATCTTCAGATTTTCGAAGCCATCGCTTGAGGCTGAATTTTTTTCACATCTATTTATATACATTGGTGTGCAACAAAAATAATTAGAAGAAAATTTAATTAGTTACGAAAAGCCAATTTACTGTAAACAACAAAAAAAATGTCGCTGCAATTTGTTATAAATAATTTACATAATGCGCTTTATGCACTAATTATTCTAAATAATTAAACAAAACATAGTGTGTTTGTTTGTTTGTCCTTTCTCGTTAAAACAAAAAACCGGCTAAGTGCGAGTCGGACCCGTGGACGAAGGGTAAAACGGGACCCTATTACTAAGACTCCGCTGTCCGTCCGTCCGTCCGTCTGACACCAGGATCTACCTCATGAACCTCAGAACAATAACTTTAGTTATTATACTGAGTCATGAACCGTGATAGTTAGACAGTTGAAATTTTCACAGATGATGTATTTCTGTTGCCGCTACAACAACTAATACTAAAAACAGAATAAAATAAATATTTAAGGGGGCTCCCATACAACAAATGTGATCATTTTGCTCGTTTTTGCTCGTTTTATAGATAACTATAGTTGTCGCCCGCGACTTCGTTCGCGAAGGCTACATTATCCCGCAGAAACCTGTAACCGGGATCAAAAGTATCCTATATCTTAGTCCGGGTCATGGTCTGTCTATGTGCACAGTTGACACGTGATGCGCGGTCAAATAAACAGACAAACAGTTATACAGACAAAAATTCTAAAATTTGTTGGAACATGTTCTGTTATCGATTCTAAGTATCCCCACAGTCAACTTTTTTCGAATATCTTCCATTTACAGACTTTTAACCCTTTTTAGCTTTATTATATGTATAGAAGGTGGTGGTAGCTAGCCAGGCGGATAAACAAGCAAACCATGTACACCCACTGGGAATCGAGCCCAAGACCTTTTGACGGGGACCGGTGGTCTTAGCCATAGACCACAGCGGCGGTTATATACGCACGACACTACTCAATCAGAAAAAGCAATGATAAAACTCCACGAGCGGGATTCAAACCCGTACTCTGATGCAACGGATCAGGCGTACTACTATATATATCCTACTAATATTATAAACGCGAAAGTTTGTAAGTATGAATTGATTTGGATGAAATTCGGCATACAGATAGTTTATAACCTGGATTAACACATAGGATAGCTTTTATCCCCATATTCCCACGGGCACGGGAACGCAGTTGAAACCGCGAGCAGCCGCAAGTATATAGTATATATATATATACTAATTAGGCTCATCAAATAACTTATACTTATCAAGTATGTTTCTAGAAACTAGAAAGAAAAGCAAGTACATATTCCTGTTATATTGTATTGTAAACTACCATGATCTTGCATTATTTAAAAAAACATTTTATCGTATACACAAGTACAGTCAACATCAAAATCATCGAAACACTGTCATAGTCAAAAATATTTTGAGGTCTTATCACGCAAGATTTGAGTCTATTCTTGCTTAAATCAAAAAGTTGGTCAACGAACTAATAATATGGTCTTATAAAAGGTTCTTATTTTAATTAGGTGGTCAGATATTGAAGACTTGATGGTGTTTCGTCTTGATTATGACTGTACATCACAGAGCACTCAATAATTTTTTATTCAGTTTCAATCCATCTTTTAGAAAACAGTTTTTGCTATAATATATCCTCTTGTCTGTCTTGCATCTTTCCTTTCTTGCTACATCCCTGTCTTGCTATAGTTCTTTCATGTTATTTCTCTTCCTTGTGCGAGACAGACGGTGACTTCAAGTCCTCCTTCTTCATTTGCGATTTGATCTTCGCCAACTGTTCTTTGCGCTTATTGAAGAAGTATTCCTCCTCCTGAGCTGCCCCGTACTGGCCCAGACCTCCCCCAGACTCCCTAACCGACCCCCCCGCTCCACCGCCTTTCCCCGCCCCAGAACCAGGTGGTGGCAAGGTGTAGTTCCTACTGGTCACCCCAGGTGTACATTCCAGAACCCTGTTAAAAATTGTAGAATTCCTCAACTGGTAGATTTTTGTCAATCTGAACACTACGTTCATTTTCACACCTCAATTTTTCGAAATTGTCAAAATTGACGCAAACCTGTCAAGCCTGTTATTTTTGAATTGGGCACTTTTTAAAATATAAAAAGAGGTGGCATGTATATCTGTATTTTTTAAGACGAAGGAAAATCATTTTACCATCATCTTATCTGGGCCCTATCGGTCTCCGCATCCCTAGTATCTCTTGCGTGCTTCGAAAATCAGAAGGCAAGAAAACCGTCGGTAATTTTTTATCAAACTAAACCATAAAACGAAGGAAGCTGAAGATGACATCTATATGACTTTGTGATGACAAGTAAGTGACAATCGTTGACACCATCTGTGTCAAATTCTCATCAGTCATCTATTCAAAATGTTGACAACATCAACGAAAATGTACAAATAAATAAAATAGCGAAAGCCATTTCTCAAGAAATTGAATTGAATTAAAATTATAATTAATTAAAATCATTAAAATGACACCATAGAAAATGATTAGAAACAAAACGCACATCAAAACCAGACCACCACAAATTTGAAACAGCAAACAAAACTGAAACATGGTGAAACTCCTGAAACAGATGTATTCTTTGGGATCTAACATTTTTATACAAAACAATTCAGCTTTCTTAGCAGTTGTTCGAAGTAATCTAATCCCTTACATCAACCAAAGAAGAGGATATGCGGGCAAAGGTGAGAAACCTGCAGATCCTGCGAAGGAAGAGGAGATTTCTGCCAAAATGCCAGGTTTTATCCATCCAGAGAACTTGAAAGAAGAAGGCTACTTCACGCAAAAGGCAAAGAAGCAACTGGAAGAGTTAAAAAGGAAAGCTAGTTTCCCAGCAGACAATCCCGATAAGAAACTGTAATTTATTCAAAATATAATTTCGAGAGATATCAGTATTTAACATACTCGTATTATTTTATGCTCTTATTTATTCAATTTTTATCATTACTCAAAGAAGGAAAGGATGACGAAGGATCTCAAGTGGATCTGACAATATCATTCATTAGACTTTTGTCCTGTTCCCTGTTTTACTTGGGGTCGGCGCAATAAGTTTTCTCTTCCATTCTATTTTTAAGAGAGTTTGCTGATGGGCTCATGCGGCGTTTTTGGAAGCGGCGAGAAACTTAAAGAGTTCCTCAAGCCGTGTAACGAATCACCATCAGTTTCGGGAATGGCGTCATGCAAGCTAACCTCTTTCCCTACTGAATTATCCGCGGGGTTCGGAGCGGATCGGACTTCCATTCTCCTCCATCAGCCGTTACCCTAACATTAACTCCTTTGTTAGGAGCATACAATATTTATGCGCATGGAGACCTTTGCGTTTTGTAATGAATGATGCTTCAGCACGTCATTGCTGCCGTTAAGATGGGTTTGGATGTAAACAAATATATTCATATAGTCCCTAAAGAACAGATAGAGAGCAAATTTTAGAGTAACAATTTTTATATTCAGTTACAAGTATAATTTGATATTATAGTTGTAACTGAGGTTTGGGAGGTCATCGTTGCTTTAAAATGCTTCGAGGATAGTACGGCTGTAAGGACTTATTTTGAGATTTGTAATATGAAAATATTCCCAGGAAACTAAATGTTTAACCGGCTTATTGAAATTTTTGCAAATGCTTGTATTTTTAAATGTGAATAGCTAAAATTACAGGCCTTCTTTTATAATAACAGCTAATTCTTATTATTATTAATTGAAAAAAAGGACAGTGTTGAAAAATTCCACGAGCAGGATTCGAACCCATGGCCACGATAGCATAGTTGGTAGTGCACCTGACCCGGCATGTCATTGTAATTTGTTCGCAACAAAATTTGCTTGAAATTATATGTAAATAATCTCATTATTGCTATTCATGATAATTTTACTATGCTGGGAGGACCTATACAAAAATTAAATAGTGACTATATTTTTTTAAGAAAAACATGGCCACAGATTATTTTGAAATTCAAGTACATATTTTGCTTTGTGTGAAAACTTAACTAATTTGTGTATAATTAAAGTAGTTGTACCCAATATCATTGACTGTCATGAAACGAATTGTTTTCAAAAATAAAATTGATCTTGCAATAACGTTATTAGCCCAAACAATAACTAGCATGATGACAACATCACATACTCTTAGAAAAACTTCAAATCCTCCGCCAAGAGTATATAACCACTTTTGGTCGCTAACACTGTCACTTCGACATTAGCAATAAAAATTTAAATTGGAAAAAATCAACTGCAGCCATGACAAAATCATAAAGTATCCAAATATGCATTATCAAGTACCAAGAGCTATTGTAAGGCATTTTGCTCAGCTAGCACTCTCAATGAAGTTCATGGGCTGGCAAATAGCTATCCTCAGGGGGTCATTACCTACCTCAAGCACGATAACTTTGAGGCGTCCAAGACACAGCACCAAGAGCAACGACACTATCATGTATCAGCTATGCAGCGCTGTTTTCGATCAACGACATAAAAGGCATCTAGTCAACGCTTCTACAGACTTATTCGAGGTAGCTTTGAACCCGTTTTCTTTCACAACACTCTTGGCTAAAGCAGATTCTGGCAAAGGTGGTCCAGTTCGTGAATCCGGTGGAAGGTTTGGGAGGTTGGATGCAGCCAATGAGTCCGGCATGTTTCATAAGATTAATAAAGCTAAATTGGCGAAGATGAAAAAGTTTTTTAAAGATAACCCCATTGCTAAAAAGGGGACCGCTGATCCAGCTAAGCCAGATGATAGCAAATAGAAATGTGTTGTGACTCTCGATTCTTCTAGAATATTCATATTAGTTAATGAAAACTTAAAAATTTAAGAATAAATTTAGAATGCCATTGGAAACAACTGTGGCACCAAATTATGGTTGAAATACAAGTGTCTTCTGATTTTGTAATAATTATAAACGCAATAAATAGTGTTTTATATTCAATGCAACTTTATTATATAGTTTGGAAAGAAATTGAATCTATCACAATATTGTTAACCAACCGCCTAACCGATCGCTTTGACTTCGTGTGTGGTTTAAAGACGTCATCTTGTCGTTTCGTGCCGCAGAAAGCAATATTGAAAGCTATATAGCCTTTACCTTTTGATATTGCTTTCATAGGCGGTGCGAGGTGGCAAGATGACGTCATAAACTATACGCGTAGTCAAAGCGATCGGTTAGGCGGCTCCATAATTGAAATCAAGTCATCGCTGCAATTGATGGGTAATGGCTTAATCACCACGCTTGCCAAATGCGGGTTGGTGATCACAAACCCGGGGCTATGCATCGAAAAATCCGAAACGCTTTGCCCGACCTGGAATCGAACCCAGAACCTTTGGGTATCAGTCCAAATGCTTTACCACGGGGCCACCGTTAATAATAATAACAAATAGTTGGTAAGTAGAAGGTGATCCCTGGAAATACTGATTCAATATTAAAACTTGTTTTACTAATTGTTTTCTAAACGCGAACACACATTGAAATGAAACTACTTTTACGGATCTACTCGCGTTTATTTTAGTATGGTTAGTTTTGATGTGCAGTCCTTATTTACATGCCTACCAGTACAGGATTGCATTAAAATTACCAAAAAACGATTAGCAGAACAAGATATGCCTGATGAATATGCAGTACTATTAGAGCATTGTCTAACATCTGGCTACCTTTTGTGGAATGACATTTACTACCTGCAAGTAGAGGGTGTCGCCATGGGATCCCCTGTTTCGCCCGTCGTCGCCGATATGTTTATGTAAGACTTCGAGGAGAGGGCCCTGAGCACAGCACCGGTAATCCAAACGGTTCTACAAATGGTACGTATATTAGATGATACTTTCCAACTGATAAAGTATCTGCTTTTCAAGAGCTTCAATCAACACTTTCTACAAGCCGCCGAAGAAGATCAACCAGTTTTTACGACCTGTGCCTGTGCGACAAGTGCAACTTACCCCTTCAAGATGCAGGCGTGTACAAACTGGACTTGCGACTGTGGGCTCTCTTACATCGGGCAAACAAAGAGAAGTGTAAGAACCCGCGTTAAAGAACATATAGCCGACGTCAAGCATAGGCGCGAAAATAAGCCTGCAGTACAGAACGTTTCAAAGAGGGGCCCAAACATTACATCAGATTTGATAAACCACAAATACTCGCTAGAGAACAACGACTCATGCCTAGGATGATACGCGAGGCAATATAAATTAAAAAACATCCTAATTTCAATAGAGAAGATGGTTGGAATCTACCACCATCCTCGGATCTCATCATACAAAATATTAAATCCCAACCCCAACACTACACTGCCAGACCAAAAGATCTTGAAAGCTCTTTCTGCGTAAAACGGAACGCACCTGATTAAATTTAAATGAGAGTATACAAGCTACTAACTAATTATGAGACAACCAACACCTCAGTCTCCCTGTGACCACGGACCCTGCAAAGGTTCGAAACGTCAGGAAAAACATTAATTAAAAGTGATGTGTATATAAAAATAAACTCGAGTAGATCCGTAAAAGTTGTTTCATTTCAATGTGTTGTTTTTACTAATACAAGCTGTAATATCACAGTGATACAGGCTATACTTATTAATTCTATTGGGCACCTATGAAATTGACGTTTTTTCTCACTCATTACTTTCATTAGTATTACTTTTAAAACTTGCTTTGCTGCTATAAATATAGCTAAATAGCTCAATAGTGTGTAAACAAACACACTGCCCTACAGTTTTTATAGTGTTAACTTATAAAGATACTAAGAAAATTGAAAAAACGTTAGTATGAAAAGCTTTATGTTATAAAAATCTTCATACAAAACATCGATTTCATAGGTAAATACCTAATATTTTGTTAAAAATTGTTTTTAAAGCTGATGAAACTATAGTCACCACGGTAGTAATTAATACGACCATTTTTATCCAACAATTTTTCAGGAAATTAAAGTAGGTAAATCTATCACTAACTAGTATAAAAAAAGGATTTGAAGAAAAAAATAAAGTATTTTCCTTTATTTATTTAAGCGTACGTTTCGTTTCACTCCACCTGAGTCTGAGTATCATTTAGTAGTTCAGAAATTAAGTCAACAGGAATATTCCGTTCAAACGCACGCATTAGTCAGAAATAAAGTATTTTCCTTACTTTATTTTTATTAAAAAGAATAAAGTATGGGGGTGGAAAATGACGTAGGATACATTATTTTAAAGTATGGCAACCCTACTCTTGAGTAACCAGGCGGGCTGCTTCAATGAATAAAACTCTCACTAGAACGTAGCACAAAATAACAAGACCTAGAAGGTAAGCACAATAGATACCTCGCGCTAACAACGCAAACATAAACCTTCTCCTGGACCGTCCGTACTCCGGACTCCGGAACAGCTTGGAACACCCCACCCGATCCTCTAAATGCCACTACAGATTTACAGAATACACTAAATATGCACACTAGTTTAGGCCCAACACACCGTACTCGTAGAAAGGGTACGAAGAACCGGTTCACACGCGCTCTATGCCAGGTACAGACATGTACCTGGGCGCTTCTCCTCCTCCACGGCCCGGTCAACCCGAGCCGAGGTCCGAGCCTTTAGAGGCGCCCTCGGGTTGCTCCGCTTTCCGATCCGATCCGAACCCTTCGGAGACTCTGGGAGGGCACGGGGACGCGCACTTTTAAGTGTGCGATGCCGTAACCTCTAGAAATCCTCCGAAGGTGATTCGTTTCAACACGGCTTGAGGTACCCTTTACGTACCTCGCCGCCCCCAAAAAAGCCCCGGTGAAGCTGAAAATGCCGTCTGAGGCAATCAGCAATCTCTCTCCAAAAAATGCACAAAATAACAAAACCCAGAAGGTAAGCTTAAAAGCCTGCGCAGACGCTTGCTTTGTTACATTCAGTGTTTAAAGACTTCGAATTCGTGTGCGTTAGACGATGAAATTATAAGCGATCCATTTTGACGGACAAGAAAGTCCGCGGACAATAGTCCGTAGTCTGCGCAAGCCATAATAGATACCTCGCGCTAACAATGCACACATAAAGCCTCTCATGGACCGTCCGTACTCCGGACTCCGGAACAGCTCGGAACAGTCCGATTGCAGCTGTTGCGAGTAGGGTTGCCAACCATACTTTAAAATAACGTATCCTACGTTATTTTCCATCACAATACTTTATTAGTTTTTAATAAAAACAAAGTATGGAAAATACTTTATTTCCGACTAATGCGTGCGTTTGAACGGAATATTCGTGCTGACTTAATTTCTGAACTACTGAATGATACTCAGACTCAGGCGAAAAGAAACGAAACGCAACGTTTAAATAAATAAATTTATTCTTTAAATCCTTTTTTTATACTAGTTAGTGATAGATTTACTTTAATTTCCTGAAAAATAGTTGGCAACCCTTGTTGCGAGATTCCGTGTCCGTGAGAGGTTGTCTATGTGTGCGTTGCTTAAGCGCGTTTGTATGAAGCTTGCTTTCTGCAGTCTCTTTCATTTGTGGCAGTAGGTTCAAAGTAGGACGTACAAAGTGGGTGCAGTAAACATCTACCTACTGGTCGGATGTTTTAGGCAGCTCCTCAGCTCGTCTTGATGGCTGCGAGATGGCCGGTAGACAGTGAGATTATCTCCACAAACAGAGATTGGCCCCACGCTGGGCACGTCACGCGTGAAGCTCCCGTACTGACGAAGCGCGGGTAGCGGGTATCGACAGCAAAAGAGGTGGTATTCAAAAAATAATATTGATTTTTTTTATACCTACCTAGTTTGGCAAATAACTCCATCCCACCTGATGTTAAGTGTAAACGGAGTCCAGACGTAAGGACAGTGCAGCGTGAAAACCACGCAGCATCAGTCACCCTCACCCTGCCGGCTGCCGGCCCACAAGGTGCCTCTTCACCTTCACCCCATCACCTTGTTTTTTTTCTAAATAGTTTTTGTTGGCATTGGCATCCAATGGCCTTTACGGTTGAACCGGACTTTTAGGGGGCGAGAAGGTTCCTCAAGCCTGTCGATTGATCATCCTCCGAAGGTTTTTAGAAGAAATAACGCCTGAGATACGGGTAAACTAGTTTACTCAGTTTAGGTATCACTTCCGTTATTTTGCACTACTAACCTTAATTTTAAAACTTTACAATATAAGCTTCTTCAATGATTTCTTGTAATGCATTATATTATTATGTAGACAAATGTTATTTTATAAGTTTTATGTATTTTGTCTTAAGTTTTACACAGCAAATGAATTTATTCTTATTCTTCTTATTCTTAAATAGCATATCAAGCGTGTCCTCGTCCCCTACTAGATTCTACTCGATCGGAATCGAGAAAATAAATAATAATGAAATCAAAAGTACATTTTTGACTCATAGGTATAAGACTTAAATATCGAATGATCTTGCGTATTGGAAGAGGTTTATTTTTTAAAGTTCTCTTTAGATAAGTTCGATTTTGAAATTTTCTAGTGCTTTCATCAATGTTTGGGTAAAAAACATGAATTCATATAAATAAAGAACTTTCTTAGTGCGTACAGCTAGGGAATGGAACGCGCTGCCTGCGACTATGTTCCCTGAAATGTCACGCACCGTCACTTAACGTCAGGTGAGGTGTGATCAAATGCCTGCCTATAATCAATTAAAAAAAAAAGTTAGCGGTAGTCAGATCTCTGCCGGCGATTCTTAGCACCCCCTGCCCCGTCGCTGCCTTGGCCGCTACCGTAGCTAGGGCGAGCGAGGCCGCCGGGGACTAGGGGCCGGTGTTTCGTGGTGTGCATCATGAGGGGATTTGCCATAAGATCATGATGAGATACCAACCACAAAATAAGGAGTCCCAAAAGGCAAGCTTAATACTTCCCGCTTTCGAGCACCTCACACATACTCCCGCACAATTTATGAACGCAATAAGTACAACTTACTGTGTTTGTGATTGTGATATTTGAAATGCTGACATTACGATCTATTTTCCTGAAACTGTTCACATGTTCTTACTGCGTTCATAAATTGCGCGGCAGCATAGACCTTCACACAGACACGGATATCGGAGCGGCTCGCAACTGTCCGAGCACAGCTGTAGCGAGATTTCGTGTCCGTGAGAAGTTGTCTATGCTATGCGTGCGTTGCTCAAGCGCGCTTGTATGAATCTTACCTACTGCAGTCTACTTATTACCAAATTTTGAGTGATGCCTTATATATTGAATAACACATGTCTTATCTCTGTTTAATCTTACTTTGATTATCTTGATTTATTTACTACGTAAGGCTAAGTGAGTACGTGACGGACCCGCACACGTTTCAATGGTATTGCTTTTGGGTTATTTCTACACAGCTCTTATAGCAGTAATATTGCAGTTGTGAGAACGAGACGCATGTAGCGGCGAATATACACGTGTCCCTTTTTCACAACTGCAATAATCCTGCTGGGAGTGATGTCGTGAAAAGCCACGGAAGTGTGGAACAGGAAATCGGGGAAACGCGCAAGCGCGCGCCATTTTGTAAATTCTGTAATCGATATTATGAACATGACATATTATTATTATATGTGACATATTGTGTCATTTGACTATCAAAGGTCATTTTGATATGTCAAATGTCTTTTATTCAGTAGTTACTGCATTCTCTTTATGATTTTGTAAAAAAATATACGTCATTGTTATTTCTATATTGTATTTTCTATTGTAATATTGATTTCAACCCTTTCGTGTGTATCATTATTTATTTTATAGTTATAAAATGATGTAATACCTGAACCATATTTTTCAGAATATAATGTTAAAATTGCTTATTACTAAGGTGAGATGTCAAATATTACACATCATATGCGACTTTAGGCTCGCTCGTTTTTTTAATATAATTATTATTTTCAAACGCGCCTCCTCTGCTGTCGTTACCCGTGATGCGCAATGACAGTGGCGGGGTCGGCCGCTGTCGGGGCCCGTCGCTCAGGAATGCCGGAGAATAAATCATCAGCTCACTTTTTAATTACAAACACTTATAACTGCGCTGTATCGTATTGGAATGACCTTGTTGTGAGGTAAACTCAGTGCGAGCGAAATAAATTGAGCGTCTCGTTGATATACTACTCTGGGTGCCTTGTGTAAACTTCATTTGACATTAGATCACGTTAACGAAAACGTGAATTTGTATGGCATAAAATAAATATATAAAATAAATGTTTCCCACACTCACACCAATTATCTAGCCCCAAGAAAAGCTTCCTTAAGAAACTCGAGAAACGGTTAACTAGACAACGGAGAAACATACTTATTATACTTAAATACATACTTATTATACACAGGAAACACCCAGACCCAAAATAATTTAGAAAAACAGGTATTTCTAAATTGATCCGACCGGGGATCGAACCCGGGACCTCAGAGATGGCGGCACCATGAAAACCGGAGTGCAAGCCACTCGACCAAGGAGGTCGTCAAATAAGCAGCGCTAAAATGACAAATGAGGGCAGTTATAATTTAGTTTAATGTTATCACGTGATCAAATCAAGGTAAAGAAAACTCGCACTCACCACTCAGGTCCTTAGTACTTTTGAGTTCTAGGTGAAGTGCACTTCCATCTTCGGCCATATCACCGCTGTTCTAGGTTCCCATAGTCCCAATGATAAAATAAGACGGCTGAGACAAGATTGTAGCAATAAATACTGTACCTATAAAATATCAGAATCGAGTAGGTGATGTTCACGATTGGTATCACATGTGTAATAAAAATATAAAATGTAGAAATAAAATTAATATCAGGCTTCGATGACCCACATACAAATACTTCAGAGTCTACGTACACCTCTAATGCAATTTTAGTTACTATGTATTTTTTAATATTTTACGGGTAAGCACATGTTAAGTGATGACAAGACCTGTATTCCACAAAGTTCAACTGGTAGTTCAACTAGTTGAACTAATTGGACAAAAAAAAATCCAATTATTTCAACTTTAATGTAATCATTCCTAATACTTACAAAGTGGAAATAATTGGAAAATTTTTGTCCAATTAGTTCAACTAAAAAAAATCAAATAAAAAGTAATAAAGACCAATGATGGAAGCGCACTTCACCCGGGATCCTATTAGTGAGGCACCTTAGGTCTATCTTGGCTATCTTATCTCTAGCTGCTGGAACACAACAATGCTGCAAACATTGATCTTATGGCGACATATTCAGATAAGATGGTGGTAGCTAGCCAGGCGGACAAGCAAGCCCTACCACCAACAAAACCGAGTAAATAAATAAATAATTCGTTATGAAACTCGTTAAATGGTTACTAGACAACGGATAAACATACTTAAAATACTTAAATACATATTTATTATACATAGAAAACACCCAGACACGAGACAATTTAGAAAAACAATAATTTCTACATTTACCCGACTGGGGATCGAACCCGGGACCTCAGAGATGGCGACACCATGAAAACCGGTGTACAAACCACTCGACCAAGGAGATCGTCAAACACAAGTACACAAACATGTACCCCGCTGGGCATCGAACCCGCGGGACCTCTGGGTCTAAACCGGTAATATTTATAACTATCACAAAATAAGAAGACCCCTAGACGGTAAGCTTAAAACATACCGCGCTCCAGCAACTCGGAACGGCTCGGAACAGTGCAAGCGCTTAAGCCCGGTGACGCTGAAAATGCCGTCTGAAGCAATCAGCAATCTCTCTCAAAAAAAAAATCCAAGTGCAGCTGTTGCGACATTCCGTGTCAGTATGAGGTTGTCTATGTGTCTTGGTCGAAGGCGTTTGTATGAAGCTTATCTTCTGCAGTCACCTTGTTTTGTGTAATTATGTTGTTAAACACTTCCCTGTGTTGTACCTACAGGTGAGCAAGAAACCGCGGAAACGCCGGTGCACCACGCCCTTCGGCCAGGAAGTCCTTCATATAGGCGTCGTCCAGCTTGGCTGTCGCAACTCGCACCACAAATGCCGTAATCATTATACTGACCGTAGTTCGCGACAAAGACAATGTTTCTACAATGTATTTTTAACACATATTAAGTAATTACGTATATTTTAACAAAAATTTGTAAAGATTAGTGTTGCACAGATTTTTTTTTTGGAGAGAGGTTGCTGATTGCCTCAAACGGCATTTTCAGCTTCACCAGGCTTTTTTGGGGGCGGCGAGGTACCCTTCGGAGGTTTTCTAGAAGGAACGGCATCACACACTTAAAAATGCGTGTCTCCGTGCCCTACTTGATTCTCCGAAGGGTTCGGATCGGATCGGGGAGCGGAACAACCCGAGGGCGCCTCTAAAGACTCGGACCTCGGCTCGGGTTGACCGGGCCGTGGTGGAGGAGAGAAGCGCCCAGGTACATGTCTGTACCTGGCATAGAGCGCGTGTGAACCGGTTCTACGTACCCTTGTTCTACGGGTACGGTGTCTTGGGCCTAAACTAGAGTGCATGTTTAGGGTTTTGTGTTGAGGGTGACACCAAGGTATTTCACTTGCTTTTCCCAAGGTAAATAGCACGGTCAAATAAACGAATAGGAGGGCGACGATCGTCGATACCCCGGGAAAAGAACACAGCGGCGCTTTTCTCGGGGTTAACTTCGATCCGCCATTTACGAAACCAAACACCGAGGGTGTTAACGGCTTTTTGGAGTCGGTTGGAAACCGCGGCTTTGTCTCTACCGGACGAATATAGCGCGTTGTCATCCGCGAATAGAGCTAGCTCTACGCGTGGGGTCTAAGGGATATAAAGTTGCACAGAGAGTCATGGAGCGCGCCAAGTTTGGCATCACACTTTTAGACTAAGTCCCCATCAGAAGCAAGGGATATTGAGACTCAAGTGGAGATGGGCAGGACACTTGGCCAGATGGAGTGACGTCAGGTGGGTCAGAACGCTGACCGAGTGGTGGCCGTGAGACGGATACAGAAAAAGGGGACATCCACCGCCGAGATAGGTCGACGGTATAACCAAGACCGTGAACACGTGGCCCAGACTAGCACAGGATTGAGACGGACGTCATAAATAAAGAGATGCCTATGCCCAGCAGTGGGTCGAGAGGGGCTGATGATGATGACATAAGTTTTATCGTTCGCAACTCCTTCTCCATATAAACTTTAAGGGTGCCAAATTACACACTCTCTATTTCTATTTCTCACTCACATAGTTTTCTTCGCACCTGGACTCCATTTCCACTTAACATCAAGTGGATGGAAAGGAGTCATTTGCCGTGCTAACTATTTTAAAAAAAACGCTCCTACGTGCGCGCAATGTGCTTAAAAGAAGAAGTTTTCTTTTCACGTATTAAGTAATATTTAGATACCTTTATGGTTGCTTGCAAGTATATAAGTATGGGCTGCAGTTGCTTCTCTCTACCAACATATTCTACTATCTGATCAGATGATCAGCTCATCTGATAACCATTGTGTGCTGCCTCAGTAACAAAGAGGACTTAAAACAACTATTAACTTACTACTGGTACTACTAACAAACTCACGCTGCGTAGAATCCAACAGGCATTTGTTTATCTGTCAATATTAATGTGTAACCGAAATGGTCTCGAAACTGGACAATCGTTAAGGCTCATGATATGAGTGGAGTGTATGACCAGTATGCCCAAGGCGGCATTGCCCGTCTCAATGACCAGTCGCGCACATCAGTCACACCGCCTCCTTTGTGGGGCCGCTTTGTGAGCTACCGAATAACACCCGGGCGTAGGGCTGGCACAAGCGAAGGGATATATTTATTTAAAAAAAATAACATCATCGTTATAATTGATAGTTATTGGCATTATTGCAATCAATGAATTTTGTATGCCCAGGCCTTTTCCATGCTGTGGGACAATTTATAGGCTATTTTACTATTACTACTTACTCTTTATATGTCTCGGTGGCATAGTGGCTTAGCGCTGGACCTAATATCCGAATGGTGATTGAACCCAGGTTTGTGATAGTGATTACCGACCCGCATGCGCGTGTGGTGTTTAGGTCAATACTGATTAGTCATAGTAATGACTTGATTTCTATGATAGAGGCAATTGTCCAACTGTGGGACAGTATATATATAGACTGTAATATGTTACTACTTATTTCTTTACTCGCCCTAAACATATACTTAATATTAAAAAATTAACTTTAAGTAATAAATAAAAGTACAGTTATGATCTAATTTGCAACTGACATATTATTATGCGTTACATTAGACCTAATTATATTTAATTATGAAATATTTAAAGTCAGTATTTACCTATTATCATCTATTTTAAATAAGAACACTAAACAATAACGAATTGAAAACAATGTTAAGTGTCTGCAATTTTATGTACGGCAAATGTAAAAACCTACACTTAATTGCTTAATAAGAATGTCAGGAAACAATTAACGAATTGTATTACTAAAAAACTTCTCTCAAAAGGGGTAGAAAAAGCTTCGAAATCACCAATAGTCATTGATGTAATTAAATGGTAAATAAAACAACTGTAATGTACAAGTTCGCATGATTCCAACCCCTAGAAAGCCTTTGGAAGTTTGATCGGTCACTGTGTATTAAAGAACCACTAAGTTTCTAGCCGTCCATAAACGCTGTAAATGCCATAAGCGGCCGTTGGCAAACCCTTTAAGTAATAGAACATACTATCATCACCAGCTCCTTTTTTTATGTCCCCACTGCTGGGGCACGAGCCTACCCTATGAATGGATGGACGGACCATAAATCGCAACACGGGCCCAGTGCGAATAGGTTGTTAACGACTGCTATTGCAGCCGGGACCAACGGCTTTAAAGCACGGAGGAGCTCGAGATGATACATTTTTAGTCACCCATTCGATTACTGGCATTTGCGAAAGTTTAATAAAGTGTAATGTTAAAATAATTTTTATTTTTTTACAGGTCAAACACGCAGTGACAACCCTGGACCGCAACACATCATTCATTACAGATTTTCAATTGATAATTAAGCTCGCATTACACGATACTTTCTACCCGTATCAAAGGCATTCTTGTGAAAAGCATCTACCTACCAGTGCCACTGAACGAACGCTTTTTGTAACATCATCTGTTTAGAGTTTTGTGGGGAATAAGGAACGCTTATATGCGGATATTTCCTGACCAAATCGAGGACATTTTAAATAAAGAAAGGAGGGAAAAAATGTCTCGTTTTCACAACTGCTAAATATAGCAGTTTCAAGAAGATGCCCGCGCCGAGATCGCGCTTAGAGGAGATCTCCATTTCGGTCATTTAGCTATCACCGCGTTAGGAATGTTAAAATTGTGAGAGACCTCGCCCTGGTGGTCCAAGACTGTGCTCCAGCAAAGTGCATCCACCGGCCACCAACCTCGTGCCGGTTCCGGCTGCTCGCCCGCCCGCCGCACACGTGGTACCTACAGCCGCTTGCAATCATGGTATGTCCCATGTCCCATCCGCGAACTGTTGGTTTTTGCCCTTGTCGCCATCCCTCACAGTTCGAAACATCCCATAGCCTAGTACAACGCCAGAAAAAAATACAGTCCACTAAATAGCAGAACATCGCCCGCGCCACCATTTTGTAGTCCTTCGAGCCGCACCATTTGTGGTTCCTTCGAGCCGCACCATTTGTGAAGACTTTATTTGCAACAATGTTATTGTTTGAAAAAAGATAAAAAACAAAGTGCTGAAAAAATTCCACGAGCGGGATTCGACCCCGCACCCCATGCCGGGTCAGGTGCACTGCCAACTATGCTATCATGGCTCAATCCAACTCGCCGAAATTAATCATCTACTTTTTACTTTATATTTTTACATTTTCAATTATTCATCATCATCATCATCATCATCATCAGCTCATTTTATGTCCCCACTGCTGGGGCACGAGCCTTCCCTATAGATGGATAGGGAGAACGGGCCATAAACCACCACGCGGGCCCAGTGCGTATTGGTTGTTAACGACTGCTAATGCAGCCGGGACCAACGGCTTTACGTGCCTTCCGAAGCACGGAGGAGCTCGAGATGATAAAGTTTTGGTCACCCTTCCGATGACCGGCCTTTGCGAAAGTTACTTAACCTTAGCAATCGCAGACCGGGCGCGTTAAGCACTGCGCCATCGAGCTCCTCACTTCAATTATTACGTCAATGCAATTAAATTTACTTATCTATATACATATAATGACTTGTCCTGACTGACTGACTCAACATCGATCGCCGAGCCTAAACCGCTGAAGCTAATTAGATAAGGACTGTAGGTTAATTGAGTGATGTAACCAGCCACTAAGAAAGGACTTTACGGAAATCTCACCCTAAGGGGGTATGTTATATGAAAGTCCGTCAGTTTTGAAGTAAAATACATGAAAATTGGTATTTGGGTTCTTGAAAAGAATTAAAGAATGATATTTTTCTTTAAAGAAGTAAAAAAGGGAAAAAGCTTTTATGGGGAAATCGTTATTTTTAAAGTAATAACTATCAAAATGAATATTTTAAGCGATCTTTAGATTCTTCAACAAAAATTAAGACTGACGTGTTTTAGCATTTTTCGAAAAACCTCCCCTAGAGAGGTGAAATAAGGGTGGAAAGTTGTATGGAAATCTGTAATTTCTTAAATTTTGGTATTTGGCCTAGTAAGAAATTATAAAGTGTTTCAAGCTTTTTGTAAAATGATCCCCTATGTAGGGATGACAATTTGTACAGGAGGTTTCAAAACGGACTAAAATAACTTATACAGAGTAATCTCGATTTCGTTGTTTTGCGTTTGACACTTTTACTAATTCTAGCTGGCATGGATGGGCTATAAAATGATAAAAAATAAAAATCTTAATGTCGAAATGCTGTGACACGTTACTGTAGCCCACGTGAGGAAAGCCGCGAACAAAAGCTAGTTCGTAATATTTATTAAACAAACGCTTTTATTTCTATATTTTTTTATAAATAGTGTTGTTCCGAATGTCCTGGGGCCCGACCGCCTAACCGATCGCTTTGACTTCGTGTGTGGTTTATAACGTCATCTTGTCGTTTCGTGCCGCCTATGAAAGCAATATCGAAAGCTATAGCCTTTAGCTTTTGATATTGCTTTCATAGGCGGTGCGAGGTGGCAAGATGACTTTATAAACTATACGCGTAGTCAAAGCGATCGGTTAGACGGTCGGGGGGCAGAATCCAATGATCGCGCACTGTTTGCGTCCCCTTTGCTTGTAAATAGAAAAACAGTAAGCGCTAAGTGCCTAGAGTGAGTTCCATTCGCCATTCGATCACGTTAACGTATACAAGAATGAGTATGGCAAAATTTTAACTTTTCTCGTAGTTCGTCAGGTGGCGCTGCTTCAATGCCATACTAATTTTCGTTTCCGTAAACGTTATTGAATGAATACGGATAGTAAACAATACTCACAATAGGCACCCTGTCTCATGGTTGTCAAAGATGATGTAAGGATCGTAGCAGATAGCAAGAAATGATCTCTGCCTATTTAGATAGATAGATAAACACTTATTGCTTACACAAAACAAATAACAGGAAATTTTAAAATAATAGTAGGCAAAGGCGGTCTTATCGTTTAAAGCGATCTCTTCCAGACAACTTTTGGGGGTTAAAGTTACTCGCGTCCGTAGGTTTACCCTTGAGACCCTACACGTGACCCCTGGGTGGTGCTAAATGAGTGACACTGTCTGAGTGGTAGAGCCACGCTGCGTTGCAGCACGAAATGGGCCGGCTCGCCCGGCGTAATACCACCCTCTCACAGAATATCGGCGTGAAACAACGGCACTCGTTGCTGTTGTGTTTCGTCCGGTGAGTGAAAGTACCGGAGGCCCATCTCTCACCCCTCCCCCCTCCCAATTCCTACTCTCTCCTCAAGATCTAACTCCTCCCTCAAGGCCGGCAACGCATCTGCGATTACTTTGGTTTTGCGGGTGTCCATGGGCGGCGGTGATTACTTTCCATCAGGTGACCCGCCTGCTCGTTTGCCTCCTTTTAACATTAAAAAAAACCTTTGTGGCATAGGACAGAGTAGGAGACAATGAGAGGTAGTGTACCGGCAACTAGCAAACATTTTTAAAAAATACTAAAACTATATATTATATATAAAATAGGTAATATACTAAGATATATACACAATACCCACTAATATATATTGTTATAATAAACTACATATACCTATACAATACAGTTGTTGCAGACTATCTAAAAGAAAATAATGAAGTTCTTAAAAGTAGCAAGTGAATCCGCATGCGGGTGAAAATACGCATGACAGGAAAAAGGCCTTTACGAACATCAGACGGGAGCTTATTCCAAAGGCTGGTAGTAGCCTTACTTAACTATTTCTACCTCTTTTGGGGACAGGTAGGCGTTATGTACTTTTAATTTTTACTCTTAAACAAACCTAATGCGCAATGAGGTATTGCAAGACATGTTCTATGTTTTAACAGCTATACGAGCGTTTACGCCGCACACTAGCGCCACTAATGAAAAAAAACATATCTAGTAATTAGAGGTAGAAAATCAAATTATGCTCAACAAACTATTTGAATGAAGTAATTTAGCATTTTTACGTCACCTAATGAACACCTCACATGTTATGGTTTAGTTAAATAAGACGTTACGGCCACTTTTAACTATAACGCCATATTTAACTAAACCATAACATGTCAGGTGTTCATTAGGTGACGTAAAAATGCTAAACTACTTCATTCAGATAGTTTGTTGAGCATAATTTGATTTTCTATCTCTAATTACTAGATATGTTTTTTTTTTCATAGGCGGCGCTAGTGTGCGGCGTAAACGCTCTTAACAGCTAAACTAAAATATATAAGTAAAAAAAAAAGCTAGAACCATCAATAAAAATATCAATAGTTACTATAGGATTGGTCCCGTAGAGCTACAGACCGTGACTGTTGCCTTTGCCCTGCAGTGCGGACGATATAGGCTGAAAATATATAATAGGTTTCTATAGGTAATGTTAGGTTTAGGTTTTTCACATAAGTGTTAAAAATATCTACGAGTAGGATTTAAACCCACAACATTCAACAATCCGGGTCAGTATGTGTAATTATAACATCAGGGAATAATAACATAAAATGCATTTTATTCGGTTCCTCTTATGTAGAGAAACACATTCACGTATATAATTTGTCTAACAAAATCGATTAACTGTTCTAAGCAAATAAATACATTTGAAAACTAATATTTCTCATTTCATTTTCCTCAAACAGTAAATAAAGAACCGCAGAAATTGCGTACTTTTTACTATTTTTTGCTACGTTCGTCCGTTAGAGAATCATCGACTGTTTTCGTTTTTTTGTTGGCCATTACATTGCCATTAAATTACCAATGTATTAGATAGTGTTGTGATACTTCATGATTTTCAAAAAAGTAGTATCTTTTTTGCTCTTACACATGCCGCTAATAAATATAACTATTACCAACTTTGTGCTATGTAGAACGGTCTTAGACACATAAGTTCCGGGTTCGAATACATATTGTCCTCCAGCAAAACCTGGTAGGTGCCGGATCCAATGCAGGTTGGTCGGTGTAAACGACTGTCAACGTTTGCTTCCAAAACTAATAATACTTACTAACAAAAACAAAAAACTGGAATAACATAGTTTAGACGTGGTTTAGACCAACACTGGTCTAAACTATACACATACCTACACACACATACAGATATTTTTCTCTTTTATTTACTACTAGTGGACCCGGCGGACTTCGTACCGCTTTGACAGTTTCCATCAAGTGATTAAATTCTCTTTGGTTTCCATGACAACAAAACAAACAAATATTTTGTATTGGAAAATTAAATTGTCGTTTTTAGTATATTTTATATTTTATACCCCGTGTGGTGCCGGGGATAAAGAATTGCACCACCCCATCTCTTCCCATGGGTGTCGTAAAAGCCAACTAAGGGACCATTCCAGAGGATGGGCAGCAGCATCTCTGAGGTAACCCTCAACCTACTGCGATCGCAAACCCGCCTGCCAAGCGTGGCGATTATGGCAAATACCCCTCATATCCTTGGGGGAGGCCTTTGTCCAGCAGTGGACGTCTTTTGGCTGAGATGATGATGATGATGAGTATATTTATAGTGTGATTCCCGTGGGAATATCAGGATAAAAACTATCTTATGTGTTAATCCAGGTTATAAACTATCTGTATGCCGAATTTCATCCAAATCCATCCGTCCATTGCAACGTGAAGAAGGAACAAATATACAGACATACACACAAACTTTCGCATTTATAATATTAGTGTGATTCCTAACCTTACAAATAAAACACTCATCTTTTTAGGCGGCGTTCCATTTTCAACAAACGCAATTTATTTTTAATATTTTTAAAGAAACATTGGCATCAACCAAACAGATCTTAGTCTGTATCGCCGCCACGGATAAAGCAGACTATCACTTTGCACTGGCAAACATTCTATTAAGGATAAGCAAGCCACAAACGCAGCCGCTCGGCCGACAATGGATCGCAAGGCTCTACGGGGATTATCCTCGGCCCACCTCCCAAGCAGACGAGCCGAACGGAAAAAAAACACTTATTGTCTATGGTTGCTGTTACTATGGTAGTAACTATGAGGGATTGCCGTATTTACCTAATAATAATATATGTATCTGTAATGTTTTTGTTTTCTCATCGAGTGACCACGCTTGCCCAATGCTCTCATAACGACAAACTGTAGTCAGTTGGCATGATGAACAACTTAAGTCCTGGCCTTTGGGACTACGAGACTACGACTATAGCGATGGTGTAGTCATTGTAACCTTTAGCCTAAATAGTTTAGGAACCCCGGTTGTTGAGTATACATAAGAAACACACCCCATATCAAAAGCTTAATCCCCATGAACGCTATCTCACAAAGAACATATGCACCTATAGTGACGGCCGATATTTTTTCTTTTTTATTTTCAAGAGGTATCGTAACAGAAAATCTGGCCGCATGTTCTACTATTGTCGCTGGTCAGTCGGCTGGTAGTTCTTACACGTACTTTGGCCAAAATAAATCGATTCGAGTTCATCCAGCGATTGAAAGTCGGGAGAACGCCCACGGTTAGGCACGTAGCGACTTAATGTGGGCTGCCACAGAGATTCGACAAATGTTAATCGTATTGAGTTTGAACGCGTAGTTATTAAAAATTATTAAATTTACTAACTGACTCTACTAAGAGCATGTTAAGCATCATGATATAATAAATCTGGATCCAGGTACAGGTCATACCTAACAGAATCCATACGGATTGTATTCTTGAATTTTATGTTCTTTTTAATAAAAGAGCCAATGCTCTGACAATTTGTTTTATTCGTAAAAGTAAGATTTACTCGAGAGTCCCAAGAAATGAGTTCTCTGCTCAAAGATTAGAAAAAGAAACCAGCTGGTCGATTTTTCTGATGACCTAAGAACTGACTGATTCTTTTCACAGAGAATCAGCTTACCGCATTGGTCTATATTTTTACAGCGTACGTTTGCTTTTATTTCAATACTAGCGACTGCAACTACATCTGCATAGTGCCATATCACGTATTCCTGAAGAAATTTCGAAATATTTATCCTTATTCAATGTTTACATCGTAAAAGGAATAATTATGTCAGATTTATTTTGCAATAACAATAACAGTTATTGTCTGAAGTTGACATCTAACTAACGCATCGTTGTGGCGCGCCCAGAGCCATTCGTTTCAAACTTTAACGGACCAATGGTCACTTCAAATCGGCGCCGATCGCTAAGCGAAAGCATGGCGGCCTCTGCAATACACTTCTACACAGAGGATTTAATTTTAAGTAGACGATTGTTGCGTGTAATGGATATGCACTAGAGCATAAACAAGATGGAGTGTAAAGCCGCCATTGTAGTTTTGTCTATGCTTTGGCGGCGGCCGACTGCGCCGCGCCGCCAAGTGTAAGTAAATGTAAGGCGGAATGTTTAAGCCCCCTTATTACATTTTACAGTTATGCAAACAATACTTTTTTTAAATAATATTAAGCAGACCTTGATCAGCGGTCAAAGAAAGCGGTTCCACTTCAGACGTGGTTAAAATAGGTAAAATTGTACTATGCCCCATGGGGCTGTTATATTTTTGCCAATTATCAGTTATTAAATTCTTTTGGTGTCTTCTTTATTTTCAAGAATGATTGCATAAGGTCACATATGATTTTATACGATTGTAACACTGTATCTCACGAACATCTCATGTCGAAGAAAGTGGAGTCGCACTGCCCTCTGGCCTATGGAGTTACCATACCCATACCGTACCGTTGCTTTTAGCGTTGGTTTTTTTGGAAAAACGTTTGTCGATTGCCTCATTCGGCATATTGCCACCTCAAGACTTTTTGGGGGGCGGCGAGAAACTTAAAGGGTTCCTCAAGCCGTCTGAATCGAAGCACTGTGGCACTAGGCGTGTCCCTGTTCCCTACTAAATTCTCCGAGTGGTTCGGATCGGACTTTTAGCGTTGGTGGTTGTAAAAGAAATTTGGTGACTCGTTTCTTTGTCACACCTCCAAAAGATGGAATAGTCTACCAGCACACGTTTTCCCTCCTTCCTATGATATGGGGTCCTTCAAGAGAGGCGTGAAGAAGCACCTTGTGGGCCGGCAGAGTGAGGTTAACTGATGCTACGTTTGTTTCCACGCTGCACCAGTTATCTTCGCATCTGGACTCCATTTCCACTTAACATCAGGTGGGATGGAGTCATTTGCCGAGCTAACTATAAAATAATAAAAAATAAGAGTAAAATATTCAGTGTAATTGCTTGTAATTTACTATTTCCATAAATAATGGTATTGCTAATGGTGTGTGCTACCAAAAAAATGAATATATTCAAATCTAATAAGTCGAAGGAATAACCTACGCATCTTAAAATGCTTTTTAAATCTGACAGAAGCTGCATACATTTCTTAGATCCATTTATTTTCCTCCGAACGTATCTTGGGAGCCTCCATTTTGCGCTCCACCGCTCCCTGACATGGAATCCGAACGAATCAACCGCAATCATAGAACGAACATAACTGAATTAAAACACGATTAGCCAAACCACCATACGGAAACGTGTTAAGGTTGATATTCGTGCAACACCTTCTTGATTAGACGGCAAATTTAAATTTGGCCTTTATTGTAGTAGGGTCATTGCTTCGAATTAACTCTTAGATTTTGATAGTAGCAGCTACTGTTTGTAATGTTTGATGCATGATGTATGGATGTAAATTAAATAGCGAAATTGATGGTGTGAATGCATAGAGTAATTTTTTTTATGTTCATTTCGCTCAACCGTAGGTGTTACTTCTATAAAAGGTTATGTTTCATTAGAAGGCGGACCGGTTGAAATTCAAATTATTATTTCGTGAGAATCTAATTACGTAGACAGGTTTAATTAAGTTGGTATAATAATATGTTTATATCAGAAATGTACTTATACGGGCGGTTATTAATTAATACGTAATAGTTGATGAATCACTTTCGAGTAAGTAAACTAATTTACAAACAAGTTTTTTGTAGAGTATTTTATTTTTCTTTATTTAAAAAAATAGCCTATATAGGTACTTACTGTTTCTCTGTATATATATTCCTATATCCGTCTGTCAAGCGAAAATGAAGAAATACCTATAGTTTTATATCTATCTAAAGGTATACAACTATAGGTATTTCTTTGCGCAATACAGGGTTTTTATCATTATTAGGTAATTAGGTAGGATTATCTTATATCAAAGGGACTTATTAATAAACAAAGTGTAAGCTTGGAGTAGTTACTCCGTGTTTTGTCTCTTACTCTAATATGAAATGAAGTTTACATGACGGGAACAAAACACGGAGTAATTACTCCAAGCTAACACTTTGTTTATTAATACGGGATATAGTGTTTAATAATTTACCTATTGATACGGAACCTTATAAAATTTTCTCTCTTACTTAATCAATATAATAAATTTAGCAATTGCGACACAATCAACTTTCTATCGGCGTTACGCACGCGGGTCGTTGACCCGAAGGCTCTATTCTATATAATTACCAACGCGCAATCAATCCATCATTCAAGCACGGGGACTCCTGAGGATCTTTTGTGGTGCATCACGTGTGCAATGCATGCGATAATGGAACGTAGCATCTGGTTGCCTAGCGTGAGTTTTCTTTACTACAATGTTATTTTTAGTTTATACGAAACCTGAAAACTATTTGTTCAAAATCAGTAATAGAATCGATTTCAATATTTTTTATACCATGTTACATATTGACCAAATAATATTTACAAAATCTCAATTATAGTATCTATACCCTATTATTATTATTGCTATTTCTGGGCAAGCTTGTTCCATCGTCGGCCTCTTCTTAGTCCTAGGGATTAGAATGAGGCCAAGAGCAAGCCCATCTCTCAATAAAAAATAAAAAAAACCCTATTAAAAACACACAACGGGACAGCACAAAAAGCTTGTAACTTCGTGCGATTTCAAGATAGGTATTATTTAATTATTTTTTGTACTGATTCTTTAAATGAAAATATTTGACCCGTGTTTCGGTTTTCGTGTAAACTAAAAATATGGTTGTATATATGACTGTATTAATTCGATTACGTCTACGGAAAGAAAAATTAGCATCACATTGAAGCAGCATCTCCTGGCGACATACGAGAGGAGTTAAAATTTTGCCATACAATCTCTCGTTTTCGGTAACGTGATCGTATGGTGGATGAAACTAGCACTTGGTACCCTGTAAACATAGCTTCTTGATGATCGTTCTTGTATTATCATATTATGATGTAAGTTGTAATCTATATATTAATACGTGAAGCAAAAACTTTGTACCCCTTTTTACGAAAATTGGGCGGACGGAGGAGTATGAAATTTCGCACACTTATAGTTTATACATATAGAAAAGGAGTGCAGAATGTTAATATTTTTTTTAAATTATGCATAAAAAACACATTAAATCAACAAAACAAACATTACACACACTACCATGTATTTGACACACACGCATCTAAACTCTTTTCAAAAATTTTAAAAATGGAAGAGGAGTGGCTGAAATCTGTCAATAGGTCATATGCCAATCCAAACTCACGTTCTATCTTTTTTAATTTTTCATTGCTTAGGATACAATCCGTGCAGCCTTAATAAAATTACGGTCGAATTTCGACCACTGGGCGATCACTAGTAAGAATTTAATTTATGTTTCTATAACATTATAAAAAAGCTACCTAACATATAAAACTAATATGAAGAGTTTGTTTTTTTGTTTGAACTACAAAAAAAATATTATTGCATTTGATATGGCGTAGGTATTGAGAATGTAGAATTACGTAGTAGAAGTACGTAGAATTTTTACTCCATTAGTGAGTACATGAATAAAAAATTATAATTGTAGTCTATTTATTTCTAATTACTTCATTGCAATACTAATTTACAAATTGTATATTATCTACTTAGATTAATAATTTTTATTTCTATTGACATTTTATTATATAATTATTTAAGCTAAAAATTTGCATTTATGTAGTTATGTATATGTTTTATAAAATTTTAAACTGTATTGACATTTGCATGCCAACAAAATTAAGGCAGAATATTGTTGACCCTGCTCAACATTGTCGCTCATCTCAAAGTATTGTACACAATATTGTGCAAATAAATGTTTGAATTTGAATTTGAATTTGGATTTGAATGATTTATTTAAAAAATAAAAAAACTTTAGGATGGTGGTTCCAATCTAACGAAAATTCTTCAGAAGAGCATACCAATCGCTTCACTTATTTACTTCGCAAATGACATCTAGCCAAATACCTATGTTAGAAACACTTTATTGGAGTAATTGGTTAATTGGTTAATTTCAAAGATTATACTCGTAGATAAGATAAGATAAGATATTTTTATTGCCATAAAATTGTGTAAATACTTACATAGTAGGTGGTATGCATATAATAATGGGAACAAACAATTTACCCTAGTCGGGCATGCAATTTTTAGTAGGTAGGGTACATGTTACATAGAAACAGCCTTTTTTTTGAGAGAGATTGCTGATTGCCTCAAACGGCATATTCAGTGTCACCGGGCTTTTTTGGGGGCTGCGAGGTACGTAAAGGGTACCTCAAGCCGGGTGAAACGAGTCACCTTCGGAGGTTTTCTAGAGGGAACGGCATCACACACTTAAAAGTGCGTGTCCCCGTGCCCTACTAGATTCTCCGAAGGGTTCGGATCGGATCGGTAGAAACAGTCACTATGCTGTTTTTGTACCGAAATATTCAGTCAAACTGTAGAACGCCTTATCTATAAGCCATCTTTCTTCTTACATGAGAAATTAATAAATTAACAATTGAATGTGGGTAAATAAGTACTAACTGTCCAGTAGTTAGCATATATTGGGATTGGGAATCGTCTTACTATCATTGTGGTCTATACTACCAGTGCAGACATGAAGGACCCAAGCTCGATTCCTAGCAGGAGTACAAACTATACTCTGTTTGGTTGGCGATAGTTATTGTTGTTTTTCTCTTTACTTATGCAATCATTGCTTTTGGTGTATATTATAAAACAGTAAATAAAATTTGTATAATTTCGTAAGAAAGATTAATATTAGGTACTTCTTATGATAACGATACGATAGTATAAGTAAACGCGTACGTTCGGGAAGGCAGTATTAATTAAATTACAATTTGACCTCTCCTACCGAGCTGCGGGAGGCGAGCTTGTTAATTTTGTGTGGCCCGCCCGCTTGCGTGCGCGCATGTTTGCTTACTACCGAATTGGACAAAGATATAGTTTCGTCGAACTAGAATAGTCTATTATGCGCTTTTATATATCAAGGTATTCATTTTGTTGTAACATTTGTATAAATTTAAGAGTTCTGGATTTTGTTACACAACAAAATGAAATTCTTTCCAGCTCGCACATTTTATGTCCCAACTGCCTTTGTTAATAAGCTGTCATAAGAGCGTTGTGAAGTTTCAAATTATATTTTAAATTGCTTATTGGTTAGAAAAAATTAAAACTATGAGTATATATTGTGATACATTTCGGTTTCGGAAGGTTTTAGAACTTACTTGCCACTAGTCAAGAACGCCAAGATAAACCAGCGTCAGGTTTCATAAACCTGACATAATTATGCTGAGTTGATGATGATGATGATGATGATGGCGTGAGGCTTTTTATTTTCCAACTGTCTCGTGTTTATTGAGTAGGCTTCCAACATCTCCGGCACTAGTCTGGAGAACTAGTAGAGGCGCCCGCTAGATGCAATGTCTCCGGTTGAATCAGCCGCGTAGGATTTTGGAACTGAAAAGGTGCCTGGATAGGTGCTAATAAGTGCCGCCACCAAAGAGGACATTTGGTAGTCGACTTTAGAGTTGACGACCCGAGCAATGGAATCTGCGAGTTGTAATCTTAGTGCAACGAGAAGTGAGCGAGCTTACAGCTCCGGTAACCTATCTGGATATTGGGTAGTAGACTATACGTGTCCACGGGGCAACTAGCTCGAGACACTAGTCTTAAAAGTACCGGATGAAGAATGCGCTTCGGTGCGTCCTGATCTGGCGTTATAACCTGAAGCAGGGGGTCCCTTGTGCTTGCGCAAGGATGTCTGACACCTAACTTTATAACCGTAAGGTTGGTGGGGGGTGTCAGTATAAACTTTAAAGTCGTGTGTAGCAGGGTGTCTAGTGTTTATGTCGAAAAACGTTTTTTCTATCATTCTTCTTCTATCATCTTCAGATTTTTGATCATTCTATTTTTCGTTTGATTTTTCGATTTTTGAATATGTCACATCTAGTGCTCCATAAGTCCGCGTGTCTGTCGATCACGAGGTGTCGATAGATCATCTGGCTGCGACAGGAGATGTATGGAGGGGCGTTGACCCCCGCTGGCCCACATGATTTTTCAAAACGCTCATAAACACATTCGTATAATGTTATTATATGTTATTTTTATTGATATCGTACGAGGAACAAACGAGTTAGTTAAAGAGCGCGAATAATGCCAATGACTTTTTTTTTCTAATACAGAATGTATTCGTTCTTGTAGTCAGTTGTTATTTCGTACGTAAAGATGATGCAAAAGGATAACTTGATTTAATATAAGTAGCTACATTTTTTTACGTTAACGAAATTACATGTTGGAAGTTATTTATTCCATAAACAAATTACATCGTATTGGAAATTTTCTTATATCTGAATATCATTAACTATCTTTTGTGATTATATTTAGCTATAATGACACTCTCACCTAAACATTCTCATGACTACACCAAAGACTACAAAGTCACTATTTTCGCACTGATAATTCTTGAGAATTACAATTTGAATTGTACATTATTTTTTAAACTATAAAAATGTTGTGTTGTGATATTAATAATTATGATGTATTCAGTTACGATGGCACTCCCACTTGTGACTACACATGTGACTACAAATCAGCGATGACTATATTCACTCTGACAAATCGTATTATATAAAATGTTATGAAATGTATTTTTTCATGAGTAATATACTTTTTTTTTAAATGGATGGCTTTGTGCGATTAGCACATTTAGCCAGTGTCAAAGTAATTTTTCTTACAAGTAATACACAATATTTCCTTCCTGTATGATGATGATGAATGATAATAGAAATGAGAAGTGAGAAATGATATACCCCCCAACCCCTAGAGTATCTCAGTAAAGATATGGGGCTTTACTAAGTCCTAGGGCGTACTTCTTGAGAGAATTTAAAAAGTGACGTTGCACTGTTTTGTTTCATTTGCCAACACTCATGCACACGCATGAATATTTAACGGTTAATAATCCACCATTATTTTACATTAATATTCGACATAACACAAATTTTAGAAAACAAAAAAAAACCACAGTCATGACTCTTCACTTTCCCGCCAAGAAGTCCGAGTACTATACTTACATATTTTCAAAATCTGTAATTAATAATTATGTATTTTTAGCACATTTTTTTAATCTGTCATCATAAATTTCAAGATCACTGCTGAGTTTTAAACTCAGAACAATAACTAAAGCTATAGAAGGATGGCTCAAATAAAAATTGTGCAACTATGTTTAGTTCCGTTCTATCTTATGGCTAGAAAAGGAGGTTGGAGTGCGACAAATGGTTGACACTTAGTTTTTATTTTTTGTATTGATATGTCATTCGGTCATCAGAAAAATAAAATCTCGAGTCCTTATCAGAAGTACATTGATTTAAAAGCTGACAGTACGTTTCACAAATCTGGTGACACCTTCGAAATAACGAAAGAAAAGGTTTTAAAAGTCCAACCTCAGAATAATAACTAAAGCTATAGAAACCGGACTAAAATAGCAACACAAATTCATCAGTTCGCACTATTTTAACTAATGAACCTAGGTGATGTATTGGAAAGAGATCGATTGTCCCTTTACTTTCGTTATTTCGAAGGTGTCACCGGATTTGTGAAACGAACTGTCAGCTTTAATCAGTGTACCTATTTCTGATTTTGGCCGGGCAAAAGGACTCTAGATTTTATTTTTCTGATGACCGAATGACATAACAATACAAAAAAATAAAAACTAAGTGTCAACCATTTGTCGCACTTGAATCTCCTTTTCTAGCCATATGATATAACGGAACTAAACATAGTTGCACGTTTTTTATTTTAACCGTCCTTCTATAGCTTTAGTTATTGTTCTGAGAGGCCAACCCTCTTCATAGAAACCTCATCATTTTCATCTTGTCATTGATGGCTCAAAATGTCAAGTTTACATAGAGGCCACTTAAAAAATCTGTTTATCCACAAACGTTTGTTTGTATAACTATGTCAAAAATATCATTCAAACTATTTCACTATCTTTCATCACAGAATGTCATAATAATTTTAATGTTTTTTGCTCGAGACCGCCCAGTAGCGGCGAAATCATGGCATATTAACTTACCTTTGTCAAAATTTATTGGGCAAAAGTTAATTTTCAACAACCGCTCAAAAGATTTCCCTTTTAATGTTATGATACTTTGCAGTGACACTAAACCTTAAGACTTTAAATATAAGAGTAAATTTTATGTATCAGCAACGTAAATATGAAACATTGTGGTTGTATAAAAAGTTAGTAAGTAACAAAGAGATGTCATTATTATAATCCCTTTCGGGTAGCTCACTTGTTTGTAGGTAGAAGTGCTTAGAAGTGCTTGAGTAAAAGTTCTGCGAAAACCATAGATACAGAACTTAACAAACGCTCAGAAGAGGCTAAATTTAAAAAGTTTACATTACAGTTTTGAATACGTTTAGAAGATACTTTTTGTAAAAAGTTTTTAAGCACTTTTTGTTTGTTAATCCCGACTTGTGTTTTAAACTTTTGTTTGATGTGTTATTGTAGTTGTTTGCTAGTTTACCAATGCTATTATTTATTGTTTGTTTTATTTTATTGTAGAGTCGCGTGCTCACATAAACAATAAGCGTGTTCGGCGCCAGAGGTATCTAACTGAAACGATAAAATATTTGTGACAGTGGCTTTAGTTTTATTAGAAACAGTGTAATATTATTTTTAACCGACTTCAAAAAAAGGAGGAGGTTATCAATTCGACTGTATATATTTTTTTTTATGTTTGTTACCTCAGAACTTTCGACTGGGTGAACCGATTTTTATGATTCTTTCTTTATTTGAAAGCTGGTGCTTCCCGTGTAGTCCCATTTTAATTTGGTCCAGTTCTGATGATGGAATCTTTAAGGAATTGAGGGAACTCCTCAAATATTGTAGGCATACCTATAGCGATTTTGGTATTTTCAGAAGTAAATCAAGCATTTGCATTCAGAAAGTATCATTTGATGAAGTGTAACTGATGTAAAAGACCACAGATTGCCATCGGAACTCCTCAATGAAAAGTATTTCATGGGTGGCGATAAAATATCTCGCTTAAGATAGTTAAGCGACTATGACGAAGCAAAAGAAGGCAGGCACCGGAACTCAGTTTTTGATTTCCTACTTTGAGATAGGCGTTTCTCGCTTTCTTTGCTTGTTAATAATAAAGTACTGGGTGCCAAGTATGAGTTCCATTCGCTATTCGATCAAGTTAGCGAAAACGAGAATTAGTATGGCAAAATTTTAACACTTCTCGTATGTCGCCAGGAGGTGCTGCTTCAATCCCATACCCGTGAAATCCTTATCATTGAGGAGTTCCGGTGGCGATCTGTGGTCTTTTTTTTGCAATAAACTTCAGCAAATGATATTTTCTGAATTCAAATGCTTGACTTAATGCTAAATCCCTCAATTCCTTAAGGATTCCGTCATCAGAACTGGACCAAATTAAAATGGGACCACACGGGAAGCACTAGCTTTCAAATAAAAAAAGAATCATCGAAATCGGTTCACCCAGTCGAAAGTTCTGAGGTAACAAACATAAAAAAAACAGTCGAATTGAGAACCCCCTCCTTTTTTTTTGAAGTCGGTTAAAACATCCCGTTTCCGTAAACGTAATCGAATTAATACGGATAGTAAACCAAACTCACTAGACACCCAGAAGGTACCAATAATCGACACAATTTTCGTCGCCAAATAATAACATAGTTATTCTTTGAAATTTTACGGGATGATACCAACATATATACAATGTTATATTTAGTTTATACGAAACCTGAAAACTGTTTGTTCAGAATCCGTAATAGAATCGATTTCAATATTTTTTATGCCATGTTACATTTTGACCAAATAATATTTACAAAATCTCAAATAAATTATAGGTACCCCCTACTAAAAACACACAACGGGGCAGCACAAAAAGCTTGTATCTTCGTGAGTTTTAAGGATATTTATTTTTTTGTACTGATCCTTTCAATGAAAATATTTAACCCGTGTTTCGGTTTTCGTATAAACTAAAAATAAGGTTGTATATGTATAAAGATGTGTATTTTTATTTGTATGTTTGTTTGTAGGGTTTTGGTCTGTGGCTTAAATTTATTCGTGAAAATGTATGTAAGACAGATCGTACACTGATTATTGAACACGATCATATTATGTTGTCAAGTGCCCTTTGTTATTCTTAATATGTACCTAGTTAATGAATTAGTCTAAGTTGTGGAATTCTCTAATTGGCTTATGTATCTTAAAATAATTAAGTTAAAATGTGTTTGTAAAAAAGCTGTAGAATTTCCTAATAAATAAATAAATAGACAAATAGGACAGGTACAACAAGTTAGACAGGTGCAACAACAGGGATTACAAGCTGTGCAAAAAAATGTGACTTAACAGGACACATGTGAAATGTAGGTTTGTGTAAAGATATCAGAAGTAGGTTTTCTTTAGACATGCTATGTACGTACTTTTTGTAGGTACAATGCTTAGGTAAAGCCGTGCTGTCATGGCGTATAACAGAGATCGGTGGGCAAGTAGGTTGCGACTTGCGCGGTGCGCTGGGCGGTCCGAGCGACGGCCGGCGCCGGCGCAGACGTCTCTATTTTAACTGGTTTGTCAAACTGTACATTAGCTTTGTGATAATAATAAAATTACTGAAATGTTTTTTTATAAAATGTTTTGGCAAATTACTTAAGGCGACGCATCGCTAAACAATTAGGTATTCTAATACGGAGCGTTTGCGCCCCGTATTAAGAAAAACTGTTTTTTTTTAAATTAAAACTACAAATAAGCTTAAAAAAATGAACTAGCATATTGAAGTGTGTGTTAAGACTAATCTACTAAGAAAATTTAGATGCTTAAATCGGTCTGGTTTGAATGTAAAATGCAAATCTATGTTTTAAAAGAGGTTACTTTGATATTTTTTTCTCTGTTATAAAAGTTAACAAATGTGTTTCTGCAACTAGCAAAATTAAGCCAATGAAATGAAAAATCATGTCATCAAATATCACTTTCATATGTCTTGTAATTGTTGGGAAAAATCAAGATCCCCGCCACGTAAATTTCCAATGCGTCGCCCTAATTAATTATTTTGCCTGGAGATTCCAGATAGTACAGCTGGTGCAGGAATGTGCCGTTATGCCTCACAAGCCGTCCTCTCCTCGCCGACCTGCATGTTGCTTCTTCATACCTCGTTTAAAGGACCCCATGTTGTAGGAAGGAGGAAATATCATCATCATCAGCTCATTTTATGTCCCTACTGCTGGGGCACGAGCCTTCTCTATGGATGGATAGTTAGAACGGGCCATAAACCACCACGCGGGCCCAGTGCGGATTGGTGGTTGTTAACGACTGCTAATGCAACCGGGACCAACGGCTTTACGTGCCTTCTGAAGCACGGAGGAGCTCGAGATGATACACTTTTGGTCACCCATCCGATGACCGACCTTTGCGAAAGTTGCTTAACCTCAGCACTCGCAGACCGGGTGCGTTAACCACTGCGCCATCGAGCTCCTCAAAAAATGGAGGAAATATGTAACGTAGTTATACGTAAATAAGTCCGTATTAAAAATTGACAAAATTGTGTTTTCAGTACATTGAAAAATATGGAAAACAAAAAGGCAAAACAATCTCGGACAATGAAAATTTATATATGTATATATATTAATTGTATTAATTGTGTTGTATTGTATAATCTATATTAATATTATAAAGCTGAAGAGCTTGTTTGTTTGAACGCGCTAATCTCAGGAACTACTAGTTCGAATTAAAAAAATATTTTTGTGTTGGATAGTCCATTTATCGAGAAAGGCTTTAGGCTATATAACATTACGCTGCGACCAATAGGAGCGAAGCATCAGTGAAAAATGTTACAAAACGGGAACAAGAGTCTAAAAAATTAAAAATGCTGCCGAAAGTCACTATTCCACGCGGACGAAGTCGCGATCACAGCTAGTATTGTATATTGTGTTTTATGATATATTATTTTTATCACAATTTTTTTTGCCCTAACCTAATTGCACCTACCATGTTATCTCTGCACCACTGGACTGGTAGAGAATGCCTAAGGCATTAAATCCGCTATGTAATTTATGTTGCAAAAGTTTTTAAATAAATAAAATAAATAAAATATCGTAAAGAAGCTTCGCTTGCTAAAACCATGTTTTAAAGATAAACTCAACTATATTTTTATACTTCTTGTCTGTTTGTAGATATATTAACTTATAAAACTAACGAATCAATGAATAAATTTTTTAAACTAACTATTATGAAATGATACAAAAAAAACGTCATGAGAACTCGGCCGCAGCCTAAATATCAACTCGTCCATACGAAAGGTCGCAATCGCCAAATAAAAAATCCGACGCATTAATTTCAAAAGTTCCGAATGAGTTTCGGGACGAGTGAATCGATTATGTGATAACGATTATTCGATTAAAGAAATGTCCGCGCCGCTCCGACACTTCGCCGTCGGCCCGGTGATCCATCATTCCCGAAAATTTTGCTTCCGATGCTCAAACTTTCATTATGTCGCATATGATATTTAATTTTATAAATATACGGTTACTCGTCCTCAAAAGATGTTCATAATCATAATTAGAACATACCTAACATTTTTCTGTAACCATCTCAACTGGTGCAGCATGAAAACAACGCAGCATCCAGTCAACCTCACTCTGCCGGCCCACAAGGTGCTTCTTCACGCCTCTCTTGAAGGACCCCATATCATAGGAAGGAGGGAAAACTTGTGCTGGTAGACTTTTCAATCTTTTAGAGGTGCGACAAAGAAAAGAGTCACCAAACTTCTTTGTGCGCGATGGGATATGTGTGTCAGTGAAGCGATGACTCCGGAGAGCAGCACGTGTACTCCTATGGAGGAAAGGAGAAGGTGGGATAAGGTCAAACAGTTCTTCAGAGCACTCGCCGTGGTATAAGCGATAGAAAACGCTGAGTGACGCTATATCTCTACGCAATTGCAGGGGTTCGAGAGTATTAGTGACCTCTGCATTGCCGATAATGCGTACAGCGCGACGCTGCAATCTGTCTAAGGCATCGATAAGGTATCTGGCGGAACCGTCCCAGATGTGCGAGTCTTGTACAAAAGACACAACTGGTCAAGCGTAAAGAATAGCCGCACTCTGTTCAGGACACCGAGTTTTTAAACGACCTTTATAAACGTTTAAAGTGAGCAAGATACTCTTTTAACCGCTTTTGTGTTCTGAATAGTTCTGATACACTCGTCGCTTACAGAGATCCGAGGTACGCGTACCTAGCTTGGGGATTACGAGTATATTATCGAATATATAGTTATATTGAATAAGATATTTTGAAGTTATAATCTTACAAAAATGTATGGGATTGACATAAGCCGCGCTAAATCACGTGGTCAATCTTATGTCAATCCCATACATTTTATTTTTTTCGAACTTCGCTATCGTATTCTTTATGTTACTTTGGCTACCGCCACTGGTATTCTGGTATTCTGGCGGCACCTGAATGAAGGAATGAAGCCTTCCTTGACAACAACGCAAGCTGATTGACAATAACTTTTTTGTAGTTTGTTTTTTTTCTAATGTTTCTTTCTCTATCGCCCACTCATCCGGTGATTCGGCATTGCTAAAGTTGCTAACTTATAAGATTATAACTTCAAAATATCTTATTCAATATAATTATATATTCGATAATATACTCGTTATCCCCCCGCTGGGTATCGTACCTCGGATCTCTGTAAGCGACGAGTGTATCAGAACTATTCAGAACACAAAAGCGGTTAAAAGAGTATCTTGATCACTTTAACGTTTATAAAGGTAATTTAAAAACTCGGTGTCCTGAACAAAGTGCGGCTATTCTTTACGCTTGACCAGTTGTGTCTTTTGTACAAGACTCAGGCACGGTCTTACGTGGAGTATTGCTCGCACATCTGGGACGGTTCCGCAAGATACCTTCTCGATGCCTTAGACAGATTGCAACGTCACGCTGTACGCATTATCGGCAATGCAGAGGTCACTAATACTCTCGAAACCCTGCAATAGCGTAGAGATATAGCGTCACTCAGTGTTTTCTATCGCTTATACCACGGCGAGTGCTCTGAAGAACTGTTTGACCTTATCCCACTTTCTCCTTTCCTCCATAGGAGTACACGTGCTGCTCTCCGGAGTCATCGCTTCACTGTCACACATATCCCATCGCGCACAAAGAAATTTGGTGACTCTCTTCTTTGTCGCACCTCTAAAAGATGGAATAGTCTACCAGCACAAGTTTTCCCTCCTTCCTATGGTATGGGGTCCTTCAAGAGAGGCGTGAAGAAGCACCTTGTGGGCCGGCAGAGTGAGGTTGACTGGATGCTGCGTTGTTTTCATGCTGCACCAGTTGGCTTCGCGTCTGGACTCTATTTCCATTTAACATCAGGTCGTATGGAGTCATTTGCCGTGCTAGGTATAAAAAAAATAAAAGGTAGGATGCTTACCTAAGCTAATATCTTTTCCACTATAAAGTTAACAAGATAGAGCGCTTATCGTATTTAAGCTGAAATCGTTAAGATGCTCAAAATTTTTGAGATCTCAAGAGTTCGAGTGTCAACCCGATTGTTAACAGTTTGAGAAGCGGGTGGACTGTGGGCGGGCGCGCGACTCCGATCGTCCATCTAATTATTAATACACGACGATTATTCCGAATAATTAGTTCTCTCACACACACACAGACGCACACACACAGACGCACACACGCACACGCAAATACACACATGCCAACGTAGAATATGCACACAATAGTGACCATGGTTGGTTTAAGCAGGCATGTCTAACTTAAAGTAATTGGTAGGTCAAATTTTAATGTACAGTCGGCGGCCGATCAACCTACCCAAATCTGTCAAATTTCTACAATGAATATTGATCCTTATAACTAAACATTGAAGTTCAAAATTGATTTTAGAAATTTGACAGTTTTGGGTAGGTTGATCTGCCGCCGTGTGTACACACGCGTACTACAAACTGGCAAATTTCTCGAATTGATTTATAAAACCCACAAATGCATACGCCGCAAACCCACAAAGAAATAAAACTCATTGCATCGTAGTTATAGTGAACAACATCAAAAACTCCCTCCCATTTCGGCATACTTATTGTTTTACGTGGTTATAATAATTAATGATCTATTTGAGAATTATTCTGTAAAAATTAACTTTAAAACTGCATTAGTAAGCATTCATTTAATTATGCATTCATGGCGCCGTGGATAACGCGCCCGGTCTGCGAGTGCTGAGGTTAAGAAACTTTCGTAAAGGCCGGTCATCGGATGGGTGACCAAAAATGTATCATCTCGAGCTCCTCCGTGCTTCGGAAGGCATGTAAAGTCGGTGGTCCCGGCTGCATTAGCAGTCGTTAACAAACACCAACCCGCACTTGTCCCGCGTGGTGGTTTATGGCCCGTTCTTCCTATCCATCCATAGAGAAGGCTCGTGCCCCAGCAGTGGCGACATAAAAATGAGCTGATGATGAAGCATTCATTGAAACATTAAAGGTATCTTGGTGACCAAAAAGATGTTGCTACATACAAATACCTTTAATCATTACCTACTTACCAAAAAATCTTTCTTCTTTGCCCAAATTTCATGATCAAATTAGCTGTTTTATAAACTTTACTCGAGTTATCCTACTAATATTATAAATGCGAAAGTTTGTGTGTATGTATGTTCGTATATTTGTTGCTTCTTCACGCTGCAACGGATGGATGGATTTGGATGAAATTCGGCATACAGATAATTTATAACCTGGAATAACACAGGATACTTTTTATCCAGATATTCCCACGGGAACGGGAACCACGCGGGTGAGACCGCGAGCGACGGCTAGTGTACTATATAAATGTCTGGGTCAGCTAATATGTTTTTACGATACCAGTGTAAAAGAAAATCTATTACTTTCCAATCTCTCGCCTTCTACACAAGATGGAAAAGTACGGAATAAGAGGCCTTCCTCTCAAGCTTTTTAAGGACTACCTTTACGGTAGGGTCCATATGGTGAAGATAGAGCAATATATTTGTGAAGAGGCGCATATTACATACGGGGTCCCGCAGGGCAGTATTATAGGCCCTACATTCAAAATTAAAAAAAAATTCAAAATTCAAAATCATTTATTCAGTTTAGGCTACAAGTAGCTCTTGTGAATGTCATTATGCCATCGGTTCGTAAATCTACTCTGGGCGGGAGATCTTGTACTGAGAAGAACCGGCAAGAAACTCAGCAAGTGTCCAGCTCTTTTCTCCCTTACAGCGTCAAAAATATTGGAAAATGCCCTATCATAGCAGAACACTTTCCATTACATTACTTATACTTATTCGCGTTTTCGCTAACGTGATCGAATGGCAAATAAATTCAGAACTCTGAGAACTAAAAAGAGACAAATATAATTAACTAGCTGTGCTCGCGACTTCGTCCGCGTGGAATAGTGACTTTCGGCAGCATTTTTAATTTTTTAGGCTCTTTTCCCGTTTTTGCAACATTTTTCACTGATGCTTCGCTCCTATTGGTCGCAGCGTGATGTTATATAGCCTAAAGCCTTCCTCGATAAATGGACTATCCAACACAAAAAGAATTATTCAATTCGAACCAGAAGTTCCTGAGATTAGCGCGTTCAAACAAACAAACAAACAAACAAACAAACAAACAAACTCTTCAGCTTTATATATTAGCATAGATTATAAATTTCCTATAATTTTAGTATATTTCATCGCGCTATATTAAAACGAGAGAGTCTACTTTTGTCATCCAACTTATCTTAAATCTCCGACTTTTTGTGTGATTCAATAACCAAAGCGTTTGATGTTACAATAATAAAAGCTACGTCAATTACGCTCTTATATCTACACAGTTAAGGTGCCATTGTTTTTAGACCAAAGATTTTTTGTACTTGGTGATATGTGGTGATGGTCGACATTTTGACAATTTCGTTCTTCGGAAAGTGTCAGGCCTTTTTGAAGACCACCAGGGATGTCTCGCGCCAAAAGATGACGGAACCTGATAACGATAGTTTAAATTACAATTAGTGAGAAAATATTTGGAACGTTATTCGACTAAGCGTACATGAAAAAAATACATGTTCTTGTTATGCAATTAATTAGATTTCGATGATTAGATGATGCAAAAAAATTACTTTATTCTTATGCAATTTAATTAGAAATGGGAATTTGAAATTGTTTTCTTAAGTTTTCACGAACAATACACATTTAAATAAAACAACCTCATTTCAATTTGGGTATGCAAGTAACTTATTAATTATGAGACGACCAATACCTCAGTCTCCCTGTGACCACGGACCCTGCAAAATCCGATCCGATCCGAACCCTTCGGAGAATCTAGTAGGGCACGGGACAAGCACTTTTAAGTGTGTGATGCCGTTCCCTCTAGAAAACCTCCGACGGTGATTCGTTTTACACGGCTTGAGGTACCCTTTACGTACCTCGCCGCCCCTAAAAAGCCCGGTGACGCTGAAAATGCCGTTTGAGGCAATCAGCAATCTCTCTCAAATAAAAACCGTGCAAAATGTTCAAAACGTCAGTATAAAATAAACGAAATCAATGTGTATAATAAAAGCGAGTATATCCGTAAAGGTTGTTTTATTTAAATAGGATTTAGATTTAGTTATTATTGTGATGTTTTCGGATAATAATGCTGATGTCGATTTTTGATGTAGTTGGTTTTTCGAGTCCAACACTTATATGATGTCCGTGCATACGAATCCTTGGGGTGTTATATGGACTCTACGGCTCGAGGAACCATGAGTTGGTCGCCGCCAATGAACAACGTTACTGGCCAGCGGAGGCCAGGGTAGGCCATTAGCCAAAGTCCAAAAAATAGACTATTCTTTACATCGCTATCATAATATTAAAAACCCCGTTGCCGGGCTTCAGGGTTTCTTACATGGAACATGGATATCTTTCTTACATTCAACATGAAAATGTTAAACTTGGACGACCTCCTTAGTTGAGTAGTTTGCACACCGGTTTTCATGGTGTCGCCATCTCTGAGGTCCCGGGTTCGACCCCCGGTCGGGTCAATTTAGAAATTATTGTTTTTCTAAATTGTTGGTATTTTCTATGTATATTAAATATGTATTTAAGTATTTTAAGTATGTTTATCCGTTGTCTAGTAGCCATTTAACGAGTTTCTTAACGAAGCTTCTCTTGGGCTAGATAATTGGTGTGAGTGTAGGAAAGTTTATTTATTAATTATTTATTAAACTATAACGGTGGCAGACACTTATGCACCAGAAAATAGGCTAACTGTACCTTCTATAACGAAACGTTTAATAATCGGTAAGTTGACCAATACGGTTGAACCGTAATTGCGTAAGTTGCTTAATTTGCAAGATCGCAACCCAAACAAACCACTGCACCATCGAGTACCATTAAAATATTAAAAACGAGACCACACAACAAATGTAAAATAATTAATAATAATGTCATTAATATAAAAACCAATAAAAGTAAATTACGCTACGTAATAATAAAAAAAACAAAAAAAAAAATTATTCGTTTCTAGCAATAAATGTTTCTGATTCTGATTCTGATTCTGATTCTGATTCTACTAAATCTAACTACCAACTCGAATCCTCTTCAAACTTTTGATTGTTAATTTTTTCTTCTTACCACCTGTTGCTCATGCCTGTTGCACACAAAATATTATAGTCTATGCTATTGTCAAAACTAACAAATTGAAGTTTGTGTCTAAAAGAATTTATAAATCAATAGCTAACTTTTGTTAACCAACAAAAAACTGTTTCAACATCTCCCAACGGCAAGTTATTGAAACATAAAATTATTTTTGTACAAACAACGCCTAAGTATTAAAGGAACTATCTAATAAAGGGCCAAAGAGAAGCCGACGCGGCGCGCGGCGTAGAAGTGAAATAAAAAGAATATAATCCGCCCCAGAGTATCAAATAATAAACTTGGTAGCAAGTGAATTTCGGGGATCGGGTTGCGTTCGGCGCTTTTAAGAAAGAATTCGTCTCCTTTTTTTAGGTCCATCTTCGTGTTCGAAATTTAAACTTGACGTGCGACCAGTACGAAAAAGGAACGGGGTCTACTTGCGTTGACGAATAAAACCTTTTTTGTTGAGTTTCTTTTTTTAATTTGTCAACATGTTGATTTTTTAAACTTGAATAAAATTAAATGGTCTATGAGTAAGATGTAAGACGTTCAGTTAACCTATTTTGTGTATGAAGTTTTGTGAAACACTTTTATATTTGAATTGTTAACCTCTCGCAACCATAAACCCTTAATAGCATTAATCAATCTTCTGATTACAATTTTAAGCTTTTTGATTCATCGTCTAACGTAATACGACCTTCTTGGATTAACAAAATCATAAAAATGCTTCCACTTAATTATGCATTCATCGCGTCCAATACATGAAATGAAACGCAATACCCCACAACAGGTTATCGAGATAACAGGCAATTAAAAGTGGTATCCAATATTTTTTTAAAGATACTTTTCGATATGAAACCTTTTTGCGTGTACTTAAAAATGGTTTTCTAAAATGCTGGCCACCAGATTGAAATGCAGATAAAGAAACGAAAATAAAAAAGGCGCGATGTTTGAGTTGAGTAGGGAGAGATGCGTCACGTCAAGTGAAACGTCAAAATGTGACAGTTTCCGCGCGGACGGACGGACGGACGGGCCGCTATCGTATCGGTGTATTACGAAACGGGGCAGTGGAATCAAAATACGGCCAGTGGCCAGGGGAATCGGTAAATAGTCGCATAATCAAATATCTTCACCAAAGTGAAGAAACTTATGGAAATTAATTATTGTCTTTTTTGAAATAGTATTTAAATCTGTGGAAAAGGATAGTTGACAGGATAATGTTATTGACTTACTGACAGAAACTTTAAGCATCTATCAAAACAATATTATTATGAATAGTATAGGAATAGGGGAGTTTCACCCGAGTTCTTTCCGTAATAACACGTGTTGTGAGACTCCATTTTAATTTCTATCTACCGTACAATTTAAAAAACACTTGAAATTGGCTAAATGCTAAACGCGAAGCCATTAATTAAGATATAATAATAATAGGAATAGGGAATTATGACGTCACTGTTACGTTTCATCACTTGAGTGTTAACCTCGTCTTTAGAATTAGACTTCTTTAGAATAAGACTTTCATTAAAGTAAGTTTTCTCTAATGAGGAACTCGATGGCGCAGTGGTTAACGCTCCCTGAGAGTGCTAAGGTTAAGGTTAATCAACTTTCGGAAAGGTCGGTCATCGAATGGGTGACCAAAAATTTATCATCTCAAGCTCCTTCGTGCTTCGGAAGGCACGTAAAGCCATTGGTCCCGGCAGCATTGGCCGTCGTTAAGAACCACCAATCAGCACTGGGCCCGCGTGGTGATTTATGGCCCGTTCTCCCTATCCATCCATAGGGAAGGCTCGTGCCCCAGCAGTAGGGACATAAAAATGAGCTGATAGCACATAATAATATTCAACACCACATGGTCGGTCAATCCGACAGAGCGTTGCTCCCATTTTCACAGAAGCGCCGCCGACGCCGCTGCTGAGATCGTCAGTACAGACAGCATACAATTAAATATTTTTTTTTTTTTTCTAATTGACATAATTAATAGCAGTGAACTGAAAGTAGATAGGCAATCAGTAATTTACTTTTGTTTTTCATACAGTTTTTTTTATATAGATTATGTTTTTTTTAAATCGAGTGCATTTTTTTTATTTTCCGAAGTGGAAGTGTAACAATAACAAAACAAAGTACGTATAACAATAATGTACTTATTATTGTACTGTACGATTCATTGTAATTGGCCTACTGCCCGCTTTGGTGTTACTGTAAGTGTAATGAGCAAATCAATTTTAAATAAATAAATAAATAGGACTAAAATTTAAGATTTTTTTTAGCAAGTTACTTTTGACAAAGTTCTTGTTTTCTACTTATTACCCTACCTTAAATAACCACACAAGCATAACAGATCACATGAATAGGGTCACATACAGATTTACACATAATACAAGTCACTACAAAATACTAATTATTTAGGCTGCTTCAATTAATTCATTGCTGACCGTACATCTCATTGCAGTTAATTAAAAGCAATTAAACGCGATTTCGTTACATTACACTCATTCTTCGCTCTGCTTAAAGCTTATTAGCTTATTAGGTACAAAAGTGAATATTTAAACATAAGGCTGCATGTTACGTACTCGGTAGCTTTTTTTTCTTAATGAGCGGTAAATTAATTGTCTATGGTGATAACTATCAGGTGCCAAGTGCGAGTTTCATTCGCCATTCGATCACATTAACGAGAACGAGAATTTGTATTGCAAAATGTTAACTCTTCTCGTATGCCGCCAGGAGGCGCTGCATCAATGCCATACTAATTTTCGTTTTCGTAAACGTAATCGAATGAATACGGATTGTAAATTAAACTCACACTAGGCATTCAGTAGATACCACAGAGCATAGAATTGGCACTCACTTTAAGGGTGCGCCGACCAAAAAATGCCAAAAATGCAGTTACGGTTAAGTAGATATAATTGAAAATACTATCGTATAAAATGAACAAAATATATATTTAGTATCATAGGGAACGTGTTTACAATTTGTCAGAACCATAAATTCATAACACGCTATAGTTTTTTCTACAATATCATTTAAAGTTGGGCAAAAATCATGAAAACGAGTGGCGGCGTTTAGTAGATTTCTTATAGTTTATCTAAATTATTGTACCTCTGATTTTGTCTAAACAATCATCAATGGATAAACTATAAATTGCTAGACTACATTTTCGGTTCATCAAGTGGTTATTTAAATAATTATTTTTTATTAAGCACCTTAAATTCCCCATACAAAATTAGTATGGCCGCGCGGCATCAAATAAATATGGACGACGACATTTCAAATAAAACATATGACACTTGTCACTTACGGACGGCGCACCCTTAATATAATCATTATCTGAGAGTAGCTGCTTTTATAATAGTTTTTGGTATAGGTAGGTATATGATGTTCTAAAGTAGGGATGGGCAAACTACGGCCCGCGGGCCATCTCTGGCCCGTGACTGATCGAAGTCCGGCCCGCGACCATCAAACAAAAATTCAACTGTGTGTTTTCCCTGTGTGGTGCCGGGGATAAAGAATTGCACCACCCCATCTCTTCCCGTGGGTGTCGTAAAAGCCGACTAAGGGACCATTCCAGAGGATGGGCAGCAGCATCTCTCTGAGGTTACCCTCAACCTACTGCGATCGCCAACCCGCCTGCCAAGCGTGGCGATTACGGCAAATACCCTCCATGATTATTTGGGGGAGGCCTTTGTCCAGCAGTGGACGTCTTTTGGCTGAGATGATGATGATGATGATGATGATGATGATGATGTGTTTCAGAAAATGCATACCTGTCCATATTTTTATTTCACAAAAAAAATGTTTATTTATTGAAAAACTACAGCAAAAAAAATCAATAGTCGGGCCCGCCATAGATTTTGTTAGTAAATATTGTCACGCGAACGAAAAAGTTTGCCCATCCCTGTTCTAACGTGACCACAGGCTTTGCAAAGAGTTTAAAGTGTCAGGATAAAATGATCTTCTAAACATATAATAAAGCTAAAGAAAGTCAAATGTCTGTACATGGAAGATATTCGAAAAAAAAGTTGACGGGGGTTATTCAGAACACGTTCCAACAGTTTTTAAAAAACGAGTATTTGTCTGTTTGTCTGTTTGTCTGTTTGTCTGTTTATTTGACCGCGCATCACGTGAAAATGGCTGAACGGATTTGGATGAAATTTTGCACATAGACAGACCATGACCCGGACTATGATATAGGATACTTTTTATCCCGGTAACAGGTTCCTGTGGGACAATGTAGTCTTCGCGAACGAAATCGCGGGTGACAACTAGTGATAAATAAAATAAGTCGTTATGGAGATCCGAGGCCTTTGTTCCGCAGAAGACGCCTTTTCGCTGATGATGATGATGAGATGGTTTTAGTTAGGTTTAGCTCATAGACTCTTAGTACTAAAAAGCTGTAATTTGGCATGGATATACATATTAATCACGCCGACAAAGTAAAATTTTGAAAAATATTTTTTTAGGTTACCTCCCCTACACGTGAAGTGGGGATGTAATTTTTTTTCTTGTCTACCCCATAGTTTGGGGTGTTATTGGATAGCGATTTTAAAAATATATCGGGTTTGTGGAAATAGTTTTTTAATTGAGGCATCCGTTTGTGAACTATTATTAAGCTTTAAAGTGCAAAATTTTGTTAGAATCAACGAATCAAGTGTGTGTGTGTGTATGTGTCCCCCCCCCCACTGCCAGCCAAATGGTTGTTTTTGGTTACGTGAAAAAAGTCACGGTTTAAAAGTCGACCAACTTATAAAATGTACTTGGCGCAGTACAAATTCCTCATTGGGAACTACATACTTAAATGTATGGGATTGACATAAGCCGCGCTAAATCACGTGGTCAATCTTATGTCAATCCCATACATTTTATTCTTTTCGAACTTCGCTATCGTTTTCTTAATGTTACTTTGGCTACCGCTACAGCAGGTATGTGAAACCGGTAGTATCTACATTTAAGTATATGAGCCATCGTTAGATAAATGTTCATAAAAGCCCTCTTCACAGAGTCCGCATTAATGAGATGGGCTGCGGAACCGTACCCATACACTGCGCGTGACACGACTCGCACTTGGCCGGTTTTTAGAGGTGTTTTCAAAAATAATTATGAGTCGAGTCAAAATTATACAATCGTGTATTGGAGCTAGCAAATTCAAGATAAAGACAAGAATTTACCTAAGAATACCAATATTAAAAAAAATATAAAAAAAAAAAATTCAAAATCATTTATTCAGTTTAGGCTACAATTTTTTTTTTTTTTTTATATTAGAAGGAGGCAAACGAGCAGGCGGGTCACCTGATGGAAAGCAATCACCGTCGCCCATGGACACCCGCAAAACCAGAGGAATCACAGATGCGTTGCCGGCCTTTATAAAATAGCTCTTAGGAACGTCATTTATGCCATCGGTTCGTAAGTCTATCTACTCTGGGCGGGAGATCTTGTACTGAGAAGAACCGGCAAGAAACTCAGCAAGTGTCCAGCTCTTTTCTCCCTTACAGCGTCAGATTAGTCAGTCAAATTATAGTCTTAAACTATTCGACGAAGGTTGGTGCATTTTTTCAGTGTGTCGCCTTTAACCGACTGCCGAAGCAGTTATCAATGGCAGCTTTAAACTGCTGACTATGACCTCACGTGCAGTGTACTTTGATCGCTGGCTAACTGCTTGAGCAGCCCGTGTACGAAGACTTTTACAACAGCTGTACGCAAGCAATGGATTAACTTTTTACATGACAATAATTTGTCCTTTAAAATGTCCTAAAAGTGAACGAATACCCAATAACTATACAATAATAGTTTTCCACAATTACGTCAAAACGCCAAGTAACCGTGACTAAATAATTTTGAAAGCATAATTTCATGCCTTCCGCCATTTTGTTAATTGTCGTCCCACGCCAAGGGAGTACAACTGTCCTTGCGGGCCAATCGAGCGTTGGACCGATAAATCGCTAATAATGTTATAATAATGGATATTGAAGGAGCAGCCAAAGCGATTATGTCGCCGTGACTTATAACTTGTCCCAGTTTAAAGGTACCTTTAAACTAGTGTAGGTATATAATATTAGGTATATAATATAGTATATAATATTCCTGCACATACCGGGCCCCCTTGTTATGTTTAAGAAATAAGACTGTTGAATGTGAATCAACCCTGGGAGCTGATGGCCTTGGAGGTTGGTGGTCTGACTCTTTACTGAAAATCTGCGCTACGTTAATCCGTACCTCATGCTGAGTGCAGACCCTCTTTGGCGACACTGTGCATGCAGCAATGTATCCATACGTTAAGTTAAAGTTAAATTTTGTTTATGCATATTACGTGTACAGTACAAATTAAATAAACACTTATTCTATTCTTTTCTATTCTCGTTTGTCATCAAGAGGCACCGCTTCAATTTCATACTAATTTCTTTTCTATTTCATTTAATTTAGTGTTAAATTTGTTGGTTGTCCTATTAAATAAAATAAAATAAATAAATTAATACTAATACTCGTTTTCGTATACCGATTAAAACTCGCACAATAGATTCAAGCCACCGACAAACGATTGAGGACGTTATAAAATAGCAGAATCGAGGGTCTAGTTCTATTTCAACAGTTGCGATGACGTCACACCTCAGCCTTTCTAGATAGAACAAAGGCTCTACACACCAGAAGTGAAACAGCGGACCTCCTTCCCACACCCGCGCCCTTGCCTTAAATTGAAAATATGCTATAACTTTGTAAACATCCAAGACGTTTGTACTGACGACCTGTCGGTTTTGATACTTACGTTACACAGTGTTACATTTAATGAGACACTTACAAATTATTTACTGTTTTCGAGTACCTATAGCAAATGTTTAAGGCTAATACTATTATACCTATACTAGCGACCGCTCGCGGTTTCACCCGCGTGGTTCCCGTTCACGTAGGAATATCGGGATAAAAAGTATTCTATGTGTTAAACCAGGTTATAAACTGTCTGTATGCCGAATTTCATCTAAATCCATTCAGTAGTTTTTACGTGAAAGAGTAACAAACATCCATCCATACTTACAAACTTTCGCGTTTATAATATTAGTAAGATATGCGAATATAATCTAAAAACAATGCAAAATCGAAAAGCCTTATTGTCGTTGAATCAAATTATCGTCAAGCAATTAAAAACGATAAGCCGATTCAAAGTTAAAGTTACAAATATTTTGCTGGGTACCGAATATGTTAAAGCAGTTATGTTTTACGTTTATTATTTTGTGGAATAAAGTATGTAAGCACTACTACTCATTATCCTTTTGTAAATGAACGTACAACTCAAATGTTCTTAAGACGGTGATCCTCTTTTACTTTTTCCTCATTTGTTGTCAGGTGATCCTCGCCTAATGTCCTTTAGACCGTGTTCCTTCCTTTAACCTAACCTTTAACATAGAATAAGCTTCGAATAGTTATTCAGAATAGTTATTAGCTTATTCTTTGTTTATTTGTAAGGCACATATTGTTTTTGAGTGACTTTCTTTTTTCTAACGGAAAGTATCAACTTGGCTTACCCAACTATACAACAGAAGCTCAAAGCGGTGATGCGTACTAACAAAATTACGGCGGTTGGGGTAGTGAACTATGAAAATAGGATTTCTTTAGACCCAACCCCCTCTCCCTTCCCCCCGGGCTTACCCCAGGTAACGGGGTGGGATTATGAAGATTATCAAGAATTGATACCCAAGACAGATGGGTGAAGTAATTATATATTTATTTATTTTTTTCAACACGGTAATATTATAATTGGTGTGTATTTTGGTAAAGTTGAATTAATAAGTAGAAAATAAAAAAGTAAGACGTTGATCGGGATCCCTTCAAGCACGGAACCCGTGTGTACGGCTTATCCTCTTCGGACCTACTGCTTATTTTTTAGATCTCTTCTGCATTGCTGTGATCCAGTTTAAAGGATATGAGATCCTCTATTAATAGTCAACACCAACTCATTTTATGTCCCCACTGCTGGGGCACGAGCCTTCCCTATGGATGGATAGGGAGGAACGAACATAAACCACCACACAGACTCAGTGCGAATTGATGGTTTTTAATGCGGCCAAGACCAACGGCAAGACGAACCTTCCAAAGCACGGACAAGATGACCGGCCTTTGCAAAAGTTGCTTAACCTTAGCACTCGCAGATGGGGCGCGTTAACCACTGCGCCATCGAGATCTTCTGTAATGATATTACAATAGAGTAATTAAGTGTAGACTAAAGGCACATTTTCAGTATCTTTAGAAGGTGAAGTCACTACGCCAGCTTCGCGCACGATGTTATATCTCTAAAAGTCAAGGATCGAAAGATGTAAAAGGTTTTATGGAGACCATTACCACGCAATGAAAAATGATTAGCGAATTCTGAATTTACTAAAATTCAGAAAAAAACATTTGTAAATGCGGAATTGCCACTTTACTAGTAATTTCATGTGTAGTAAGACTATTAAGAAGTAAGACTTTTTCCGGGATTCGGTTTGCTTAAAATAAATTAATAAGATTTTTGTAGTTTCAACCACGTATCATACCATGACCGTGCTAGGAACGTATCAGGCACGGAAAGTAACACGACACGGACTACTATGCCCACTACAACGTATAAACACCGTATCATACCCGTGCATAACGGGTTTAATGACAACCGACGACGGTGTTGGTCAGTGACGGAACGGTTTTGTGTGCCTATTCTCATACTTCTCAATACAAAGAATATTATTTTGGCTGACACGTTCCTAGCACGGTCATGGTATGATACGCTTTAACGGGCAGATACCTTGAATCTTGTCTTATCGGCAACTTAAGGTAAATTTACCTTCTTCATTGCGATCATTGGTTATTATAGTAGTTTGCCCACGACTTTGACCACGTAGATTTAAATTTTTTTACAAAAACCATTTAATAAATATGATTTTTATCAAAATACATAGTCTTGCCATAAGTTCTGTCTCAACTTATACGAGGGTATTTAAAAAAAAGTAATATGAATTTATTACTATTATTTGATGTCATTTTAATAAGTAAATTTTTATACTATTCATTTCAATATAACACATAGCTGTGTAAACATGGAGTGGAGTATCACCGAGAATCGAATCGCAGTGATTGCCTTACACAAATGTAACAAAACATCAGTCAAGATTTTCAACTTGTTAAAACCATTGAAAATAACGCAGAAATTTGTTTACCGGACCATCAAGCGTTACAATGAGTTTTCTTCTGTCAATGATAGGCCAAGGGCCGGTCGACCTCGAACAACAAGGAAATCAGCAGCTATCAAAGCCGTCAGAGAGAGAATCCGAAGAAACCCGACCCGTAAGCAGAAAATCATGGCTAGGGAAATGAAAATTCCCCTAGGTCTATGTCTCGTATCTTAAAAGAAGACGATAAGCTTAGGGCTTATCGAAGGAGGACAGGTCAGCTGTTGACTGCAGCCCTTCGTTTCAAACGAACTACGAAAGCGAAGAAGTTGTTGCAAAGACACGCAGATGGTGGCCATCGGAAAATTCTTTTTACTGATGAGAAAATTTTCACGGTTGAAGAGAAATTTAATCGTCATAACAACAGGGTCTATGCACACAGCTCCCAAGAAGCTAACGAGATAATTCCGAAGGTCGAAAGAGGCCACCATCCAGCATCTGTGATGGTTTGGTGGGGCGTGTCAAAGCTCCATTTTTGTGAACAAGGGGTGAAGACACGAGCAATTAACTACCAAAGCGATGTTTTAGAGAAGGTAGTTAAGCCACTAAGTAACACTGTATTTGCTGGTAAACAATGGATATTTCAACAAGACTCACCACCAGCGCACAAAGGGAATCAACCCAGCGCTGGTTAGACCTGAATTTAACGGATTTCATCGCCTTTGAAGATTGGCCCCCTGCCAGTCCTGATCTTAATCCTTTGGATTATTGCTTATGGAATATTTTAGAGGAGAAAGCCTGCTCAAAACCCCATCCAAATATCGAGTCGCTAAAGGCAGATTTAGTGAAGGCGGCTGCCTCGATACCATTATATGTGGTACGTGCGGCCATAGATGAATGGCCAGGACGTTTGGAGAAATGTGTAAAAGCCAAAGGTGGTCATTTTGAATAGTTTTAACATTTATAATAATCTATATAATTAAACGTTTAAAATACATGCTTTTAAAATTTCTCTAAATTTTTTTTTTCTACACTGGACATGTTTATATGAGGGACAGAATTTATGGCACGACTAGGTAAAATATAGTTTATGTTATCCACAAGGGGTATTCTATCAGTGGCCGATTTTTTGGACAAACAAACAAACATAGTATCAAACGTTACCTCTTTATTAAGATTATATATATCTAGTTACTTATTACTTATGAAGAATACAGAATTAAAAATAACTTAAGCGGCCATTTAAGACGGTATGAAAATTACGAAAAGTGAAATTCTTGACGTAGGCGAGAATAACCAGTTTAAGCCGATTACCTATTCATACATGTTTTAACGTAATTATGGTTACCTATGTAAATGAAGCCGTATCCTGTTTACATAAGCTTTCAAGAAATAGGCCAAGGTGTGACTTACTCGCCACCATTTTTTTTGGACATTATTTACTGTCTCCTTAACCAACCATTTTGGCTTGGCTTGTTTGGGGGCGGCGAGAAACTTAAAAGGTTCCTCAAGCCGTGTGAAACGAATCACCTTGGCAGGTTTTCTAGAGGGAACGGCATCACGCACTAGTGCGTGTCCCCGTGCCCTACTAGATTCTCCGAAGGGTTCGGAGCGAAAAAAACACCTGACAACATGCGAGGTAAGCTAAAATTCTATCATAAAAATCGCGTTTTTGTAAACGTGATCGAATGTCAAATTAAACTCGCACTCCCTCTAAACAAAATCGAGTATCAACCGATTTCTTTCCCACAAACAGCTTCTGTTTAAGTCGACTTGTTTACAAACCAAACACTTGTTTCGCTACAAAAAATAGAGCGAGATTATCGCTACTTTGTTGCGCAAGCGCAGACTGGCTGTAAAGACACCGCCTTGCTTGGTTACAGACGCGCCGATACGCCGACAAAGCATTCACCTTACTTACATATAATACGCGCTTTGTTAACGATATTCTGCGGCTGTAGTTACTATTTTTGCGTTTTGAGCTTTAAGGTTTTATGCAATTGGCGAGTCTGGCAGTATGATGAAGAAAAAAGGAAAAAGGATATAGTAATGTAACTGTGCGATGGGTCCAAGGCTGTGCTAAAGAATATTGAAACGTATAAATAACGAAAAGCCTGATAAACAGTACTCCTATTTGAATATCTTGTAGAATTACAATACAGGAAAATTCTTAAGTACTTATAGTCTAAAGCAATTTGGTGGGTTTAAAAATAAATCAAAATCATGCACTAATATTGAATAGAAAATAAAACAAAGATAAAAAAGACAATAAATAGGTACAGTCAACAGCAACAGTAGGTGATGTTTACTAGATTTCAAAATTAAGTTTCGATAGTGTAAGTCGGTATTTTCTATATAACTACAGTCAAAGTCTGCAGGTACTAGTAGACACTCGAAGGTTTGTCGATATGCCTTTAAAAAGTTTTGATTTTCATACTGATTTCATATTTTGAAACTTGACCAATCATCACCTTTGCTGTTCACTGTACTAATAAATAGACACAACATCTTCTAAACATTGCCAACTCAAGGTACTTAGGTATATCATTTAAGACAAATGTTAGAAAGTTTATAATTTATAATCGATTAATTTTTTAAACCTGATAATTTTAATAAATAATTAAGTATATTAAGTAAACGTTTTTAAGTAATAGGTATTTATTCTTATGTTACGGGCGCTTAGCAGGGGCGCTGGCCTTAGGGTGAAAGTGCTGATAGTCTCAAAATGATTTTATGAATTCAGAATGAAATACCATGTAAAATAGAATGTAAATATTGTTTATGTTCTATTGATAGTTAAAAATTATGATTTATGTTTCGTTCACGGATATTCAACTGTAGCTAACGCCCTCTATTACGGGGTAGCGACAACAAGTTTGATGCACTTTGCCCTTTGAACTCTGTTGCTTGCAAAAAGCTTAGGGGTTGCAAAAGCATGTGCAGAAATGTTTTTGATTTATGAGACAATAGATGTCGCTAGTAGTATCAAATCTAGTTTATAATGAACACTTCAGAATTTGAGTGGCTTATAAAAACAAATAGTCTAGTATAGTCTAGTATGAATATTGTTGCTAATTAATGCACATAGGTATTTTCTATAATTTTAAATTTATCTAATCGATAATAATCAAGAAAAATAATATTTTCACGTTTCAGTAAACTACTGCTAACTACCTCTAAAATTTTATTAGGTATAAAGGACAATGCTTTTTATTGAAAATATATACCTATACTAATTTTAATGAATTATGTAATTATCTATTATAAAAACTACCTACTGACTATACATAGGGAGGTATTGACATGACGTTACCATCTTATTATTACCTACCATTCTATAAAAATTATCCGTCGCCTTATTTCGTCGACTGTGTTGCATCAGTCAAATGTAAGTTTTTGTTCCTCAGTGGGTTTAAAGATCACGGCTACAGTGCGTTTAACTTTAACCTTATCATTGCTTACTAAAACTTGATCACCCATCCGCATACAGTCATGAACAAAAGATGCTTAACATTCACGATTGTAACGTTGCGCTGCTCTCTATGCTAACACAGAACTAACAGTTGCATAAACATGACATCATGAATTATGCAACTATTAGTTTGACAATGAACTGATCATCATACGTTTCGCCACAATCCGAATATCATCCGGCGTTTGTAGCGTTCCGAACTGTTGATCATTAAGTAACAATTATGAGAGGGTGAAACAAATAAAAATAAGGGACGCACGATAAATAGCCGCCCCCCGTCGCGGGGTCGACCCCTACGCGAGTAGGGATGGGGGTGGCGACGAACGGTCATTATCGAGTTATCGATAAAAAAGTTAGCGCACACGATAATCGCCTTTAAACGAGTTTGCTTATTATCGTAAGATAAGACAAAATAAAAAGTCGTGAATGTTCCCGGTGGTTACGGTCCGATCTTTTAATTGCTTATATGGTCTAATGGTTAGACGACCGGACTCCAACCCAGAGGTTCCAAGTACGATTTCCAGCGGGGTATACATATTTTACCTCGGTATGGTTGTGGAAGGGCTTGGCATGAGTCCGCCTGTTAACATCAATGTTAGTAGAATTGTTGTTATTGTTACAATTGGAGTTATTATTATTACAAGACAGCCCACTGGCCTCAGTAGTTGAGGATAATGTACGTTGCTACCTTCGGCCTTTTCATCACTTAATATCTGGTGATAAGCGTTTACACGTAACCGAATGAAACATATCTGCAAGTGCTTTGTGCACGTTAGAAGGCCTTAGCCCAGGAGTGGGACGTTTAAAGACTAATGATGAATTCCTGTCGAGTGATCAAGTGCGAGATTAAATCTTGTGCTAGAGTTTTTTAAGACAATGACAATTATAAAATTAATAAAATACAGTGAAAAAATTGAACGCTTACCCGACCCAGCCAGGAATCGAACCTGGGTCTTCCACAATCCGGGCGGCTGCACTGACCGCTATGCTACCGGGAAGGCTAACGTAAGCGCTGAATTTTGTCACTGCTTTAAAATGCTTTTTGAGTGCTAATAGCGCTAATTGCAACCGATGGCTATGCAGATTTATCTTTGCAGATGAAATACCACAAATTTGATAACAGGGTCGGGTAGGCGTTTAATTTTTTCCCTGTATTTTATAAATTTTATAAATATTTAATTTAGCTTCAGTGCAGCAATTAGCACTTGAAAATAAAAAGCAAAAATTCATTAATGACATGTTTTTTTTTGCCTGCAGCTTTCAGATAGCTGCGGGGCTGACTTGCGTAGCCTTGAGCGACGCCTTCGGGTTCTCCACTGTTGATATCTTGCTTGAACGCCTCGGAGAATCGAGTGAATGATGCCACCCGGTAGAAAATCTCCAAAAAAGTTCACTTACTAAGGGCTGAGATTCCTCGATATACTTACTGTCTCTTTTGGTGGCACTGCAAAGGGTCTCGTCAGCCAACAGCAAGTCCGTCGCAAAAAGAAGTGCTAACAGTGTTTTACGTCTAATAATAAAGTTAATAGGTGTCTCAAATTATTTTCCTATGCATAAGAAGTAATGCGTCAGTATCCAAATGGTAGATGCCATGATGGCTTTAAGCAAGAAACGTAGTTCTTAATAACAACATATTATACACGTTAAGCCACAGACCATTTAAACCCATTTCTGACGTATGATATATCTAGTAGGGTTAAAAACAGTTTAATAAATAAAAATCATATCTTTTTTTCTTCCTGCCCTGTGGTCTCATGTTAAGTACTTGGGGTCGGCGCAAAATATTCGTTTCTCCCATGTTAATTTTTGCTAGAGTTTTGGCAAAGTATTTACGGCCGGCAGCCTGCCCTAACAAAAAAATACATTTTAGATTTTGAAACTATTTATAAAAGGTGTTATAATTATGTAGGTGGACAGGACATGGACGTAAATGATCATTATAGACACTGTCGGGCACGATTGAAACACATTCATACACATTTATGCCTGGAATCGAACCCGGGACCTCTGTAAAACAATAAATATTAAATTGGCGAATGAAATTAGGTAAACATATTGTTTTCTAAAGTTTACGCGAACACTACACATTGAAATGAAACAACTTTTACGGATCTACTCGCGTTTATTTTACACATTACTTATTTAATGTTTATCCTGACGTTTCGAACCCTTTGCAGGGTCCGTGGTCACAGGGAGACTGTGACTGTGTAAAATAAACGCGAGTAGATCCGTAAAAGTTGTTTCATTTCAATGAAATTAGGTAACTCCGACAAGTTTTCATTTTAATATCACATAAGAGCCAAAATGGCTTGCAAACTCCCGGAAACCTATCGACTTTTTCCCCTCCCTACGAGGCGGGGGTTCGATTCTGATCCCCGATACAATTACACTCTGTGTGTAGACTCGTTACAGCACAATCTTCTCAACACTCCTCTGCCACCCCACACAAAGGAAACACCACTCTCACTCTTGCCAATAAAGTCCACAATCATAAAACTCGGCAACCCCAAACTTTCACCTCTTTCAATAGGAGTTTAAACCTAAATACCTTGCGTAGGAAAGCTTTCACTTTTCAGGAATTATTTTAGATCCTATACGAGCGGTTCTCGTCCCAAATTAGCTTGTGTTAAAGTTGAATATCGTTTGTGCTGGGAAGTTTTTCTAAAGGCGGTAGGCTTAGAACTCTGCAAAGCAATTCCCGGGGGCTGGAGGTTTAAAGCCTCCGAACAATGGAACGCTTCGATATTTAGCCGATTATAAACGTTCGTAATGCTTTTAGCGAGGTGTGATTTTTGTTTCCCAACCTCCCCGGATCCCCTGCTCGGGTAAAACAAAGAAATGTTAGATATCCGCAATTGTTTTTTTTTAATTCGTTTTATTTGAAAGTGTAAAAAGATCTTAATGTTTTTTTTGGTTTTTAGTTTTTTATTCGCAATTGTTTTTTTATTCAGATATATTTGAATGTGTAAAAAGTTCTTAATGTTTTTGTTTTTATTTTAAGATTAACTGACTTGCAGGTCGCATGGCATAACAATGATTAAACCAAAATGTGAAGTGTGTTACCTTGATAACGTCATGTTTTTGTTTTGTTAATGTCGTTACAACCATTTAAAGCTGTGCAATACTTTCCGCCCATTTTTCTCCACAGTTTAATGAGTAGTTGATGAAATCCTTGAGCATTTCAAAGTGTGAAGATGAAGTTGAAAATCTTTGAACACATGCTTATCAACTAAGTGCCTTACAAATAAACAAGAAGGTCCGAATAGTTATTCCGTGTTTTGTTCCTGTCACTTAAACGTCATTTCAAATTAAAATAAAAGAGACAAAACACGGAATAACTATTTGGACATAAGTCTTTGTTTATTATTGATATAGTTTTTGAACCGAATCCACTGAACAGGCAAAGCAGTTAATTTTATCTTGTATTCTGTTGCAACTTGTGTTGATAGTTCTTTCTTCATGTTATATAACTAAGTATTGAGAAGAATCCATTTTGTTTTTTCAGAATTTGCAAATTCTTCATTTGATGGGTATTGGCTTAATCACCCAATCACCACGCTCTTGCCAAACCCGTAGGCTTAGCCAAAGTAACATTAAGAAAACGATAGCGAAGTTCGAAAAGAATAAAATGTATGGGATTGGCATAAGCCGCGCTAAATCACGTGGTCAATGTTATGTCAATCCCATACATACATTTTATTCTTTGCATGCATTGAAATATTCGAAGCACACTTTACCTGCGACCGAACACGTCCGGCTAACGAGCCGAGCGCTTTGACATTCGACCACCGAATCGGCGGCAAATTACACTTATTTGAACCATCAACCTACCACAAACTGTCAAATTTCTTTAATAGACTTTGAACTTTATATCCTTATCTATATGGTAGAAAGTTTATTGAAGGAATTTGACAGTTTTGGATAGGTTGATGTGCAGGCGTCTGTACATTACTTTATAAGTATAGACAGTGCTACAATTACAGCTACAAAGCTACAGTTTTTCTTTTAAAATCTCCCTATTTCCAAACAAATTCGCAAACAACCAGTTCCTCCAGCTTGCTCCATTAATGATCTAAGACTCGTTGTATCATGTTACAAAGACATTAAGGCCCTCGGTCACGAATCGGCGCGCGCGCACTTAACCGTTTTACGTTCTAATTGTGTGTTGTGTGCGCTCACCCTTAGTCCAAAGCTAGTGATCACGCTTGAGATGAGGCCAATAGCTTTTAAATAAATGGCGTTAAATTATAATGTATTTTGATATTATATGTTTTGACAACATACTTACTACTCTGGTAGTTTGGACCATAGCCGAGCCTACCTTCCCTTATAGGCCCCATTAGCCATTGAAGTTAATAAAACCTTATAAAGCTGCATAACACATATTTTATAAACATGGGGCCTATGATGAGGTACTTAAAACTGGAACGGAATAAAAATACAAATATGTACGTTCAACCGCATCTCTAGGAATTCAATAACAAGATTGTTGCAGAACTTGTGTCAGTTTTGAACAATGAAAATGAAATAAATGATGAAATAATTTTTTGCCTCAAAAAATTACAATATAAAAAACACATAAAAAAACACAAGGTCAGTGGCAAAAGGGAATGGCTCAGCTTTCACTGAGATTTTCTCAGCGCTGGTTTTCAGCCGTTCAATCTCTGTTAAATCTTCGATCGGTATCTTAATTGTCGTGAACATAGGACAAACTTCATCATTTCGCAAGTATTCTTTAGTGGCGTTCAATGCCATTACTTAAGTTATACGAGAAGGGCCTATCAACACTGCAGTGCTTGCTCAAGCAACCCACGAAATCTTTCTACAGCCTTATTTTTAGTTTATACGAAAACCGAAACACGGGTCAATTATTTTCATTTAAATAATCAGCACAAAAAAAATATATCTTGAAAACTCACGAAGTTACAAGCTTTTTGTGCTGTCCCGTTGTGTGTTTTTAGTAGGGTATATACTTTATTTGAGATTTTGTAAATATTATTTGGTCAAAATGTAACATGGTATAAAAAATATTGAAATCGATTCTATTACTGATTCTGAACAAACGTTGCGTAGTTTTAAAGATCTAAGCATACATACATACATAGAAACAGACAGTGGGAAGCGACTTTGTTTTATACTATGTAGTGATGATAATAAATCGAGAAGGAAACAAATGAAGAGGGGTTCGGTGACAGCCTGCCGAGAAGCTTAGGGCTGATTTGTAATACGTGTCTCAGAAAAATATATAATTTCAAGTTATCTTTGCCTTCCATTATTTACCCCGGTCTTAATAGTACTATCTATAGACTATGGTTGAGCTATTGGTTGAGGTTGAGGTTGTATGAGGAGCTCGATGGCACTGTGGATAAGCCACTTTCGCAAAGGCCGGTCAACGGATGGGTGACCAAAAATGTATCATCTCGAGTTCCTCCGTGCTTCGGAAGGCACGTAAAGCCGTTGGTCCCGGCTGCATTAGCAGTCGTTAACAACCACCAATCCTGGGCCCGCGTGGTGGTTATAGCCCGTTCTCCCTATCCATCCATAGGGAAGGCTCGTGCCCCAGCAGTGGGGACATAAAAATGAGCTGATGATGACAGACTATGGTTACAGCTTACTATCAGGCGGGCCGTATACACAAAATAAGGAGGACCTAAGGTGCCTAGTGTAAGTTTTCTTTAATATCCGTATTTACTTCATTACGTTGACGAAAACCAAAATTAGTATGGCATTGAGGCAGCGTCTCCTGGCGACATACGAGAAGAGTTAAAATGATGGCGTGCATATTCTCGTTTTCGTTAACGTGATCGAATGGCGAATGAAACTCGTAATAGGCACGCAGAAGTTGGACGACCTCCGTAGCCGAGAGCAAGCCGCACGCCGTACTTTAAGTGGCGCTAACTCTGTGGTTTTTCCGGGTTCGATTCCCGGTCGGGTCAATGTCGAAAACGAACTTTTCTATATTGTGTCGGGTCTGAGTGGTTGTGGTAGCGTCTTGACGACCTCCTTAGTCGAGTGGTTTGTACACCGGTTTTCATGGTGTCGCCATCTCTGAGGCCCCGGGTTCGATCCCCGGTCGGGTCAATTTAGAAATTATTGTTTTTCTAAATTGTCTCGGGTCTGGGTGTTTTCTATGTATAATAAGTATGTATTTAAGTATTTTAAGTATGTTTATCCGTTGTGTAGTAGATAACCATTAACGAGTTTCATAACGAAGCTTCTCTTGGGCTAGCTAGATAATTGGTGTAAGTGTAGAAAAGTTTATTTTTTTATTTATTTATTGTTTCTGATTTCCAATAAACGAGTGCTTTAACTACTTACCTTGGGATCAGAACAGTTTATGTGATGTTGTCTAATAAGCTTAATACGTAGGTACCGCGTTCGAGCAAGCACACATAGACCCCTTGCGCGGACACGGATCTCGGAACATCTCGGAACAGTCCAAGCGCAGCTGTTCCGAAATTCCGTGGCCGTGAGAGGTTGTCTTCTGCTGTCTCCTTATGTTGTGCCGTACGTATGCAGTACTTAAAAGACTTCAAATATAACTGGTGGTCGAAGTGGCCCAGTGGTCGAAATTCGACCGTAATTTTATTAAGGCTGCACGGATTGTATCCTAAGCAATGAAACATTAAAAAAGATAGAATGTGAGTTTGGATTGGCATTCACAGATATTGGCCACTACTCTTACATTTTTAGAATTTTTGAAAAGAGTTTTAATACGTGTGAGTCAAATACATATGCGTGTGTGTCAAATACATATGCGTGTGTGTCAAATACATGGTAGTGTGTGTAATCTTTGTTTTATTGATTTAATGTATTTTTATAATAATTTAAAAAATACATTAACATTCAGATAACCTTCTCTATATAAACTATAAGTGTGCGAAATTTCATACTCCTCCGTGCGCGCAATTTTGATAAAAAAGGGGTACAAAGTTTTTGCTTCACGTATTAATATATAAATATTATGTTACGGTAACTTCAAGGTATCTTTTAAACTTACAAAATGCATTTGACCAAATAATGCTGCGTTGTCTTTTGATTGTGAAAGGCTAGAATTAAGTACTTACAATGAGTGGTTTTGTAGTTCTTTATTCATTAATAATTATGTACATTTGTAATGTGGATCTTTTACTCCTCCTATGAGGAGGCTACAAAAAAAAATGCTCCACAATTTATTTACACAATATGGTATTTTATTAAACAGATTATGCTGTAGACGTTTTCAAATAGTAGAATCGAGGCTCTCGTAGATTTTCTTAGATATATTTTTTTCTGGAGATGGGCGCTAACGGCTGCAACACAGTTTTTAACTTGTAGGTACAACTTCTATAGTAGGTAGGTACTTACATTTTTACTCTACTGTGTTTTTGATTTAATAATGAATTTATTATTATTATTATTTCCTTTGTTTATTTTTTCACATATTAATTTACATTTTTAAATTTTTTCTAACAACAAGACAGACAAAACATTTAAAAATATAAAAAATAGGGGTCCACCGGCATCGGGACCATGGTCCAAGCTACCGGTGGTTAGGGCTCCAGAGACAGGACCCTCCTCACAATGCGTGCCGTATCGAGGAGAACTGCCTTCTGAATCAGGCATTATTATTATCATTATTATTGTTGAAAGTCCACCTAAATTCCACACGAATCTCCTCGCGTTTAATGTAATAAATTAAAAATGAAAATACTTTAAAAAAAAGACTTAGAAAGGACAATACCAGAAAAAGTACAAATGGCGGCCTTATCGCTAAAAAGCAATTTCTTCCAGGCAACCATGTGTTGAAATGGACAAAAAGCTAAGAAATGGGCGGTTAATGGTCTTTTCAGAAATATCAATTGACGTTTATTTACACACAATGAAAATAATACTTAATAGGTAATAGTTTAGAATACATTAGACTACTTAATACACTTAATTATACATTGTACTACTTCTTGTATCATCCTCTTCGTATCTTTTGGTATGTTGTACAATACAGTATATTTTCATTCCTTTCATTTCATAAATAATATTATCCTGACGTTTCGACACAAATGGACACAGGCTGAATGGAATGTTAGTCGTCTTATAATCAATTTGTCACAAACAAAAAAGTATATCTAAGTAAACAAAATACTAAATTTCATCAAAAATCTTTCGCTCTATATCGCAGTAAACTTACAGCATTTCAGGAGTTTTTCAAGCAGTCACAGTTAACTGTTACTATGACAAAATACTAAAGTGTGCAGAGATTAACTCTGTCTTAAATAATAACTTAAAAATAAGTTTATACCGCACATAGACAATGAAAATTTAAATTAATGTGTCATTTACTATTTAGGTGAAACAATACAAAAGTCACAAATCAACAATAGTTCACCGAAGTTGTTGACGTTAGTTCCATTCAATAATATCACAAATTCAATATCACATAAAAATAAGTAACATTAACTTAAGAGCGTTTACGCCGCACACTTTTAGTAATTAGAGATAGAAAATCAAATTATGCTCAACAAACTATTTGAATGAAGTAATTTAGCATTTTTACGTCACCTAATGAACACCTGACATGTTATGGTTTAGTTAAATATGGCGTTATAGTTAAAAGTGGCCGTAACGTCTTATTTAACTAAACCATAACATGTGAGGTGTTCATTAGGTGACGTAAAAATGCTAAATTACTTCATTCAAATAGTTTGTTGAGCATAATTTGATTTTCTATCTCTAATTACTAGATATGTTTTTTTTTCATTAGTGGCGCTAAAGTGCGGTGTAAACGTTCTTAACATCTTGAGAACACATTTTTTAAATTAAATGAAAACCTAAGTATAGTCGACCGTAAAATTGCTTTATCACTTTTGACAAAAACTTTCCGTATCAATAAAATTTCGCTAAGGGTCATTGTCAATAATGACAACGTGTCTGTCACTTGGTCTTTTAAACAAAAATAGAACTTGTTGTTTTATTATATGCAAACAAAATTCACTTCTAAGGTGGTAAAGCAATTTCATTGTCGACTATACATTAAACTTTAACTTAAAATCTTCAACGTCTACAGTAATGTTTTATTCATCTGTCTTTTGGTAATTTTACTATCTATTTAATTTATAATAATCCTAATTTACTATTTAAACGTAATAAAACATTAAACACACAAACAGTCACATTGATAGTCTTCATGATTTATTGAATAGCTTTGTTTCTATACTAGCTTTAATTAAAATTGTTTTTAAACGGCACTTGATTAGCATTAACTAATAGTTTTATTTGCTTTGAAATGTCCACTGAAGAATGTTTTGTTAATTCAATTAGTTTTGTTAAACTGTATTTTTTTCACTGCAGGCTTGTTATTACCAGAAAAAAACTACAGGTCGCTCGTCACGTGACCAATCACAAGAAAACACTGGCACAAAATATAAGTTCTCCTAATACTAAAAACCAGCGGCAAAAAAATAATATACGCGTTGCGTTTTCGAATTTAGAACGGGGCGCGACGGGAAAATGCCGTCGGCACGCGGCCGGCGGGAGAACGCTGCCGCCATTGCCCCTCCACCAATCACCGGGCAGAACACGCCCCGCTAAAACCGAGACGGCACGATGCGGGAAAACAGCGCGCCAGACAGAGACGGAGCGCGCGCGTGTGTTCGTGTCGTACGGGGGAAATATGATGCACCGCGCGCGTTGTTTTAGTATCGGTTTCTGTTCAATTTATTTATGTATTTTATTTTCGGGCTTTCCCTGCGGGTGGGTAAATATTGTACCCGGTTTGGTTGGTACGCCTGTTCTAAGTCCTGGCTACTTTATCCGTTTATCACTTGTCTAACATAGAAGTCGGTCGTCATAACAACAATGTGGACAGCGTGGTTATATTTCGACAGTTAGAGATAAGATTTCCTGTTCTTCATTGGTTGAGGGTTATGGGTGAAATGCGCTTCCGCCTTCGGCCTTATTCTATTCCTATCGGCCAAACGCGTTATTTAAATAATAAAGTTAATAATAAAAACTAGTTTTAATGAGAACGTAAACTTCAATCAACTTTGCGTTATGTAGGTATGGCTTAAAGAATTGCCGACTCGTCTATTATGCTAATATTATCACGTCAGCATTAGCCTGTCAGTCCATACTTTTCATTTGCCGCTTCAGTGAACTTAACGAAAAACTTAAAAATAAAATTGTAGTAAATGAGGAGTTAAATAAAAAAGTATTTTCTTAAAGTTATAAAGAAACTCACGAACTGCAATGTCCACAAAGGAATAGCGAAGGAGGTCTGTAATATTTACGTCAACAAAAGGAGTTTAGTTTCGTAGCTGTCTACGCGCGCAAACACGAACACGCGTCTGTGTGCGTAATTTTCACCAATGGGGGAAAGCGGGGGAAAAGCGCGGTCTCGCGGCGGCACAAAGTCATAATATTTAAAAATGGAATGCCTTTTCAACTTTTTCATTATTCGAATACACAGAAAGGCGCCAAACAAACGCTGCTGCACTTTTGTAATGAAAAACAAAGCCGCACTTTATTTTTTCCTAATTTTAATCTACATTGGAAACAAACTCTGTGGCCTAGTAGTTAGACCGAAATTCTTGAATACTCAGGTTCGGTTTCCAGTGGATCTACACAGCTACCTATGTAATCGGTTTGGTTGATGTAGAGTTTGTTTTTAGTCAGTCTGGCCAACTATTTTGTTTCAGCCGGATGCTACAATCTTAGAGATAAGATAACTAATATGTTAAAGTCCAAACGCTTTTCCTTTGTAAAAAAAATAGAATGTCACTTTTGACACCTATTGAAAACAAAAAAACAACACTATGAATATATTAGTCATATGACTTGAAACATTTTTTGTTTTATTCTCTTGTTATTTTAAACTGGCGCGTCAAAAATAGGTATAGTAATAAAACTAAACCTAACCTAATTCATAGTTTAATTCAATAAAACTTCATTATAAATAATATCAAAAATAGGTATACACAAATTAATATTCCCCTTGGTTATTATAATAGATGCAAAATAATTATACAGTCATAGTTGTTTATTTATGAATTCATAGCTTAAGGCACGAAGGGTACATATCATTAAAAAGTAAATGCATTATTTTGTTTTTAGTAAGTTTAACGTTCAAACGGGTTACCATTAAACGCATATCGGAAGATAATGCTTGCTTGTAACGGTAAAGAAAATGGTGGGCATTTGTCTAGCCTTAGGTATTATAATGATATTAATGATTAGGTATAGTTATAAATAATTTTACGCAAATTTTGTTGCGAACAAATTACAATATGAAATAAGACAAAAAGTTGAAAAATTCCACGAGCGGGGATTCGAACCCGCACCCAAGCGTGGCTAGAGCCACGATAGCATAGTTGGTAGTGCCCCTGACCCGGCATGTCGTAGTACTGTGAATGGAGCTTAATAAGCTTTCTGCAATATTATAACCCGATTATATAAATATAAAAAACTATTTAAAATGTCTATACCTAGATATTCGTAAAACAATTGATGGAATGTTAACCCTTTTTTTAGTAAATAGAACCGAATGGGTTAACCCTATTGTTTGGCGACCGACGCGCAAAATAGCGTAAGTCGATACCGCACAAAAAGCGCGGTTTTGCGGAAGACACCGCGCGGCAAGGCGGCTGCGACCCCGTCTAATCTGTAACCTATCGGTGGAGAGACGCGCTCTTTTTTAATTCCGTTTTGTGTCATAATTTACGAGATACAGCGTTTGAACACTTTTTGCTTTATATACGTCAAAGATTTTTTTGTTAAAATAAAAGAGTATTTTTAGAAACAATGCAAATGTCATGTTTAGTGTTCAATAGTTTGAATGAATATGTGAATAGTTGGCGTTAACATTATTAATTAAGCAAGCAAACAAGCAAACAGCCTATAATTGACCCACTGCTGGGCAAAGGCCTCCATCATTGAAATCAAGTCATCGCTACAATTGATGGGTAATGGCTTAATCACCATGCTTACCAAGTGCCTGTTGGTGATCACAAACCCGGGCTATGCATCGAAAAATCCGAAATACATTTTGCCCGACCTGGAATTGAACCCGGGACCTTCGGGTATCAGGCCGAGCGCTCTGCCACTTGGCCATCGAGGCGTTATTAAACAGCGTGAAATTCTACAAAAAAACTTTTGAAATTCTATAAAACATTCACAGCAATGTGACCGAGTAGCAAAGCGGAGTGGAGGTCCTGAGTTCAATTACCTACCTGCATATCTCGGGTTTATTATCATCAACCCGCATTTGGAAATTGGATTATTAAGCCATAATGAACCAATAATTGCAGCAATGAACTTGATTTCAATGATGAAAGGCTGAACAATACAGTAGGACAGTAAGGCTACTTACTATTATAAGGGAATCTAGTATACCTAGCAATAATAGTTACACTGTTGGTCGCTAATAACAAAAATATGTACATTTTGAGGACTACAGACTACAGACAGATCGAAATTTATATTCTTAAAGCTCAATATCAACGATCAATCTGTGTAAGATTGATCGATGATATTGTGTATTTCAAAAACACGACTTAAAATAGTTTGGACCACTTCGATCCATCGGCATGCACAAAGCATTCGTTACTTAACCGGCGATGTTGTGAGTGGCCACCGATGCGTGTAAGGTGCGGCAGCTGCGACCAACGCCGGATCGAAGGGCTCGCTGATTTATGATATTATTTTGCGAACTGCAACATATTATGTGCAGGGTAATTTGGTAGCAGACATATTTGTTGCATGCCGAAATTGCTTTGCCTAATGAAGTTGGTGTTTGTTTGTGACATGTCTGTTTAGGTGCAGGTTTTGTGCTAAATATATCATATACTTTTGTTGTTGTGTTCAAAACCTTAATGTCAAAGTAAAAGTAACTCAATTTTAAGGAAGTCAATCATCTAAACATTTTTTACCTCTTACCCATTCAGGATGTCTATTTTTTAGCTGTGGAGAAGAATGGGCACAAGGAACTGCACAGGTTTTAATTGAAGTAATACTTTATTAACATAAAATAAGTTAAAGGGAACGTGTTATGTTTTTTCATAATTAATCACAATCATTTACACTCGTAATAAATAAGTCATTTTATCTTTATTTTCCCCCTTTAAACTACATGAGCTACGCATGCCTGGTCAATAAATAGAGCAGTCGTTAATGACTATGACAGACTAGTGAATAAACGAAGCAGTGACCTGTTTCTATCTAAATCATCATCATCATATTAAGCCTATATCGCTCTACTGCTAGAAGCCTTTCCTAATAAAATGAGTCCGATCTTCACTAAGTTCATAATACAAAAAGCTATATTTATAAAAACACCCATTAGAGGCTTACATCAAACTCCAATCGTTTTCTTTGCACAACGACAACAACAGGGCGTATTTATACGCAATGTTACAAAACGCGCTCCAAGAACAATCCCTTACAAATACGAAACTACAAAATGACTTCATCGATGCGTAAATTAAGGATACGACGCCATTCAGTAGAGGTACGAGTGCGAGTAAAAAAAACACCAAAGAAAATACTTTAGCCCCATATCTAGATGTCCCGCTGCGGTCTCCGCATTGTTCTTAGACAAACACTTTCATTGTGCACGAAAAAGTTCCATTATATTTATTTTTTAGTAAATCAGCCTCGATTTCTATAGTACATTTCACGCTTGAATTATTTCGTATCGAACATTTTAAATTAGTGTTCGCGCTTTGCACAACCTCAGTGTAAAACAACCTTTTCCCCCAAAAGTTACGTCGATGATATAACGGCATAAGTAAGCGATTACAGTTGTAGGTCGGCAAAAAAAAATTGACGACTCAATCAAATCGGACTAACTAGCCGCGTCGAAAACCATGACATGGTATCGCGAAATCTCACAATAAGTAAGAGCGACCGTGAAATTAGGCCTGTATAAATTAGGGCTAACTCATTCTTCGGCTGAGCGGCGGCGTGACGAACGCCGCGTGTCCACCATTGTTGGCGTTGTGTGCGAACGCGTTTTGTTGATTTTGAGACTTACGGCGTTATGCTGGCCGACGGCCGATTATGATGCAACTTAATTGCGGGTGACATTGGTTCTATTTGGGAAAATATTTGTTCGTGACTTGTGAATGATTTGTCACTTGTTTGTAACAAATCTTTGGTTATCAATATAACAAAGACATACTTTTCGTTAGAATGATTTGAATTTTCTTTATCAAATTGCTATGTTAGATTAATGTTATTTTATAGCTTATTAACTAAGTATGTTAATCCTGATTAAAATTACCTGTAATCGTTTAAATACACACTTAAGCAGTAACATTGATAGTAATTGTTGAATGAAATAAGTCTTAACATGGACATTATTCATACTATATGTTATTCATTAAATCTCTACCGATTACTACCACTAGCGCCACTTCAAAAAGACTATTTCATTCACATTGTGGTTATTTATTTACAAATAAAATAACTAGTAATATCAACTTCATACAATTAGTGCCTGAATAAAAAGTAGTTACAGCCACATAAAGCTTTAGATCCCTTCTTATCCGACATATCTTTTACGCCCTGAGTTTAGTATACCTAAAGTCGTGAACATAAACATTGGGCAGTAGCGGCCGTAAATGTTGATCCGCACTTTACGAGCGACTGTTCAGCGGAACGGCCACATCCAGTGCAGCCATTGAGCACTTATTATCGTAAATTATTGAAAACAATGGATTTTGCAGTTACTCCATTTTTTGTTTCGGCGTAGGTATTTATTGATGTTTCGAAAGCAATTTACATTTATGTGTGTATTTTGTGTAATGATTTAAGTTTGTTACTGTTTTCTTTTTAATTATAAATAAAGCTACTTTTTTGTTTATAAAAAAAATGTAAGATAATAATAAAATAAATAAGATTGTAACAAACATTTATGTTTTATTTAATTGATTGAATTTGCATAAACGCCTACCTAAAAATATAACTATTTGTAATGACATACATTTTATTTCTTCTAAGCTTTTTCAAAAATGATAAAAAAACATTTTACTTAAAAAAAGAGCACAAAAGTTTTAATTTAAACAAATCTCACTTTAAAAAAATTCAAATGAGCCATCATCAAAAGTCACAAAACACTAAAAAACACACATAAAACCAAAAAAATGTCACAGATTACCCCCCAAAAATCACTTTCTCCGATCGCGCGGCGTATCATCTTTTATTACAATAAAACGCTACAGATGCGGTGTCAGTGTGGGCGCGGGGTGATTGTGTGCGTGCGCCAGTGTGCGTTCCACCCTGGGGCTGTCTGCTCCACCAAGCCCCGCCCATTCGGATGCTCACACGGCTGACTTGAAATCAGATGGTCGGGCAGTCGCAAGCGAGCCGTGACGTGAACGGTTCGCTACCTTACGCCACTCAATACTTAGCCCATCCGATCATTACGCGGTACACTGCTCGGAACCGTTTAGAAACTTGACAAATTAAAGTATTTTAGGCTCGTACGCGTCGTTGGTCAACTGTGAACGTATGTTGGAGTGTTTAGTTTTTTTTTATTTATCTGTATGCTTGGTGATACGGAACGCTGTTTAGTGATTTGTGAACGACTCTACGGGTTTTAGGTATGTTGTGTTTTTTTTTGTTTATGACGGTCTTAAATGGTTTAGGAATTATTGAAAGGAGTTATACTTAAGAAGTGTCAAGTGACTTATAGTAGTTGTGGTATCATTATTGACTAATCAGTCTAATAGTTAGGTGGAACAGCAATCGTAGTAGGAAGCTACGGCTGGCTACGCTTCGTAGGCCTACCTACGCTACGAAAGCGCGATAGAAGATATTTCTGTATCTACGTTAACAATAAACAATAGTGTCCGGTCATAGTAAATGGAAATATAATGTATACATTTTACATTTTATAGTTTTAATAATAATACTTAAGAGATATTTATGAAAATTTATTCTTACATCTCAACTTTAGCTTTCCATTAAAATAGGTATGTTTAGATAGGTTATGTAAAAAAATAAATATAATTTTATACCATTACAAAAAAAATAAGACAAACTTTATTATCATAGGTACATTACAATTAATTTATTTTATTTATATACAGAATTTTAATAAGTTATTTTCATAAAATATTAATAACATATATATACTTACTTTCAAATCTTTATATCAATAATAAAGGAATTCGTAAATTATCTGCAACCACATAAAGTGACTTTATGTTTGTATAAATTAATAGTAAATTACCAGTGTATAAAGAAAGCAATATTATATTTAATTATTTACAAAATAAACCATCAATTATTGTTAATCATTTATAAAAAAAATAACAATATAAGAGCGGGCAGCGGTCATTGCAAAAAAAAATATTTACAAATTATTTAACACAAAAAAAATTTTTTTGAGAAAAAGAACTTTTTTTATATGGGTCGAACCAACTCGCTTGCCTCGACCCTAAACCAAAAGGTCTCCCTATGTCAGTAACTTGATATTTTTGTTAGGCACAAGTATTTTTTTAAAATTGTAATCGAATCATTACCTACATTTAATATCCATTGTGGGAGATAATTTGTAATAGTAAACATTTGGCCGCATTGTTGATTTTTTTGCATGTAACTTAATACATGAATTTCACTTGTATTTTCTAAACAAGATGCGTTATAATTTTGGGTAGCGGAGTTGAATGTTTTAAGTAACTTGTAGAGTTGCTAGAAAAAATGTATTATTGTGCCAACGACCTTTTAAGTAAAAACTAGGTACTTTTATTTTTTCTCATTCTCCTTCGTTTAATATGATAAGTTAGTAATAAGACAGACAGACATCTAAAAAAAATAGACGTCTGCTAAGTATGACACGATATCGATACAATTTCATCAAGGGAAAAGTTTGTTATAATACTGATGATCATAAGGTTTATTAAACTAATCTTATCCTTTTTTTGATCTCCTTCATAAATATTTTTAAAATTATAAACATCAAATACTCGAACCAATTAATTAAAAAAATATTATTATCCTCAAAATAGTGTAATTATAATTTGGCAAAAATACGGTATTAAAATTTTACTGATAGTTTTTTTTTCTGTTTATTATTATGCCATACGTATGGCAATATAACAATGGTCAGACAAACAGTCAAAATACATTAAAATCACCGTGCGTAACCATTTAAATAGTATCTTTCATCTTGCCGAAAGAAAGAACGCAGCTCCCATTGTCACAAAACGGCGTAAGTTGAAATTCGTAATTTTGTTAAATGGAGATGTCGAGTACTATTGTTGAGGTAATTCCTGCGGTAAGCGATACTACTGTACAATGGGCGACGTTGATGTGGGACAGGCAATTTTGAAGGAGACCTACCTACAGTTCAGTTGATACTTTTTGGGTACCTACGATTACCGCATAAATTCGGGATCGAAAAATTATCTGTATCTTTTTTTATTTTTTTCTGATAGTTTTTTTTTTGGATTTCAGTAAAATTTAATAAAAAAGTTAATATAATTAAAAAATATACTACCTTGATGAATATCATTAACATGTGCGTTATAAAAAACACATTTACTTTAATAAACGGTTTCATTTTTATATAAAGTATTTTGTAACTTTTCTCTACGATATTCACAGGCCAGTTAATATGAGCGGTTATCGCTAACTTAACTTAAGTAATTTCACAAGTCGTCGTTATAATGTTTGTCGTGTCGTATTTAATGAATATGTTATTATAAAGTAAAAACATCTCATTGCTTAGGCCTGTAAATGAATAAGATGGGTCATATAAATATATGCACAAAACGAAGCATAGTCTTTAAATATTTCTTTTAGTTTTGTACCACTTGTATTATAAAAAATACTTTCAAAAATTATATCAAAGTAAAATTAACTTAAAAATTAAACATGCCGCTACATCAAAGCAACATTCAGTTACACAAACCCAACAAACAGCGCCAAAGAAAAATCAATAAATCGATAAGTGTTTGTACCAAAGTTGCCGACAAAGTGTTGCAAAAGTTGCTCCATTGAAATGCAACATGCGTCTATTATTTATACTTGAAAGCGGTCTCTTGGAGTGTTGACATCCTTATTATGTAACAACTCCCGGGGGAGTCTCGCTCTCACTTTGTCAATTTTTTCTCTAGTATTAATGACACATTTTTTTGACAAAGAAAGACATAACCATTGACAATAGCGCGCGAGTTCTCACATGCTGTCATTACACGGTGCTAAATGTGATTTTGCCACTATAGACACGTTGGCACCCTTGCTGTTAGAATGGTTAAAGTCGATAAATGATTTTTTTTGCTCAAACACATTTTTTTGCTTTGTCTTAAAAGTATTTTTTACTATGTTTTACTTTCCGCTTTCGTCGTATGTTACTTTTTCCATTTTTTTATGATATTGATTTTATTTCTTTCACAAAACATTCTTTAAATTCATTGTAGGTATCATGTTGGTATATATATAATTTATTACTAATCCAAGATATTACATGAACCAAAGTTGAGTAAAGTGCCTTAAAAATAAAACATCAAGTGAAAATTTTGGTAACTACATCTACTTCTTTATTTAATCAATTTAAAACACAATACATCTTAAAAATTATACGCATTAAATCTTCTTATGTGAACTAATGCCGACTTCCAGTGTTACGATACCTAAGTATTATAATAAGAATAATATTTTAATAATATAATCTCTGACAGGCTCAAAATAACACCTCTTTGGTCTCAAAAGCTTCACCCTTCCGCAGATGAGGCTTAATAAGGATTAAGATAGAACCTCTTGTGAAGTAAAAAGCTTTCGATGTATCATAAGGTATAATTTTTTACTTTTTTGTTTGTGGCCTGTACTCTTACGATAGGTTGATAAAACAATAAAATGGTTTTAATGAGTTAAAAAGGTTTAAATATTTATAAGGCTTCAAGTACTACGGGTGAAGAAGAAGGGTGATTTCAATAAAATGTCTTACATACGAGAACTTAATGATTTTAAAAATTTAGCATATATATTTTTTTTAATTATAAAAAGGAAAAAGTCTTAGAATTAAAAAGAATATTTCACAGTTCTCAACGGCTGAGAAACTTTTGGAACATAACAATAGTATCTACTAACTTTGTTAGTGACTAGGATCAAGTTGGCTGTCTTCCTACACGCTACCAAGCAAACCAAGTACACTATTACTTACCTGGGAACTTACTGGGAACAGATCCCGGACCTCTGAGTCTGAGGTAACAGTTATATTGTAACCAGTAGACAGCCAGAAGTGGAAATGTAGTTTAGTCGGCATGTTTATATACACAAAAAATCCTAAAGGTATTTTAAACTATGTATATTATGTTATGACAATAGTTACAGATAGCTTTTTAATTAACAAAAACAAATGCAATGCAAAAAAATATATGGATGAGAGTTTTTTCACGAAAATACAATACGATTTTAATTTTTAAAAAAGCAATTTATCATAGACACAGTGTTGTCCAACCTTTTTGTAATTGTTCCATTTTCAAAAAAGTTAGAAGCTACTCTGCTCTGTGTGCTACTACATTCTCCTTGTACGGTTTTTTGTTTTCTTTTTTTATTGTGTTGCGGGCGGTCATAGCTTCGAGTGTAGGTGAAGATGCCGTGTTCCTCGCGTCACAATTGCGCCGGATTGATTTATCGTGCCGACATAGCATGCGTGCCGTAACCTACCGGTTGCCGAATCACCGCCGCTGTACCGATAGCACACGAATTAGTATCGTTGATGCATGTAACTTATTCTATTATTTTTATTACTACTACTACTATATTAGAGCAAAAAACCAATTAAGGCTTTTGTTGGGTGAGAAACGTAAGACAGTGGGTGAAGTGATTTGTCTACATTAAAATAGTAATTGCGAAATATAACTACCATAAGATGGCTGGCAAGAGCTGGATGAGAATGAGAGTAGCCGCGGATCGTGCTCAGTGGAGTGTACGCGGAGAGGCCTATGTCCAGCAGTAGACTAATATAGGCTTATGATGATAATGATGATGATTAAAAGCAATCTATACTAATAATATTATAAAAAGAAACCTTTGTTGTATGTATGTATGTATGTTTACAACGAATAAACTCAAAAACTACTGGACCGATTTAAAAAATTCTTCACCATTAGAATGCTACATTAGCGCTGAGTAACATAGGCTATAAAAAAATGTCCACCCGTGCGAAGCCGGGGCGGGCTGCTAGTAAAATATAAACCTGTACAATATTATCTTATTTACAAGTAAAAGTATATAAAGTAATAAAAGATGTAACAGTGTGCCAATAAATTATTATTTCATTTCATTTCATTTAATAGTATATAAGTAAAGTATATAAATGAAGTTTGCTTAATTTTCTACGAAGTTCTCGCTATTTATTATTTAAATACATTAATTGAATTTATAACAATGCAAAGATACTACTAGAACCGAAACGTTTACTAAAACAAATTCTAAAATTCGATTAGGTGGAAAATCAGGACGGCTCTGCCGACCGTACCCGTCAGTTTTAAATCAATGTAACAAATCGCCGGCAGAGGCTTTGTGCTGACCATACAAACGGACGCCAATGCACCGAGAGATAGTAATTTATTTCTATTCTGACACTACTGAAATGTATAGACCACTGTATAAAGCCTGCGGCCTGTTCGACGGGATTATGGTATTCACGTGAATGTTTTTATAAACATCGCAATCTTTTGTCTATGGTCGTGCGGTAAAAAGTTTGTCTTTGAATTCGTCGATATCGATTTTTAAACTTTTGCGACGGGCCGAGTTGAGTTTATGGTAGCGTTGATCGCTCGATCGAGTTCGGAAATATTGCTCATTGGTCTTCGTTGTCACTACTTAATTGAATGGCAATCTAAAAGAAAAATGCATTAATTTGTTGTTGTTTTATAAGAAAACAACACTATCGTATGTATTTTTTTATTAGTGCTTGGCTTCAGACAAATATACGATAAAGCCGAAGGCGGAAGTGTACTTACTTCATCCGTATCCATTTACCGGCTAACTGAAATCTCTATCTATCGGTCTATTTATCACATTATTGCATGCAACTATTCACCTACAGACTTCTAAATCGATGTAATACCAAAATATCAGAATTTTGACTTACACCAGTCTTATCACAAACGCAACAAAAACAAAAGAAAGTTGCCTGTCGGGTCGTGTAGAGATTGTCATTTCCAAATTCCCACTTCAAAGATTACGTTCGCAAAGGAAAACAGGAACGGATTTTACAAATTAACGTACACGATGCGATGACACTTCACAATCCAAAGAGCCACTAAAGCATTAACTCTAAAACTTTGTAGACATGTAATTTTAATTATGTGGCTTTAGAGTGCAGCCTGTTTAAAAAAACGAGTGTACATATTTTTTTCAAACGCAGTGAAAAGGAAGAGCTTTTGCTTTGACTTTTGAAACTTACGTGAGGGCACTCCGCAGAATAGGCGCGCTCCTTGCAGAATGTTTTTGTGAACACAACGTGCGTACGTTTAATACTTTGATGATACGAGGCTCGCTTTAACGTGCCCCTGGTGCTCTGTGAATGCGAAAGGGAAACAGCGTGACGCGAAATAAAAGGTAATCAGATACAGAGGCAGCATTTTGAAGAATGATTAGGCATGTCGTCATCCGAATTGTATTTGAAATTGGAATTAAAATTAAGATTTTTTGTTTAAAACTTTTTTTACAAAGTAATTTTTAAATTTAAAAAATAAAATGTTTTACTTAGTTTTTAAACGATTCGAAAACAATGCGTTCTAGACCTTGTATCGAGAAGATTCCGCAATAAGAAACCATGAAGAAATACTAGAAAGTTTTCCTAGTTAGGGAATAAACTAGGAATCTGAAATTATTTAGGTACTACGTTCTTTGTTCACTCTATTTTATAAAATGTTTTTCATTTAAATTTAAAAACGCCAAAAGCGAATGTACCTCCCAAAGCTCTTGTGATTTGAATAGCCACAAAAGAACAAACTTCACGTGTTCCACAATTAAAAACAGCACATCGATAAACCGCTTAAACAAGATCCCTTCAGCTAACGTGCTCTAAAGAAAAGAAAAAAACAAATGACAGAATCCATTCGTTCCACTAAAGACCGAAACATTACCGCCACCTGCGCCCAGAGACAAATCAAAGCGGGGCTAATGAGGTGAACGCGGGCGGAACCCACCAGACATCCGATCTTGGCTCTATGGTAATGGGCGGGCGTTTAATGCTGGCTGTTTTAAAGTTTTTGTTTATTGCTAAACATAAGTTTAAAAACATTGTTTGTGAAAGCTTCAGATTTTAAAAAGAATTTGGTGACGGAGAAGAAAAGCGCTCGGGACAATATCCAACCTACGTACTGGATTCAATTCCCAGGTCGGGTATAATGTGTTTCGGATTTTTCGATCCATTGTAGCCATGACTTGATTTAATTGAAATAACGTTGGACAGTATATAGGCTAATTAGATATGTTATTGTCTCGGCACTTATTCGGAAAATCTAGATTAAAAAGTGATAAAAAATGAGCTTTGGACATTTTAGGTCGAGTGTTGTAAAACCAGCACATTAAAAAACGCTATAAAACTCTTTTTTTTTAAATTTACAAGTAAAGACAACACATCATGTCTATTACATAAAGCTCGATATATTTTAATTCGGTCACCAATCCGGCGAACCGGCACAATAAAAGTTTCTTAACATGCACGATCACAACTCGAACAGTAAAGCTGCGGCATCAAGCATCTAAACCGAGTTATAACTCATAAATGTATAACTCATAAACGAGTATATAAAATAACGACGGCAAAGGCATTCAACGCCGAAAGACTTAAAAACAAAAAAGGTTGCGCATTAAATTCTTAATGCCGCTAACATTCTTGGAGTTCAAGAGTTCGCTCTAAGTTATCGGCAAGCAAGCCAACATTATCTCGCCGTACGGCAGCCGAACTAGAATTTAAAATGGCTCCGACTTTATACCCGTTTAGAGTGCTTTGCATGCAGTCTCAGATGGATCCTTTGACGCACAGACGGCCACTTACTACACCGAAAAAATTAGTTTTTTTTTCTAACGTTACCAACATTTAGGTACTTTTCCCAGCGAACTGTTATTTTGCTCGTTTCCTTCCTCGAAAAGAGTATTTTTTCATGTCTGTAAAGTTGGAAAAGAGATTTCGGCGCCATGCCACTAATGTAACTCTCTAGTTCATTTGCATTTTAAAAATCGAATGAATCTGAGCGCCGTTTGGGTAAAAGACAAAGTGTATCTTTTGTTTTTGGAACTATGCGGTATGATTTTGTTTTCAACATTTATGAAGACTTCTTGGCGGGAAAGTGAAGAGTCATATCTGCGGTTTTGTTTTATTTTCTAAAATTTGTGATATGTCGAATATTAATGTGAAATAATGGTGGATTATTTACCGTTAAGTGTTCGTGAGTGTGCATGAGTGTTGGCAAATGAAACAAAACAGTGCAACGTCACTTTTCAAATTCTCTCAAGAAGTCCGCGTGAGGACTTAGTAAAATCCCACATCTTTACTGAGACACTCGAGGGGTTATCATTTCTTACTTCCCATTTCTATTATCATTCATCATCATCATACAGGAAAGCAATTTTGTTTATTTATGTACTACTTGTGAGAAAAAATATTTCATTGGCTAAATACTAGTGCAAAGCCATAAAAAAAAAACATTTATGTAATGTTTTTGTTTTTTTTTTTTTTTTTTATATTAGAAGGAGGCAAACGAGCAGGCGGGTCACCTGATGGAAAGCAATCAACGCCGCCCATGGACACCCGCAAAACCAGAGGAATCACAGATGCGTTGCCGGCCTTTAAGGAAGGAATAGGCTCGTTTCTTGAAGATTCTAGATTTTATTTTAATGGATGATTCAAATATTTCGAATGCTCGACATAAAACCTTTTTCAAATTCTTTTTTAATAACATACAATGTTGCAATTATTTACTACAAGATCAAGACACGGCAGTAGGAACATAAAATTACCTGATTATGATGAAGATGAATCGTAGTGATTTTGAAGAAAATGAAGAGCTAAGGTTTACTGGTTAGCTCTTAGTACTTATTTTGGAGAGCAAAACTATGTACAATGTAGGTATGACTTCTGACCATAAACCAACTTTTTTTTTAATTTGTGATATTTCCGGTTACTACATCTATGCTTCATCATTTGACACAAAGGTTTTGTTAAAATTACAACTGGCTGGTTCCATTTTCAATTTTCTCACACTCGATACTTGTTCGTCTCAACGTGTACACAGACAGCTAATTATTGTAATTAGAAACAAGTTTTTGTGCGCAACCCGATACGTCGGTAGTCTTGGAGCCGCCGATCTATCCGTCTGATAAGCAGACTGATTGGCTGTGATGTATATTTGTTATAGTACAGTCCGAACGCCATTCGTGGTGGCCCGCACCATAAGAAATCTTAGTGTATCAGTGATATGATCAATATTTTGTTATCTCTATTTTTCTATCGATGGTAGGAAATGTATGTTCTACTGCCTGTTTAGGAGATGGTGTTTCAGATTGGGGAAAGTGCTCTCTCTTTTGTTCGATTTTCTTTTGTTTTTGACTGCGCTTAGTGAAATTGGCAAATTGTAAAAAAATATATATATTGTTGTTTTTTAACAACAGAAACTTTGAAGAGAAATTGACAGATTCTTTCTACCTACTGTTTTCAAATTTATAAAAAAAACACGAAAACAATCGTTTCATCGTCTCTACTTAACAGTACCTATAGTTTCATATACGAGTACCTCTTCAAAATCATCAAAAAAGGACTCATTAAATTACTTTCATTAAAAAAAATCTAACGAATACTTTGTAAATACTACGCAACCGTTAGTATAGCTAGTACAGTCAACAGCAAAAGTAGATGATGTTTACTAGATTTCAAAATTAAGTTTCGATAGTGTAAGTCGGTATTTTCTATATAACTACAGTCAAAGTCTGCAGGTACTAGTAGACACTCGAAGGTTTTTCGATATGCGTTTAAAAAGTTTTGATTTTCATACTGATTTCATATTTTGAAACTTGACCAATCATCAGTTACCTTTGCTGTTGACTGTACCTATTAGACTTCCACAATGTTATACACCAAAGAGCTCTTACACAAAAATAATTACATTATAAGTAAAGTGCCTACGCGCAGCCACCATTAGTGTCCAAACTCATGTTGCCACTCGAACCACTCGCTTTGACACACATTTAGGGTCCCATTGTACCCCGGGGAAGCCGAGCTACCTTCCAGGGGCAATATCAAAGTGGAGTCGTTCGATTGGACCTTGAAAACATCAAAAAGCTATGGAGTAGGTACGTCACTTTTGATGCGATGCCTTTGGACTCGATTATGTTATGATGTCAGCTTTATGTTGTCTCGGGGGGTTTTAATGGGATTTTGTTATGCTCACTAAAGTATGATGTTGACATGTTTAATAGTAAATGTATGTTGTATCGTAGTGACATCAGTTTTCGTCGCCACAAAATTATATAGAATTTCATTGAAAGTAGATGTCAACTAGGAAGTAGGTGGTCTATGCTAAATTGTTGCTAAAGTAAAAAATTTGTTGTTGACCCCCTATTTTCAAGGGTACGTATCATAATGTATAAAATTAAAATATAAAAATTTACAATGCATAAGTTCAAAATACCTAAAATCAAAAAATATAATGGTTAGAACAACTAATAACCAAAATCCATGTAGTTCATAATCCATAATCGTCCAAATACATACAATCAAAATGTATAAGTTTACAATGTATAAGTTCAAAATAAGTAAGTTGAGAAAATAATTGAGGATACTAGCTAGTATTGCTAGAAATTAATAGGTAAAATAAATATATACCTAGGTATATATTGTGATAGTTATGAATTTCAAACTTAGACTAGTTGATTATTATGTATTCTAAGTAGTATATATTTTAATTATTATAGATTTTTAAATTTTATGTATTGTCAGTTTATGCATTTAAAACTTATGCCATTCAAGTTCATGTATTTTGAAATATTATATTTTTTGATTTTAGGTATTTTGAACTTATGCATTGTAAACTTATATATTTTAATTTTATACATTATGATAGTTACCCATTTTCAATGATTAAAGGAAAAAAAGTGTCAATAACTGGTTCCTGTCGAAGACTGGTGCCACTCTCCTAGTAGTGCTTTTCTTCTAATCACGATGTCAATCATAGGGTTAATAAGGTGTCACAGTTGTCCAAACCATAGACTGTCCTATTGATATTATAAACGGGAAAGTTTGTTTGGATGTTTGTTACTCTTTCACGTAAAAACTACTGAATGGATTTGGATGAAATTCGGCATACATATAGTTTACTAGCTGTGCTCGCGACTTCGTCCGCGTGGAATAGTGACTTTCGGCAGCATTTTTAATTTTTTAGGCTCTTTTCCCGTTTTTGCAACATTTTTCACTGATGCTTCGCTCCTATTGGTCGCAGCGTGATGTTATATAGCCTAAAGCCTTCCTCGATAAATGGACTATCCAACACAAAAAGAATTATTCAATTCGAACCAGTAGTTCCTGAGATTAGCGCGTTCAAACAAACAAACAAACAAACAAACAAACAAACAAACTCTTCAGCTTTATAATATTAGTATAGATAACCGCGAATAACACATAGGATACTTTTTATCCCGATATTACTACGGGAACGGGAACCACGTGGGTGAAACCGGGAACCACTCGGGTGAAACCGCGAGAGGCCACTAGTGTACAATATTGGTCTAAACTTTATTGTCACTTCCACAGTCACGTCTGATAGTAACTAGGAAAAAGTTTTGGTTGCTTATAAAGTAACCGAAAATCCGAGGAGCTCGATGGCGCAATGGTTAACGCGCCCTGTCTGCAAGTACCTACTGTGGTTAAGCAACTTTCGCAAAGGTGGGTCATCGGATGGGTGACTAAAAATTTATAATCTCGAGCTTCTCCGTGTTTCGAAAGGCACGTAAAGCCGTTGGTCCCGGCTGCATTAGCAGTCGTTAACAACCACCAACCCGCACTGGGCCCGCGTGGTGGTGTGGTTTATGGCCCGTTCTCCCTATCCATCCCTAGGGAAGGCTCGTGCCCCAGCAGTGGGGACATAAAATGAGCTGATGATGATGATGATGAACCGATAATCATAAAATAGCTTTTTATGTCATCTAACCACTGATGAAATGACAATGTTCTTTCACGACAAAGCTCTAGCATTATTGTAGATAGTATTTTTTCTTCTAAATAGCACGGTAAGTTACTTCACTCCACTTAATGAAAATGATATCTAAACGACGTTTTACCACCAAATGGAATTACCAAGTTGAATATGGTCTCTCCGCTGGGAATCGAACTTGTGACCTGTGGGTCTGAAACCGGTGGTAAAAAAACAATTGGTGTCTACTAGCACAAATCTCGAAGGCATGACCGCATCTTGACTAATTAGATGTAGAGTGCGACATTTTTTCACTATTCGATCGAGTTAGTAACTGCAATTTGTATGAGATTGAACCAGCGCCATCTTGTGACGGCTCTGTAGAACTAACTTGTCACTAGGAGACAAACAAACTGAAAACTCTCGTAGAAAGACATCAACGCGTCACTTTAGAAATGTGTCCCTTGTCTTCTCCACAGCTAAAAAATAGACTTCCTGAATGGTTAGTAGGTAAAAAAATGTTTAGACGATTCAAAATAATTTCTCTTAAGTTTGTTTGAATAAAAATTTTTGACACTGACTTTTTAATTAAATAAACTAAATAAATAATAAATAAATAAACTTTCCTACACTCACACCAATTATCTAGTCCAAGAGAAGCTCCGTTATGAAACTCGTTAAATGGTTACTAGACAACATACAAAAAAAAACATACTTAAAATACTTAAATACATACTTATTATACATAGAAAACATCCAGACCCGAGACAATTTATAAAAACAATAATTTCTAAATTGACCCGATCGGGGATCGAACCCGGGACCTCAGAGATGGTGACACCATGAAAACCGGTGTACAAACAACTCGACCAAGGAGGTCGTCAATTATTAAAACCTTACACAAATAATGAATACCAAGAGCTGTTCGGCACACGGTATGAATGGCTCACCATTCCACCATAAGTACCATAGGTACTCATACCTACAAGGAATCTTTTTGAATTGGTCGGTTTGAAATACTATATTTTTTTTAAAATGTAATCTGTTTTAATAGTTCGTGTAGTAAAAACAACGATTTTTTATCAAGAAATTGTCTTTTAGTCAAGGTCTCTATATTTCAATAAAGTCTCTACAGTGTGTGGGTAGCTTTATTTTGACATAAGCGCAATGGTTAAATTGACTAAATCAGACCACAGTAGAATTGTAAAAAGCTAGAATTTTTGGTGTTAAACATTTCAGAGAATCATTACCTACACGTCTATAACTTAAGTCGAAATTTTAGGGGTTAAGCATCTCATTAACTAAATAATAATGCTGTACTGCACGATACACGATCATACAACTCACTTGTACCAAAAAGAAATCAAACAAAAACGTCCGACACGACTACCGTTTGCCCCGGCCCGATGGGTGGCTCTAATCTGACCCATCTCACTTCATTACTACCATATCGCCGCGATCATTATCGGCAATCACGATTACACCGCTATTTGTACTATGCAACAAAAGATGGCGGTTTCCAACTAACATAATTCAGCAGCATCATCTACCAATTAGCATTGGGCATCCCGCTTGTTTGTACCACGTTAGAGCGAGACGTGCCTGATTGTAATTGATGATGCGATTGTCTACGGTATCGGGGTCAATAAGTTTCTTTAAACGTGACGTTTTTTTGTTCGCAGGTCACGACACGACACGGCAGGACACGACGCGGCGAAACGATGCGCTTTCCGCCGACTTTTCTAGTCTAAGCGTTTTTTTTTTCTTTTTACAAAAAGTGTAACAAACTTTTTGGAATCGAAAACAATTGACGCGAGGGTAGGGGTAGTGTGAAGCGGAGCTGTGGTGACAGTTGCCACTATTCTTTGTTGTTTCGATATTCGGGGGGGGTACGTGGGGGAGGGGGGTAGACGGCGGGGTGGCGCTGCACGGGGGGTGGGGGCGGGCGCCGGCGCCCGCGCACGCCGCCACCACGCTGGTGGGCGGACTGGTGCCGCCGCCGCGGGAGCCCACCACGGCGGCAGAGGCCTTCTGGAAGATGCCTCACAAAGGTATGTGTACTATGTACTTTGTAATCCTTTATGTATCGTAGTGGCACTGTGTTCGACACAGTAATCCTGATCGACGCCAGTTTTCGATGCCAATATATACAATAATATTGAATGATTGTTGTTGTTGTTAAAGTGAAAAATCTGTTCCAACCACTATTTTAAAAAATAAGTACTCATTTCGGTATACCATAAAAATTTAAATATTATAGTTTTATCAAATTTATAAGTTGATTTTTTAGTTTTTTTTTTTAAATCTGGATGCGAGCAGCACAAAACCGGTCGTTGTGAAGATCCTTGGGGGAGGCCTTTGTCTAGCAGTGGACACCTTTTGGCTGAGATGATGATGATGATGATGATAAGTTAATTTTAATGAAACTTTCTAGGCTTGAAGAGATTTTAGAATTTGATAGTAAAAATATTTAAAATAAATTTTCACTATGAAACGTTTCAAACCGCGTAAAACCAGTTAAACTAACTGTTTTCTAACAACTCCCAAGATCTTTGTATTTTCCTTATGCACAGAAAATTTCATTAAAATTACGTTATTGGTTTGAAAAAATTAAATCTTTAAAGTAAGAAAGAAAGAAAATACATTTATTGGCACACACTACAACACAATTAATTACAATTAAGCGGGAACAAGGTGATAATGAGCCACGTGTCCGAGCGGTTCCATGGCTTTATTTTTTTTTGGTGAGAGATTACTAATTGCCTCGAACGGCATTTACAGCTTCACCGGGGTTTTTGGGGGCGGCGAGGTACGTAAAGGATATCCAAGCCGTGTTGAAACGAATCACCTTCGGATCCCGGTCGTGGATTTTTTTTAAACACTTTGTCGGTTTTCAAATTAGCAACAGGCCTTACTTCAATCTCGCTGAAAAATTCAACAACATATATAAACTATTTTTATCTAAAACCTTAAATTTTTATACGCTAGTTTCCAAGAAAAACGCCAAAAGACATTTCGATTAAAAAGTAAAATAAAGCACTTTCGGTAGTTTCAATTCAAAGGAACCGAAACAGAGAGGCCGCAATGACTACACCGCTAACACGTGCCCGTAGTTTCATTCAAAGGAGCCGAGAGAGAGGCCGCTCTTAAAAATATTACAATTTTTGTGCCAGGGAAAGTAAAAAAAAAAACTAGCCTGAATTTTTTCTTTTAATGCTAGAGCCTTATTTCTCTGATATAATTTGATGTTTTGTCAAAATATTTGCAGTTGATACAATGTGACCTTATATACTGTGATGGATGACGACGGGCTTGTCACAGGAGAGAAGAAAGTGGTAGGCGGTTCTCCCTACGACTTCAGAGTACCAAGAGTCCTCAGAACGATGATCCCTAAAGTACCATTGGGAGGATATGAATATTATATATATATTCTAGTATACTATGTATTATGTTACATTACTTTACTTAACTTGAAAAAAAAAACAGAAAATACCAAATTAGAAAATTAAAAACTAAAGACCTACACATAACAGATGTCTTCCAACTGTGGGCTCATGGGAACCGAACGGTACCAAGAATGCTGGCAACATTGCCCCTTTGGATTGCCAAACTAATACGTTGGCAGAGGTAGCTGCCAGCCTTCTTGTCACCAGAGGCCTCAATAAGGCGAGCACTTAACTCTTTAACAAGCTGCTTTGCCTCCGGCCCCCATGGACACATTGTTTCCACCGCAAACGGAACAAATAAATAATTACGACCCAGGTTCGCGCATTTGTGCCGTTTGCGATTTTAAATATATTATATATTAATTAAGATACTTTTCTTATTTTTCTATGAAAATAAAAGACTTTTGAAGATTGGGCGACGAATTCTCACCCGTTACACAGACACAGCTTAGAACTCCGTACCGTGGTCGCGAAAGCGTAACTTTTTAACCGTGATCTAGGAGTTTATAACGGCTAACAAGGTGGCGGCAGTTGTTTGCAACTACCAACTGTACAAGTCGCCTCTAAAGACGCTAACTTGGCCGGGATTTCGATGTGGGTTACTATAAGAACTCGATCGTTTATCACTTTAACCCCTTCACTTAAGGGACACGGGATTTTAACCATTCACGTGACATTCAGCCGAGTTCCTTGCCTATAAAGGCACCCACGGATTGTTCCACTTCCGTTCAGAACCCCTCGAAGAATCTAGGAGGGAAACGGGACACGCTCGCGTGGTGAACAGGCCCATGAATTCCATTTCTTTCCAAGCCTATGTAGTCCCAATGACCGGCAAAGGCCTCTCCAAATTCTTCCACTCTTGGACAGCAAACCTATTAAACAACGTTTTATCAGAGCTTAACGCAAACTAATAAATATAAGTATTCTAGGCATACATTTTTCACGACCAGAGATTGAACACAAACCAAGATCTTCCTTCCTATTTCATTCATGTTTTCCGCTCACGTCATTCGTCTTGAACGCCTCGGAGAATCTAGGTAGGTACGAGTATACGCTACACAAGCGTCTATAATCCCAGACCGAGACCCCTTTTGTCTTAATCTTGGGCTATTTCGCGCCAAATCTTTGTGTGGGAGTCCCTACCATGCCACTATCTCCGATTCGGCTTACGACGTCGTCATCTATGTGAAATAGATGTATTTTTTATAATAGTTGTAAATTTTATTCCATAGCAAGCAATTTTAAGGATTAAGAAAATTTTAAAATAAGAATCGGTAACTACAGTATGTTTATTAAATTACTTTGCGTCATAGTCACACGAAACATTAATCCTCTGTCTAGAGCCGATAGTACCGCCGTGTAGTACACAAAGCTGAAAGTTGGCGTCTTGTAGCCGGGCCACCGTTGCATCTGCGCGGACTGCGCAGTCCAACTTATTGCGCGGCTCTGAACAAACAAGACTGAAACCGTGCGTGACGCGCCACAGGCAACTGTGATCTGTGTCACGTTTGAATTTGGAATGAAGTGCTCGAAATTTAAAATATTTTGTTCGATTTTTAAATAAAAAAGAGAAGAATAGTTTGGTACGGTTTTTTGATAAAACCGTTATCTTGCATCTTAATGCAAACATTACTTACATTAATTTTAATTAATATCATACATGAACTAACTAACTAACTAGGTACTTGACCTCCAACAAGGTGGACCGACGATCTGATTAAGGTCGCGGGAAGCCGCTGGATGCGATCAGCACAAAACCGTTCGTTGTGGAGATTCTTGGGGGGCCTTTGTCCAACAGTGGACGTCTTTTGGCTGAGATGATGATGATGATAATGATGAACTAAAAAAGAAATAAAATATAGTTTGAAACAGAAACCAAGCTTAGTTGAACGAGCTACGAGTATTATTTACCCGGATCGCGATAGATCGTGGATTCGAGTTCCACTTGAGACAGTAGAAATTTTACGAAAACAGTTTTCAGCGAACGCAAATATAACAATTGAAAATAGAATTGTACTAAACAAGCTATGCTTGGGTTATCTACATTTTTAAATACTTCAAACTATTTACTCTTATTATTATTATTTACACTTTGTAAGCTGAAGAAGCCTCATCCATCCTCCAACGCTTCTGTACTAATTAAGCATAAGACAAACGTGTGTGTGTAGTTATTTCGGTATGTTTGTCCAGTCGGGTTGGCAAGTCGTTTAAGTTACTGACCTTGCGGCAAACTGGGGTTCAACAAGCCCTCTTAGTTGGTTAAGACTAACAGAACTGTGTGTGAAGATAACGTATCTCCTTGGAATAAGTTATAAAGGTGATTGTCAGCCTGAATGTCGGGCTTTTTCCCGTGGTAAGCAACATGTGGGATGATTGAGTCTTCTTACGTCCGTCTACGTCCGATGAGGTAAATAAGTTTTCGAGAAGAGACTGCGTATTGGCAAACGTAGTGTAGAACGCCCTCAGACTAGGTGGAGCTACGACCTTCGCAAAGTAACCGCCTTTGTGGGACCACCGGTTTAGACCTAGAGATCCCGGGTTCGATTCCCAGCACATGTTTGTGTAATTGGTTTGGTTGCCCGTCTAGCTACCACCATCTTATCTAAATATGTCGCCATAACATCAATGTTCCTAGCATTGTTGTGTCCCGGCAGCTAGAGATAAGATAGCCAGTGCCAGCAGTGCTATTCTCTAAGCAAAACAGCATCGACCTCGACATTGAACTCACTCATAACTTGCAAACGAATGTAGACTTTATTACTATTACAAAGTAGGTTGAAATTCGTTTGCAAGTTATAAGAGTTCAACGTCGAGTTCGACGCTGTTTTGCTTAAGCGCTGTAGTTAGTAGTTGAGGATTCCGGGTGAAGTGCTCTTCCACCTTCGGCCTTATCATCACTACATCATGATATGAAGACCAAGTGCTAACTCGTATGATATAAAAAAAAATATATATATGGTGTACGGTGCAGCGCTTAGTTGACCACGCTGCGACAGTTCACCATAAATTTATCTGATTTACGAGTCTTGATGACTCCGGGGTATGTTGAGCCAAGTGTCAGAATATCCAGTGTGTCAAAATGACAAGGCAATAATGCCCAATTGTTAAAATGACCAGTTGTCATGATGAAGTATCAGAGATGTTGCGAAGTGTCGAGAAGAAAACCCACAGTAAAAGATTCTCCGTTTATTGAGTAGTTTACAGTAGTCGAGTTAGTGAGACACTTAAAAATATTGGTGTTAGTCATAATATATAAACAAAACATAATTACGTAAAGTAGGCTATTATAAAGTGCAATGCACTCAGACGGCTGATCAAGCGTAATGTGCGGAGTAAACCGTACATATGGCTGGCAAGAAGCTAGGTGAGAGTAGCCGCGGATCGTGCTCAGTGGGCGAGCACTTGGAGAGGTCTATGCCCAGTGGACTAGTGTAGGCTGACGATGATGACGACGTCTGTCTAGAGTACTGGCAGGCAGCCAGTACTCTAGACAGAAGTCGTCATCATGACTTTAAAAAAAAAAAAAAAAGACCAGAAAGAAAAAACTAACGAGCCTTACAGTATTCGCATATGATGACACATTTGACATCTCACCTTTTGAAATCAATATTACAATAGGAAATAAAATATAGAATTAACAATGACGTATATTTTTTTCTTCCCTTTTTTTTTTGAAATATTGTTTAAAAGTACTCGAAACTCGAGACTCGAAACTTTCGTACTCGAAATGGTTGAAATCAATAATAGAAAATAGAATATAGATTTACAAATCATAAAGAGAATGCAGTAAATACTCATTAGAAGACATGTCACACTGTTATCCTGTTACACTGTTACGATCACATTTCTACGAAATCACTCCCACAAATATTACAACCTTACATACCTACAATGGACATTGGGCTTAAAGTGTCGATCACTGGTGGCTTCCCAGACAAACACGTAACAGTTACAGGATCACACTGTTACGACTCTACTTCCGTCCCTTTTCTACAAAATCACTCCCACAATTGTATATATAGAGTAGTATAGGCGAGCGGAAAGATGTTACACATCAAAAAAATCGAGTTTCTAAGAAACTAAAAAACGCACGGATTTAGATACGACTAAGATGCTAACTACTGAGTACCATGAAGTATCACGAGTGTCACGAAAACTAGAATTTGTATGTCATAAGGGTGCAGGTTCAAATCCTACTCGTGGAAAAATTTTCAACATTTGTGTTTTTGTAATTTGTTCGCAACAAAATTTGCGTTAAAAATTATATAAACAAAACAAAAACATTCTAGAATTTGTATTGCAAAATTGCAACTTATCTCGCTTGACACGAGGAGGCGATGCTTCAATGCCGTACAAATACTTTTTTTTGGTAAAGTGAACGATAGGTAAGTAAATCTTGCACCCAGCAGTTAGCATCTAAATCTGTGCGTTTCTTAGTTTCTTAGAAACTCAAGAAATTTTTCCTTATGGTCATAGAGTAGGCATCTAGTATTCTAGACGGACGTCATCATCATCAGCAGCCTACACTGGTCCACTGCTAGACATAGGACTCTATAAAGTCACCCATCTTTGGTCCGCCATTGTGAAAGTTGCTTAATATGTAAAATCCGTTGCGCTACCCATCGCACCACAGAGTAAATGCTTTCCATAAAAGAAATTTAAGTATTTCTTACCAACACTTTATATATAAGCTTTCTGGGAGAAACCTGTAATCATTGAAAAAAGGGTCAACAACAAATTTTTGACCTTAGCAACCAGTGAATATATACCATATCACCTATCTGACATTCAAAATTTCAATGAAATTCTATATTATTTTTTGGCGATGAAAACTGGTCTCGATAAACACCAGACACTACGAAAAGTTGGCATTTGTAAAGAGTTTCCTTCTTTTAAAGTTACATAACATACATTCCATTGCCAATGCACTTTCACATAAGAGGTACCCTTTACGTACCTCGCCGCCCCTAAAACAAGCCCGGTGAAGCTGGAAATGCCCCTCGGCAACCAGCAGTCTCTCTCAAAAAAAAAAAAAAAAAACTTTCACATAAAAACATATACAAGTTTCTTACCACTACCAACGTGTCGATGTTCGTAAATCCAATGTAACCCGTTCACTCGGTAAAATGCACAAAAACACATACATTATACGTATAATTCCAAGCAAACGGAGCATGCGACAATTGTGTCATATTAGACGCCAGATAAAGACAAATAGACCGGAAGAACAGCTGTGCGAGCGAGAAGGGCGGTGTTCTCTTTGTCACGCCGTTAAAGGAATTTTAATGATTTACGGCGCGACCACTGTGTCTTGATTTTTGTTTAAGCGTGTCTTGTTTAAGGAATCGCTCGCTAAAACTGACATATGCCACAAACTAGGCTACGTCATCTCTTATATTGGAGGTCTGCTCATCATTATCGGCCTAGTGAAGTCCCACTGCTGGGGTTAGGCCTTTGTATATTGACGCGGACAGTCGGACTGGTCTCGATTCTGTTATTTAAAAACGTTTACAATCATGAGATGATGGCCTGTTTTTTCCTGATTTTGAATTTCCCAATACTTAGTTAGGATATTTAACATTAGGACAAACTGAGTTTTAATGTTAAAATGTCTACTGAAACACTTTTGAGACGTATGATTATTGACATTATATCATAAAGTATTTTTTTGTCATTTCTATTTCAAAATGAGCTGAGAGATTCAGATTTCGCAGAAGCTACAGGACTTCAAAATTATAAAATCATGGTAATTCCTAAAATTCACTAACTACTTAAAATCAGAAACAATTTACTGTTGACAAAACAGTTACATTACAATTAAACAGAGCCTTTATTAAACAAGGTTTTTTAAAAAAATAATTGAAAACACTTCAATCTTAAGTTCAAAGAAACACTTACAATAAGGTCATTGTTTACCAGCTTGTTCTAAAAAGGATAATGTCTTTTGAAAGAAAACTTTAAGTTCTTTTAAATCTTTTAACTGTCGCTGTATATTATATTTGAACGGATTATAATCTAACTCAATATCTGTTAGAGTAACGGCACTTAGTAATCGGTTAGGTAAGCTAACATAGTGTCTTTCTTTATTCGTCTGGTTGTCTAGAAGAGATATCGCTAAACAGCGGTAAATCCGCCATTTTAAGTCTGATAAATTTTTTGGGTTATTCAAACAAAGATCATCATCATCATCATCATCAGCTCATTTTATGTCCCCACTGCTGGGGCACGAGCCTTCCCCATGGATGGACAGGGAGAACGGGCCATTAACCACCACGCGGGCCCAGTGCGGATTGGTGGTTGTTAACGACTGTTAATGCAGCCGGGACCAACGGCTTTACGTGCCTTCCGAAGCACGGAAGAGCTCGAGATGATACATTTTTGGTCACCCATCCGATGACCGGCCTTTGCGACAGTTGCTTAACCTCAGCACTCGCAGACCGGGCGCGTTAACCGTTGCGCCATCGAGCTCCTCCCAATAAAAAATACCAATACTTAAGTGATTTAATATGTGATATAATAACATACTTTAAAAGTAAAGAGTAATATTTTTTATATTCTTTCATGAATTGTGTAGCAAAGTAGAAAAGCAAAGCGCAGCCGCAAATTCCAGATTAAAATAGTCTACAGCTCCTAATCTGTAGTAAATATTATGCTATTATCCTAATAATTTTGATCTTAGAATAATTTAAATATCTACTTTTTTTCTCAATTTACAAAACAAAATATTCAAATTTAAAGTCTGTTCACAAAACAAGCAAAAAAAATAAAAAAAATAATTTCAACTATAAAAAAAGTCCAAATGCAATAAAATAAATGCGAAGCCCCGCACGCATTGTGAATGACCGGTTTTGTGTGTCGCGAGGAGGCGTGGTCGCTGTTAGTTGCCATAAATTATGTCACACGAATGAACGACGCAAACGACCCGAACCAATGAGTGAATGGAGACGAAAGTAGCAAAAAGGTTCATTCAGCGAATTTTTTACAGATCTTTTATGAAATTATTTTTTTCACTTTATATTTTTTTAACAACAACCTGACAACTATCAATTGGTGCTGATTTAGATTTATTAGAAAATAGCATAAATCTTCATAATCTTTATAAACATAAATCTTCTGTGCGCGTGTATGTTATTGAACAACTTCTTAACGGCTGGACCGATTTGGATGAAATTTTCTGTGTGATTCGAGAATGATTTAGATTTACAATTGGATCCGGTAGGTGGCGTTGCTATAGGGATACGGGTGTTCTTAAGCGGACGAATGATTTGTTTGTTTTGTTGTCATGGAAACTATCAAAGCGATACGAAGTCCGCCGGCCAGTCAGCTAGTTTCTTATAAAATTGTTATGTTATAAAAAGTATCAGTAATTAGAATAATAAATTGTACAATTAACTACTATAATATTACGTATTCCCTATAAAACTAAGTTAAATAAATAAACATAGATAAACTTTCCTACACTCACACCAATTATCTAGCCCAAGAGAAGCTTCGGTATGAAACTCGTTAAATGGTTACTAGACAACGGATAAACATACTTAAAATACTTAAATACATACTTATTATACATAGAAAACACCCAGACCCGAGACAATTTAGAAAAACAACAATTTCTAAATTGACCCGACCGGGCATCGAACCCGGGACCTCAGAGATGGTGACACCATGAAAACCGGTGTACAAACTACTCGACCAAGGAGGTCGTCTAAGTTAAATCAATGTTAATTCGTATTTATATATATTTTTATTATTATCAGCCATTTTTCCCCACTGCAATGCAAAGACCCCCCCTCCCCTCTGCTCTCTCCAGTCTGATCTATCTGACGTTAAGCTGAAGCAGAGTCCTGTAGGCTTTGCCAAAGTAACATTAAGAAAACGATAGCGAAGTTCGAAAATATTAAAATGTATGGGATTGACATAAGCCGCGCTAAATCACGTGGTCAATCTTATGTCAATCCCATACATTTTTTTTTCTTTAGTTGAAGGCTTCGTGCGATTAGCACATTTACCCAGTGTCAAAGTAATTTTTTTTACAAGTAATATATAAATAAACAATATTTTCTTCCTGTATGATGATGATGAATGATAAAAGAATGATAAAGAATGATAAAAGATGTGGAGCCTTACTAAGTCCTCGGGCGTACTTTTTGAGAGAATTTGAAAAGTGACGTTGCACTGTTTTGTTTCATTTGCCAACACTTATGCACACTCACGAACACTTAACGGTTAATAATCCACCATTATTTCACATTAATATTCGACTTAACACAAATTTTGAAAAATTAAACAAAACCGCAAACATCACTTCACTTTCCCGCCAAGAAGTCCCCCATACATTTTATAATTTTCGAATTTCGCTATCGTTTTCTTATTGTTACTTTGGCTACCGCTACAGGTACAGTTTGTGGAGCAGAATTCTGCCTCACTAGCCGTGCTCACCTTGCCTACCCAAACTATTTGTATTTTGTGTACAATAAAGTATTCTATTCTTTTCTAGGTTTAATTAGATATTTATTCTAACAAGTGGTCGCCCAGTGGTCGAAATTCGACCGTAATTTTATTAAGGCTGCACGGAATGTATTCTAAGCAATGAAAAATTAAAAACGATAGAATGTGAGTTTGGCTCAGAACAATAACTAAAGCTATAGAAGGATGGCTAAAATAAAAATCGTGCAACTATGTTTAGTTCCGTTCTATCTTATGGCTAGAAAAGGAGGTTGGAGTGCGACAAATGGTTGACACTTAGTTTTTATTTTTTGTATTGTTATGTCAAAAGGTCATCAGATAATCGGTGATCAAAAAAAATCTTTGAGTCACAAAAGTCACTCACTACATTACCTCAAATATGACGTCACAAATCTGGTGACACTTTCGAAATAACGAAAGAAAAGGGACAATCGATCTCTTTCCAATACATCACTTAGGTTCATTAGTTAAAATAGTACGAACTGATGAATGAGTGTTGCTATTTTAGTCCGGTTTCTATAGCTTTAGTTATTATTCTGAGGAGTTTGGATTGGCATTGACAGATTTCGGCCGCTCCTCTTGCATTTTAGAAATTTTTGAAAAGAGTATAATATGCGTGTGTGTCAAATACATGGTAGCGTGTGTAATGTTTGTTTTATTGATTTAATGTATTTTTATGCATAATTTAAATAAAATATTAACATTCGGATAACCTTCTCTATATAAACTATAAGTGTGCGAAATTTCATACTCCTCCGTCCGCGTAATTTTCGTAAGAAATGGGTACAAAGTTTTTTCTTCACGTATTAATGTATAGATATCGCTTAACGAAGCTTGGCAGCGCATCCAATTTTCACCTCTCAATTGCCGGCAAAACCGGATTTGTCGCATTCAAATTCCAAAATGGCGTTTACTGTCACAATCAAAATCTCCCCTATAGAATCAGGCAATTCAAAAATAGACACATAATGATGATAATAATAAGAGGGACTTTGGTGGGGGTTGTCTGTTTGTCTGTCGCCAGGTGTGCTGTCATGTGCAGGGACCCTTATATACGAATTATGTATCAGTTAAGAGTTGATTAATGTGCATGGGGTACCTCACGGAGAATGTAAGTTTAAGACAAAAAGTTTTTTCATATAAAATTTAGTTTTAGTTAAAATAACTAATTATTCCATCTTAAGGAAAGAACATAGAATAATAACAAAGGCAGTGTTAATAAGAAAGAGCCTCCCAAATTAATACTGAGAATTAGCTTGGGATAAGCTAAATGGAAAATGCTATACCGATAAGAGCGTGGCCGCGAGGCTCTCAAGTTAAAGAATAAAGCTAATACGCTTGAAACGTCTTGGGGTGTTAGGCACCACCAGCGTAAGGCATCGTTCACAACAAACGAATTGTCCGCCGCCGACACTGAGCATGCTCACTGTCTACTGTCTGTCTGTAATAGCATATTGTCGGTTCGGTGTGAACGAAAAGTTTAATATATATGGAAAACGATAAACTGCGTAACGCGTGCTCACATGTCGGCGGCGGACAATACGTTTGGTGTGAACGATGCCTTAAATAGGTATGAGCTTACGTCAGTAATCTAAAGAAACTATGGGGTATGCACTACGGTTTCTCGCATTCAACCTGAGCATCTATCCGTTCCGATACTAACACTTTTGTATTAAGCTATTTTGTAGCTACAAATTTTACTAACAGAAAGTTATTACACAATGTCAAAGTATAAAAGTTAGTTAGGTGTTTGAAAAATACGTATACGTATACACGTAGGTCGGAACTAAGATAGTATTTCGATCGTAGAAATTATTCCAACTCTTCTCCGAATAGTACTGGTACATATTTATTAAAATCTTTAGATTTTAATAAATATGCGTACAGTTTACTGTACGCCAATAAAAAGCAACGAAAAACGCCACTAAACACGCTAAAATGTTTTGCGCGGAACAAAGTGTCGTATACAAAACTATAAATAAAATACACAACTACAACTACACATGGAATTTATAGCGTCGCACCCATAAAAACGGGGATTAAAAATAAATCGCTCGAATAAATTGCACCTCTGAAATTAAAACACTCCCTCATGCGACACGCGGCGCTCGCACCGACAGTGAATTTGGTAGCGGTGCGAGCGACGGGCGCAAGCGGTCGGAGCGATGGACAAGCGATCTGACCGATTAGGTGTACCGATTCTCGGTTAGCATAATAAATATTGACTCCACTAATTACAAAGGAGATAGTTTATTGTTTAGTCAACTAGTAAATATAATAATGTGTTGTTAACTATAGCGATAAATGATAAAACATTTTATTGAAAGGATTCCCCCCGGGTGGTGCCGGGGAGAGAGAATTGCACCACCCAATCTCTTCCCGTGGGTGTCGTAAAAGCCGACTCCCTTAGTCGGCCTGAGGATGACCATTCCAGAGGATGGGCAGCAGCATCTCTCTGAGGTTAAGTCTCAACTTACTGCGATCGCCAACCCGCCTGCCAAGCCTGGCGATTACGGCAAATACGAGGGGTATTTTTATTTATCCTTGGGGGAGACCTTTGTCCAGCAGTGGACGTCTTTTGGCTGAGATGATGATGATGATGATGAAAGGACTATATTATACTAAAATAGTGAGTTAATAAACAAGTCCCTATTTACCGGATTATTTGGCTACATAGTTTTAATTATCTTTTAAGTTCGTTCACGTCTACTAAGATTTTAAATATTAGATGAATTTTAAATAATTTTATTGTATGTGTGTCAGCCCACGATCTACTATAAACTGTGCTACAATATAAAAAGTGCACAGTCAATCATTGCTTAGGCGCTCTACATTGGTCAGTCTTCGTGATCGATTCTTCCAGAATCTTGATTCTACAATCAAACATATTATACATATGCGGCCCAATTTTGACATTCGGATTAGAGAAAAGTTGACAAAATCAGGTGATTTACCAAGAGCTCAGCAGTATTGTGGTAGTGTTGTTGTTGCTGTTGTGAAAACGAGGTGTATGTAGTGGCGTGTAGTGTATACGAATCTCGTTTTAATAACTGCAGTAACTCTGCTTTAAGAGCTTAGGGTAAGGCCCCAGGCCACCGAAACACGTGGATGGTTCAAATAGCGGATACGTGGCTCAACTAATGAAAATGCTACTTGCACAAAAAATCGCTATAACGTTATAAATTGAAGCGTAACGCGGGGCGTAGGGGGGTGTGCCGCACCGATTGTCCATTGTTCTTTTAACAGCCGCCCGCTTGTTAGCTGGCGGGCAGCACCAGAAAGGTGAACTCCAAGAGGTGTGATTAATAACGAGTTTTGGCGCGAAAAAACCACCCCACTCGTTGCGCCACGAGCCAACGACTAAATTGACGAACGCTCGCTAATTAATAGGCGTGCGATGCTATGCAAATCGTAGACGTTCTTTTTTTTATTTTTTTTTTTACAATGTCACGCCTAATGTTGCAGTTATTTAACGTCTTAAAAAAAAGTAGAATCAACTGTTTCCTTAATTAACTTTTTCTTTAGCTTTGCACACATTTTTAAATGAATCTACATTTTCATTTTTACGTCACTTGTCACTTGACTGCTAAAAACAATTTTATAAAATGTGTTTGAACAGGCATCTATGATTTTATTTCAATGATTCAGCATTCAGGCACATGAGTAAATACCCGAACAGAGTCCAAGCTCCTTAGAGCGTGCTGTCTCAGGAACACTACACATAGCACGGCATGTGTGCGTGACTACTCACCGACGACACGGACGAGTTCACGTACGCGCCGCGAGAGGACAAACCGGTTTACACCGGCACAGCTAGCGGACAATCTCATTGAGTGTCACACGCGTTGTGAACTGTCATCACTCGTAAAATATTGTAATTATTTGAGGTTTTGTTATGTTTGATTTAAATTAGAGTGGTTTACTGTAAAATCTGGTTAATTGCTGTACAGTGTGTATGAACAATGCCAGAAATATAAAAATATTGCTTATTTCACGTAGTTTCGCGAACATTTTGATCTTAAAGCAAACATCATAAATATTGGCACTGAAATCTTAGAACGTGTATAATGAATGACTGTACATTTGATCTGCCATGTGAATGTTTTCCAATTTAGTATTTTAAAAAGACTTTATGTCAGATTAGAATTTATCAAAATCTGAAAAAAAAAACCAAGTTATTGAAAAACAAAAATAATAAAAAGAAAATATTTAGAGTAAATAATTTTTATAATAATAATTATTCTTCTCTTTCTATCTTATCGTTATGTGACAACCTTACCAAAGTAGTTATAAATTTTGCGCGCTCTATGGGAGCTTGAACTCTGTTTGGGGAATTTACTCATTCTATTACTGATTCTGAACAAACAGTTTTCAGGTTTCGTATAAACTAAAAATAACATTGTATAAGATGCCATAACCATAAAACCGGAACACAGTTTATCATAATACTGTTTGGCGAGAGAAATGGGTTCAAGTCAAATTCAATTAAAAAAAAACATTTATTCAGTTTAGGCTACAAGTAGCTCTTGTGAATGTCACTATGCCATCGGTTCGTAAGTCTACTCTGGGCGGGAGATCTTGTACTGAGAAGAACCGGCAAGAATCTCAGCAAGTGTCCAGCTCTTTTCTCCCTTACAGCGTCAAAAATATTGGAAAATGCCCTATCATAGCAGGACACTTTCTATTACAAATAAACATAAAAAATATAGAGGACAACCACAACATGTAAAAAAACAAAATAAAAAATCTAAGTTACCAAATTTACATCAGGTAATTTCCATTTCCACAATGTCATACAGTACTCTAATAAAAGTCAAAAATTGTATAAGAAAGAAAAGAAGGAAAGTCAAAGTATAGTGAATAATACTAAAAATAAGATAAATATGCACATGCAGACCAGCCTCCACAGGCTCCACAAGTGTGTTAGTGATCTAGTTCCGTGCGCGAACTCTACCGATGACGGTGACGTCTAAATTGTAGCAGACAGCTACCGCAAAAAAGGGCCAAAACAATGATTCCTTGCCCCCCCCTAAGGCCTTAATCAAGGCCCTGCCCCAAATTCGCCCACAAATTGCATCCAATTGTTCACTTTTTACCGCCAGGCGTGTTTGCAAGGGGTGTGTAAAAAAGGAATTATCTGATGGACGAACGGTTGAGCACATCCGATCTAATGCGCCATTCAGATGTATTGGCGTGAAAACAACGGATGATTATAATTGGGTACAGACAACTGCCGGTTTTAAACCATCTGTAATTTTGTGTACGATTAAAGACTACGTAAGTGGGTGAAGCAAATTGTGGCTTCTTTGAGGCTTCGAGGCTTTTCATTAATGCGTCAAACGGAACGTGAAGTTTGTAAGTTGTAGATCTGTTAAAAGTTAAATCGTACATAAAGTTTTTAATAAGTAGGTTTTAAGTCGTGAAACAATAGTAACTAACAAGACAAAACACGCATTAAAACCTCTTTTCTGAAATTTGAAAAAGAAACGTTTACTTTTTTTTTGCACAGTCTGTTAAACCTACTTGCCAATTTCGATTTTTTTCTGTTTGTAAAAAGTTTTGTGCCCGTCAAGATTAACCGTATATCTGTGGTTCTTTGGCGTGTACCGCGAAACCCCTTTTTGTGCGAAACCCACTTTTTATTTCGCAAAGCGGATTATTTTTTTAAATGGGTTAAGTTTTTTAATACCGTAGCGTGGAAGATGCGACCGCTATTAAAAAGCAATGGTACAGATTATTATCTCGTAGACAAAAGTGAGTGAAGGAAATATCTCTTTGGACTTCAATCTTCAAGTATGCAGCCACTTGAAGAACAAAAAATATGGCAGATGCATTCTGTAATCAAACAACGAGGAATTTGCAAAATATTTTGCTTTGTTAAACTTTTGCATTGAAAAGCACTTTTAAGACTACTTTTACAATAATATTTCTAAGAATTTCATTCGTCTCTATGAAATTAATGCAACTTAAAAATCTGTCAATCAAATAATTTTATGCATGTTTTGGCAGTTAAATAGTTAGAAAAACAGCATAATAAAATAATAATATTCCTATTAGGATGAAAATATATAGAATATAAATAAGTTGAATAGGAATCGTTGTTATCTCATAATGTCAAAAGCTTGCATTCGATTAAAGTATTAAAAAAAACTTTAATTCGGTTGAAAAAGAGTAAGTACGTAATACATAGTTTAAAACATGACTGGAGTGTCTTTTAAGACTTAAAAAAGTCTATATTTGAAGGCATCTCTTCATAGGTTGGCATTACTATTATTATTATTATTACTATTAGCCCTCACTGTCCCACTGCTGGGCAAAGATCTCCCTCCATTTCTTTCACCCATTGCGGTCCTTAGCTAATTGATTCCAATTTTGGTTAAATATATCCAGTTCGTCCCACCATCTCCTTCTCGGTCTACCGCGGCGCCTCCGTGTTGTGTGTCGCTTTCAATATGTTGACATTATCGCCAAAAATATATATTTTATCTGTATTCTTGACTCGCCTCCGTATTTCGCAGATGAGCTGATGCACAGCGCCGCAATGGGTGGGGGCGCCTTATTCGGGTGCTCCTCAGCGGGCCACAGCGGCATCAACCAGTTGGGGGGCGTCTACGTAAACGGGAGGCCGCTGCCGGACTCCACGCGGCAAAAAATCGTGGAGCTGGCGCACTCTGGCGCGCGGCCCTGCGACATCAGCCGAATCCTGCAGGTCTCCAACGGATGCGTGTCCAAGATACTCGGCAGGTCAGTCGCTGCTCAGAGCTATTGCTTCTCGGGGCATGATACCAGCTTGGCAGCACTCAGGTGCAAAACTCTGCAGGACGGTTGCTTGCCCAAGAGAGGTACTCGGCAGGTCAGGACGTTAGCCGCATTGTACAGCTCTCAAAGAAGTCGGTGTCCAGGCTATTTACCAGGTTTGTGGGCGTCTATGTGACGGAGAGGCCGCAGCCAGACTCCACGCGGCAGAAGATCGTGGAGCTAGGGCACTCGGGCGCGTGTGGCCCTGTGACATCAGCCGCATCCTGCAGGTCTCCAACGGATGCGTGTCCAAGATACTCGGCAAGTCAGTCGCTGCTCAGAGATATCAATCTTTGGGTCTCTACCAGCTCGGCAGCAATCAGGTGCAAAGCTCTGTGATATCAGCCGCATCCTGCAGGTCTCCAACGAATGCGTGTCCAAGATACTCGGCAGGTCAGTCGCTGCTCAGAGATATTGCTGCTTAGGGCACGATATCAGCTTAACAGCACTAAGGCACGCTAAGCTCTGTGACGTCAGCTACGTCTTGCAGGTCTCCAACAAATGCGTGTTCTAGATTCTCGGCAGGTCAGTCGCTCCTTAGAGGCGTTGCTTCTCGGGGCACTATACCAGCTTGGCAGCACTCAGGCGCAAAACTCTGCTGGACGGCTGCGTGCCCAAGGTATTCGGCAGATCAGGACGTTAGTCACATCGTATAGCTCTCAAAGAAGTCAGTGTCCAAGATATTTATCAAGTTAGTGTGCGCCTATGTGAGGCGGAGGCCGCTGCTGGACCCCACGCGGAAGCAGATCATGGAGCTGGCGCTTTCGGATGCACGGCTCTGCCACATCAGCCGCATCTTGCAGGTCTCCAACAGATGCATGTCCGAGATCTCGGCTGGTCAATTGCTGCTCAGAGCTATTGCTTAACAAGGCACTATTAGCTTGATGGCACTCAGGAGCTAAGCAGTGCAGGTCTCTAACGGAAGCCTGTCTAAGATACTCGGCAGGTCAGTCACTGCTCAGAGCTATTAATCCTTGGGACTCTACCAGCTCGGCAGCATTCAGGTGGGAAACTCTGTGACATAAGCCGCATCCTGCAGATCTCTAACGAATGCGTGTCCAAGATACTCGGCAGGTCAGTCGCTGCTCAAAGCTATTGCGTCTTGGGGCACGATACCAGCTTGGAAGCATTCAGGAACGAAGTTCTATGACGTCAGCCGCATCCTGGAGGTCTCCAACGGTTGCATGTCCAAGATGCTCGGCAGGTCAGTCGCTGCTCAGAGATATTGCTTCTCGGAGCACGATACCAGCTTGGCAGCACTCAGGCGCGCGAAGCTCTGTAACATCTGCCGCATCCTGCAGGTCGTTGCAGCATAGTGCCCTTACACATCAGGGCACTATCGGCTTGGCAGCACTTAGGCGCGACAATATGCAGGTCCCCAAAAATGGGGTGCCCAATGTTCGCAGGTCAGTTGCTGCACAGATCTATTGCCTTCTGGGATACTACTCTAGCTTGGCAGCACTGACACGCGAAGCTCCGTGACGTCTACTGCTTCCTGCAGCTCTCCAAAGAAGTCAATGTCACATATATATTTAGCAGATTAGTCGCTAAACAGATCTTTTGTTTTTGGAGGCATTCCAACTTGCCGATTGTCGGGCGCAAAAAGACTGAGTACAAAATTCAATATAACCTTAATTTCTTACGAAGGTATTTTATTTTTTATAACCTATTGTCTAGAAACTAAATTTCTCTTTGTCATTAAGTATACATACTTATTGTTTATTCCGGTTGTGGTGTCGTATTATGACAGTCGTGATGATATAGTCGTAAAATCCAACAACCCCCATTGGGTCAGCATGGTGGGGACCCCATATGTTATTAATCAAGTGGGAAGGCTTGAGCCCAGCCGCGGACTTATGATGGCTGATAAATTAATTATATATATATATATTTCTATGTAATCCAAGATCTGTAAACATATTCGATTACACCAAATTGTATTAGCTGAAAGGCAGAAATAATCCATTTAAAGGTAGTAAGTAATTGGAGACATCTTAACGCAATGTCGCACCGCACCGCACAATGACCGAAGGCACAAAATAACGAACCCAGAAGGTAGGTAAGCTAATACATACTGCGCTTGCGCAACGGCACATTAAAGTCACTCGCGTCCTAATGTTTACCCTTGAGACCCTACACGTGACCCCTGGGTGGTGCTAAATGAGTGACACTGTCTAAGTGGTAGAGCCACGCTGCGTTGCAGCACGAAATGTGCCGGCTCCGGCATAATACTACCCTCTCACAGAATATCAGCGTGAAACAATGGCACTCGTTGCTGTTGTGTTTCGTCCGGTGAGTGAAAGTACCGGAGGCCCATCTCTCACCCTTCACCCCTCCCAATTCCTACTCCCTCAAGATCCAACTCCTTCCTCGAGGCCGGCAACACATCTGCGATTACTTTGGTTTTGCGGGTGTCCATGGGCGGCGGTGATTACTTTCCATCAGGTGACCCGCCTGCTCGTTTGCCTCCTTTTTAACATATAAAAAACACAGATCCTCTCACAGACACGGAATTTCACAACCGCTCGCATATGTGTGCGTCCGATCCGATCCGAACCCTTTGGAGAATCTTGTAGGGCACGGGGACACGCACTAGTACGTGATGCTCTCTCTAGAAATTCTCCGTAGGTGATTCGTTTCACACTTGGGGAACCCTTTAAGTTTCTCCCCCCCCCCCCCAAAGCCCGGTGAAGCTGAAAATGCCGTCCAAGGCAATAAGCAATCTCTCTCCAAAAAAATCGACCGTTGTATCAAACTCACCTTCTGTGATGTCATTATTTCGTGCCGAAGGCGCCAAACTGAGCACCCGACAGTTGAATATTATAACCACTGGGAACTAAACGAATTATTTAGCACAAAACGCTTTTGTGCTCCGCGAACTACAGAGATCGATTTGAAGGAGGTCGCGACGCCACGCGTTTTACAAATTGACGGAATTCCCATAATACCGCCCAAGGCACCGCACAATGGGCCGTCACAAAGAAATCTGTGGACAAAATTAAGGAACATTTCAATGACTTAATCAATACAATAGTTCGCGTTTGCATTCCCATAGTGTATTGTTTTTGTTGAATAGTAGACGTGTGCCCAGCGGGGTGACTAGGTGGGAATCGACATCGGGTGCTGTAGGTATGCCGTATGGGGTGCCGAAGTAATTTCGATAGCAATTTTATTGTATGATTGCGATTTTATCTGGAGATCATGGAGGATTTTGACCCCCACCCCTAGTCTTGGGGCTTATTGAAATGCAATTTGATCGTTCACGGTAATCAGAAAACACTTGACTGATGAGTGATGGCAATGCGTTGGATTTAATTCAAGTGTTGATGAAATACGATAAAACTAATTAATGGAAATTATTTTCTAAAATTAATATTGCAGCTTAAAAGTGCCAATCAAGCTATAATAAAATGTGATTCTGTACTTTTACCGCGAAAATGCTAATGTGTCAATAGTTTCAAAGTGTACTGACTTCTCAACAAATGTGAATGTATTACCAACCATATAAAATTTTAACAATGCTTTTAAATTTCATAGTTCGTCAACAAAAGCAGTCAATGAGAACAATGAAGTCAAAAGTCAATTCTGGACAATAAAAAAATGGTAAAGACGTCAATCAAAGGAGCTAGAACTTTTAATACAGGGTGTGCCTTTCAGAGCTGTCCCACGACCGCCCCTAAATAAAAATCAAAATACAACATTATTGCACTAGTAATTGGCACCCCTACAGAGGGAGACTGCTTGACGCCACTTCAAGAGATCTTATAGGAAAATAAATGTTTGGGGCTGCAGAACCCCGCGGGCACATGTTATTATTTTTCGATGTTTTGCTTGTTAAGATATTGGTGAAACAATCTGGAGTTTTGTTGGAGAGGGCGAAAGTTTTGTGTACTAATAATGCTCAAGAGCAAAGTTGAAGAACAAACTTTTTGCACGTAAGCAATACTTTTATAGGATGACCTGAAATTCAAGAATTGACGCTTGAATTGACATTAGAATGTATTTGATACAGCAGTAGTGATAGTGCGTTTATATTGGGTCCTTACCTATGAAATTGACGTTTTTTTCTCACTTCATAAAATGTCTAAAAGTTCTAAAAGTCGATACCGGTTGTTAATATTATTATACACCTTTAATTAGGACTATGTTACTTAGGCTTCAGTAATAACAATGATTATTCATTTTGTGTCTTTATCGCCCAATATTTTTTTTAAATTGACTACTTTTTATGTTCGTGGAATTGTCTTTTAGTTTCATTGTAGCTTTGAAGGAATGTGTGCTTTATTTAGCTAGTGGAACAAACACACTACTCTACATTTTTTATAATGTTAACATAAATAGATGCTAAAAAAATTTAAAAAAACGTTAGTATGAAAAATAAAATTTTATAAAAAATCTTCATACAAAACGTCAATTTCATAGGTAAGGACCTAATATTATCGTCAACCTTTAGAGGATGCCTTGCATTTTCCGCTGTCATCACTCTATTTGGGCGACCCAAAGAATTTAGTAAGCTCACGCTTGGTGATTCCAGCAGCAGTAAGAAATACTCCAAGAACTCTTTGTCACGCATTGAGGAACCTATAAGCAGATAACGGCCAATTTAAAAAAAATATCGCCTCCTTGTCTGAAGCTAATTGCGGGTCAATAATGTTAGAGCAGCTAGTAACGCACAGTCCTGCTCCACTGGCAGTCTTCACATTTGGACTACGTTTTTGCGCAAAGTCATTTTCATACTCATCGACAAAAAAAATCTAGTGTAATTTTCTTTCACTTACAAAATAATTCCAATGCAATTTATCCCTCTTTGTCCGATAAGCTCAAGTCGGCTGCAAGTGCGACGTGTATTCCCACACTCCCCTGGCCATCCTTATCGCGCCAATTACGAAGGGGTTCAAGCTGGCCCACAGAAAGGGCAAGCGTGGCATGACTCCTAATTAAGAAGACTCCCGCTGTTATATTCTTGACGTTTTAACCGTTTGAGGGACGCTCCTTGTTTTGTGTTTTCGGGTTGTGGCAAAGGTTTGAGGGACCTCCCTTTTTGAGCCACTTCACCAAGCACTATACAGCTATATCTTGAGCGCGTTTGAAACTTTAATCGCAAGAAAAGTTTATACGAGCTTTCGAAATTTGGTCTCTACAAAGAAAGCATATCACGACTACGTTGACATTGTATTTTACATTGTATGTTTGTTCATTCGATCTTTTGTAATAAGCATGCTTTCGCATTTTTTATGTTAGTTAGGTAGGGTATCGAATTGAATCGACCAAGCTAACTATATAAAAATTAGGAGTCCGCGATTGCTGAAGTTAAAGAACTTTCGCAAAGGCTAATCATCGGATGGGTGACCAAAGATATTATCATTACGAGCTCCTCCGTGCTTCGTGCACGTTAAGCTATTGGTCCCGGCTGCATTAGCTTTTTTGGTTTTTCGTTAACAACCACCAATCCGCGCTGAACTTGAGCGTTCGCTCTAAGGCGCTGAACAGCAATGTAGTATGTCCCATACTTAGATGAGCTGGTGAAGTGGAGTGAATTGATATAAAAATTACATTTCAAAGATACAATTTCATTAATAAACAGTTGTTCCATTTTATGTTTCCAAGCATTATTTTTCGCTACTTATTCCTAGTAATCTATATAAATAAAAATGAGTGTTGCTAAGCGCAAAACTCGAGAACGGCTCGACCGATTCGGCAACATTTTTTTACGTATGTTCCTTAGGGCACACGGAAAGTTTTAAAAGTTTAAAGTTTTTTCTTTTAAGTTTTTAATTAAGACATAAATTGCGTGATCACTACTTTATATTTATTTAATTTTTACTATTAACTTTTGGCAGAACGAAGTCTGTCCGGGCAGCTAGTTGCTAATATAAATATTACAATACTTTTAAATTACAACTGGTTCACTGTGCACAAAAATTAAAAATATTGTATTTTTTTTGTAATTTGACGTTTCGAAATTGTCAGTAACCTATTAAACTTTGTCACTAACTCCATTCACAATCTCTTACAAACCGTAGGTAGTTAACATTATGTTCGAAACATATCCTCTGGTAATCTTCGACCCCCCACTGGTCCACAGTGTCGCATATTTCCGATTACACGGACCACTAGCCACCGCTGGTCCTTTATCTTTGCTCTGGCAAGCGAGTAATGAATGCGAAACCGAAGTTAATAACGGCAACCTCAGCTGGAATCGTATTGTCGATGCGATGTGACTGATTCCGATCAATTTGTTTATTGTTTGACATTGTAATTGCTTGGTTCGACGACAATTTGTTCGCAATTTCTGTTGCAATTGTGGGTTGGGTTAGCAACCGAGCTATTTCGGTTAGCTGATTTGTTTAGGTTATTATTGGGCTATTTTAGTATGGTTGGACGTTTATTTGAAATTGATAAAAAGTTTAGAATTGCTTGCGGGAATAAGGCAGTGAGGCTTTTAGTGAGATTAAATAGATAGATATAAATAAATATAAATTGGTTGTAGTAAAGTGTAATTATTCTCTAAAACAATAGACAAAATTTTATTATTTCTTAATTTTTAACCGACTTTAAAAAAAGGAGGGGGTTCTCAATTCGACTGTATTTTTTTTTAAATGTTTGTTATCTCTGAACTTTCCACTGGGTGACCCGATTTTTATACGTAAATAGCGAGTTATCAAAATCTCATTAGGTATCATCAGTCTTTAACGACCTTCTGCTTAACTCAGGACATTTATATAAAGAAATGGGGAGAACTCCAGTTGGTAAGTTTTGGCCACAGTCATCTTTCATTTTTTAAAGAGTGGAGAAAATACGATATCAACCAGGACCAACGTGAAGGAGCAAGATATTTTAATTTCATCATTTCATCAATTGTCACCCATCCAGTCACCCGGCATTATGAAAGTTGCTGCATCTGCAAAATCGCAACCCAAACGCATTAGCTTATATACGCCTCTATCTTTATTGGCATCTACGTAAATAAATGACAAAACTCAACTGAGCTCAACTCAGCAGAATGTCAATTGTTATCAAAAAAGTGACGAACATTCGCAAAAGTTCAATGTCCTCGTGAGCTTAAGCGAACTGGCACTCAATTAAAACACAGACTCACCCACCCTACACAATGCTTCCCGCCCAAGGCGAAAGCGATTAGGCTTGATAGACCCCTGTGGCCTGATCCAGGGTCGACTAGGCCCTTGTATACTTTGCTATCGTAAACGCTCCTCGAGTCGACAATGCTAAAACAAACACTATCGACAGATGACAATGTTTTTGAATCGAATCGTTGAGGGTTGACGCACAGTGGTGATTTGTAACGGTTTGTGGACATAAAAGTTTTTTTTTTGCATGACACACAAAAGAGTTTCAATTTGTTTTTATTTGTTACAGTTAATATCTTTAACGGCTATACATATTTTCACTTTATGTTATTTAAGGTTTTCACAAAGTTATTTTCAAGTTGTCAGTATGAAAAAACACGGCGTGTAGATTGTATCGGAGTTTTATTGTATGACCTCTCTTAAGTGTATCGCTACTACAGACCTATCGATACGTTAGTCTAAATATCGACACATGTCGATCTCACAACAATAGATTCGCGTGGAGTACCGATACAAAGATATACTTGACAGTTGTTATGTCACAAACTGATCTTTATTACATTTGCTTTAACGTACAATTCCGATCGACCACCGAATTTCGATAGATAAACTTGAATTGGTCGTTACTAAGGTTTTGTTAACAGCTAACAAACCAACAATTTGTTCTTTATTGTCTACAATTAAAGCACAATTTCGATTGAAAGCGTCTTTAACGGGAAGTAAATGTAACTTTGTACGTTGTCTGAGTATTCCTGTGGATAGCTACTTGAAGTTAAGGGGATGATTTCGACGGATTATGTTTGTAATTGTGTTTTAATGCTCGCAGTGGGACGGGAAGCAGTTGCGATTGTTACAATGCGGAACTTAGTTTATAATCTTCACTATTAGGTACGCTACAATTTATTAAATGCTACGTAAAGACTGATCTGTAAAAGATAAGTACCTACATTTTTTTCAATGTTGTATGAAAAATAGTAATATTTATTTTTTCACTTTACGAAATTGAAATAATAATCAAGTAAGCCCTTATTCGTGTGCTATAAAATTGCATCAGTAGCCTACATATATAAATGTCCCACAGCTGGACTCAAGTTTTCCCACGTGGGGAGACCCACTACGCTGGCCCAAGATTATTAGGGAAGATGCTTATGTCTATTACTTTGCGATATCAGTTAAACCAATAACTTAATGAGTCTTGCGAACAACCTCATAATTATTTTATTATATTATCTTTAGTGTTCAGTCGAAAATCAGCCATTTCGATAGCCACTTACGTTTCACGATTATAACCAGAACACTCCAACAGCATTGCATCACAGAGCTAAAAATTTTCAATGCATTAATCCCTTATTACCGGATATTTCTTTTACGGCTAAGGCGGATGTGTTACAAATATTTGGCGATCAATTAGGCTTAGCGATACCTGTGGCATGTTGAGGAAATTAAAATTTCGATGCTCAATTTCGTCGTCAATGACTGAGAGCGTTCCCGTTACTCTTTTAGTTATAGTGAGGCAAGCTCGTGACTATCATACGACCATATACGGCGAGAAAAAGTGACAAACTAAGTATAAATGTAGCTTTAGTAACTTACTGCCGCAATCAGACACCTAAATTATAATATAATATATACAAATAAAAGATCTAACCAAACCTAGAATGTTGAAATGTTGCAGACAGGTCTTTCATGGTTTAATATTGAACATAGGACTTTCCGAAATACTTCCGAGATCACGAGGCACGGCTGCGCAGCCCTTGTGTTTTCGCTGACGAAGACGCGGGCGGTCGACTAGACATTAATAATTACTAAGTTCTTAATTTTTTACTGCAAACATGCGCATGCGTCGTCATTATTACAGACTTTTTTACTATGATTAAATCATTAATGACAAATAATAATTAATATTAATTGACGTCTCTGAATGCGGCAGTACCTAACTGTGATATTATCATAACTTTTGTACTACTAACCAATAACTTTTTTGTGTGACGCTCTCACCGCCTTCCGCAATCCAAACTAAGGTTAGCTTTGCATGCAGATATTACGAGACTGGGTCTATCAAGCCCCGAGCCATCGGGGGGTCGAAGCCGCGAGTAGCCACCACGCCGGTGGTGCAGAAGATAGCCGACTATAAGCGAGAGTGCCCCTCGATCTTCGCGTGGGAGATCAGAGACCGCCTCCTCAGCGAAAACGTGTGCAATAACGACAATATCCCTAGTGTGAGTACTTTTATGTCCAACTTTTGCATGGTAAATGTCAGTGTGCGCTTGTTTTTAGATTTTGTGTTTTTGTTTTACTGACTGTTAAAGACTAATCAATTCTTGAATATGTGCAATGATGGTTTTGTGTGCATCAACGTTTAACATTTTTGTCTCTTTCATGGATTCTGTGTTTTTCAAAATTGTCAAATAGTTTCAAATTTTTCAAACGCGAACAATTTATTATCGCTTTGATTTCATATTTATTATTCTCGCCTGGCGTTTTACGAAACATTTATGAATGTAAAAAAGAAAACGTGGAAATAAGCGTACTGCTGCCCAACTATGAGCTCTTATAGCAGTACTATTGCAGTTGTGGAAAAGAGACGCAAATATATTCGCCGCTACACGCGTCTCGTTTTCATAACTGCAATAATACTGCACTAAGAGCTCGTGGTTACCCCCCTGAAATGTTTAAATACAATATACAATTTTAAAAAGTCGATAAAAAGGTTATAAATACATTGTTGCTCATACTAATTCGGTGGCTCCTGTTTTTGTTAACCTTATCAATTATAAAAAATTAAAAAGGCGGGATATTACTTTCCATATTATTATAGCTAGTTACAGCTTGTAAAATTCTCAGATATGTTACTCACCTATACGTCAAAAGTTCACGTCACAAAATACAACGAACCACTTCAACGCAACTTGCAAACGTCAAAACACAGTCAAACATTCGGCGTATTTAATTAAATCTGACAAACATATGCCTGCCGGCTATTGTGACGCCCTCAAAATAAGCTGGACAAAATATTCGGTGACAATTCTCTTTTAATCCAATTTTGCAATAAGTTTTTGGACCGACAGCCATATGTTTCGGTGTCCGTCGTGATTCTATTGTGTCCAAGTCCTTTTCACGGACCTACTTATAGTGTAGTCTATTCTACACCGTTATTGATGATGGCTTATAAAATTTGGAAGCGGAACATTTTGATGGTACCGCTGTATTGAGTTTTTGCTAGTTCTCTATACAAATAGTAGTCCATTATTGAAATTTTGGAGTTCATAAATTTGTTAATTTAATTCCCCAGGCGTGTATATGTCGATTTCTAATTTATTACTATACTGACACTACTATACTGTTTGGTAATTAAATTGCTAATTTAACAATTCGCAATGTCGTTATAAATTTTTCTGATATTGTGTTTTGTTACTATTGTAATTTATTATTACATCTGCAACTTAACTCAATAGTTAAATGAAGGCATTCTACCAAGCTGCTGGTCAGAGAAAAACATTGTTACTACTTTTTAGGTGATTTTAATTAAGTCTTATACTTAGTAAGAATATTTTCCCCTTGCAGATGTCGATATCATTGTTTTGTAAAGATATTCAGATACCGTAAAGCTAGCCAATGCCCATCCAACTATAATAGCTACACGCCCTACAGCCACTTGACACCACCACATTCATATTATAAAACCGCCAAAGACACACCATACACACACATTAATAAAAACAAAAAAATAACCTAACCGCGATCCTATGGAAATATCACATACACGTTATTAAATAAAGCTTTATACCAAGTGACATGACTGGTAATCGAACCAGACGTACCGAAACGACATCTGCCCGGGCCGATGACGGCAAAAAATAACAAAAGACGCGTTTTTTCTCGCATATTATAAGTATAATTCATCGCACCAATTTTTCTGTTAATAATGTCACAACTTGAATATGGTGTTTTTGTGATATTTGGCATCGTAGCCAAAAGTAAACACTTGGTGACACAAAGGATGGCGCGGGTTATGAAAAAAAACCGCTTTGTCTGTTTAGAGTGTTGAAGTTTTTCTGTATTCTATTTGTAGAAATGTAAAACTGTAGTACTAATAACACAACGGTTTTATATTTCTAGTCCAATTTGATTAAGCTTTTATTTGATAATGCGGTATAATTTGCTTGATTGTGAGATTGTCGTTTGTTCAATCTATACCTACCTAGTGTAATATAGTAGGTATTTTATATTGAGTCTTGTTAGTGTCAACATAAAAAAAAAAAATTTACAGTTTTGTTAAGCACTACAACTAATACTTTGTTTTACTGAAGTGGAGATTGAAAACATGCTTATTTATATAACTCGATAGTTTTCATCTAATTGTTAAAAAATAAAATTCTTAAGGAGCGTATAGACACTTTAATTCATCTAAATATTTCGACAATAACTGTGAACCGGTACGCGCAAACAACGCATCAACTCGAGGGGAACGAATTCAAGCTACATCATAACCAATGACAAAACAGGACACACCTATAACTAATTATATCTATCGTGCACGTCACCCTCCTGTAACAAGAGGACAAAATCGAAACACCGAATGCCCCTAGAAGATTCGGCGCCAAAGGGGCTATTTTTATGACTGTCGTACCTACGCACTCGGCCCACTGGGCAAATAGGCGAAAGGGACAGTGCTTGCTATCACATATGCGAGAGCGAGATGGTGCTGTGTCGTGCGTTCCATCGTCTAGTCATAACGGTCGAATGGGCGTGATGTTTCTTACCAACTGAAAGCGGACAAAAATACGTGGAACAATCGATTATTGCTCAGAGGTAGAACGGCGTAACTGTGCCGGCGCGGTGTGGAACAGCTTATGGCGATCTTGTTGGGTAATAGTGTGTGGGTATTTACTACCACCGGAGCCTTGGATAGTATTTGTAAATCTAATTAAGATATTGAGTTCAACGTGACGATTTCTAGGACTTTGAAACTATGTAATTATGATATGAGTAACTTAACTAAATTGAATTTAGATATTGTTTTTAAAATATTATGCGCTGTTAGCATACGGGGTAATTTGTATATGCTATCAACCACTAGATTTGTTCTTTAGTGAACATTTTACTCCAAGAAACATGTGTGTGTGATTATCACTGTGACAAATTAAATGACAACTCATTCCTTAGATAGAATCGTCTTAGCGCACGGTTTTATTCGGAACATTGAAGTGTATTTGTTTAGTTTTCACCAATATTGCTTTTAAAAGTGGTTCAGTAAAGCTGTCTGCATCTTTAAGAGACTGGACCCAACCGTAGCCAAGGCTTACAGAGCCTTTGGCATGTGTCGGTCTACTTATGGCAAGATGTGAGGACTCAACCCCAAAATCATTAGGTGGATCTAAATGACGATGGTGAGACCGATCCTCATATATGACAGCATCGTCTGGTGGCCCAGAACCAGGCTAAAGATCTGTAAGAATGCTCTTAGGAGACTTAAGAGAACAGCTTGTCTGGCAATCATTGGTGCCTTTAGAACAACTCCAACGGCAGCGCTGGAGGTCCTCACAGACCTTTCATCCCTGCACATTACATTAGAAACAGAGGCAAAGAAAGCGTTACATAGACTAAAGGTAGCTGGACTGTGGGACGCATCTAAACCTCTGACAAGACACACAAAATGGGAACCAAGTGACATTTCTGACAGGATCATGGAAATGGGGTGCGATAAAATATCCCCCATAGTCATGTTCGAAAAGAAATTTATGTTCCAACCAGGGACGAATGGAAACGAGCCGTCTCCGAAAAAAGACAGCCTAATCTGGTATACCGACGGATCAAAAATAAAGTCGGGCACAGGGGCAGGCGTCTTTAATAACGACTTCAAGCATAGTCAAAGCATGGATAAATTTGCCACTGTTTACCAAACAGAGACTTTCGCAATTCTCCTATGCTCAAAGCAGAATATAGAATTAGCTATGAAAAAGCGTAATATATTCATTCTGAGTGACAGCCAAGCTACGCTCAAGTCACTTATATCGCCCCGGAATCCGGATCGACTCTGACCTTGTTCTAAAAGTCACCAAAGCTCTAAACAAGCTAGGTGGACATAACAAGGTGAGATTGATCTGGGTCCCAGGCCATATGGGAATCCATGGCAATGAGATGGCGGATGCACTTGCCAGGGAGGACTTGGAGACCCAGCTCATTAGTCCTGAGCCGTTCGTGGCACTTGCACCAAGTACCATTAACAAGGCCTTAAAAGATTACATCGTTAACAGGCACAGCATCGAATAGAAAAAGCAGCCGGGTATGAAACACTCCAAATCCTTCGTAGGCGAAAATGCCTTAGGACGTAGTATACGGAGGCATTAGAAGGCAGGCCCGATTAACCATCGGTGCCTTGACAGGGCACTATGCCACAAAACAAATGCTTCACAGAATGCATCTATCAACAAATAGCTTATGTAGGGCATGTGGAGAGGAAACGGAGTCAATGCAGCACCTACTGTGTGACTGCGACTCTTTGGCTAGGAAAAGAATGGGACTCCTGGGGTCGGCCTATCCGAAACCGGAGAAATTTAGGCTCTTCGCTCTTAAGGACGTTGCGAAACTAATGGCATCTATCTTTACAGAGGAAGAAGAGTGAAAGGATGGGGTTGCACAAAAGATCCCGATGGGTCGAAGTGTTACAGCGAGAGGGAAACCTCGGCAGGCCCCACTAAAATAAGATAAGAAATTAAGAGACTATAAGTAATTAATCCATACAAGTATACAGTGTTTTCAAAGGTTTTTCCACATAAGCAGATAGAGCTATGAATTTAATGAGATATATTAGTGAGTTTAAACGACTACCATTCTATGACAAGGCTTGAATTGAATTGTAGAGTAAGTCAAAGGAATGTCAAGTTTTAGCTAATTTTGTATACCCACTCGAATGCCTTAATAGCTAAGACTCCGTCAAAGGTCATCATAAATATATACAGTACGTTTAGTCGCGTAATGCCTAATTCGCAATATAAGAATGAGACGAAACCAAATAAAAAATATCAAAATCCGATTACAAAGTAAGACAGAGCTACGATAATGTAATTAAAAGCGCACCTAAACCGGTTAGTCAGAAGGTGCGGGTTCGATTCCCACTTGTTGTTTTTATTTTTTCAAACTTTTGAAGTATCAATTCATCTAGATAGGCTTTCTTTGTAATTAATGCCTTGACAACAGTGTGAATAACACTTGCTCTCTAAAAAGTGTAATAAAACCGTAAATTAATAGATTCTTATTTCAGACAAAATTTCAACTTACGTCATTGTGCTCCAGGCGCGTCATTTTATAAATCCGTTTACGCGTGAATGCACAGAACATTTGTTGTCCTTCTCACACCTATGAGGGCACCGCACTGATCTGCATTAAGTTATCTTGCCGACCTTTTCACTCGGATTAACGTCAACCGCTTATGATGTAGGAACGGATGCTTTTGAGTCTAGACGAATGTTTAATTATTTTGAATCAATTTAGCTCTTCACTGTAGGTATTATTGCAGGCATTCGATATGTAACTAATTAAATTATGTGAGAATACTTAAGTATAATGAGTAATGACATGGAGATCTCGAGAGCTATTACCGAATTAGCTTAGAAACACTTAGGTAATGGATTTTACAATTGATTAAGTGAAGTAGGTACTATAGTTAGGTCAAGAAATAAACATACATGCTGTACAAAGCCTAGATTTGTTAAAAATAGTAATACTAGAAATAAACGGCTTGTTGTATGTGTGTAGAGAAGAGATAGAGATAGTCTTACGAGGGAAAGTCATTTTGTTATAGTAAAAAAATATGTTAGTATAAATTTCCTTTTGTTAAAATACCTATGCAGGCTTTTGTATCTCTAATTAAGTGAAAATAATGTTTGTTTCGTACATTACACCTTCTTAATATTGATATAAAACCGCGTCCGTTCAATATCAAAACGGACTAAATAATATTTTAAATAAACGTGAACAGAACCACAAAGTGTTTCATTTCAGTATCTGTAGTGTCTTCGAAAACTTTAGTTAACAATACTTAATTAATTACTCAATAGTATCGGTCACAGTCAGTCCACTATCTTTCCCAGAGAAACAAAAACAAAAAAACATTTAACACTTATTAAAACGCGCGCGAAAAACAAAAAAAAATCTCCAACGAACACAGTTGCAAACTCAAGTACCGTTAAATACGATTTGGAGACACCTAATTTAAATTTGGAATTCATGAGTTCGATCGAGCGGCGCGCGGTGCTGGCAACCCGACACCGTCGGACCGCTACCGAATAGCATTTTCGGGGCTTCGCCGGCGTACACTTGTATTATGTGGCACTATATAGAGAGGTTTCGTTTTCGTTTACACGCAAAACGTTAGTAACATGAGACACTTACACGGTGCTTGGGACTCGTGGAGCAACTGTGGGAGGGATGATAAATAAAATTGTTATACAACTTTCGATGTAACGCTTTTTAGCGCGGAAAACGCTAACCTGTCTTAATATGTATCTTTTAAAATAAGTATTAAAGTATTATTATTTTATAAGCCGTTAACAAATGCTCCACTCAAGGTTTCTCTACTTTTTTTCTATATTTTCCGATCCCTTGCAACCCATAGTACTTACGTACCTAAAAAAATAAATGTAAGACTGTTTCGAAAAACATTTTTTTTTAAAGTTGCAATGATGTTAGGTCCCATTCGCGTACCTACTGATCCTTCAGGACGACTGTGTCCACTTCCCTATCTCGTCCTCTTCCTAACTTGTCCACTTTCCTATCTCGTCCACTTTCATATCTAGTCCACTTCCTAACTCGTCCACTTTCATATCTCGTCCACTTCCTATCTCGTCCACTTCCTAACTCGTCCACGTTCCTATCTCGTCCACTTTCCTATCTCGTCCACTTCCTATCTCGTCCACTTCCTATCTCGTCCACTTCCTATCTCGTCCACTTCCTAACTCGTCCACTTTCCTATCTCGTCCACTTTCCTATCTCGTCCACTTCCTATCTCGTCCACTTCCTATCTCGTCCACTTCCTATCTCGTCCACTTCCTATGTCGTCCACTTCCTATGTCGTCCACTTCCTATCTCGTCCACTTCCTATATCGTCCACTACATATCTCGTCCACTTCCAATCTCGTCTTCTTTACTCAGGCCTTTTCCCAAAGACAATAAGGATTTGGAAGAGCTAGAACACTCCACGCTGGCCTCATGTGTGCTAGTGTAATCGACTACCATCTTATTGTAACAACCGAGACCAAGGTTAACGTGTCTTCCGAAAAGCTCGAGAAGAATAATTAAAAAATGTCACTAATCAGGACTTTGCATTGGCATATGGCATTATATGCACGATAGAATCCTGAATAACTTAGTCGTTTCACCAACGAGCTCCAGCAATGAGGAAAGTCACAATAATGCGACCAAAGATTTTGTGAAAAATGAAATGGAGTTTTATGTAATTATTTACTTCGTATCTACAAACAGTCATTCATCATAAACATCAAAGCGAAATTTAACCTACATTTTGATATTTGTTTGTTTTATCTTCGTAAAAGGTAGGCGTTAAGCCATTCGGTCCCGAATTCCCGATAGCTGTCTTAAGATGGTAATCGTTAAAACCGACTAATCTGCATTTTTCTAAGTATATTATATAGGTAATACTAGCGGCCGGACGGGTGGCCATTTCTTTTTAATATAACCTATGTTACTTAGCGCTAATGTAGCATTCTAATGGTGAAAGAATTTTTTAAATCGGTCCAGTAGTTTTTGAGTTTATTTGTTACAAACATACAAATATACAAAGCTTTCCTCTTTATAATATTAGTATGATATGCTATGATGTCCCTAAAACTGCATGTGCTCAAGTAGGAAGGCCTGGACCCAGTAGTTGAACGATTGTAGGCTGATGATGATGATGATGAGACGTTTAACGTTTTTTAACTAAACATCACATCATTATATTATATAAATAGTGTAAGCCGATTTTTGTCCCAGCGATTATGGGACGATAGCTGCACATAAAAAATCGGTTATGGTCTCATTTTGAAGAGCTCCAGCCGTAGATGTGCAGAAAAATAAAGGAACCTGTCATAGGTTTCGAAATTCCTAAAAAATCTGTTGAATAAACGCGAAGTTTTGCGGGCGACCTACTAGTTTGTTATTAAGTATGGATACAAGTTTTAACACCTTAAGCGCCATGTAACCGAAAAACAATTGAATTTCTATTGAGCTTAGGTTTTGTGGCGATTTGAGTTATGAGGAGCTCGATGGCGCAGTGGTTAACGCGCCCGATCTGCAAGTGCTGAGGTTAAGCAACTTTCGCAAAGGCCGGTCATCGGATGGGTGACCAAAACAGTATCATCTCGAGCTCCTCCGTACTTTGGAAGGCATGTAAACCCGTTGGTCCCGGTTGCATTAGCAGTCGTTAACAATCACCAATTGGCACTGGGCCCGCGTGGTGGTTTATGGCCCGTTCTCCCTACCCATCCATAAGGAAGGCTCGTGCCCCAGCAGTGGGGACATAAAAATGAGCTGATGATAATGATACACGTTTAGCGGCATGTAACTGAAAAACAATTGAATTTCTATTGTGCTTAAGTTTTGTGGCGATCATACTAAATAGAATAGAATAGACAACATATCAGTTTCAAACAACATACAACGTTATTCGCTGTTTATTTGTAAGCAGATTTGATATCATCATAGGCACTGTTTCTAAGAAGGTTAGGGTTGTGTTATGAATAAATTGAAGTCGTCTGAAAAGTACGCAGATGGAAGTATATATAGACGTGAATAATAATATCGAGATGCCGCGATACGCTAAGAAAACATTGCTCAGAAGAGATGAAATGCTGGGCGCTCTCCGTCGTAGTGTTGCCACAAAACAATAAGACTGCAGAGGTTAGGCTTCATACAAACGCTCGGGCAACATCTCACGGACACCGCCGTGACTTAACCGCCTATGTAGTCTAGTGGTTAAGACTACCGACCCAGAGGTCCCGGGTTCGATCCCAACGGGGAGATACATGTTTGTGTACTCGGTTTGGGTACCCGCCCGATCCTCTTAATGCCACTACACATTTACAGAATACATTAAACATGCACACTAGTTTAGACCCAATACACCGTACTCGTAGAACAAGAGTACGACGAACCGGTTCACACGCGCTCTATACCAGGTACAGACATGTACCTGGGCGTTTCTTTCCACCACCACGACCCGGTCAACCCGCACCACGCACAAGTGCGTGATGCCGTTCCCTCTAGAAAACCTCCGACGGTGATTCTTTTCACACGGCTTGAGGAACCCTTTAAGTTTCTCGCCGCCCTCAAACAAGCCCGGTGAAGCTGAAAATGCCGTTTGAGGCAATCAGCAAGCTCTCTTCAAAAAAATAATCGGTTTGGTTGGTGGTAGGGCTTGTTTATCTTATCTAAATATGTCGCCACAATATTAATGTTTGTAACATTGTTGTGTTCCGGCAGTTAGAGATAAGATAGCCAGTGCCTCAGTAGTTGAGGATCCCGGGTGAAGTGCTTACGTAAGATATATAAACACGGAATCTTGCAACAGCTACGCTCGGACTGTTCCGAGCAGTTCCGAGATCCATTTCAGTAGTGTTGCCAGAACCAGTATGTAAAATTTTGGGACGGAATGTAAAAATTAACGGGATTTGGGATTTCAAATCGGTACAGCTGCAATGAAGAGCTCGATGGCACACGCCCGGTCTGCGAGTGCTAAGTTTAAGCAACTTTCGCAAAGGCCGGTCATCGTATGGGTGACCAAAAATGTATCATCTCGAGCTCCTCCGTGCTTCGGAAGGCACGTAAAGCCGTTAGTCCCGGCTGCATTAGCAGTCGTTAACAACCACCAACCTGAACTGGGCCTGCGTGGTGGTTTATGGCCCGTTCTCCCATCCATAGGGAAGGCTCGTGCCCCAGCAGTGGGGGCATAAAATGAGCTGATGATGATGATGATGATGATGACAGCTGCAATTGCTAATGCAGGTTTTGTATAATCGTTTTCTTACGAAACTAAAACTGAATAAACTTCTACATATTTATTATAACAACATGATTATTCTCTCTCACGCCTCAGAAGAGAAAAAAAATCATTTTTACTTGCAAAATTATCGCTCTAAGTACACGCTTAGGAGGCTGGTGGAAAATCGGGACTTTAAGCAATATCAAAAGCTAAAGGCTATAGCTTTCGAGATTGCTTTCATAGGCGGCACGAAACGACAAGATGACGTCATAAACCACACACGAAGTCAAAGCGATCGGTTAGGCGGTCGGGCCCCTGACCCCTAAAAATCGGGACGTCCCGCGCTAATCGGGACACCTGGCAACGCTGTCCGCGCAAGCTTACCTTCTCGTTCTCCTTATTTTATAGTGTTGCTCTCACTTAACTCTCGTTTGGCGCTCTACTTTGACGGTATTTATTAGATGGAGGGTCGTTGTTGAGCGGTTTATTATTATACATTTTAATTTCTCAACAGTTTAGTCTTAAGGGTTTTAGTTATGGATTTTCGAGTCTGTTGATTAGGAGAAATATAAATAAATATGTTTATGTAACACTTTACGTCGTAAATTGTTGTTAAACTGACTTTTCTTATAATTAATGTTTGATAAATAAAATGGTGGTGTATTTTTGTTTGCACTTTAATTAAGCGCCATGACATTCGCCTTTGGCCGACAATTAAAATTCTATTACTTCTAGTTTTATGAAAGTCAACAAGTTAAAACACGAATCTTCCAGAAGCTTCTGGATTAATTTCTACAGTCTCAATTAAAATGAAAATCTTTACTAACGCAAACGAAAAATCGTCTCCACGCAGCCAGTCACAAAACTCCCTAAACATCTCTCATCCCTCAATTATCTAAATGATCTGGTCAAAAAGTATCACAACAAATTCCGTTAGCACTCGAGAGATCCCCATTCAACATCAAAACGATACAAGACTCAAAGGCATTACGTTGAATACAGATTCCAACAGTGCCGCATTAGGGGCCCTCCCCCAAATTAGAATTACTATTACCTACATTGGTATTATCTATAAACATTTTAACGTACGCCCTTAACCCGCGGAGACCCCAGACTCTGTTGAAAAGCGGTTTGCCCCTTCGCTGGGGATGATTTTTTGCTCAACTCTCTGAGGGACTGAGGTTGGATAGTTCGCGATGCTTTCGACTCCATTATTACTGTTAAATTGTTGTAGGCAGTTTAGATATGGGCTTTGAGTTTTGCTCGTGTTGGGTTGTAGGTTTTTTTACATGTGAAATCTTCAATATATATTTTTTTGACAAGTTTTTTTTATTACAAGCAGCAAGTTTTTTTTTATAACAATCAGACTTTGTTAAATTGTTCTAGACACTTTAGTCAATTGAATTATTGATTGACGAAAGTAAATAAACCTTGTATGGTTTCCTTGTTAGGATTATTGTAATGTATGTTGTTTTTTGTAAAATGATTTGAACAATAAAAAATAAATATAAAAAAGGAAACACAAACTAATTTCAATTATTTTGAATTTTGCATTCAAAGTGCTTCTATTCAACTATAAAATAAAATAAAAATTCTTAGATAGAAGATAAAATTTTTCTTCTTCAGTTACAAGATAAAATTTTACTAGAAAAAATCAACCAGACAATAAAATTAAAAAAAATCTTGTAACACAAACTAAATTTAAATTCTACAATACGAACAAGCACTTAACCTTGAACTGCACTGATAAGAGTTTATCAGACGGAAGGTGGACGCGCTCTTTATCTTGATATCTTAACCGCTGGAACTGGAATGAACTGGAAATACGTGTAACTGACGGAACTCAACAATACTATTTCCATCATCATCATCAGCATCATCATGAGCTCATTTTTATGTCCCCACTGTTGGGGCACGAGCCTTTCCTATGGATGGATAAGGAGTAGGGTCATAAACTACCACGTGTTCCCATTGCAGATTGTTAACAACGCCCATGCAGACGGGACCAACGGCTTTACGTGCGTGCAAAGAGGAGCTCGAGACGATACATGTTTGGTCACCATCCAATGACCGGCCTTTGCGAACGTTGCTTAACCTCTGCATTTGCAGACCGGGCGCGTTAACCACTGCGCCATCGAGCTCCTCAATTCTGTTAACATTGTTGTTATAGTAACAGTCTTAGATAAGATGATGGTAGCTAGCCAGGCGAACTTAACTTATACAAATCCTACCACCGACCTATCCTACCCATAGCAGTAAGCTACGAGACTTCAACTTGAACAATGGCAACTTAAAGCCATGATGCCAACTATGCAGGCTGTATAGAGATTAATAGATGTTCAGATCATCTTAATCAATATACGCTGAGTATGTCTCGACCAGATTTAATGTTATGCATAGTCTGCAAGTGATATCATATGTGCCTCAAAATGCTTAGATATTCTCACTTCATGTTCTGATGATTTTAAAGGTATGTTGTGCTTAAACCTCTTATACAAAGCTCGTTTAACTACCTCATGTCTGTATAGTATCTATTTTTTTAAAGTTTTTATGCATACTTATTTCTGCAAATGATTCGGCTTACAAAGTAAGATTAGATAGTGTTGATTAATTTCGGCGAGTTGGATTGAGCCACGATAGTATAGTTGGTAGTGCATCTGACCCGGCATGTCATGGGGTGCGGGTTCGAATCCCGCTCGTGGATTTTTTTCAACACTTTATCTTTTTTCAAACTGTAATTTGTTTGCAACTAAATTTGCGTAAAATTATATGTAAATAATCATAAATGATGAGGAATAGCCGTATAAATCGATATCGACACCTTAAAAATATGACGAAACAGATTTTCAAATAAAAGTAAGTTAACGTAAGTAAGAAACGTCGGATAAGCGAAAAAATGAAGTCGAGTCACCATCACCAAACATTTTTCTCTAACATGACTTTTTTGCCGGACCACCAACGCCGGTGGATCTCTAACGCGATCGATCGCTAGATGATCTATCGTGTCGCGTCCGAGGTAATGAGCGGCGCGCGCGCACACCACGTGACACCTGTCAGTTGACCCTAGGGCTGGCGACGCGAAAGAGATGCTTAAAAAAAGTTTATCGCATTACTGGACTCTTAATAAAAGTTTCATTACAGTTAATACAATGATCCTTTGGAGCACGTTGAAACATAAGAAGCTGTGAAACTGTGTATGATACACCATTTCTAGTACTTATTCTGTAAAATATTATGTTACGTAAGAAAGAAACATAAGATGTCTGTCTACAATGGAAATAAAGTTATACATATGCACAACATTTTAAAGCAGTTACATTACAGGGTTATTATTCTAATATATTAGGTCCTTACCTATGAAATTGACGTTTTGTATGAAGATTTTTTATAAAATTATATTTTTCATACTAACGTTTTTTTAAGTTTCTTAGCATTTATTTATGTTAACACTATAAAAATTGTAGAGTAGTGTGTTTGTTTCACTAGCTAAATATAGCAGACATTAAAAAGAAAAAAAATCAAGACCCTTCAAAGCTACAATGAAACAAAAGGTCAATTCCGCGAATAAAAAAAGAAGTCAATTTAAAAAAAACTATTTTTCGCCTATGCGATAAAGACACAAAATGAATAATCATTGTTATTACTGAAGCCTAAGTAACATAGTCCTAATTAAAGGTCTATAATAATATTAACAACCGGTATTGAGTTTTAGAAGTTTTACACCTATTAATAAATGAGAAAAAAACGTCAATTTTATCGGTAAGCACCCTATATATACCAACAAAAGGCGTAGGCAGCATTGAAAACTGGTTATTATATCACAGTTTCTTACATACTCCGAGTTTACATTCATCACTTCATCACCAGCTCATATACGTCCCCACTGCTTGAGCACGAGCCTTCCCTTGGATGGATAGCGAGCGGGCCATTAACCATTGGTCCCGGCTGCATTAGCAGTCGTTAACAACCACCAATCAGCACTGAGTTTATTTTATTATATATTTTATTTGAATCCTACCAAATCTTCTTTTATTTACTTTAAATTGTTACTTTTGTAAAATGCTCTAGGTCAACTTATGTCGAAAGTGACATCGAAGATTTCGAGGTAGCTCAATTAGTAGAACAGTCAACCATTTTTCAAAAGGAGTAGGTTCGACTTTTACTTAATGCATTTCCTTTTCGCAACTTATTTTTGCTTAAAGAAATTGTTTTTTAAATGACTATTAATCAAAAGAAAAAATCCCTTCTTAAAGAGTTTTTATAACATTTAAATGCTTTTGGTGGACTTAAAGTATTTTCATCGTCAGTGCCAGCCCTGATAATGAGGCGGGAACGCCCGCGCGCTCTCACGGATGATCTATTGGTGCTATCGCGAAACTGGATATCTTCACTTTTAATTACATGGCGAGACATGTTCAGATTTTATCACATGTTCTGTGTTTCCGACGTATAAGAGTACAAATGAAATGACCTTCTTAATTCTTATATAAGTAATTACATACCTAACTACTTAAATTAAAATGTTTAGTTAACGAAAAGTACCAGGTTGGTTTATGAATACTCTGATACATCTTCTAAAACATAGTATAAGTATGTTGTATGTAAATACCTCATTTAGAGAAATTATGTCTCTACTGTGATACCTAGTACGTTTATCGCCCTTCTAAGTACAATCAGCTTCGAAATAGCAGAACTCACTAGAGGTGCTCAAGCGCATGTTAAATTCTTCAGTTGCTTTGACAAAGTTGCTTGGACAAATACTTATGTATTGTTATGTATGTCGCAGAAAGCGACTGTCATTGCCGGCTTTACTTGCATTACGCAATCTGTATTAATGACAACAAAGAAATCATTAGCCACCACCACAAATGCGTCGCGTCCGTCGATATGCTAAAACTCAGCGCCTTTAAACGTCTATACAACGGTAAATGGTCAAAGACACTTTTCTCTCTTATCCCTTTTATCTTCGCTTATAGCACAGAATAAGTAATATTATACTTATAGGACCATGCGTCTTCGTAGTCATCACCTTATACTTACTAACTTATTCATAGAATCATATGACCTCACGTTTAAGTTAGGTACGTTACGAAATCATCTTCGTGCTAAACCCACAGATTTCGATGTTGCACTCAAAAATTTTGTACAAAACAAAACAAAACACGCTCAAGAATTTCAAATTTCGAATGCCACGGTGTCGTATTACGGCACGCTCGCCTGTCGCCGTCGCTCGAGACAACTCGAACGTTTGCGGTATCGCGTTACTTAAGCACGGTAGTGCCGGGTTCAGGCACCGGTTTACCTCATGTTGCTCCATTAGTTGATGCAAATTGTCAACGGTTTTGGTACTCCATTTTAGAGGTGAAAATTCCCATTGCTTTCTACTTTTGCTGTTATTGATGATTTATAAAGCTAATCACTAATTTTAGTACCAAAACAAAGTTTTTTTGTTACAATTAAACATATTTTAGTGCTGAATAAAATTATGAGAAAAAGCAATGTGTATGCCTGAAGTCATTATTAACCTAACCTACATTGAAATGCTTTTTTATTAACTTCATTTAAAACCATTTAGTCAAAAACACAATTTCTAAAAGATATGACTAACCAAGTAGTGTGACGTCCTTAATGTCAAATATATACAAAAACCGTTGGCTTTTAAAAATATATCTATTCTATAAATGTATCTATATATACCTACTACTTATATCTAAAGGTAAATCTTCAACGCAACATCACAGAACACATCACAGGCGGCGCAGGACACCGCAAGAGAAAGGGTGTAAACTATTTTTATCAAAAAGCCCTCTTTTGTTTCGAACAGCTCAAAACCGGCTATTCACGTACAGGCAACAAGCGGCGGTTTCAAAAATCCCACTCCGTCCTGCGCACCACCCCGATTCTAAAACTGTCGAAAGTTTTAGGCCCTTTACACACATCGCTGGCCACTGATTCGGGTGCCTCGCGTTGAAAAGGGTGTAAGTCGAAAATAAATATAAAAAAGAACACACATAATGTAAGTATAGTCATCTGGTACTTGCATTGTAAAAGGTGGTTTAATTGTAGCTTTACACGCTAAATTTCAACAATAAAAAAAAAGATTTTTTTTATGAGACTTACTAAAAATAATAAGGTAGTGACATAAAGGTTGTGGAGATCATTGGGGATGCCTTTGTCCAGCAGTGGACGTCTTTTGGCTGAAATGATGATGATGATGATGATAAAGGTTGTTAGGTAGTACCGTATTCCTTTAAAATTAACCTCAATAGATATAGAAAGCGTAAATTAATTACAAGAACATTAGTAAGCCTTGGTTTCAGTCAAACTACCTAGCTACCACTCTCGTCTGTTGTTATAACAACAAGATTAGCAGCATTGTTAGTAGCATTGTTTTATGACGGCGGCAGTTCCTCAGTAATAGAGGATACCCAACCAAAACGCTCTTCCTTCTTCGACCTTATCGTCACTTATCAGTTCAAGAGCTTACCCCTGGTAAAAAAATGTTACTTTTAATAAGAAAGTAATATACTGTCACCACAGTTAACACAAAAAACGTTGATCTGATAAAAATACAAAGCCAATTAGCCAAACAAACGTTACAAATTGTATAATAATAAAAAAAAACACAACAGCTGCGCGAGTCCACGCGTATTAACGCAAAGGAACACACGATTGATCCGCCGATACCTCAAATAGTGACATCTGAGCAAATATGGCGATTGATAAAAACTCGGTTAGCACCAGTTTTTCGAGGACGCGCCCTTTTTTGAAAGCGATTCTATTCGATTTGTACGTCAATTAGGTTATACCCAATTTCGTTTAAATTTGATCACTACGCTTCGAAATTTACTCATACCAAATAAGAAGATCGGTTTTGCTTTGAAAAAAGAGGACAATATTTTTTACTTTACTTTTAATACTCGATTATCAACGTTTTTCAAGGTTTTCAATCAACTATTCAACTATTTTTAAGCAGAAAAAGTGGTTAATAAATAACGCATTTACAGCTTAGATGAATACTATGCATTAAACAATAAAAATTGTAATTAACCTACTAATAAGTTTATGATAATAAGTTACTGTTAGTTATATAAAATGTTTATATAATTTTTAACGCAAATTTTGTTGCGAACAAATTACAAAAACACAAATGTTGAAAAAAAAAAATATTATGTCAGAAGGGTGCGGGTTCAAATCCTGCTCGTGGAAATTTTTTCAACATTTGTGTTTTTGTTAGTTATATGTTAGTATTAATCTTTGATTAGTTTTTAATATTTGATTAGTTTTTATTTTTGACTAGCGGCGCTTGCGGTATCGACCGCGTGGTTCCCGTTCCCGGGGGAACATCGGGATAAAAAGTATTCTATGTTTTAATCCAGGTTATAAACTATCTGTATGCCGAATTTCATCCAAATCCATCCATCCATTGCAGCGTGAAGAAGCAACAAATATAAACACAAACTTTCGCATTTATAATATTAGTGTGATTAGTTTTTAATTTTGATTAGTTTTAATCTACTTAAAAATTGCATGCCCGTTATGAGTACATTGTTGTAACTCAAATGTACTGCATCTTCAACCGCAAATTGTACTCAGTTTAAGCGTTATTAATTGTGTAAATTGGGATGTGGGTAGTAGTACTCGTAGTAGTGTATTCGACAAGGAAAGCGTAATCGACATTTTTTATTTTGCAACAAAAAGGGGACAATACTTTTTTACCTCCTTTAAATTATCGGGTATTGTATCACTTTATGAATGAAACGGATTGATGTTAAAAATTAAAGTTGGTCTTATTAAATAATAAATGTTTTCTTCTATCGACTGAAGCTGCTTCGTAGAATACCTCACTTTTACAATGTCTACTCGATTATCAACGTTTTTGCAAAATCATAATTAATTGTGTAAATTGGGATGGTAACCCTACCATCCCAATTTACCACCCGGTAGCACCAGGCCCCCGACCGCCTAAACGATCGCTTTGACTACGCGTATAGTTTATGACGTCATCAATATCAAAATCTAAAGGCTTATAGCTTTCGATATTGCTTTCATAGGCGGCACGAAACGACCAGATAACGTCATAAACCACGCACGAAGACAAAGCGATCGGTTAGGCGGTCGGGCCCCAGTTCTCGACAGGAACCAGTTACTGACATTTGTCAACTTTAGCAAGACTTTATAGAGCAGCAGGTGGTCTTGCTTCCGAGCTGTCATCCAGTAAGGTTTCAATGAGATTCTACATCATTTTTGGCGACGAAAAAATATGTGGAACACTGGATTACGGTATCGAACACGGGCCACTACAATACGTAGAATCATCATCATCTTCAGCTCATTTTATGTCCCCACTGCTGGGACAGGAGCCTTCCCTATGGATGGATAGGGAGGGCCGTAAACCACCACGCGGGCCCAGTGCGGATCGGTGGTTTTTACTGACTGCTAATGCCGGGACCATACGGCTTTACGTGCCTTCCGAAGCACGAAGAAGCTCGAGATGCAAAATTTTTGGTCACCCATCCAATGACCGGCCTTTGCGAAAGTTGCTTAACGTAAAACATATCTTTCTTTTAATATATAAAGTTCTCGTGTCACGGTGTTTGTAATTAAACTTCTCCGAAATGGCTCGACCGATTTTCGTGAAATTTTGTGTGCATATTGGTTAGGTCTGCGAATCGGACATCTACTTTTCATCCCCCTAAATGTTAAGGGTGGACCCCCCCTAAAATTTTTTTTAGCCAATTTTTTTGTTTTTATTTTTTTTATGATACAGCATACAAAAATGCATACAACCCTTAAAAAAATAGGTACGAAGTCCGCCGGTCAGCTAGTAATATACAATGTTATTTTTAGTTTATACGAAACCTGAAAACTGTTTGTTCAGAATCAGTAATAGAATCGATTTCAATATTTTTTATACCATGTTTACATTTTAACCAAAAAATATTTACAAAATCTCAAATAAAGTATACCCTACTAAAAAATACAACGGGACAGCACAAAAAACTTGTAACTTCGTGAGTTTTCAAGATATTATTTTAATTTTTTTTGTACTGATTCTTTAAATGAAAATATTGGACCCGTGTTTCGATTTTCGTATAAACTAAAAATAAGGTTGTATAAAAATGAAATGAAAGACGTCATCCAGTAATTCAGTATATCAATTAAATTCTATATCATTTTTGTCGACGAAAACTGGTACTGATTAGTACTACTACCTTACGGTGTCAAGCATGGGTGCCACTACAATATATCACACTAATATTATAAATGCCAAAGTTTGTGTGTATGTTTGTATATATGTTCCTTCTTCACGCTGCAACGGATGGATGGATTTGGATGAAATTCGGTATATAGACAGTTTATAACCTGGATTAATGCATACGATAGTTTTTATCCCGATATTCCCACGGGAATCGCTCTATAAATATACTAAAAACGACAATTTAATTTTCCAATACAAAATGATTTATTTGTTTTGTTGTCATGGAAACCAGAGAGAATTTAATCACTTGATGGAAACTTTCAAAGCGGTACGAAGTCCGCCGGGTCCACTAGTAAAACATATAAAAATGAAATTATAGACGCCTGTCTGATAATACCTAAGAGAAAGGTGAGTGACCCTTTCATAAAGGATATTTTTTTTATTTGAGCTCAAATTTTCTGGAGCGACTCAGAATCGGTAAGTAATCAACTTTCTCATAGTAACATGGGTTGAAATATGTCAAAAATTTTGAGACTCCATACAAATCAGGCTAATCAAGTGTTCGCTAAAGTATGGGAAGCCCAAAAATTTTTGACATATTTCAACCCATGTTACTATGAGAAAGTTGTTTCCTTACCGATTCTGAGTCGCTCCAAAAAATTTGCGCACTGATAATAAAACTATCCTGTATACATAGAAATCTTAGATTTAATTTTTAATCAGAATTATACGCAACGCACCACGTTCTTTGTTTTTCTATCCCTTTTTCCTTGGTTTTGCTCATTTACCTTCAGTCACGGGACACAAAAAAGTTGGTAGAAACACAAGGTATTGCCAAAATCTCGTAATGAAAATAAATAACCAAACTATCTTTAAATAAATAAAACAACAGTAATTACAAGATTCTCTCTCTCTCTCTCTCTCTCTCTCTCTCTCTCTCTCTCTCTCTCTCTCTCTCTCGGTAGCTCAGTGGTCAGAGCATTGGACCGGTTATCCAAAGGTCGTGGGTTCGATTCCACTCGACCTTCCTGACACTGGTTGATGTCTTCTAGTAAAAGTTTTATCTTATAACTACTCGTATTTAAAGTTGTGAATGCAAAATTCTAAATAATAAAAATAACAACGACAAGTAATTGACGATTTACTTATTGTAAAAAACTACATAGACAAGTAGAGGGAGGCACATACGCTCTTTAATCTTTCCGGAGCACCTATCTGATTGGCTAGTGCTGTCAGCGGCAGAGGTTGCGTTTTAAATACAACTGTCTGTACCGCATTCGAAATTCAAAATCCCATTTTAAAATGGAATAGCTCTTTTTATACGTCGCAACGCATAGCATCAGATTAGGGAAAGATTTTATAATTGTTTTTAGGGTCCCGTACCCAAAGGGTAAAACGGTAACCCTATTACTAAGACTTCGCTGTCCGTCCGTCCGTCCGTCCGTTCTGTCTGTTCGTCTGTCACTAGCCTGTATCTTATGAACCGTGATAGTTAGACAGTTGAAATTTTCACAGATGATGTATTTCTGTCGCCGCGATAACAGCAAATACTAAAAAAACAGAATAAAATAAATATTTAAGGGGGCTCCCATACAACAAACGTGATTCTTTTAAGTTTTTTTAGGTCTTAATAACGATAACAGGTAGAAACTTGAATTTTTTTGTATAGGTCTTAGATAATGGTACGGAATCCTCGTGCGCGAGTCCGACTCGCACTTGGCCGGTTTTTTTGCCATTTTATTTAGATCTCAAAATCTAGCTTTTTAAATGACCTTTCGATTTTGATTAGTGGACTGGTTTTTACTTGCCATTTGAATCGCAGACAACCTCTTTTGCGGCTAATCCTTCGACATTAATTAGTACTTATATTGAATAGGTTCGGTACTTATAATTTATATTATGCTGGCTCCCATATTACAGTTTTTACTAGCTTGGCAGCCAGGGTTCCACAAATTGTATAATTATGTAAATAAATATAAGTATATAAAAAAAACAAGTAAAATAATTGTTATGTACTTTTTCGTATAATAACTAACTAGTTACTACTAACTAACTTTATGCATTTATTAGAAAACTTTTCATAGTTATTACCCCTTTTTGTTAGTACCCTAGTCGTTAATATTAATCAAGGAGGTTTTAAACTAATATCTTTCCCACTTTTTTATAACATTAGTCCATGCTATAGCTGTTTTGCGTATGTATTATTATATCATATCTCTCTATCTGACGAATAAAATGTTTTTTTTTTAAATATGGAATCTATTTTTATGTAAAATATGGTTGTCTATGCTTTCTGTCACTGAATTTGTGGTTTTTCTTAGAAACTCTATAATTTTTAATAGTGGATTCTTTGCTTTACATATTTTTTTTATATTAGAAGGAGCAAACAAGCAGGCGGGTCACCTGATGGAAAGCAATCACCGCCGCCCAAATGATGATCACATTTTCGATTAAAAAATTCGAGAAATCGCTGTAATAAAAATCTGTCCTTAAAGTTCACCATCTTTTTCAACGACCAAGTAGTTTTAATATATACCTACACCACATTTTTTGTGAAGTTCGATAATGTTGTTCGAAGTCCCGTAATCGCGAGCGAGCGTGCAACTCGACTATTTTTCGCGGCTGTTTTCGCCCGCCCGCCCCGACCCCCGTCGATGTCGGCGTACTTACATTATCTCCCATTAGGCGAACAACGGATTAAATCAGATACACTATACACGAGTAGCTATAGAACATGCGCAATCCCACATTTTACCTTTGGGAGGTATTGTTTTGTTGTATTTGTTAGGAATAGGCGCGTTCGAAATCGTTGCAGATTATTTAGAAACCGTAATGTTTGCAATGGATTATTTCACATTCGTCATAGTAGAATCTGGTAGAATATCGTAATACTTAGTTTAAGTCTAAGGTAAATTAACACAATTTTATGGCAATAAATAAGTAATTATCTTATCTTATCTTGATTAAAGCTCTCGTCAAGAACTCACGATCTGGTAAAGAGGTTTCGAGTGCCGCGTAAGGCAGTCTCTTGAGTTAGCATCCTTACCACATGCTACAGATCGTGAGTTCTTGACGAGAGCTTTAATCAAGATAAGATAAGATGGCCTAAGGAATCGAACTGGGATTCTGAGTTTGGAGAAGATGGTCTAGACCAGACCACCGATGTGGTAATAGATAATTCTCTCTGGTATTCTTGTGTATTAGCAATAAAGTATTTATTTAAAGTATCTAGCTTTTAACACGTCATCATCATCATCATCATAATCCACAGTTCAATCCACCCACTGCATTATATTTTGCCTCTTTTTAATAATGCGTCTCACTATGCTTGTGCAAAATAAAGTACAAAATGTCCAAGAAATGAACGAACATGGTTCTCTAAACCACCAAATTCGTTAAACACGTTGCGTTAAACCTTCAACCGAAATCGATCAATCAATATAACATAGCCAAAAAAAAAGATCACTTCGAACCCGCTGTCCGAACCTTAATCACGCACAAAACTTCTCTATGGCTATAACAAAATGCTAACCGATCGTAGCAGGCCCTTGCCGACCCGGCCGGCCCCGCGAAAAATACAATTTTCCCGTTGCCAATAGCAACAAGAAAACAGATATTATATCCAAAGACTACCTGGCTACCTAACTATAACAATGTCAGTGCTACGTGTTAAAATAGGCATACATAGAATTTTATATTTGTGTGAGTCTGGTTTTTACGCATGCGTGCTCTTCCTAAAGTACATAGATATTGGGGTTTTTAGGCCCCCAAGGGTTGGGAGGGGCGGGGAACCCTAATCTGTGTCCCTTTGAGGCCCCCGATTGGAATTTAGTAATCATATTAGATTTTAAATTACACGTGTTTTGAAGTTAAAGACTGGGGTTGGGTTTTGGGCTCAATTCGTTTCACATTAGATAGTTGCTTCCCCTTATTGGGATTATGTGGAATGTATATAATGTTTAAGCCTGTTAATCACTTTTATTTATTTATTAAACAAAAAAGAAAATTACATTTTATCGACTGGTTTAAAACTAGATAGTTGACATAATATAGATTACTTATTATAGACAGTTTCATATCAAATTAAACTTTATAATTATTATGTTTTATTTCTCATTGAAAAGGAATTCAGAACATGACATAAGATGTGAGATTTGAGTATCATGTAATCGATTGTGATATTCAAATTCTGCACTTTCTAATTGGAATTAAGCGATTTTAATGGTCTGTTATCCAATTAGGTAATTTTTTTAGCAGACAAAATAATGCATTTTTCATAGTAATAATCTGATAGGAATCTTATCCTATCCTATACATGACGGTCAACTCACGACTTCAAAGTAATTCTTTGGTAGGTAACGCCACGGTGGCCGAGTGGCAACGAGCGGCCCGATACCCGAAGGTCCCGGGTTCAATTCCCAGGTCGGGCAAAATGTGTTACGGATTTTTTCGATGCATAGCCCGGGTTTGTGATCACCAACCCTCATTTGGCAAGCGTGGTGATTAAGACATTACCCATCAATTGTAACGATGACTTGATTTCAATGATGGAGGCCTTTGCCCAACAGTGTGACAGTTATAGGCTGTTTCCTTTACTTTTACTTTTTTGGTAGGTAACTTATAGATAAGTTGAGAAATGAAAAACTACAAAATAAACTGTAAAAAGTGTCTCATTTCAATAGGTGGCTTAATTCAAACGACTTAACTTATTCTTCTTAAATAATGTCGTATACCTAACCAATAAAGTATATATTTATATTGATTTAAGTACGAATACATGTTATATTGAGTGTTAAGTCTCTTATAAGAATTTTAAGGGAGTGATTTCATAATTTCTTATTAATTGATAGAATATATTATATTAGTTTAATTAAAAAACCCATGGAATTTCAAATTAGAGTCAATGTTAATGTTTAATTAATAGAGTTTATTTTATGGAGTATTCAGGTTCTTAGCTTTTATGCAGAAAAGGAGCTCGATGCTGCGATTGTTGAAGTTAAGCAACGTTCGCATAGGCCGGTCATCGGATGGGTGACTAAAAATTTATAATCGCGAGCTTCTCCGTGCTTCGGAAGGCATGTTAAGCCGTTGGTCCCGGCTGCATTAGCAGTCGTTAACAACCACCAATCCGCACTGGGCCCGCGTGGTGGTTTAAGGCCCGTTCTCCCTATCCATCCAAAGGGAAGGCTAGTGCCCCAGCAGTGGGGACATAAAATGAGCTGATGATGATGATGATGATGCAGAAAAAATATATTATTTTTTATTTTCTGCTTTGACGTTTTATTGCATGTTTGGGACAGTATATAGGCTAATTAATTACTTATTAATGGGAAAAGTGTTAAAAAAAATTCCACGAAGAAGTAATACACCTATTATCAGATTCACTGTCCCGCAGACCACATATGGTCTGTAACAATTGATTTAACCATTGTTATAAGTTTTGGACAGTGAACCTGTTAATAAGTGAAAAAAAAACTCCAATTTCATAGGTAAGGACCTATTATATCCTATTCTATACCTACTTACTTTCACTTGACATCACTAACAACCACCTCTCCACAGGTATCATCAATAAACCGGGTGCTAAGGAACCTCGCGTCCCAAAAAGAGCAGGCGGCATCAGCTCAGAACGACAGCGTCTACGAGAAGCTGAGGATGTTCAACGGCCAGGCTGCCACTGGCTGGTGGTATCCAGGACTGCCAACCGCACCAGCAGCGCCCGCCATACCAGCTCCCTTACCTCCCCAGCTCAACAGGCCGAGCAGTGAAGAGCATAAAAGAGGTTGGTTGCTTGCCACTATAGTCTGTGCTTACCCATTAAATATAAAATTAAAAAAAAAAATGAGAAAGAGTTTGGCTGCTTTCGGCATTTACAGCGTCACTAGACATCACTAACGTCTTTCGTATCGTAGTGGCACCAGTTTTCAATACATTAACCAAATACACGACAACAGTTTTCGTGGCCAAATTTTTTTTTTAAATTCCTTTGAAGCTCTACTGGATGACAGACAAACGCATGTGGTCTGTATTGTAATTGTTGCTAAAGTCAAAAATCAGTCACTGACCTCTATTTATTTTCCTTACGTGTAGCATAGCTTTAGTTTTATATATAAAACTAGTTGTCGCCCGCAACTTCGTTCGCGAAGACTACATTGTCCCACAGGAACCTGTTACCGGGATAAAAAGTATCCTATATTCTAGTCCGGGTCAAGGTCTGTCTATGTGCAAAGTTTCATCCAAATCCGTTCAGCCATTTTCACGAGATGCGCGGTCAAATAGACAGACAAACATAAACAGACAAACAGACAAAAAATCTAAAAAGTGTTGGAACGTGTTCTGTTATCGATTCTAGGTATCCCCAGCCAACTTTTTTTCGAATACCTTCCATGTACATAGACTTTCGACTCTCTTTAGCTTTATTATATAGGTTGTATGTATATGTTAGTCTGTAAGGTATTTATAGTATGGGCCTCTATGTAACAAACTATCTGTACTTAATGATTGTTCAATACGTAGCCGCGACGTGGGTAGAACAGCAAGACTTCGTTCTAGTCAAATCATATCACGGCGGGACGTACTTCTGTCCGCGGTTCGCGGCACTGATCAGGCACGTTGCCTATACCACAGAGATATAAAAAATCACTTACAGCAACAACAACAACAACTTTTTTTTTTTTTAGTTGATGGCTTTGTGCGATTTGCACACTTACGAACACTTAACGGTTAATATTCGACTTATCACAAATTTTAGAAAATAAAACAAAACCGCAGACATGACGCTTCACTTTCCCGCCAAGAACTCCAAACTTTTATTCTTTTCTATTCTTTGATTAAAAGGAAAAAGTATCGATCAATGGTTCATGTCAAACACTGGTGACATAGTGGCATGTCGAAACACACGAAACACGAAAAAGGTAGGCTAGTGGAACCTTTTTCGTAGTAATCCCGTCAACGTCTATAGTATCTTTCTAATAAAGATAATTCCGAAAAAAATAGGATACTAAAGTTTTCCTATAAGAATTCGTCTACGTAGTTCACGTGATCGCGGAATACGGGTGTAAACAAGTACATCCCGTGATACCGACATTTTTTTTATGCTTTTATGGCGGTTTGAGCGTAGTTAATTAATATACATAAAATATGATAATGGCTGATGATAAGTCATGTTATATATAATTAAGACAAATGATATTCCCACATCACAGACTTTCTCTGCTTTACTACAAAACGCCGGCTAAAATTAGACAATGCTTAAAACCTCTCAGTCCCCGACAGCTCGAATTCGAGCCCTGCAATATTCAGTCAAACCCCGGAAGCTCGAATTAGAGCGCGCTCCCCACGCGACTTAAAACTTAAATATTGTATAATTAGAGTCTACTTTTGTATGAAGAAGTTTAGCTATAAACAAACTAGAATAAATTTTCTACACTCAAACCCCCCAACAACACTTCATTCTCTGTGCGTTTTCCATTTTATTAAAAAAAAAATTTTTTTTCGTCATTTTGCGAGTTACGTCATCGGCGCGGGTGCTGTCATTATTTTTATTCCGGGTTTTGCAGGCGTTAAAAGGTCTGATGCTGTCACTTTTTAAGTAATATTGTTAGACAGAGACAAAGTATCTTAAACACGTATTTAGCCATTGTTTAACTTTAAACACTGTTTTGTAGCACAAGGGTCTAAGTCTTAAGTAAAGTGCGGTAATATAACGCGAACTTCAATATTTTAAATTAATATTTAGCAAAACATAAATTATAAAAAACTGACTGCTAAAACAACTAAGTATATAACAAGCTATTATATACTCGTAAAAACCGGACTAACATAAAAATAAGTGCAAAGAGAAAAAACTGAAAAGAAAAAAATAAGCTCTACGATCCCAGTGAAATATTTCCTTGTCCGATACCTATACTTAAATAATAAAATCTATAATAAATGAATATTTATAAATACATTGAATACCAATTGATAGTTGTCGCAGGCGGGGACAATCACCAACCAAAGAAAATACCGCACACTCTTCACTTTCCCGCCAAGATGTCTAAGAAGTTACTGTGCACTTTTTTACTACTATTCGCAGTACTACATCGACCTCCATTCTCAACCAGAACTTTGTTTCAACCTGATATCTTTTCGAAGGACTAAGCATTGCGCAAACAATACGTCTGTCGCCAGATAATTTTATTCTGCACACGGCTAGTTGGTTCGCAAAACCGTGACGACGGTTCTCACCCGATATATTCGAGTACCTCACCCACCCCCCATGCCTTCCTGAATGGGTGGGAGGGGGGTGAGCGTCGGGTTCCTTACCAAACTCCTTGGCTTGTTGTGGCGTATGGCGCTACGTTCTTTTCTTTTTCTAGTAGTTACTAGTAAAAACTGTCTTTTGTCACAGACCAATTTTTTCTTAAATTTAACTGTAAACATGACTCTTTACTTTCCCATCAAGGAGTCCAGCACAACCTTTTTAGAACTAAAAAAAAGGTAATTAATTAAACAATAATGTAGGTATACTGTTTTTACTGTTAGGCAATCGCTTGGCTTTTAACTCCCTTGGTAGTATGGGAGGATTTAATATATGAAAATATGAATACTAATAAATGACGCCCACATTAACACAAACTGTAGTCGTCACTTCAGCAGAGTTATCATTTACAATTTTTTACGCTGTACAGGTTTGCGTTCAATACCGTTGAACTAATTATTATGGAAAACGAAAATCTAAGTGTTTAAAAAGACATTTTATAATTTATCTTTTTTACAATACGTATCATATTGTTGTAACGTAAAACCTACGCTGTCTTAAACACTAGTGTTCCGTTAGTGTTCACACTGCAGAATGGATATCACAAAACGTCCGCGCATATTACGCGCGCCACCGGGCCCGTCGGGCTAACAAAGTTATCCTTTACGGTGGCGAGATCGGCCCGACTTCTGTCCTCATTGTGTTACTTCAAAGTTCTATGTTTCGATTACTTTTGCGTTTCGTTCTCCGACCTGTTGTGATTCTATGCTGTTTTGTCGTAAACCTCTTCAGGTTCAATTACCTTATGTTGGTATATGGTGACTCCTCTGGCAAATTGCTGCCTTTAGTTTCCTCAAAACAAGATCGTATATTAAATTTTGACGCAATAGATAACTACAAAACCACAATCTTTCTTGGAGAAAATATTTTATTCTCTATAAAGAAAGTCTTCTACATTATAGCAAAAAGGCACCTAAAGCTATCTAAAGGCTTGTTAATAAGTGCCAAACAAGTCTGACCCACGTTCCTCGCTCTTTAACTTTGCGTGCCGCACACCCGAGCGGACACGGAGGCGTTGTTAGACGCGTGACCCGAATGACTGCTGAGACGAGACTGTCGCGAAAAAAGGAAGACGCTTAAAGCAAAAAGGCTTGTATCCCGGACCGGAGCAGTCAACTTTTTAAAGTTCAAAAATGGAACAAACTTAGAATCATTATTTTATTTTTTAACTCTTTCAATATGTCAAAAAGGTAAAGGTGTCTTTATAAAAATATTAGTTCATTTGTTTTTTTAGAAAAAAATACGTTTCACTAATTTTTATTTCCTAATTTAAAGGTTTCGAACTGAGAGTTAAAACCTAATATAGAAAATGACCGAAACTACATGTCCATCTTGAAATGACATCTTTTCCCGAACAACACGTCTCACGCCGGCTTTTCCTTGAAATCCCGATTACTTCCCACCCTCTAAGAGATCCGTGTCAAATAGACGTCTCCGAATTCTCGCCAAAACGCCAGTCCGCCATATTTGTAATAGTCTCGTTCCAAAACAATCTGCCACAAAATGTTTTGCTAAAACTTTGATTCAAAATTTTACAGTGGTTGTTTGAGGAAAAGTTAGAAGCATTGTTTTTTAAGTTTTAAGTGAAAATGTGTTCGTGGGTAAGTAGTTCGAATAACCATCACAGTTAAAAAAAAGGAAGAATTTTAATATTCTTACTTAATTTATTCGTACTTTAAACTTAATTCGTACTTTTTAGTATAAAAATACAATAACTTATACAACGTATTAGGTATGCCTTTATTTAAATATCCAGCTCACTGTTTTGTTCACGGTTTCACGATCCCGCCCAATGTTTCGGAAGTATACAAAAATACGCGGGAAAAAAAATAAAAGCGATAAATAAAATGGACGACGCATTTCCGCACAAAATGCCCGCCCGCGAATGTGATTGACGGACATCGCAACTTTTATTCTGCAATGTTAGTT